>CM076579.1:46735910-47471760 GCA_034641835.2 Pinus albicaulis
CTGAGTAACCATCGACCCAGCGCGAAATTAGGGATTTTTTATATATTTTTTAATCATTTTAATGGCATACGCGGAAAATTCTAGCTGGACTCGCGTATACACGCGGAAAAGTACGGGCATAGTCGCGTATAAGGGATTTTACACTGTTTTTAAGTGAATTTGTCCAAGTCTGTAGGAATGGGTGCCCAAAAACCATGTAGCAATCATGAATCATGTCAAGGTGAGAAATGATGCTATAACAGATGCCCCCTAATATATGAGGTCAGAAGGGGTACATGATGGTCGAAATGTATTATGCACATAGAAAGAACTTCGCAAGGACAAGAGAGGACTTCACCAGATTTCAGCCTGCCAAAACCAATGAAAGAAACCAGAGAGTCAACTCATGCTGAGGCGGGCATACCCATGCTCAGTCAAAAATACATCATATGGAAAGTACTGAAATAGATCCAACATGTATACAAGTATAGAGCTGAACTGTAAGTACACAATGAATCATCTGAGCATGGCCCGGAAATACAAGTCTGAATCAATGTCCAAGTATCACATATAGAAAGCTGATCAAAGATGGTACAACTGGATGTCTGATCAAATAAGTAACTGAATCTCCAAGTACCGGATCATAAGAGGTGGATCAAACGGTACAATCACGCAACTCGGGGACCAACATATAAGATGCTTCTGTGCTGAACTGCAACATATAAGGGTGGACGGCATCACTGGCAGATACTGAAAGGACTGTCAAAAGTGAACCGAAACATGCTGATGCAACCCGAGGTCTTCACCGATCACTATGGCACAATTCTACACAATGGGAATAAATGAGTTGAAGTCGACCATGTGAGAAATCGTTGGATTACCGGGCATTGATGTATCCCGTTAACCAACGCGAGACAACCCACCGATAATGATAATGAGTGTCAAGGTGCCCCAGTACAATCTGACAAGTGCAAATGAATGAGTTGAAGTCGAACACTTGAAAGAATCTACCAATCAGGAGGCAATGATGAATCCCCACTGTCGATAGCGAAGAGTCTGCCACTGATGACTGCAAACCCTAAGGTACTGACAAAAAGACTCTAGATCTTATTCCTAGAGCAATGAGTCGGAGTCGATGGGAAAAGATCTGCTGGAAGGAAGGCATTAAGGCATCCCACATCAGTCCAGCGCGAGTGTAACCCGCAGGCCAAGATTTGGAAGGAATCGGACGAAGGAGAGTGATGGAACCAAACCGAAGTACGTTTCCGACATGCACAAGATGAAGCTAGCGCACGGAAGAAACCCTCTGAACCAACCAATAATGAAAGCTGACACAGAGGCGAGAAATCCACCGATAGGGTCAAATGGAAATCCAGGTACTGCACGAATCCCAAGTGTGATAATGTGTGCCGACGTCGAACACAGGGGAAACCACTCAGTCAAAGACCCATGATGATGATCAAATGCTGAGCACGAGGTCACCTATCAATGATGGAAATAGGCCCAAGGTGCGGCTCTAGGTTTGCTCTCAGAGCAATGTGTCGTAGTCGATAAGAGACAAAACCCGCCGGCAAGAAGTCAATGGAGACCTTCTCAAACCAGCACGAGCAGAAGATCAAAACATCTGATGTGATAGAACATGATGCTGACAAGACCGGGAAGGCCGACTGAATAATGAGTCAAGAGACACCGCAGAATGGCCGACTCAGGCTAGACTTCCCTTGAAAAAAAGCACGACTCTGTGATGACCATGGCAGTAAAAAGTGACACTGTATAAGTCTGTCTTGCAGGAGGCAAAACAAACTCTCCATATGATTGGAAGAGATAACCAACCGGGGGAGAACCGACAAGTGAAACATGGTAAAGGCTGAACCTAGGTCAAACTAGAACCATCCCAAATGAAGGAAATATATATAAGTATATGTGCTTTGTTCAAGGGCGACAAACTGACTCTGTACTGCCATCAAAATAACGAAGATACATCCCGTTCCCTCTCTTTTTGTTATATTTGATTTTTTTTGTCTTTTTCATATAATAAGCCTGAAAAAGAATAAAAGAATGCTATGGTACAATGGATAGAACGAGTATCAAGAAAGCAGATGGACTAGTTCCTGGGATTGGAACAATCCTATGCTCAATGCAAGGTGGCGAAAACTGGTCAGTGATACTCAGAGGAACGTTCCATCCATGGGTACAAAGGTGTCAAGTCGTGATAGCTAAGTGCATGCAATGGTTAACTTGTACAAAAATTCAAGGTCAAACGTTGGCTTAAACATCGAGTCCAAATGAAGCCGGCTAAAGGCCAGGATAAACAAGTAGCCAATATGCAATGCAGTTTTCAATTTAACGACACCAGGGAGCCTCTAGGGTATAAGCCAGAAAAATGATAAGTGATGAAGGAGAAGAATGAAGCTTCAACACAGAAGACATGGCGGGACTAAAGAGGACTCCCGAGCCTACATAAAAAGTAGCATGGGAAACAAGTGATAGCGAGGAACTAACTAGGAAGCCCATGTAAAGGAAGGCTCTACCATCAAGTCATGATTAAAAATCGGCGAGTGAAATGGGTGTAATACTCATGACTTGATGGGATCGACCCTAAGGCAAGTGATCAGTATGGAGGCTAGTATGCAAGATGCAACGGAAAGTGATTCCCTAACCTATATGCCAGTGAAGATCATATACCTGCCGTGAAGAGTCTGAAATCATGGATCAAAAACCGGAAAAAGTCTCAAAATCGTCAAAATGTACCTGAAAACATACCAAACTGGGCACTTCCAAGCAATCAAGTTATACAGCATAAGATAGATCGA
Organism: Pinus albicaulis; assembly: GCA_034641835.2. NCBI lineage: Eukaryota > Viridiplantae > Streptophyta > Pinopsida > Pinales > Pinaceae > Pinus > Pinus albicaulis. The sequence continues at coordinate 46,738,703 of CM076579.1, forward strand.
AAAAATAAGCATAAGGAAATTTTTGCGAAAATTTTCAATTTTTAGCCATAAATACACAAATTACCTCTCATTTGGTTCATTATTGCATAGCTGATTTGGAAAAAGAGCTCTGGAGCTAAAAACTTGTTTCGTCAAATCAGGAACAACCGACCGTTGGAATTCAGCGAAACTTCAGGTAGGCTCCTTAATCATCCTGTTTATTCATTTTGTCCGTTTGAAAATTAAAATTAAGTGATTTTTTTCTCAGAAACCCTTGCTAAAAATTGCGTATCTGCGCATACGCGGGTTCAATGAAGGCAAGTCGCGTATACACGCGACTGTGCACAAGGAAAGTAGCGTATGCGCAGGTCCGATTTCAAAAAAGCGTTTCTAATGCAAATTTTGATGAAATTTCTCAGGATGACCATCTCATGGAGGGAACGTGAGCATAGCGCAGTAGACCAAGAGGTCATGCGGGACCGCGCAGTGCAAAACATCCTCCAAAATTGCGGATTGTTGAAATTCTTCAAAATGCCCAATATGAAAAGTAATGTGCGATTGCTTGAAATGCTCGTAAATTACTGGGAACCAGATCAGGATTGCTTCATAATTGATCAGATGCCACTACGCATAGAAGTGGAGGATATATATTTCATCACTGGACTCTCCAGGAGGGGAGACCCAGTAGATCTTCACGGAAAACCCCTGGGAGGGTTAACTGTGGAAGATTATGTCCAATTATATTGCGTAGATAATTCCAAAAGGTTGGAACGCAGATTGCAATTAGAGATATCAAGGATTTGCACATGAAGATCCTCCTTTTCACCATCGGCAGAGTGGCAGGATCTGCCTCACTGCATCAGGCGTCTAGGACACAAATGAGTATAGATGTAGAGTGTTTGATTCACGTCTACGATTGGTGCACAGCCCTGCTACAAAACATGAAACAACAGCTGACTTCTATTCGCCAGGAAAAAACTAAACACTTTGGCTATGGTACCATTTTGACAACATTCTTCTTTGAGAGGGTTCCAGCTTTGAGACCCAGAGTCATCTCGACTATCAGCAGCCCGCAGGACCCAAGAATTGCCCGTTGGGCAGACATGATGAAGAGACTGGGGGGTAGCGAGGTACCCCGGACCACGTGGGACGATGAGTTCTTCCTGTGGTGGGGAGAACAGATCATCGCAGTGGACGACTATCCCTATGCTGGGATGGACTTCCGAGGAGATCCAGATCTAGTACTTCCACCCGGCGTAGCATGGGGAGCAGTCGGTAAGTTTTTTGCAAAAATTTTTGACTTATATGATTTTTTGATTTTTTCAAATATGTATGAAAAAATGAAAAACAAACATGTTTTTGATTGGATTCATAATGACTGACAATTAAAAATGATCATGTTTCAGATGTTGGACCAGTTCGACCTGAGGGCCTACCGCGCCACAAGCGCCGCAGGGGTGAGGCGGAGACAGTGGATTCCGACAGGACCCTCCAGGACGTGCAGAGAAACTTGGAGGGACTGACCCGCCAAATCCCTATGGCTGCCGTGGAGGACTTGCCGGAAGCCGTCCAGAGACGGGTTGTAGGAGTACCCCGGGACTGGGTTAGACTATTCCGCCGTGTGGCCACTGCAGTTATGTTCTATAGGAACACGACTTCTGGGCAGGGTCCTCAGGAGTAGACAAATTTTATATATTAGATGACTGTATATTCTTTTTTGAGACTGAACATGATGGGGCATAAGCCCGAGTTTTGTACGAGATTATGGATCCAAATTTTGTAAAGTTTTTTGACATACCGATGATATATATACAGCGATATTTGATGTGATGTGATAAATGTATCAAATGTATGATGTTTTTGATGATTAGAATTTATTGTATTGAATGATTAATATGCCAATTTAAAGCTTGATTAGCTAATGAGTCAGCAAACCAATTGTCAGCTCGAGGAATATGAATGAATGTTAAAAATTGAAATGACCTTTGTAACAAACGTACCCTCAAGAACAATCGTAATAAAATTGGATCTCGTACCCGATAAGTGTTGTTCAACTGCGACACCACCAGCTGGGAGTCCAAGAAAACTACCAACGAATCAACACCCAAGGATATTGCCTCCGAGAGTATATGAATGACTGCAGTGTATTCTGCTATGTTATTGGAAGTAGGACCAATGCAGACCCCTCTTGATACCAACAGCTGACCGGAAGGATAATGAAGCACCCAAGCTGCGGAAGCTAAGTTCCAGGTGTGTCTACTAGCACCATCGGTGAAACCAAAATGACTCATGACATCAACACAACCTGCCAAAGCAGATAAAAAACATCACCACCTCATCAAAAATAAAAAATCAAACAGATATGTTCAAAGCAAAAGCTACTATATACAAAGCAAAATGCCAGGCCAAAGCCTAGGCATAATACTTCTTCAAATAGAGCCCATTTCGGGGCTCCGGCAACTAGTTTCCTTCAAAGTCAACCAAGGTGTAAGCTCCTTTCTTAAGGACTTTCTTAATGATATAGGGGCCATACCACATCGATTTAAACTTTCCTGCCCCCAAGGCATCTTTTTCTTGGGCATAGACCAAAACAAGGTCACCTTCGGAAAAGACCCTAGGCTTAACCGCCTTATCGTACTGAACTTTGACTCGGTTTTTATGCGCTTCATTCAACGTGGCGGCATCTCGACGCTGCTCATCAAGATGTTCCAGATGAAGAAGCCGCTCTGCCAGACTAGAAGTGTCAGGAAGAAGCTCAACAGCCAGTTTAAGGGAAGGAATCTCGCATTCAATGGGAAATACGGATTCCACCCCGTAGACTAACTGAAACGGAGTAAAGCCAGTTGCAGTTTTAACTGACGTCCTGTATGCCCAGAGTGCAGGATATAGCATAATGTGCCAGTTGGATCTATGTTTATCAATCGTCCGTTGAAGAATTGTCTTCAAGGACTTATTCACGGCTTCCACCTGGCCATTGGCCCGAGGATAATATGGAGATGAATGCTCCTGCCGGAAACCCAATTTAAGAGCCAACTCAGCCATCATACTGTTCTGAAAGTGACTGCCATGGTCAGTGACAATCTCTCTAGGTATACCGAAACGAGCGATAACCTGGTTGAAGAAGAAAAGAGCTGCAGTCTCACCATCATTCCCAAAAGTAGGCATAGCCTCGACCCACTTCGTAAAGTAGTCTACTGCTACTATAATGTACTTGTGACCTTTTGCCGAAGGCGGGTTACAAGTAGTATAATCCATACCCCACTTTGTAAAGGGTCCGACAGTAACGACTGGAAAAAGCGGAGCTGGATGAGCGCGCATTTTTCGAGTATACAGCTGACAAGGATGACACTTCTTGACCGATTCAATACAATCTTTGAAAATCGAGGGCCAGAAGTAGCCAGCACGCAAAATCTTTTGGGTTGTAGCAAGCCCTGATAAATGACCCCCACAAGCTCCACCGTGAGAATCATTGAGCACAGCCTCAGCTTCTTCGAAAGTTAAGCAGCGTCTTAGGATTGAATCAACCCCTCGACGGTACAAAGCATCACCAATAATCAGATAAATTTTAACTAAGTGACGCAGCTTACGACGCTCATCTTTCGAAAAAGAAGAGGGAAACTTCGCAGTCTGGAGATACACGATGATATCCCCATACCAAGGATCTTGTGGAGAGATCAAAAACAAGTGTTCGTCCGGAAAGGACTCATCATAGATCATCTCCTCCCCACAAGGCAACTCGGAGATCAATTCCGCAAAGACTAATGACTTCTTGGATTTGGCAGACATGAACTCTAGATCGAATTCCTGTAATATCACAATCCATCTATTATATTTGCCCCCAATCACTCGCCTGCTGAGGACAAAATGAAATGGATTGGCAGCTGCCAAGACATAAGTTTTGCGAAGAATAATGTAATGCCGGAGTCGCTGCACAGCATGGACTGCTGCTAAGGCTAATTTTTCTGTCGGGGTGTATCGAAGTTCAGGTCCTACCAGTCCTCGACTAAGGTAGTAAATAACATGCTCAACAAGAGCATCATCCTCCTGAACCAAAACCATACCAATGGTAGATTCTGCTGTAGCCAAATACAAAAGAAAATCTCTGCTATAATCGGGTGGACTCAGTAAAGGAGCAGAGGTCAATGCCTTTTTCAAGGCATCGAGTGAGCGTCGAGCGTAGTCGTCCCAAAGAAAAGGAGCTCCTTTCTTCAACAATCTCATATATCCCTTTGTAATCTCAGCATAGTTGGCGATAAACCTCCGAAGAAAATTAGACTTCCCTTGGAGACTTTGAAGCTGACGGATTGAAGACGGGGGAGGCAACCGAAGTATTGCCTCAACCTTGAAGGGATCTACCCTTATCCCTTCCCTAGACACGATAAATCCCAATAGCCGACCGGATGTTACCGCGAAAACGCACTTGTTCGGATTCAAACGAATTTTATAAAAACGACATCTTTCAAATATTTTCCGGAGGTGACCTGGATGATCCATCCTCTTTCGAGAATGAGCAGCTAGATCATCTAAGTATGCCTCAATAATTTTCTTGATGTCGTGGAAGGCGTAAGACATGGCCCACTGAAAAGTAGCTCCAGCATTTTTAAGACCAAAAGGCATTTTCTTATATGCAAACGTACCCTAGGGACAGATAAATGCGGTCTTATGTTGATCTTCTGGACGGATAGTAATTTGATTATAACCAGAGAAACCGTCCATGAAGGAGAAAATCTCGTTACCGGCACACTCGTCAATAATATGATCAATGAAAGGTGTGGGGTAATTATCCTTAGGACACGCCTTATTCAGGTCTCTGAAATCGATGCACACTCGAATCGTTCCTTGCTTTTTATCTACCGGAACGGGGTTTGAAACCCATTCAGTCAGAGGAACTGGGAAAATAAATCCCGCCTTAAGCAGCTTTTCAACTTCAGCTTTGATAGCTGCTGCCTTCCTAGGATTAACCGGACGAAGTTTTTGCCTGACCGGCTTAGCGTTTTCATACGTCTTGATCTCATGCTGGACGATAGATGGGTCTAAGCCAGGCATTTCCTCATAAGACCAAGCAAAAACATCCCTATACTCTTTGAAGAGCTCGGTATAGATTTGAACCTCTTCATGGGAACATTCAGCTCCAATGAAGACATTCTCGACAATGTTGGGATTCCTGGAGATGTTCACCGGGATAGTAGGAGAGATCACAGCCATGTTCCCTTCAGCATAAACCTGTGCTGGTGCTAAAGGGCTCAAGACTGGGTGAACAGGTCTAGGAGACTGAGGACTTGGAAAACTTGTTTCGACTTCGCTCAAGTCAGGTAGGAAGTAAGACCAATGATGCAAATCATCCCACGGTCTATCTATACCTGTCATTGCTTCCAGGATGGCCTCTTAAGATGGAAGAGTGGTATCTAGACAATCCTGGGCAGAAGAAGAAGTAAGCGTCGAAGCCGGAGCCACATCACCATCCAACTCTTCCGGTGAAAGAGGAGCTGGATCAGATTCTGCAGTGTCAACAACAGACTGATATGCAATCTCAGCTGCAGAAATCGGGAATGCCATTCCACCCACTTGCCCTTCCTCCAATGTGGCTGTTGGAGAAGGTAAGGTCCAAGGGTCCGAAAAATAATGAGTTTGAAAGAACTCTCTTCGAAGGGGAGCCCTGGAGGATGAAATAGCATTAATAGACACCTTAGGAGGAGGAAGATCAAAAGAACCCATCAGGGAAGAATACATTCCAACTCCTAGATTCTCGACAGGCGCCTTAGTATTATCCAACTTAGGAACAGATGAGTCAGAAGCCGCATCCAGGTCTACAGGAGGACAGTCCAATTGATCCACTGTAACGATCCTCCCTTCGTGGGGAAAACATACTATTCGAAATAATGAGGATGCAATAGCATCCATTTCATAAATCCAGTTCCTCCCCAACAGAAGGTTGTAGTCCAAGGCTGCATCCACTACCTCAACTTCTATGTTAACGGTTTTGCCCCCAACACAGATGGGCAAAGTCGGGACAATACCATGGGGTCTGTGAGAATGACCATCGAATGCAGTAAGAACAGTGCTAGATGGAACAGCTTTGGGAGATCCAAGTGTCTTCCAGCATGCGAGAGACATCACGCAAGTAGAAGCACCCTCATCGACCACCGTTCGAAAGATATTGGTCTTTCGATATGATGATTTAATATGAAATGCCATGTGATGAGGAAGTCTCTTCTTAAAATTATTCATATCAAAAGTAATCAGAAAAGAATTTTTCGAATCAATAGCCCCAATGGCAGCGAGCAAAGCACTGCGCTGAGCCGGACAAGACTGGAGTACCTCTAAAGAAGACATAGCACAAGGACTCTGCGCCAGATCTTCTACAATCGAGTAGTTCTGGGCAGCTCTCACGTTCGGGTTAATCGTTGACCGCTTAGAAGATGCTTTCGGCATCCGAGGCATAGACTCAACAGTTGGCTTCGTGATGTGAAGCGGCTCAGTAGCATCAGGAACTTCCTTAGCTTTCGAAGATTCCTCTCTGCCATAATCACGGGATCTCGTAGCGACATCTACGTGAGCACTCATCATAAAGATATTCGATGGAATTTCCCCTTCCTGGGCACCTCCAGAGGAAGCCCCAGGATTTTGGTTCGCGCGAGCAATTAACTGCTGCCCTTGGGGAAAAGGGTTTGTTAGCACAGCCTGGGAACTAGAAGAACCCTGCTGAGATAACAGGCGCTGAGCATCCTGAATTTTCGGGCAAAGGTGCGTGAGATGGTCTCCAGCACAAAGCTTGCATGGAAACTTCACTTTATTTTTCTCCTTTTGACCCTCACCAACACGCTCGTTGGTTTTATTTGCATTGCCCTTCCCGTTCTTGCCCTTCTTCTTGTTATTACGTCCTTTCTTCTTCCCATCGGATTGTTGATTTCCTTTGGGATCAGAAGCTTGGACAGCATTTATGGACAAGGACTGGGAAGGTGATGAATCAGCAGGTACAGCCTGACCAGAGGGAGCAGATTGTAAAGACAACTGCTGCAGTTGAGAAAGCAGGCTGGCTGCACTACTATTGACCGATCCGACAAGCCCGTCACCATGCGGACCAGGTTTGGGTTTCGATAAATCCAATTTGGAGCGAGGAGCATTGGGTAAATACTTATAAAGCATCCCAGACTGAGAATAGATCAGTTCTAACTGCTGGGCCCTAAAAATGGCCTGCTCCTCGGAAAATACCCCAGATAGGGATACATCCTTCGAAATGTCTGACTGAAGCGATTTCAAAAACCACTCGAGAAGGAACTCACCTGGAATATGGGCTTTGATAAGCCTCTTCCTTCTCCTCCATTCCTGAATATGATCAGAAATGTGAGTTGCCTCATCCTGCATAAAATTAGCCAGGAGTTCGGTCCCAGCCTCATATCTGACAGGCAACTGAAAATGGTTAAGAAATGTGACAGCCAGTTCTCCAAATGTGGCGAAACTGCCCCCAGTGAGCTCTATATACCATTTGGCAGCATTTCCAGTTAAGGTGCGCTGAAATAATCTCAACCTAATCGAGTCATCGATCAGGGAGTTTGATGAACACCATAAGTGGAAAGTGGTGATGTGGTCCGCCGGATCCTCTCCATTCTTACCTTCAAACTTTGGAATGTCTGAAGGAAGTTTTGGTTGGGACTGGAGGCCACCCCGGACTATACCGAATCGGGTCATTAGTTAACTTCGACAAGTCTGGCAAGTTTAACGTTGCCAGAAATGGTAATCGAGGCGGAGCTTGAGAATTCCATCCTTGATGGGATGGATTTCCAACATTCTGAAAAGAATAGCCTGGATTTGATGAGGCACCAGGCTGCCAGAAAGGACTCGTAGAAAACGGAGAAGAACCTCCTCCCCACGCCGAGTTACCAAAACCCAGGCTAGTTCCCCCCGCTGAAGTATTGACTGAAGAGGAAAGCCCCTGGTAGGGGTTCCACGCATTAGACAGAGGAGAAAAAGACTGATAAGCGCTCGATGAAGGGAAAGAAGCATTCCCTTGATGACCCGCGAAGAACTGATTCCCTGCCCCAGACGTTGCAAACATAGGATTCCATCCCGTAAAAGTAGCCGAACTTTGCCCCCCAGACCAAGGGTTGAAACTGTGGGTCTGGGACGTAAGAGGAAACGACCCTAAAGAAGGATTGGGACTGGGAATATGCCCAGTCCCAAAGGGGAAACCCTGAAACGAAGCTAATCCACTAGCCATGTTAGACATGGGCGTAGATCCAGCTGCACCAGCGATAAAGGAAAAAGAGGGATTTCCAGCAATGGACATCCCTGAACAGAAGGGACCAAAATGAGAAGCATATGCTTGGGTGAACCCAGAGCCAAAAATAGCAGTGCTAGAAGAAATCGAAGATAAAGCAAGAGTGCCCCCTGCCTCGACAGAAACAGGGGTCTGAATGCCTGCAGCACTCACGGTAGAAGCCGCGTTCCCAGTCGTGGCCATCGAAAGATAAGAAAGATATGGAAGATCCGGCGGTCTCTCAGACTCCGGTCCGACGTACTGAATAACAAATGGATGATCAGGAGGAAGAGGAGATGGACCTGTAGCTGCAGGCTCAGGTATATCTTCTATCTGAAAATCTTCTTCCTGAGGAAACAACACTCGCGAGGTGAGCGGAACGCTCCTCTCGGAACCGACACCGGAATCAGCAATGAAACCTTCAGACCTTGGTGGAGGATCTCTCTCCACAGCGTCAGACTCAACAGGGTGGTAACCACCTGCTAAATCGCTCCTACGCCTTCTCGAAGAAGGCTCTGCACTCTCGGGAGATAACCCCCGGATTCTCCTCGAACGTCGAGGCGCTTGATCAGTCACTTTTATAGATTTATTAAATTAGACTCAAAAAAGTGAAAAGCTAGGCAAGCTAGGAGCAAAAGAGCACTCACTAAAATAAAAATCCCTGAGAAACAGCAAGCAAACAACCTCCAAGTATTTCCGCTCTGGGTGATGAGGACCGGACACCAAAATACAGGAAAGCGAAGTATAGGGCCTTCCGAAAGCAGTCTGGGATGATTAGGGCCCAGAACAACTAGCGAAGGTATCAGAAACAGTTACGCCGACCTCCTAACGACAGCCTTTGCCGGCACAAGCACCCAAGCTTCGCAAGGGCACCCCCAGAAGTACTGCTGAAAGTGATGCGATGTCTGCCTCAGGTACCACGGGTGATGCGACGTCTGCCCCCCGCAGTCACCTGTGTGGAACCTAGGAAAGGCAACTATGGACACCAATCCGTATCAGAAGCTGGGCGGAACGGTCTTGAGGTCGGATTCAGCTAATCGGAGGGGGGGTATCCCTCTTCTCAACCTTCACTTCCCCTCGCGCTTGACTCTCGGATGAGAGCTTTCCCAGTCCACCTCACGGAGTTGGATTTCGCTCAATTAATCAACTTCTATGTTTGTTTGAGCGGCCTTTGAGAGTTAACTCTCCACTCACCTATTCCAAGGCCCTACAACCTAGCTAGTTGGTGATTGACACTTAGAAAAACTTGCTAGTTGATTTTAGATTAAATCGCTTATTTTAAGGGCTGTTATATTAAGTCACAAGGATATGGAGATGAAACCAATGGTGTTTTGATGCAAAATAAATTAATAAAAACTTAACTACATGCACATGCAGTTCTTTGTCTTTCGATGAAAAGTAATCTCTATACAGGTTCTACGAGACTAAAAATTGTATTTTTCTTTTCGAATTGCAAACTCACACTCACAAAAACTAAGAAGCTAACTAAATTATCCAATGCACCTAATGCAAATCACTACAAGCATGTAAATCCTAAGATGCAAAAAATCTCTTAAAACAAGGTGAAATTTCCCAAAACGCTCCTTTAGTTTCAACTCATCTTTTGTTGTCCAGAAAGCCAATTCTTGAAAACAAGAACTCTTAATATAAGACACCAAAACACTTAACAACAAGAAGAAGAAATAAAATGACAACTCCTCCTCAAAATCAAGCCGGAAACTAGAAGCAAGAAACTTCACAAAAGCTCCAAAAGGTATGGCCAAACGAAAATGAAAATGCAACAACAAAAACAAAAACAAGAGACAATGTTTTTTGAGTTTTTGAAATGCAAAAAACAAAAAGCAAAACAAATGTTTTTTGGGCTTTTTAGTTTTATAAAGCAAGAGCTCAAAAAGACCAAGCACAACTTTCACAATCCAAGCCAAAACGAGACCGAATTTCAAGCACAAACTTCAACAATGCTCCCAAACCTTATAAAGCTAATGATAGCAAGATCAATAAGAGCAACAGAAGACCAAAAACTCAGCCAATCAGCCTAGACAAATAGTGCAAACTCGCTGCAACAAAAGACTCCAAAGAAGCAAGAAAAGTTCTTCGAAAATTGCAACAAAACCCTAGCCTATGGAACTCAAGAAAACCAATCGAAAACAAAGCAAAAATCGCAATGCAAAGCACAACAAAAAGATAGGAGCGAGTCAGTGAGCAGAAGCTCTCTGTTCTGATAAAGCAGAACAGCCAAGAATTCTCAGAAAGCGATCTTGGAACTCAATCCAGAAGTGCCAGCACCAAAAACAAAACTTTTGCCAAAAGACTAGTTTCCACTCAAACGAAAGAGAGAAAAGACATGAAACCACTTCCTTCACACTCCAGTAAGTACAGAGACTCTGTAGACACAGGCCTCCATAGCCAGAAAGGACCAAAAACTCAAGAATCCTAAAAATTCAAAATCTGCCTAGGTATACGCGGCTTCACAGCTGTGCAACCAGCGTGCATACGCGTCTGTTCTAAGGGAAACTCGCGTATACGCGGTTTCCTTCAGACAAACTCGCGTGTATACGCGACTGTGTGCAAAAGAAGAAGCGTATGCAAAGGTAAATATTGAAAAAAAACAAAAGAACAAGCCTGGAAAAGATACCAAGACTTCAGACTGACTGCAAGAAAACAAACTGGACTGCAAAAGACAGATAAAACTGTTGGCAACCTACCAAACAGCTGAAACAACCCAACAAGAGAATCACAAGAATGTGATCCCCAGCGGAGTCGCCAGTTCTGTTTCGGGGAATTAACACCCTAGAGGTTGGTTGGGATTCAACCTCCACAGAGCAGGGGCGTACTACTTAACAGAGACTCACACAATCATGCACATTCATAAAAACTAAATAGAGCAGAATGAGAGGTTTACCCGTTGGTCCTACATTTGAAGCAGATCCACGTGGAGTTCAAACTCCCTGCAACCGTCCTTCCTCCTTAACCTGAAATACAAGAAGAAACCAGCACAAAGGACAAGTTGTATAGCATATATCTACTCTATGTGTCAGTGAGATTCATATAAAACATTAAATAAATCATAATGAATGCTTGTATAACAAATATTCTTCATACATTAAAGCATACACTAACACATTTATTTCGGGAACAGCATGATACTTCTGTATTATAAATAGTACGTACAAAAGTAATCAAGAGGAGAGATCACCTGATCCTTCCAAGGCCTTCGCAGACCGCCGTCCGGATCCGTCCAGCCCTTGCCTCGCTAAGACTCCTTCCAAACTGGTGCATACGAGATAACATATAAAGGGATGTGTATCTCAAGGAAACAAGGGTTTCCTACAATGAACTGGGAAAGTGCAGGAGGCACGGGGAATCAGACTTGGATAGGGAATACTAACAGAGTATAATATCAATAATTCTCTCCCTCCCTTAGGCCATACACATGAGGGATTTTTATAGTCCCTCCAAGTAGTTTCAGCAGTTGGAAACAGTTGGCCACGGGCTGGGGTGGTTGAACTACCTGAGTAACCATCGACCCAGCGCGAAATTAGGGATTTTTTATATATTTTTTAATCATTTTAATGGCATACGCGGAAAATTCTAGCTGGACTCGCGTATACACGTGGAAAAGTACGGGCATAGTCGCGTATGAGGGATTTTACAATTTTTTTAAGTGAATTTGTCCAAGTCTGTAGGAATGGGTGCCCAAAAACCATGTAGCAATCATGAATCATGTCAAGGTGAGAAATGATGCTATAACACAAGTGTATTCATCAAAGCTCATATGACCAATGTATTAATTCTTCTCTCAAGTTCAGCCTCTGATTTACAATGAAACCCATGGAATAAATAGGCTTGAGGGAGGAAAACCTCATGGAGCAACTAGCTATCCCATTGGCCAAGTCAAAATATCTAAACTTGTCCTCGAGGCTTTGCAAAGCCCAAGGCACAAAATATCCCATAAAATATCTAAAAACTGCTAAAAACAGAAATTATATTGACTTTACATCATTTCCCAAGTATAAAAATAGCTTAACGCACATTTGGGAAAAGCAGATTTTTGAGTTTCAAAAATTACAAAAATACTTCATATTTATGCCTGAAAAAGGTCCCCTGACTTGCTGGATGCAATAGGCAGCCTTCCTGATGTCGAAATGAGGCTCATGATGGCTCGTTGGAAAGCTCTCTATGTCTACTTTCCGGCGCAACTGAAACCATCTCAATCAGAGGCCTGAAAGTCATCCAAAACTGTACCTGTGTGTAAAAAACCAGGAAATAGCAGTCTGCTGATATGGCGGGCAGAATGTGCAAAAAGAGTGCGTTTTTCGCCAATTTGAGGGGGTGAATGATCTCCGAATTCCCTGAAAATCGCTGGAGACCTGCTCATAGAATTATGGCATCCATCGGTATCATCCTCCTCCCTTGACAACTCATCAAACTGAAATGGCGAAATTATGAGTTTTCGACCAAAAACCCAAAAAATGCCAAAAAACAAAAAGTTGCCGAAATAGGCTCAAAATTGGCATGCATGACCCTCAAGGGTCCATAGCAACATGCTCCGAAGCTGAGGCCAAAATATCAAGGGCTGATATGCTTTTCCCTTCTTTCCGTGCTAGGCGCTTCCCCTTTACCTTCTTCAATTTCTCTTGTGCTGCCTTTAGTTTGCGCCGAGCAAACTGATTCAGCTTTTGGAAGTGGTGTGTCCTCTTCCTCTGCAGCTCTAAATCTCTATTTGCCTTCTCAAGCTTCGTTTCCAAATGTTTGTTAGCTCTTTCAAGCCAAGCTTCTTTGTTTTCCTCAATTTCCTGCTCAAGGAGTGCAGTGAGAGGAAAGGCTTGGAGCTGGGCTTGCTCTTCTGCTCTCTGCTTTTCCAAGGCTCTTCTAAGCCCGATGGTCCTAGGCCTCTTCCGCCTAGGCTGGTCTTCCTCCTCTTGATCATCAAACTCACCAATGAGCTCTTCAATTCTTGCTTGCGCCTTTTCTGCCTCTTTCTTATACTTAATCGCTCGTGCCTCATGAACAGCTGTGTGCACATTCATTTGTTTGTTTTCAATCTCCAAGAAATGATTGAAATTCCTTGCCCTTTGAAGATCTTGCTCTAATGCCTCAATTTTCCCTTCCTTATGGATTAAGAGATTTTCAAGAAGGCGGGCCTCATTGTCACTATCATCGCTTTGGATAGGGATAATAGCTAATTCACCTCCATGCTTTGTACTTTCTCCAATTTTGCTTTTACCTTTGAAAGCCAATCTGGCACTTTTCCTCCTTGGCATGCTAGAAGGTGTCTTTTTGGGCAATTTCCTCTTGCTAGGAACAATCTTCGTCACTGTTAGGGTGGCAGCTTTAGTCCCTCTTTCCCTTCCTATGCTGAGCTTTGTTATTTTGAGAGGAGGAGGCACAACTGTTTTACCTTTGACATCCTTTTGAATTGGCTGCTGGATATATTCTCCTAGCTGTTCACTTGGCTGCCCCTGTTCGCCAACATTGGCGTGCTGTTCTTCATCAATGTCTTGTCCAATTAGTGGCTCAAAAGGTGACTCAACCTTCTGCCTAACCTGCTGTTCTTTATCAACTATCTGCTGCTGTCCCTCAACATCTAACTGTTGTTGTCCCTTATCATGGACCTGATGCTGTCCCTTATCATGGACCTGCTGCTGTCCCTTATCATGGACCTACTGCTGTCCCTTATCATGGACCTGCTGTTGTCCCTTATCATGGACCTGCTGTCCTTCATCCTCTATCTGCTGCTGTCCCTCATCCCTTTTTTCTTGCTGCTATTCACTGCCCTCTCCTTCTTGCTGCTATTCACTGCCCTCTCCTTCCCCCTGTTGACTTGGCTGTCCAGTAGTCATTATGAGCCTTCTAGGTGTAGGCCTACTAGACAAAGGCACTGGGCGATGGACAGGCTGAGTAGGAGAAATATGGGCAGGAGGAACAGTGGCAAAATCTGGATGGCTGATGAATAAATCCCATAAAACCTCTTTCTTCTCTAGCTGGTACAAGAAGATAATCTTGATCAAAGAATGATGAAAAAGAGAAGGGATTTGCTGAGGTGGGGCCTTCTTTTGGACAGTAGATGCCATTTTCTCTATGCTTTTGGACAAAAAGTAAGGGAGATTTAGTTGCCTGCTTCTGGTAAAATGCATCAGTAAGCGGACATGGTAGGCGTAAATTCGATTAAACCTCCCTTCACAAGTGAAATATTTCATTATGGCTTTCATCAGTGGAGCATAGCTGTCAAGGAGATATGAAAAAGGGAAAATAGCAATGACAGCCTCCCTATGTTCAGGCTTGATGAAAGGTTTGTAATCCTCTAAGTCAAGATGAGCTTGTTTAAACCACTTTTCGCCATGATACGGGATCTTGGTGGCCTTGGACACATACCTTGGAGAAATTTTGAAATCAAGACCCGCCACTTGGAAGTGCTTTTCTTTGAATCTCAGGGCTCACAAGTGTGTTAGTGGCGAAAAACTCTTGACTTCTTCTATCTTCTGGCAGAAATCAAGGCAGCCTACTTCATGGAAGTTGAAAAGTACAGATGGATGAGCATTAATCTCTTCTGTAGAGATGGGCTCATATCTTTTATGTGGACCACTCCTGTGGTCTTGCCTTGGAGGCATTCTGACCTGAAAATGCTTTGGAAGAGGCAAACTGCCTTCACTGTATGTAAAATGCCCTGCTGGATTGAAACTGTGTCAATATGCTGCTTTGACAGAGAAACAATGTGAGGTGGATGGTTTGCAACAAGTGTCTTTGTAATACACAACCTCCTGTTCTCTTAAAACTAGCCTTCTACCTTTGAGTGTACCTCAGCCAGGCAAAATTCTCAATAGGGTACCATATAACAAAGATGAGACAGTCTGATGTTTAGATTTCCCTTAGAATATCTCTGTCAACAAATTCTCAGTAGGAAATAATATAGTGAAAAAGAGGGGCAGACTGCTAGAAAGAGTTTGCTGTGAGAAAGTGCTAAAATCACCCTGTTCTTGAAGCCTTATATGTCAACCAATAAACATGTACCTCTGCTTCAAGATATAATTTAAATGATTAACAACCCTGCCTCGTATAAGTGTGCCAACTTTCAACAAATTTGCATATGTGAAATCAACCCTCAGTGTTATTAAACAGTCATTGACATGATCCTGAGCAAAGATGACAGAGTTTGAAGGACTCCAAAGTTTTAGGCAGAGGTTATGTGAGTTTTATCCCTTCAAAACAATCAATGGCCCCTTATGAATGTAACCCTCTGGTTATGTTATAAAAACCTCTGTTTGGATGGATAGTAACTTGTCAATAAGCTTTGAACAACACAAGGCACTCAACCAACAATACAGTGAATACTGTCTCTTTATGAGTAGTGTGAACAAACTTTCTCCGGAGCTTTAACCTATAAACTTCTGCTTGACCAAGAACCCCTTCTCCCACTAAATTTCACTCTTCTCTATGCAGGTCACTTCATTTGAACAAAAACATGCTCATTAAGTCAACCCTGGTGTGAGCATATAGGCAAATTTACAGTTAAAACAGAGGTAACAGATTTTTAGGAAAGCTTCCAAAAGTTTAAGCAGAGGCTGTGAGAGATTCTCTTTTCCACAATAATCAAGGGCCCTTTATACATGTGACCCTAGCCTTTGGAGGAGAAATCCTTTGTTCCACCTGACAGACCTAAGCCCTGTCTCTATGACAAAATCTTTCTTTTTACCTCTTTAGAGGTTTCCTTGGAGGTTGCAGTCAAAGGTCTTGCATCAACAAACTCTCTTTAAGCCAAACACTGTTTCTTTGTAAGAAAAACCTCTGTCCTTTGATGCTTGTGAAAGTATAGGATCCCTGATCCTTTTAAAGTGAAAACATCCTGCTCTTGGTTTCGAAACCATTTATCTCCTGTAGGTGCTTTTGAATGACACAGCCATCATTTTAATACAGCTTTACACCTCAAAATCTCACGCAGCAAACACTATTTCTTCAGCAATGGTGACAAGGTTTTGAAATTTTTGAATGTGGAGTGGTGAAAATTTGTAGCAGTTTAACAGTGAATAAGCTCGTTTCAAAACTCATTTTGGCTCCGAATACCATCAAACAGTCACAAATTTCGGGGGCAAAGTGTGTAAATACCTCAAAACACGAAGCACAACTTTTTTTGGGCGCTGGAGGTGGCTCTGGAGTTCCTTAGGCTTGCGCGGCACTCCTTAGAGAAAGAACGGCGCGCATTTTTCCTCCGGGTGGCCCTGTCGGGTCGGTTGTCGGGTTGTCGGGCGCCCTGTACAGGCACGTCGCGCCACTGTACAGGCGCGTCACGCATAGACTGTCCGACAATGTAAACACGCTCCCAGGCGCGTCGCACGGGTTTCCAGGCGCGTCGCTCGGCCTTTAACAGTGCAGTCTTCTGAAAATTCGACCAGATCTTCCTTGTTTTGATGTTATGGAGGCACGGAGCTTCGTTTGAATTTTGAAAACGACACATTCATCTCCTATTTCACTCTTACAATATTTCAAACATTCTCAACGGTTACGTTCATCCTTTTCTTGTCAAAAAGAACTCACGGTTGGTCTTTTAACACAGCAAGGCCTCTTTTTCAAACAGTGGTATTTCTTTCCAATATTTTTTCTTTATTGAAAATGAAATAGTAGGATGTTCGAATTGTTTCATGGGGAAACTACCTCCTTTAGTAATATTGAACTTATCATTTCAATAACCTTTCGACCTTTTTTTTGCCACTGTGTTTAATGGTGCTTATGAGACCTCTGTCCTTTTTGAATAATGAGAAAGCTGCATTTGTTTCAAACTCCCAACACTGATAATCTGTCAAAGCCACTTCTTTATCTATTCATAACTGGTATGCCTATTTACAATGTTGAAACACAGTTACCATTTGCTTTGACTAGTGCATTGACCTTTTTGTAATAGAACCATTCCATAGCTCAACTATGTTCACTGTTTTACCTTCTTGGTGATTATTTTAACAAAGAAAAACCATTCGGAATGTGTCAAAAACATTTGAAAAGCCTTGAAAACTGTTTTGTCATTTAACAGGAGATGACCTGTCTTTTTCCAACTTGCTTGATAATCTCTGCTTCCAGGCGATTTATGAGCTCCTTCTTTGATTGTAAGTGCCATATTTTGGCTGCATTCCTTCATATCATAATTCTCTGTTTTCTTGAAAAGTGCTCCTTTGGACTCTTGGCATGTGACAGTGGATTGTTGTTTGATCCTTTCCCTTAAGGAAACTTCCCCTTTTTTGGTATCAATGGCATACATATTCATAATGTTCCCTGTCCATCATGATGTATATTTTGAAAGACATTTTACTATGGGTAATGCATTTTGAAACATAACCATCATCTTTTACCTGTGTAAAAGACCTTTGCTCTCTTCCCTTGCCTCTTTCCACTGCACCTTTATGACTAATCAGTTTTCAACAATGTCCAATGCTTTGGCCATCTGCTCATAAATGGAGGAGGCTCTTCATCATGTAAAGTATCTGAAGGTTGTTTGACAAATCTGTTTGACATAGCTTTTCCCTGGATGTGATGGTAAGCAAACCACTTGAAAATCATCAATACTAGCACCTCTGCTTGCAATCATCACTGTGCTTCAGAAAAACCCTAGCCAAAGTGACACTGTCTCCCTGCACTGCTCTGAGGGTGACTGAAAAATCATTGTTTTCTTTAGTCAACTTATGACAGAATTTTGAAAGATAATCTCTGTGACTATGGAGGTCAGCACATTTTGAAAAACAAACAAATTTTCTTCTGCCTAGGTGATGACATGATCTGTCAGCATCTATTCAATTTGGTTTTTTGTGGGGAAAACAGGCTTCCTATGATTAGAATTGTTTTTACTCATGATATGCATTTCTAAAGTTTAACAATTCATATGATTTGAAACTTCAAATGACCTATATCAGACCAAACTCTGTTTTCCTTTGAACTTGCATATTTCAGACTCTATCCCTGTCATGATTATCACTCACATTCAGAAAACCTGGAGTTATTGCTTCACTGTTCAGTAAAAGGCAAACCTGGGTTTCTGCATTCCTTTTAAGTCAATACTGGCCAACGCCCTCTGCTTATAGATGAAGGAGGCGCCCTAACCCTCTGCTTGTAAATGAAGGAGGTTCTGGGCCATGACATTTTACCAGTTTGTTGTGACAGTGGTGTCTTTCTCTTACTGTGATTTTCATGCTGGAAAGAGCTGTAAGGTCTTGATGAGTGACTCTTTGTTTGGCAGCTTCATCTCAGGCTCATGCTACATTTAGAAGCAGATGTTCCTCTAACTGTAGCTTCAAGCATTTACTCCTGAGATGAAGTTGTATTTCCTGTTCTTTGAAGAATCCATAAAACACTGTGAAACACCTACTAATCAGCTTGAGACTGTGGTTCATACAGTGCTGAGACCTAGGGGTATAAGTGGCGTGACTTAGAGATGTTGGTCAATTTCATTTACAGAGTGAAAGGTCAGTCATGGTGGGTTTTGTAGCATATGGAGGCTTTTTTGGCTTTTTGATGGTTGCCAAGGGTAAAATGTCTTAAAGCGCCACTTCTTAACATAGGGGAGACTTTTGCAATAGACTTGGACTTTTCCCTTTGGAGCTGATGGGCAGACCAGTAGGGCTGAAGCTAGAAAAAATAGTGATAATGGATTTTGACTTTGACATGGGAGACTGATAAGTAAAAGGGCGAAAAAAAGTCTTATGAGGGTTTTCTAGATGAAAAATTGACATAAGGAAATCAGCTTCTAGAAAACTCAGCTATAGATATAGTCATCACTAACATGTAACACGATGGCTAATAACAGACTCTATCTAAAAAGCTAAAATTGAAAATTGTTCTTATCATTTTATTTTTCATTTTTAGGAATTTCCATTACATCACGCGGTGAACCTCAAAGACAATCTTTCTAAACAAGATCAACTTAAAATTTACATCAATTTACCTAAAAAAGAATTGGAACCATAATGATAACATTTAGAAGGTCTAGGCTAGAGACGTGTTCCAACGTCGTAAAACAGAGCAGATGTCATTAATTGTCTGTGATACATTCCGAGTGTGATACCTCACTCCACGTACGTAAGTATATCATATATTGTACATGTAATTTCGGTAAGATCGGGCGGTGTTATAGTACGAAAAGTATAAAGGGGTGCTCTCACTATGCGGTTTTGCATTAGACAGTGCTAATATGGACTTGGGCCTCCACGTACCTTCGAGTATATTTTGGAGGACAAATTTAGGTTTCTATCCACCCATAGTGAACTGAGTCGGCCGCCTTGTAAATTGTGATACACCAAACACAACATTCGGGGAGATTTCTTGCTCGTACTTCTTGGTTCGCTAGGAGGTATTCTGTGAAGCATCACCTTCACATATACCAGAGTAGCCACAAGTTGTTTCTACAAATCTTGTTTTGTCTCCTGTTTTCGAGAAAGAGTCTTCAAAATTACCCGTGGTCATGATTCATCCAATCAGTGAGACCATACCTCCCAAACCCAGCGTTGTTCAACCAAAAGTTGATCTGGATCCCATCGTGCTTTAGGGGGAAGATGTTATTGGTCAAACTGGACATCATCCCCAGGACCAATGAAATAGGATCTATCATCCCCTTATATTTCAGTTGCTATATGTCCTAAGTGGATAAAATCTTGACCCTGAAGTTGAACAACCGAAAGTTGTTTCTATATTTGTTGCTCCACAATCTATTGTAGCTATTGAGTCTCCCATATCACACAATCAACCACATGAAATATACTTTGGGCCTGATGACAAAGTTCTTCCACCTGGTTTGATTTCGATTGAAGTAATACCACAAGAGGAGACACCTTTAACTCCAACTCATTTTTGGTAGGAGATTTACCTGTACGAGTCTTTTCCTCAATAACCTTCCTCTTCTTTTGTTTATCTTATTTCACTTCGAGTTCCCATAGATTCTATATGGTATGCATTGGGTCATTTGACCATGGTTGAGATAACATCCCATACTGAACCATCTATTTCAGTTGCAACAACATCGACTGTTGCTTCATCTTTGATGTTTTGTCCATTGACTTGACCCATGCCATCATCTGGAATCCTATTTGGTTCCTCCCTTATGAGTATTGAATGACTTGATCCTTTATTCACACCTTTAGTGCAATATCAAGCTGGTCCCATCAGTTATTCCCCTTGGTGGCTAGTGATTTCACAGAAATTACCCTTTGAAATTCAAAAATTGAATGAAAACCCTGGAGAAGACTCGTCAATGCATGTTATAACTTATCATTTGTTGTGCTCATCAAACTCCTTAAATGATGACACTGTTCGACTATGTCTTTTCCAATGCACACTCACTATTCCAACTGCACAATGAGGATGGTTCTTTTCGTGTGTCAACCTCGTTAAAAAATGAATCAGGCTATGAGGATGGTTCTTTTACTGTGTCAACCTCATTAAAAAATGAAACAGATTATGAGGATAGTTATTTTTTCTTGTGTCAACCTCGTTAAAAAATGAAACAAGCGCCTTTGAGGATAGTTCTTTTACTGTGTTAACCTCATTAAAAAAATGAAACAAGCCATGAGCATAGTTATTTTCCTGTGTCAAGCTCGTTCAAAAATGAAACAAATCCTCTCCTAATTACGATGAGTCTTCCATCTGATCTCGTAAATGAACCTGCATTCCATCCAGCTATTTGTAACCAGTAATATACTTAGGTGAATGAACTGAAGCTTTTGGGGCACCTACTTTTGCAGGGGGCATTCAACATGTGCTCTTACAGGGGGCATTCAAAACATTCTTACCTGTTGCACTCAATCAATAGCTGAAGTTCGGGGGCAAAAACTGGTTCAGAGCTCCAAAATGCAAATGGTAAAAATGAATGGTAAAACTCATTTTATTAGTAATTTTATTATTTGCAAATCATATTTGTTTATTGTGACTATGGTTTTATTCTATTTTTATCATGAAACAGGTATTTTTAATCTATTTGTTGTTGTTCTGAACATGTTTTATAACTGATGAACAGATTAGTCATGTAGATTTATTTCAAGAATGATTTGAACATAAAGCATAATTTATCCTTATTTTTAAAGCTTTGTTTAAAATGAAAAATGACTTGAAGCGCACTTTTATCTCTTTTTCCTGCTTCTATAATAGCGAAAATGGAACACTTGGAGTCTTCTTTTATCTCTTTTCAGACTCCGATAATGTGAAAAGATTTCCGAGAATTTGTCTTGTCTTTGCCTCACCCTAACGCAGAAGACCGGTCACAAAATATATATCCGTCTCTGGACGGATAGGGATGCCATGCCCCCACAACACCATCACTTTGCGCCCCCTGTTCCATTAATGGACTAGGTAGCGCAGAAATAGATCATGTGACCTGAGGAGGTCATTCTCAAGGAACTTGGGAAGACCCCACTGAGCAAGCTGCTGATGGACATTGTCATCTTGCACCACAACCATACACAAATCTGGCCAGACTCTCTCTCTCCACAACATCGTGTTACCAAACAGGCACACATCAGTGATATAAAAAATTAAAAATTTCCATTTTTTTTTTCAAAAATTTCCCTGGCTTTTTGACGTGCTTGTTCTTCAAACAGGTGCGCTAACCACGCGTCTATATCTCAGACAACATAGAATATGCACACAAAAATTCCCATAGGCACAAAACCTCCGCAAAAATCCTCAAATTTCTGCGGAGGTATCAACACCTGTACCTTGATCGCCCACGCGAGCAAGGCCAAAAATGGCTAAGGTTCCGTACAAACCCAATTTGTACAGACACCTACCTAGTAACACTGAAAAAATTGAAATGTAGGATGTTTTGGGGCCTACCTAGCACTAACGTCACAAATCCCTTGTACACAGGCTGACCGCAACGACAAGAAAGGCTTAACAGCAAGCTCTGACCTCTCAACCTCTCATCACTCAAATGACAAAAATGAGTTGAAATGAGCCATATTGGCCTGTATATCACCCTTTTAAAATTTTTGAAGGACCATAATGGGAGCTCAAAAATCCGAATTGAAAAACTGAAAGAAACACAATGATCGACACCTCATAATGCCCAAAGGAGGCTTCACAGATGCACACCTCCAAAAAAATAATTTTTTTTAGTTTCGAAAAGTATGCCCTCTCTTATCATCTTTTCATTTAGCACATTTATCTATATATTTGAATGAAAAATATGCTTTCACTTGGGTTATTTGTTGCAGGTATTATACAGTACGACAAACCACCTGTTGCATCATACACTGAAGGTTCCAGAACAGGTATCATTCTACCCTCAGCATGATAGAGTCCTAGAGAAACTTTGCATATCCTGACATCATTCCTCCATAAGAAATTAACCATAGGTTCCGAAAACCCGACCATGTTTATCGTCTCCCCACCTTTCACATGATAAACATCCCAGTTGGTCATTAGAGCCTCCCCCTCCATGGCATCCATCACTCAAAGTAAACCATGCATAAAAATATATGACGCCATGGCCATATCACCTTAGTCCAGGAAGCACTTCATGATCATTCATCCACCATGCATCAAGTCAAGTTTGACCATATCAAAATAAACCCCCCTTCTCGGACTACCACTTTTGCAAGAAAATCGAACATGTGCCACTGCGTCTCACATTTGGCCTACCATCCCTCCATCAGCATACCCCATCTGCGATATTTTCCATCTGCTTCATCATCCCCACACTAAGACTAACCAATGGGCCCCCCACCCTCAGCAAAAGCACCTTCCTCACATCATCGATGAGTGATCATTTTTATGTTTTTGGGGCACCTGTCTCCATGTTTTGTACAATCCAAATCCATTTTTTGTTCTTTTGTCAAGTGTACAAATATTTTTTTAGGCGAACATCCCCCACCCATACATCCATCTTTCCCCCATGGCAGCAGTCCCTAAACACACTTGGTCGAAGCTTCACACATTCCAGGCAAAGCCACCATGACATTTATAACTAACATATGTCCACCCTGGACGTCCTACCGACTCTAGGGATTTTCTCATCAGAAATCATTATGATTGCAGCCATGCTACTTTTTCAAGCTCTGACCTCCGGCCACTAAAATTTCATCATCAGCTATCAGCCATTTCTTGCCATTATGCCTATGTTAAACCTATCATATCAGAGACCCTGGTCCCTTGCATCAGTAGCTCACTTGTTTGGTTGAGGCTTCCTTTTTGTCGACTTCAACAACCATTCTCCAAAAAGGAAGCAGTACCTTAGATGGCTCCTCATCTCAACAAGGGCATCCTTGGATGGAACTATGGGAATCATCATTGCCCATAGATGTCATTGATCCTCCTGAAATTCAAATAAAACACAAGCTTTCATGTCAAGATGGTATCGTACTTCACAACCATTGTACTTTTCCCGAATTCGTCGAATACCCATGCCATTATAAGCATATCTTTCAGCAATGCTTACACAAGAAGGTCCCAGTCATACACCCATGCATACAATGAGAATTTATATGGCATACCAAGATTATTCATGTGGGCACTACATTCAACTTATCGTTAAATAAAAAATGCCCCTAAGGGCGTCAGCAATCGTCGTCATCAACCAAATCAACATATAACTACCATATCAGTGACATTGACAAAACCTTTATTTTTCAGATAGGATTTTTACTAGCCAAATAATCACGAGCATGTGACATGCCTGACTCGTAGAAATATTGTATTTATTGTATTATACTATCTCTTGTAGGTTTCCGGTAGAACAGGGTCCCTCTTTTACTCATAGTAAGGGATCTCCAACCTTGGGCTACACGTAGGTCTCTCTCTCTCTCTCTCTCTCTATCTCAACACGGGTTATACATAATATAAATTATAATGTATTTCAGCTATATAATTCTTCCTAGACCTCACACATTAGGGGGAAACTGTTACCACTAGAAAATAGAACAAATAAAATACATCATGAAATGTCAAGCAGAAGGATTTACAGGGTTGAGAAACATTAGAGAATATGGAAAAATTTAAAAACTATAAGGTCAAGAGAAAAAATGATCAAATTGCACACAGAAGACATAGGGAAAATGCGCTCCGTGCAAATTTTTCTTCGATAGTAGTGCTAGTCTCCACGGCTTTCACTCAATAAGCCGTGTGGTCCTGAGTGTAGCGAAAGGTCACCATCCGAGACCACTTGACACATTCAGGAAAAGATTCTCCACTTGAGGCCACCCAAGGACATCCACCTAGAGCCAAATTGAGACCTCAAGTGAGCACACACTGGAATCAACCACCACCCTTGGGTCACTATCCACAATTGTACCAAGAGAGGGAAGAGGATTTGATTTTTTCCTATAAAATGCCATCATGAGAAAAACAAAATTAGAACACATTTTTATGCTGGCCAAATTGCTGATGAGATAACCAACAGTGTGTTGTCTGAGTAGCCATAGAGTGAAGGGATTCAATTATTGGCCATCCAAAATCTCAATCCCAAAGGAGAATTTCACCAAGTATCCAACATCCAATCACTCGTTCGAGGAGAAGAGTGAGGCCTGTAGACCGGCTAAAGGGGAAATCCCTCCTTGCTTTGGGTATTAGAGCTCCATAGCTCTAAGGAATCACTGGAAGTGTGTAATGTTCTACTGCTTCTTTAATACCAATGGCTAATAAGATGAGATTAGTTCTTCATTCAGATTATTAGCTCTTTTGATTCGATTGAGATTGTGTTTATGTGTTATTGTTTTTTTGTTTCCTCTTCTTGTTTGTAGCATGCTATGTTACATAAGCTAGTTTTTCTACATGTTAGTATGTTTCCACTAACCATCTAACAACTCTTTTTTCCCTGTGACCTTTTCTTGTAGGTTAGCAATCACTCCTATCAAGCACCGATGTTTTAGTACACTTGTGCACTAAACACACCAACACAATATGCATAGTTATAAATCATGCAAACCAACATGTTTCTCGTATGTATTAGAGGATTGTAGTATCCTTTCAAGTTGTAGCTTGAAAAAAAGAAATAGTTTGGAGCCTCTTGAGGTACTAATCTCATGTGGGTTGTATCCTACAGAAAATTTATGGGAGTTGGAGCTTCCTTGCAAGTTGTATCTTGCAAAAAAATTGAGGTATCAACCTCCTCTATGTTGGAGTCTATAAAAAATCATATGTAAGTAGGGAGTAGGATATTTCCTTTGCATCACAATAATAACAAATCTGTGGTTTTCTCCCTTTATGGGTTTCCACTTATATATGGTGTCCATGTGATGATTTTGTGTGTTGATTTTATGTTTTCATGAAAGTTGTTATGTTGTGGTTCACATATTACATATTATTCATATATTAAATCTGCATTTTATATGGTGTCAAATTTCTCATTGAATAGTTGATATAAATGTTAAAAAGAAAATAAAATTTTTCCATGAATGTACTAAGCTATTTCCCCCCCCCCCCCCCCCCCCCCCAAGTGTAGCTAACAATTGGTATCATAGTTGTTTTCTTTTGTGTAAAACTAATAGCTGGAAGGTAGACTTGGTTGAGTCATGGACTATAAAAATGCATTTTTGCTTAGTACTACAAACTTCCATGAATGGATAAATAAGGTAAAAGCAAAATTGATAGATTATGGATCATGTGTATGGAATCTAGAGTGTGATGGATACAACAACGAGTCCCCCTCTACTCAAGAACAACAATGGAATTCTTAGGAAAAATTTGCAGTTTATAATAACCTTCATAATAAGGATATTGAGATAGTGATAGATCTAAAATCTGCAAAAGAAATATGGGATAGGTTAAAATTAATGCATGAAGGAGATACTAGTAGCAATAATATTGAAAAGCAGAAGAAAAAGAGGAAGAACAAAAAATATTTTAAAAAAGAAAGTGTTCAATCAAATGAGACTTGTTCTACTAATATGAATGTACATGATTTTCATGAAGAAAAGACAAATTAACATTAGGCTAGGCTTGACTCAAAATTGGTTGAAATAGACATATTTGAAAATGATATTAGAGACCATAAGAAATTATTGCAGATATGTGGCGAAAGGGATTATGAGTTCAAGGAGGAAATTACGAACCTAAAGACATAGCTTGAAGAAGCAAGGAAAATAGAAGATGTAATGAAGAATCGATTAAAGGAGAGAAATATACAATGTGAAAGATTAGAAGTTGAGATTGATTCAGTAAGAAATGAACTAAAATAAAGGAACATATTGTATAAGAAAATACGAGAGGAGATAGTCTTCATGAATAGCTCAGAAAACAGGGGGTGAATCACTAGTGTGGCCAAATTATACAATTCTTCACAAATTACACTTTTCAATCACTTTAACAATTATTCATGGATCAACAACAC
Source organism: Pinus albicaulis (assembly GCA_034641835.2). NCBI lineage: Eukaryota > Viridiplantae > Streptophyta > Pinopsida > Pinales > Pinaceae > Pinus > Pinus albicaulis. The sequence continues at coordinate 46,765,234 of CM076579.1, forward strand.
AACACAATCATATAAAACAAAACATCATAAGCACATGAGAAACGTATACCCAAGACACCAATCTTATTTTTATTACAAGCTTCAACCGGATTACATCAATGCCCCACAAGCTATTACTTGTAGATTTATCAGCTGCTACCGAAATAAACTTCTATCCCTACTCATTTATTAAATACCACTAAAAAGGTTTTTTTCTCCTACTTTTTTACCAATACTCACTGGAAGGGAATCTTTCCCCTACTTTTTTATCAGTCACTGTTGAAAGGTACTCTTGCCCTTTCTTTTTTACCTGTCTCTGCTGAAAGGGACTCCTACCCCTAAATATATATCAACACCCACTGGAAGGAGCTCCAACCCCTGATCTGCAATCTACCACTTGTTGGCCCTATTGATCCATATTTCAACCATTTTCAAACCAGAACCAATAAACCTCTAATATCATAAACAAATAAATATTTATCATTGCAACTACTCACCAAAGCCACCTTAAACACCTTGAACAATATATGATTACTGAAAAAATCACCAACAATATTACCTTCAGAAATTTCTCATTACTAAACACATCACCAAACTATATGCACCAACAAAAAATCTATTCATCAAACACCAATACACTTCTTTGCATCTAAAGCACCTTTCAAGTACAATTATTGGTCTTTGGTTATCCTTTGCTACATACCCATACTATTATGCATCGCACTACACCAAAAACTCTCACCCACACACTCTCTCATGCTACACTTAATTTTTCTACTCGAATTTTCTTTTTAAACAATTCTTGACAAACAATTTTGGATTGATATTTAGTTAACTTGTTCTCTGATTTTCTTCCTGGATTTCTTTATTTTTGGATTTTTCATGTTCAATTTATTCTTGTAATTTTGATATTAAATTCTCAATCTCTGATCTATAGTTTTTGGATACATTTATGAGTTAAACTACTTATTCTGGCATTTTGCAGAATTTAACTGTAACTTTCTAATTTTGGAAAACCTCCATATGTGTCGCAACTTCCAAATCTACCTCTTAATTATTGTAACCCCCTCCTCCCAAATTTACCTAAGCTAACCGGTTCACCAGGGTAAACATGTGACAAATATTTACTATGATATGGTTCAACTCCCCAAGTACAGTTAAGGAAGTGGAATTGACATTACACAACCAATATGGCCTTCCGCACAAGCTATAGAAACTTTAGGAGCCAACAAACCCTTCCAGCTGACCAACCTTGAGAAAAATTATCATTTTACAAATTTGGACACTCAGCCGCTCCCATGACAATCCATGCATGTGATTGAGGCCTTACATTTGGTCCCACAACAAGGCATGCCAGTGACTATGGACTTTTCTAGCCAATCTAAGCTAACGACGCCAAATTTTGTGCTACTTTTTCAGGGATAGGTCTCAGACCACTACCCAAAAATTCATGAAACCTTGAAAAATGATAAATAGCATTGAAACAAGGCTACTAATACAAAAAATTTCTCACGTACTTGAATAGACCCCTACTATCCATGACAATAATTTCATCCAACTTGTCACAAATATGTAATCTACAAGTCGTAACAATATATCTGAGCATAGGGGTCTCATACTTACCTGAGATTCGTAAGGAATAATTTATGCCTTATCACAATAGTTGCATTATCATCTATTAGGTCATATATTCATTTCTCATTCATTTGATAATAAAAACATGATGAGAGCCATACATCATCACTATCATAAAACATGCTTATAACCATCACATAAACAACATAAATAACAATGATATAAAAGCCATAAAACCACATAATAAAAAGTACATTTACCCATAAAATATAAGAGGAAATTATCTCTTATTGACATATTAAAAAAGCAACCAGGTTTGAGACTTCCATGAACCATCCAACTACAGATTGGGATGAACCAAATATTTCTTTCATCCAATCACCCCCGTGCCATATTCCAAGCATGAATGTGGGATCTCATGAAACAAATCAAATAAAACCAAACCAAGGCTTCCATAGGAAAAACCACCTCAACCTCATCTATTTATTCCACCTCACAGTCAAAAATAACTAACCATCAACATATCGGTCTCTACCCAAGTTTTCTAGGGCTCCAGAGCATTTGTTCCAACAAGGGCTTCCAGGATTAGTAACTCAAACCATAACTCTTGTCGGGTTTCTAGAGTGTTTTTCCAACTAGGGCTTCTAGGACTATTAACTCAACCCACCAAGGGCTTCCAAAGCATTTTTTCAACCAAGGCTTCCAGGACTAGTAATTCAACCCAAGTTGTTACAGGGATTCTAGAGTGTTTTTCCAACCAAGGCTTCCAGGAACTAGTAACTCAATCCACAACCATAAGGAACATGACAACCAACTAGAAAATAAAAGGAAATAAATCCAAAACACCATGGCTATCTAATATATGCAAATGCTAGGTAAAACCAATGTCAATCCACGCAATCCTCCATGCTAATGGTATATCATAACCAATAAACCACATGCATGTGCCATGCATGCCAAAAATAGCAAGGAAATCATACATGCAACTTGATACCTGCAAGAAAAACATGATGTAGTTGTTGAATCTGATGTCCTCTTGCACTTTCCTACTTTTCCTTTTCCTTCTTTCTAGAAATCCCAAGTCTTCCACACTCCTCCAAGAGTGCTCCAAGAAAACTCTAAGTGTCTAGGAGTATGAGAGAGAGACAATAGAATGAGAGCTCCAAATCCAAACAGACAAAATGTGAACTGAGAAAAGTTGTGAACTGATCCTCAAAAGCATTTTTATTAATGAGGCCTCTATTTTCTTCATATTCCATTATTTTTCTTCAATTTCCTCCTCACATGCAACTTGTGACCTTTCACATTCCTTTTCTCCTATTTTCCATTATTTTCATAAATACAATTCCAATAAATTTCTCGTGCCTTTCCAAATAATTTTCCATTTCCTTTTACATTTTCCATAGCCATTAATTAATCACAAGTAATCCCCATCACTATGTTTTTCCCTAACACTCAGTTTGGAATACGTGTCCCATGACGATCTTATTTTTCCTTTATTAAATTTTATTACAGGAGGCTTTAACCTGGGCCTACTACTGACTGGTCCCCCTTAGGGGAACACCATCCTCAATGTTCAATGACACCTACAACTAGAAAAAATACTTAAAACACAAATATACTACTTATGGAGCTTTATAACTTATTTGGATGCTATATTTATAACGAACAACCTGCTGAAAACATAACCAACATGATAAACATAAAAACATAAAAACCATAATGGCATGAAACCCATAAAAATTATTGGAGCTTTAAAACACTACTCATGGCGGTCCTTACATCTATATACATATATACACATGTACCAAAATATATTTTCCTCAACCGGAAAATAAGGAAGGTTACATAGCCCGCATTTGATAAACCATCTCCCATGTAGCTTCACTTGGCACAAAGTGTTTCCAATGCACTTTAACCTGATTGATTGCTCAGTTCCATGGAATGAGTACCTTTCTTCAAAATGAAATGAGGTTCTGGCTAGAATTCTCCTTCTGGCTCCACCTGCAATACATATTAGTCAATCACATGATCAACATATTTATCATACTTCTTAAGCGATGAAACATGGAAAACATCATGGAATTTCATTGTCGGAGGCAATGTAAGTCTGTAGGCGATTGGTCCAATCCTCTCAAGGATCTCGAAAGGCCCACAATATCAAGGTGCCAGCGTCGCAGATGTCACAATCCTCAAGGAACTCTTTTTGGGTTTGATGCGAAAGTACACCTGTTCCCCAACTTGGAACTCCTTAAATGGCCTATGAAACTAGAATGAAGTGAGCTACCTTGGTCAAACTATCCACTACAACCATGATGGAATCATGTTGCCTACATGTCTTCGGAAAACCTGTGATGAAATCCAGAGAAATGACCTCCCATTTCCATTATGGAATTAGAATTGGTTGTAGTAAACCACCTAGATACTTACACTCTACCTTTACCTATTACAAATACAATTATCTAGCCACAAACTCTGCCACTTCCTTCTTCATATTTGGCCAATAGTAAAACTTCTTCACTGCTGTCAACATATTCTGATATCATGGGTGACCTGAATATGGCTTAACATGAAATTCCCTCAAGATAAGCTTCTTGAGCTCGCTGTTATCTGACACATAGATCCTATCCCTAAATATGAACAATCAATCCGTTGTGAGACAATAGTCTACATCGTCATCACCTGTACCCTATTGTAACATGTGCATTAGCTCCTTGTATCTTTCATCCTGTTGACCTACCTACAAGATTAAATCATGTAAATATGTCTCATATGAGCTCATAGTTGCTATATGGTTCACCTGTATCCTCTTGCTAAGAGAATCTGCAACCATATTCTATTTACCTTTAATGTACATGATCTCAAATTCAAACACACTGACCATACCCAACAATATAAACTATATGGAGTTTAGATTCACTTGATCAAATAGATACCTCAATCCACTGTGATCACTCATTAGTATGAACTTCCTGCTAATAAGTTATTTCCTCCACATATTCAATGCATGAATGATCGTTTCCAACTCAAGATCATGTGTGAAGTAATTCTGCGTGTGCTCATTCAGTTTCCTTGATTCATAGAACACTACCTGTCCTTCCTCCATAAGGACTCCACCAAGCCCTCTCCTTCAAGAATCTGCACATACCACAAACTCTTTGTCTAGATCTACAATATTTAGAGCTAGATCACTTGTCAACAACTACTTCAACTGCTCAAAAATGGATGCACATTCCTCTTTCCATTCAAACTTCTTACCTTTCCTTTGTGATGATGTAATAGGATAAGTTATATGTGAGAAGTTCCTAAAGAACCTACTATAATACCCTACTAATCCCATGCATGATCTTGCCTCATCCACATTCCTACGAGCTTCCCACTCCATGATATCCTTATCTTTTTTGGATCCACCGTTATGCCTTCATTGGAAACCACATGTCCCAAGTAATGTACCTTTTTCTGAAAGAAAATGCATTTGTTGAGCCTACTAAGTAATCGACATGCTCTTCCTCATTCTGAGAATATATAAATATATCATCAAAGAATACAATAATAAAATTTTCTAGATAAGGAAACAATACACTATTTATCAATCACATAAAAATAGTTGGATGATTAGTCAAACCAAAAGGAACTACAAGAAAGTCATAATGACCATACCTGGTCCTGAAAGTTTTGTCGTAAATTTCCTCTTCTTTAATGCGTACTTGGTGGTATCCTGATCTAAAGTCAATCTTCAAGAAAATTTTTGCTCCCTTCAACTGATCAAACAAGTAATTGATCCTTGGCAACTGATATTTGTTCTTGATTGTCACCTTGTTCAACTTCATGTAATCAATGCATTTCCTGAGAGTAACATCCTTATTCTTCATAAAAAATAATGGTGCACCCCACAACGATACACTTGGCCTAATGTAACCCTTTTGAAGCATTCCCTTCAACTTCAATTTCAATTCCACTAACTCTAGAGTGCTCATCCTGTACGGCGCCTTTGATGCTAGCACTGCCCTTGGTACCAACTCAATAGAAAATTCCACTTTCCTATGAGGTGGAAACTCTGAAATCTCTATGGAAAATACATCCTGAAATTTTTGTAGAGCTGAGTACTTGTTCAATACCTCTTCATCCTCAACATCCTTACCTTTATCGCTGGAAATATGCACTGCAAATAACACACACCCTTTCTTGAAACTACACTTTCCCTACATAGATGTCACCATCCTAACTGATGTTGCTTTATTCTTAACCTATAATATTTTTTTCCCCATTGTCATCTAAACACTCAATATATTTTTCATTACAATCCATCTTAGTCGTGTGAAGATACAACTAGTCCATACCCAAAAAAATATTATATGATCCCAACAGAAGTACATTCAAATGTGTTGATGTAGGCATACCATCCAGTTATAATGCACAAGCTCTTAACTAATGATGAACTCTCTTCTTAGTACCTGTAGCCAAATTCACTAACCAAGACTTTGTATGCACTTATTTATTCAAACCACACTTATCCACTAGGTTAGGATTAACATAACTATAATTAGATCCAGTTTCAATCAAAATAGAAACAATTTGATCACAAATCTTACCATCCATCTCCATAATATATTCTTGATGATCAACCTGCCTAGTATCCAATGTTGCATAAATCTTAGGAATACTCAGTCCAACATCCCCCATTGTTTGTGCCTCTCAAGCACTGTAAATTTGCGGTTTGTCATCTTGATATTGTGGGAAATATCACCTACGATGATACTTTCCATAAGTCTGACACTGTAAAGGCTTCCAACCTGCACCCTTTGTTTTCTCCTCGGACTGAAATCCTTGTTCTATGTTAGATGCATATAACTTCTTAGGTGGTGCAACATTCTCTTTGTTACATGTGTCTTGAGTCCTTGCTCGCTTCTTATCTCATTTCCCTTTATTATTTACATTACCTTTCTAGTCCTTCTTAGTCTCATATCTACATTGTGATTGCTCATAACAATGCTTTAGCTTTTGAATGTCTTCCTCCAATGATATAGACTCATAAAACTCAATCATGTCCTTGAATTCTACCATAAACAAACTGATGAATCTCTGAATCTTGGCATTCTCCTCCTTGAGGGAAGTCACACATCTCAATAAATCCAAAATTTGTTGGTGTACTCCTCATCGGTCATAGATCCCATCTTCATCTCATAGAATTCCTTTGCCATGTCACCATAATATCGCTCCGATAGATAATTCTTCTTGAATAGTCTCTCGAACACACTCCAAGTAAACTCCTATTCATGAATACCTTTGACATTATTTACATATTCCCACCAAATATTTTCTTTACCTTTAAGAGTGAATGTAGTTATTTTGGCCTTTATGTTCATTAAGTAATCATGTAATATGAAGAACTTATTCATCTCAAGTAACCATGCTTCTGCATCTTATTACTTATTCATCTCTCCATCAAATGTAGTTGTATTTGACTTCTTGAACTCATCTGGAAAATATCCATTTTTCTCCTCCTATAAGGATGATAGCAATTATGACCATGATACCTATCCAAAGCATAACTAGAGTAAAGCTCATGTCCATTTCCTTGTCTATCATGTGTATCCAAGAATATTCCATATTTGACTGTGCCATCTCTATCACAAACTCTGTATGCCATGTGAAATGTTACCATATGCTCCATTAGTCCTATCCTCTTTTCCATGACTGATTTTAAGTGGCCCATGTTTCTGCAATTATAACAAGCTCTGAAGAATAAATGCATTGACTTCTGCTTGTTTTACCTGTGCCCTAGCAAGTATCTCTTTTCATTGAATGATTCAGTCATTATCTTCCTTGAAACTTCTTATTTCTACCTTCAAGGTTCTCAAAGTGTCTACAATGTGAGGGTAGTACTCATCACCATGTTGCTCATCTGATCTATAGGAAGAATCTCATGAACTATAGTCTACCATTCTGCTAGTCATATATGTTCTTCTCTTCCTACAAGGAATAATATCTTAGATAAACCATATCATAAATAAACCAACATACCTTAATATAGTTCAAGGGAGGATATATCATCTGCAATACCAACCAGATTAGCACAATATATGTATAATCATAATCACAACAATATATAGACATCATCTCAATCATCATCCAGTTAAAAGGCATGATGCCAAAACTACACCACCAGCTAGACACAATGGATTCATAACAACATATGTACGACATGCATTCATAAAAAATACATACAAACACTAACATGCATTCATGACGAACACATTTTGACGAAAGTACCATCAACCTCTGCATGACATAACAATGGAAACCATGACCACCACCATGCATACACACTAGGCACAAAGACCAAAAGCATAAGGACATATATGCAACCAACATGTACATATGACAACACATTCATCCAAAGAGAAAATAAACCAAACATCACCCAAGGAGAATATAACCATGCTCTGCTACCACCTTGTAACACCCTCCTCCCACATTTTCTGAAGCTAATTAGTCATTGGGGTAAAAATGTGATGAAGAGTTACTATGATATGATTCAACTCCCCAAGTATGGTTAAGGAAGTGGAACCGACATGAAAAAACTAATCTAACCTTCGGCACATGCTACAGAAACTTTAACAGCCAACTGACCCTTCCAGGTGACAAACCCCTGAGACAAATTTTCATATTTTTGACCTGGACCCTCATCCACTCCCATGAAAATCCATGCATGTGACTGAGGCATTCTAGTCACTCCCACAACAAGGCATGCCAAAAATTGTGGACTTTTCCAACTAGTTCTAAGCTAGCGGACGTGGATTTTGTGCCACTTTTTGAGGGCTAGGTCTCAAGGCATTGTCCAAAAATTGATGAAATATTTAGAAATGGTAAATAAAATTGAAACAAGGCTACTAATACAAACATATGATCAAGGAATTGACCAAAACCCTACACTCCATGACACACCTTTTGTCAAACATGTCACAAATATGTAATTTAGAGGTCATAACAACAAATCTGAGCATAGGGACCTCATACTTATCTGAGAGAGTAAGGAATAATTTATGCCTTATCAAAATAGTTGCATTATCATATATTAGGTCATTTATTCATTTTCTAATCAAAACATGATGAGTTCCATACATCATCACTATCATAAAACATGATTATAACCAACATATAAACAACAGAAATAATAAGGACATAACAGCCAGAAAATCACATAATAACAAGTACATTTACCCATCAAATATAAGAGAAAAAAATACTTTATTGAAATATGCAAAATGCAGCCAAGTTTGGAACTTCCACGGACCACCCAACCATAGATTGAGTTGAACCAAATATTTATTTCAGCCAATCACCCCTGTGCCAAATTCCAAGCATGAATGTGGGATCTTAAGAAACTAATAAAACAAAACCAAACCAGTGCTTATAGAGGCAAAACCACCTCAACCCTCAACCAATTATTCCACCTCACAGTCATACATCACTAACCATCACCATATCGATCTCTACCCAATCTATGTAGGGCTCCAGAGTGTTTGTTCCAACTAGGGTTTCCAGGACTAGTAACTCAACCCACAACTGTTGTCAGGCTTCTAGAGCCTTTTTCCAATGAGAGCTTCCATGACTAGTAACTCAACCCACCAAGGGCTTATAGAGAAGTTTTCCATCCAAGGCTTCCCGAACTAGTATCTCAGCCCAAGTTGTTATAGGGCTTCTAGGGCATTTGTCCAACCAAGGCTTCCAGGAACTTGTAACTCAACCCATAGTCATAAGGAACATGATAACCAACCAAAAAATAAAAGGAAAGAAACCCACAACAACATGGCTATCCAGGAAATGACAAGGCTAAGAAAAAATACTGTAAATTCAGGAAATCATCCATTCCAATGAAATATCATAACGAAGAAACCACATGCATGTTCCATGCATGGCAACACTAGCAAGGAAATCGTACATGCAACTCGGTACCTACAAGAAAAACCCATTGTAGCTGTTGATCATGATGTACTCTTTTGATTTCTTGATTTTCATTTTGCTTCTTGCGCCAAATCCAAAGTTTGCCACATTCCTCCAACAATTCTCCAGGAAAAATCTAAGTGTTTAGGAGTATGAGAGAGAGAGAATAGAATGAGAGCTTCAAAACTGAACTTAAAAAAGGTGAAGTGACAAAAGATGTGAACTGATCCTCATAAGCCTTTTTATTAATGAGGCCTCTATTTTCTTCATTTTCCATTGTTTTCCTTCAATTTACTCCTCACTTGCAACCTGTGACCTTTCACCTTCCTTTTCTCTCATTTTCCATTATTTTCATAAATAAAATGCCAATAAATTTCTCATGCCTTTCCAAAGCCTTTTCCATTTTCTTTGCCAATTTACATAGCCATTAATTAATCACAAGTGATCCCCATCACTATGTTTTTTCCAAACATTTAGCTTGGAATATATGTCCCATGACCATGATCTTATTTTTCCTTTATTAACTTTTATTACATGAATTTTTAACTCGGGGTTGTTACAATTTCTGCCAAATCATTCATGCAATTAGTGTTCTTCTATCCATACATTTAGCATTTTTTTGTTATGTTTGGATTTAAATGCCAAACTCCAAGATTTTATGACTCAAATGCCCATGGAAATATTGTGCATCTTCACTTATTCCAAAATATTTTTTGACTCATACATGTGTGTGCCCAAGGCACTTTACTATAGGCTCAAATCCATTTTAAATATGCTCCCAACTGCACTGCCAAAACTCCAAGATCCGTGACCCTTTTTATTTTATTAATAGAATATCTACCAAATCCACCAAATTTGTCCTTAAGCCCCTTTTTCTCGACCCCTTTACCCGTTTTCTACCATAATACTGGGTCTTCTCAACCATTCGCCAAAAATTTGAGCACTAAGCCCTTTATGCCCTACGCGATCTTGTTTTCTTCATTTATGGCTTCGTGCCATTGGTCTTGCTTCTACATTAAACACCCAAATTTTAGGTCTTGGCATTAAGGCTAGGGATCTCACTGTCCTGATAACTTTACTTTTTTCCTCTTATTATTCCACCATGCCCCTGGTCTATTTATACACTAAATGACCAAGGGTCAGGGCTTAGCCCATAGCCCTTCTATCCTGGCGCATTACCTCGTGCCATCTTTATAAATAGTCGAGGTCTATATTTCGAGTTGACGTGTCCTGTGGGGACCACCCGCTTGTGCTTTTATTAGTGTCTCCTTCAGGATTTTTTGTCCTCCGTGTCCCGACACCTACTATCCGACACAATCTCCAAAGGTACGAGAGCAGCGGGAAGTGGAAATTAAGACTGCCCTGGAAGGTATCTCCACCACAGTGAAGGATGGTGGAAATATGTTAGATGTTATAATGGATATTTCGACCTCTCTGCAGGAGGATCAATTGGTTTGAGGGTTCCTGACACAGGTTCAGAGTGTTCTGCGCAACCAACAAAACCCTCCAACTACTAGCCCTTTCAGCAATGATCTGCTTGTGCAGACCAGAGTCACACCTAAAGAAGTATGGTGGGAGTGCTTGAACTAGTTTTCCCCAACCTTAGGGAGTGTTTGATGTGTGTTTTACCCTTATCAAATTTAATTCTTATAGGTCGGCATGAGATTTCACAAGAATCCAGATCTAAGCAGAGATAAAAACCCTTAACAGATACACCTAAACACCTTAATAGATTATTATATCTCAGATAGATCTAACTTATCAGAAAAAAAAAACCACACTTGCATGATCACGCAGATAGTTTCCAGTAAAAACCCTTAACACATAAGTAATCCTTGCAAAAACATAGAGATTTTCCACAGATAGTTAATTCAAATAAATATGCATTCAACATAAATAGATTAACAGATAAGAAACATAATCATGCATAACACATAGAAATTGCATCAAAATTCACCAAAATTTCTTCTTTATTAATGTATTTTCAACTCAATAAAATCTCTTTCCATCCACGCACACAACAAAAAAATATGTGCACACAGCTTAGGACTAGGTCTCCAATCCAGCAGGAGCCTTTCTACCCAGACAGAATTACCCAAAACTCAGATCAAATATTTAATAAGCATAAGAATATATCAATATATTCATTCATATCTTACTCGACTCGACTCTTACATAGTTATAAGTCTTTGATGTGCACATACCATGGCATAAAACCATGGTTTGAGATTCATGTTTTCCCTTTTTACCCATTACAATGATAAAGGATCTTTGACCCACCCCTAATCCCCTTGACTTCTGCGCACAATGCATTTCAAAAAAAAATATACAAACATTTTCTCTTAGGGGAACCCATGCCAACAGGACCCAAACATATGGAAGATTGAAAATTGTTGAGATTCAACAAGAAAATTTCAGCACCCACGCCTAGTTGCATTAATCACCCAGACTTGGGTGGGGCCCACAGTGCTAATTTTGGGTGCATGTCTATTTTGGTTATCCCTTAATTAATATGGACATTAAACTATAATCTATTCTCAATGTTGACTTGAATCAGTTAAATGAGAGTGATAAATTCATTTAGCTAGTGGATTTCAAGCTAGAGGTAGTTGGTGAGGCATGAAGAGTAATTCTAGTTGTAATAGAGTTCAAAGTGCAGTGGTGCATTAGTTAATGTAGGTTGTAATCAGTTTAACTCAGTTAAGCGAGTTAAACTCAGTTTTTCTAGTTGTAACTATTAGATACACTAGTGAGAGATCAAGTGAATTAAATATTGATTAATTCACAATCAGTGATCTCACATGCAACTGAGGATTTACTATCATTAACTAAATGCATGTCAGATCCAGTGGATACCCAGTTGAGTTATATGTGAAAAGTAATTTGACGATCAGTTGTAGGATTATTGGTTTGTACACATGCAACCAAACACCCATTGGAGTGTCCATGATGCTTTCACAGTCAAGGAAGGAAATAATTCCTATATTTTAAAAATATATTCGATCAGGGATTACGCAAGCAAGGCAGGCTTTCTGGAGCCTGAGAATTGGCTATGTGTTGGTTAGTTTTTCACATGACAGTGTGAGACAATTAAATGAGTACTAGAGCGATCTTGTGAGAATATTTTTGTATGTAATTGCTTCATGATCCATGATTAATATACAATAATAGATAGTGGGGTTTTTAGCTATAAGCTTTCCCAGGGAAATTATCTTTGTTGTGTGTGATTGATCTTTCTTCATGTTCATGTGATTAGCGATTGTGTTTTTAATTCCGAAAAATATTTGTAGAAGAGATTTAATATTTAACTTTAGTACATAGTTAGATCGGGTGAATCCAAGATATACATGCATATTGTATAATTTCTACATGGTATCAGAGCACAGGAAATTGCAGAAGTGAAGCAGGAGCTGATTTTGTGACTGGATAGAATTCGAATTTGCAGAAAGACTTTCTTTGTGCTACAGCTGATTCAAGATCAAAATGGATTTCAATGGCTTGAGGTTAGAGTATGCACTCGAGGGAATATTGAAATATATTTCTTGGAATGATAGGATGGAGGTAGTACTCGAAGACAATGGCTTAAAGGAATTCATTGACACTGATGTTCCTAAACCCGTTGTGGTAGATGCTGCAAATCTTGATGCATGGAAAAATAAAGTGGAAAAGGCGAGGAGGATATTGTTGGAGGGAGTATGAGACCAAATTGTCTCAAGCCTCCATGGGAAAGCCACACCATATGAAATATGGAAGGCTTTGACGGAACTATTCCAAAGCAACAATGACCATAGGAAATTGGTGCTCAAAGATAAACTCGGAAAGATCAAGATGGAAAAGGGCGACACCATTCCAAAATATCTAACAAAGTTTGTCCAATGTCAGGATGAACTGGGGAGCATTAGAATAACAGTTGCTGATGATGATTTGGTGAGTTTGGCTTTCCTAGGACTTCCCAATAGTTGGAATAGTTATCAATACTCTGTCAATGGAAGGGAAAAATTGCGAGATTGGAAGGACTGTGGTCGGATTTGGTATAGGAGGAGTTCAACCGGAACACTAGAGATGGATCTTCATATAAGAATGAGGATGAAGAGGATATTTCTTTGGCTGCCAAGGTGAGGAAGGGGAAGGGGAAGAAATTCCATTCTAAATCCGAGTCCAAGAATGGCAAGAAGCAGGGCATGTCCAAGGTGAAGTTTTTTCACTGTCACGAGCATGGGCATTTTGCAACTAACTGTCCACAAAAGAAGAAGAACAATAAGGCTGGAGGATCTAAAGCTGTTGATGCCCTTGCCTCACAATTTGAGCTTGAATTCTCATTTATCACATGCATTGTGTCCAATGCATTGGGATCTGTGTGGTATTTGGATAGTGGCGCTTCCTTTCACATGACAGGAGATAAGGAAATTTTCAGTGACTTGGAGGAGAAATATCTCCAGATGCATATTGAAATGGGTGATGAAAAACGATACAATTCTACCGGGATTGGTACCATTACCTTTCATAGGTATTCAAGTAAACCCTTTCAATTAAAATATGTAATGCATATACCAGGTCTGAAGAAAAATTTGGTCTCACTCACAATGTTGGAGGATAGAGGCTATGATGTTGTTTTTAGTGAAGGAAAATATTTCCTGTGACATAAAACAATAGGATAAGCCAAGAGGATAGGGATTCAAGTTAAGAATATCTACAAGCTAGAGGTAGATGGTTGCGCAACAATGATGAGCAAGTTAGATCAAATGGTGAGTCGGGATGAGGGCGAATTATGGCACAGTTGATTAGGCCATCTTCACCATGGAGCCTTGAAATTCATGTAGCAGATTGATATTGGTCTTCCTAGGGATACACTTGCACATTAAGATAAGTCAAGGGATGTACTATGGGAAAATATGTAAATGTCACCTTTCTTGACAAGGAAAACCGAGCTTCGGTGATCCTTGAGAGAGTTCACACAGACGTGTGTGGTCCTTTCTCGGTTGCTTCAAAAACCAAAGATAAGTACTATGTAATATTTGTTGATGAATTTTCTCTTAAGTGTTGGATCTTCTTCATGTAGATGAAAGATCAAACATTATCTAATTTCTATGAGTTTAAGGCACTGGTGGAGAAAGAGTCGGGGAAGAAAGTGAAGGATATTAGGAGTCATAATGGTGGAGAATACATCTCTAACGAATTGAAAAAATTCTGCAGCAAAGAAGGAATTCAAAGAGAACTCATAACGCCTCATAACCCACAGCAGAATGGGGTCGCGGAGAGGAAGAACAAAACTATTGTGGGTGTAGCACGAGTGATGTTGCATGATCAAGGACTACTGATGCATCTGTGGGTGGAAGCATGCAATACAACGGTACATATGAAAAACCATTGTTCTCATAGAGTACTTGGCATGAGTACACCTGAAGAGGCTTTCACTAGTAAGAAACTTGATGTTTCACACTTAAGATTTTTGGCTCATCTGTTTATGTGCATGTGACCAAGGATGCTAGGAAGAATCTAGAACCAGCAACTGAGGTTGGGATTTGTGTGGGGTACACTGAAACACCCCATAATTATCATGTGTATTTTCCAAACAACAGAATGATTGTTCTGTGATAGGATATCAAATTTTATGAGGAGAAATCCATGCGGTTGTCCCTTGATAGGGAGCTGGACTTGCATGCAGGGGAGGAACTGTTGGTTCCCAGGGATGAGTCTCAAGATGTGGATAAACCATAGGAGGAGGTTCATGGAGTGGAGGAAAACACTCATGCAGAGCCATCCATCAGAAATGGTAGAAGGCTCACCATGGAAGCTGATAGATTGAGACTTGATGATGCAGAGAATGTAGGAGCCCCTACTTCATAGCGCAGATAGAGACAGTCTCTTGATCAATTTACTTGATACATGTATCTTATGAGAAAATTTATTTTGAATGAACCATATTCCTTTCAGGAAGCAGTGCAGCAACCAACTTGGGTTGATGCAATGGTGGAGGAGTATGACTCCATTGTTAATAACAATGCATGGGAAATAGTCCCAAGACCGATCGACAAATCAATGGTTGAATCAAGATGGATCTATAAGGTAAAGCAAGTGCTGATGGGAGTGTGGAGAAATAAAAGGTCAGATTTGTGTCCCGGGGATTCTCACAGATCAAGCGGATCGATTATGATGAGACTTTTGCACCTGTTACAAGGTACTCTTCCATAAGATCCATCCTTGCACTCTCAGCATGGATGGGTTGGCACATTCATCAGATGGATGTGAAAACTACTTTTCTTAATGGGATCATTAAAGAAGAGGTGTACATATATCATCCTAAAGGTTTTGAGATCTTCAATAGTGAGTCACATGTGTGCAGACTCAAAAGAGCATTGTATGGGCTGAAACAAGCACCGCGTGCTTGGTACACTTGGATAGACAACTATTTCACTGGATTGGGCTTCACCAAAAGTGAAGCAGATGCAAACTTGTACCATATTGTGGTGGAGGGTAAGCTATTGATTATTTTTCTTTATGTTGATGATCTAATTTTGACTGGTGATGAGCAGCTGATACACTCATGCAAGGAGGATCTTACAAGGGAGTTTGAAATGAAGGACATGGGACTTCTTCATTATTTCCTTGGATTGGAAATATGGCAGCGGGATGGTGAAATTTTTGTGTCTCATGGCAAGTATGAAAAGGAGATACTGTGTAAGTTTAACATGGAGAGTTGCAAAGCCATGGATACTCCTCTTCTAGGAAATTGGAGGAAAGAGGATGCTACTTCTAGAGAGGTAGTGGATGCTACTGTCTACAGGAAGTTAGTAAGTTCGCTAATGTATTTGTTGAACACGAGACTAGACATTTGCTACGCATTTAACCAGCTGAGTCAAGCTATGGTTAAGACTACCAAGCTCTTTTGGAAGGTGGGGAAGCATGTCCTAAGAGACCTAAGGGGCACATCAGAGTATGTTCTATGGTAGAGACAGATAGAGGGAGTGAAGCTGCATGGCTTCATAGATGTAGATTGGGCAAGCAGTCCATCAGACAAAAAGAGCACATCAGGAGTGATCTTTAGCATTGAATCGACAATAGTTTCCTGGTACAACAGGAAACAATGATCTATGGCACTTAGTTCAACGGAAGTGGAATACATGGCAGCAAGTCATGCTGCATGTGAGGCTATCTGGATGAGAAAGATCTTGGTTGGTTTGTTTGGTTCTCAGATGGATTCGATAGCAATTCATTGTGATAATCAGAGTTGCATTAAACTCTTGATTAATCCTGTATTTCATGATAGGTCCAAGCATATATATATCCGGTACCATCATCTCAGAGATTGTGTGCAGAGAAGGATAATGTTTCTTCAATACATTCCCACGGAACATTAGGATATAGATATTCTGACGAAGGCGCTCACCAGGAGAAAATTCGAATACCATAGACACAGGATCAGGGTGAAGGATAATCCCTTTCTTGTTGAGAGGTAGTGTTGAGATTCAACAAAAAAATTTCAGCACCCACGCCTAGTTGCATTAAGCACCTAGACTAGGGTGGGGCCCACAGTGCTATTTTTGGGTGCATGTCTATTTTGGTTATCCCTTAATTAAGATGGACATTAAACTGTAATCTATTCTCACTGTTGACTTGAATTAGTTAATTAAAAGTGATAAATTTAGTTAGTTGGTGGATTTTTAGTTAGAGGTAGTTGGTGAGGCATGCAGAGTAATTATAGTTGTAACAGAGTTTGAAGTGTAGTGGTGCATTAGTTAATATAGGTTGTAATTATTTTAACTCAGTTAAGTGAGTTAAACTTAGTTGTGCTAGTTGTAACTGTTAGATACACTAGTGAGAGATCAAGTGAATCAACTATTAATTAATTCACAATAAGTGATCTCACATGCAACTGAGGATTTACTATTATTAGCTACATGCATCTCAGATCCAGTGGAAACCTAGTTGATTTCTAGGTGAAAGGGAAGTTGACTATCAGTTGTAGGATTATTGGCTTGCACACATGCAACCAAACACCCATTGGAGTGCCCATGATACTTTCGCAGTCAAGGAAGGAAAAAATTACTATCTTTTAGGAATATATTCCATTAGGGATTGCACAAGGTAGGAAGGTTGTTTGCAGGCTGAGAATTGGATATGTGTTGGTCAGTTTTTCATATGAAAGTGTGAGATAATTAGCTAAGTACTAGAGGGCTCTTGTGAGAAGAGTTTTTTATGTAATTGTTTCATGATCCATGCTTAATATAAAATATAAGATAGTGGGGTTTTTAGCTGTAATCTTTCCCAAGGAAATTATCTTTGTTGTGTGTGATTGATCTTTCTTCATGTTCATGTGATTATCGATTATGTTTTTAATTCCAAAAAATATTTGTAGAAGCGATTTAGTATTTAACTTTAGTACATTGTTAGATCGAGGGAATCCAATATATACATGCATTTTGTATAATTTCTACAAAAATGAAGTGCAAGAAAGTCAAAAGCAGTTGGATGAGATCTGGGTCACCTCGAGGACTTTAGCACCTATGCAGATCACGGTCTCACCTGAGGCAATAACGGGGGATGTCAAAACTAGGTTTCTGCATCCAGAGGGACAATTGAGTGTGGGTTTATAGCTTAAGTTATACTTATGCTTATTTTGAACTGTGCGAATGCATCTATCTACTCTAACAGCTTATACTCCATTCATCAATCAGTATTTTTGTGCAATGTGCCTTTATCATTAAAACATACATAAAGCATATAAATAACTTTGCAATATTGATAATAAGAAAATATAATGCATAAAGACAGATATGTCTTCAAAAACTCTACGTATTTATTATGATCAATATCTTCGATACATATACTTTCTCCGAGTTACAAACACAGTTGTAGGTGGTCTGCACATAAAAATGCAGACTCTTCAAGGCCTCCGTGCACATAGTTGCAGAGCCTTCCATTACACCCAAAACACAAAAATTTTGATATTAAATAGTTTGTTCTCATCGCAAGTACGACTTATGTTACTTCGACTTGATATTACATTGATTTATATAGCCTTTACATACATAAAAAATCATGGTCCACATACCATGGGCAGAAAAAAACTAATATAAAAAATGGAACCATTTAAAAAAAGAAGGGCTTCGACCCTCCTCGAAGCCCCAAAACTCCACACGATAGATTCATCTTCACTGGATCACACACTCTGCTTCCTAAAAATAAAGAGTCTTTGAATCAAAATTGGACCAACTTGGGCCATGCCCAACAGGCCCCCAATGCTCAAATGTGACTCGTCTCGAGTCACTCAGCTGGTGCACCCTGAACCTTGTCTGCAATGCTGGTGTAGGTTGTATTCAATGGCTGGATCATCACTACAAATTGATTCTCTTATTGGTGCACTTCCTCTAATAACTTCTCAGTATTCGGTTCGACGATCTTTTGAAGCACATCTTTCTGCCACTATTGCATCTATTTAAGATTCCCATATACTCTCTGGAACAACTGGACGACCTCTTCTGTCCATGGCTAAGTATGTGCAGTGATCAGCTACTATTTCCTTCATAGATCCGTGATGTGGCTTTGCGGAATTATTTTTAGCTCAGTGATCTGCATCTGGTACTCAAACTTCATCTTCTCCCTGTTGTTCTTCAACTCCTTGTTTTAGAGAGCAAGCTTCACAGCCTTCTCTATTGGGGCTTCCTCTACGCAGACCCTGATTTCTAGAACTTTGTTGCAAGTCTTGCCTATGGTATCATCCAATTGCTTGTCTTGTTTCCTCTCCTTGTTCCTTTCCTTGATTGCATGATTCAGTTCCTTCACTATATTTTTTTTTTTCTACCTGACTTCGTTGTTGGCCTACAACATGTGTTGTTCAAGCCCCTTAAGTTCTTCGGCAATCTCTTAATGGATTTCATGTACTGTTGAGGTGGGAAGCACGTTGAGGTTCATGTTGATGCATCCCCAACCTTTGTCATGTTCCCTATCTTCAACTATTGTGAACTAAAGTACTCCTTCGGGTACTTGTGAAATCTGAACATTAAGAGTTTTTAAGAGGTGCTTTGGCTGCATTGGCTGGCGCACTTGTGTTGATTGACTTGTTGGTTGTTCCTATGGTCATGCTTGTGCCAACACCTTAAGCTCCTGGATTCCATATTGTAACTCTGTCAGTATTTCTTTGTACTAATATTCAATCTTGCTCCATGTGTTCGATGTGATGTGGAGCACCTTATCATTAATTTCATCGATGTCTCCTTCGGTGAGGGTCATAGGCTATGTGAGCGTGGATTTATCAGCCTTATGCTTATTCTGCGTAGCTGGCATAGATGTTGTAGGGACCCTTTTACTCAAAATGAATGGGGAGTCCTCCTGTTCTATCGCTTGGAGGGTCTTGACCACCCTGCTCTATGCGTCCACTTGTTTCGCCATCCTTTCCTGTTTCTTTCACTGCATATTTTCCTGCTTGAGTACCTTTTCCACTGGTTCCTGTATGTTCTTCCTTAGTCCCTCTAGTGGGTGGAGCTAGCCAGTCTATTTTCCGATTTTGTGATCTGAACAATGTCAATCTCAACAACCAAGGATGGTAAAGGGTACCATACTTCCTCGGGATCCTTTCGTGCCTTGATGTATACTCAGTGAAAATTAGCTTTAAAGTATGTGATTCCCCAATAATATTCAAACAAAGTAGGTGAAATCCTAGGATGTTGACTCATCACTGTGCGTAGATCCATCTCCATAACCACCCAAAATGTTTGGTTCTCCATGGCGTGCTTTGGTTCCTTTGTAAACCAAAGCAAGGCATACCTTGCAGTTTCACATACATATGGGTCCATAATAGGGAACTGTGATTCTTCTAGTTCCTTCCAATCCATCGTTGCAATGATCAGCAAAAACCATGTATAATGGAACCTCTTCCCCTCCTCTTGTGCTTCGCGACAGTCATCTAAAAATTCTCTACATAGATATCTGACCCAGTTATATCGGACCCCTTTGTTGCACCGCACAACCAAAGAAACCACGGTTAATGGTACTTAATTCACACGAAAATTACGCATTATATTTCCCACAAGGATGTGTGCAGAAAATCACACTTATATATCGTTACCAAGTAATACTTTTTCTTCATTTATTTAGCGATGACCTTGTCCTGACTCTTTCCTATGAACTCCTCTGTAGGGTTCTTTCCTTGGTAGGGCAACATGGTTATTCTCCTGATAAGAATCTCATCAATTGTGGCCTTGTCTATGAAGCTAGAGGTATCCATCATGCACTAAAGCAATTAGTCGGCACACACAAATAGTGTTGATATTAATTCACCCAAAAAGAAAAAATTTCAGCATGTTTAACAACCCCGCTTGTTGTATTCCTGCAGCCCAAGCATGTGGCTCAAATATGGTTACATCGTTCATTGGGTAATAAACCCGCTTCAGGTATTGACTACACTCAAATTGCAGATATTTACTTTTGTCATTTAAATACCAATCCTCCACCTTCATTTATGGTACCTTCCCCAATAACTCGCCTTCAAAAGGAACTTCCTCTGGGAGTAGCAGTGTAAATACACCAAACTTCTCAGTATTTGGGTATTTTATGGGTTTAGCACTCGATTTATGTGGCAGTATGTATGGCGGTAGCCTAGAGATAACGTCTACATCTTCTTCCTCCATAATTTCCAATATCTCTACTTATGGGGCTATAGCTTCTTCCTCACTGTCCTGAATGTCCATTGGTTTTTGCTTGTCTAACCATTGCTTAGTCTATTGTTCCTTAGTAATTTTCTTCCTAGGGGACTTTCTAACACTAGGGGATACAGTTGGTCTCTTGACCTATTTTTTCTTCGGTTGTGCTTCTTCTGTAGTTGTCTGCTTCCGTGGTGACCTCGGGCCTGTAACACTTGGTGCTATGGTTGTCATGGTTCCTGCTAGTCCCCTTCTTACCAATTCTCTGGCAAGTTATTCAGAGCTCTTCACAGATATACAAAAAATCTCTTTGTGCTCACTTAGGCACAAATTCAAAATTTGAATTCTCAGGAGGCAAAGTGTAAAAAATGTGGAGGGGAACCTTGCTTTTATAAAAAAATTGAATTTCAAATCCCATGATTATCTTTAGATTTGGCTCATTTAATGCAGATATGGTGTCATATTCAACTAAATTTGCTCAATAAATGGGCTTTCTCCATTCCTTTTAACATAAAATTCTCTTTAACATCAACGTTTTCCTTACAACGGTCATATTTTTGGTGAAATTTGATGAACCTCCCTTGTGTCATAGAAATTCCTCCCTCGTCACAGTTCCTTAAGAACTTTGACATTCTCTTGAACATTGCGTAGTAATCATCCTTTGATGTGACTTTCCCAAACTTTGACATTCTTCTAACAATTGTGTAATGCTCCTTCTTCGACGAAGCCCGTTTCTGAAAAGTAGTTTATAGTCCAATTCCCACTTTCAATTGTTGGTGGCACTAAGAATTTCCCCTATCATTCTTCAGTGAAAGGCTCCAGGGATAGAGTCATCCATGTATATCTTCAATATGTTACCATTCGCTTGTCTTGGCATCAAATGACCATCCAAATTCAAGAAGTTGAACTGTGCCTCCCTCAGAGACATGTCTCATGATATATGGTCCCAACCAATGCTTTTGAAACCTTTGTGGAAACTTGGTGAACTTGCTATCATAAAAAAATACAAGATCTCCTTCCTGGAATTTCCTTTGTTTGATGTGCTTATCATGCCAAGCTTTCTTCTATGTTTTTTTCACTCGTTGTTGATAAATTGCAATAAATTTGTCTTCTTCAAGAGAAATAAATTTCTCCATCCTCTCTTCCATTGTATCACGGTCTTCCATATTTGTGAATGCTAAAATCCTCAAACTGGGCACAATATATTCCATAGGCATGACTACTTCTTGTCCATATACCAACCTAAAAGGTGTATGTCCTCTCAGCTTCATGCATGGTGTCTTGTATTCCCATAAAACCGCTCAAATTCTCAGATCCCAGCCATTTTTGTTCACATTTAATACCCTTGTGAGTGCATTCTCCATAATATTATTGAAAAATTTGACTATCCCATTTTCCTAAGGATGATATGGTGTAATTTTCTAATCGTAGACTTGAAATTCTTCTGTCAGCACCTTAATAGTCTTAGGAAATAAATTTGAACCCTTGTCACTCATCAAGATCTCTAGACACCTAAATGTTGGAAATATTTCATTGATGGAAAAGATACAAATAGGAGAAACACTAGAATCATCGGCTATAAGGAAAAAGTAGCAGAAAGAAGCAGAGGCAACAAAGAATAAGTTAAGTTAGGAAAGGAGAGATTCATAGAAGCATCAAAGAAGAAGAGGCAACATAGATAGCAAAGAGGCGGAGACAACAGAGGCATCAAAACAACACAGGTAGTAGAGGCACCTGTTATCACTCGGATTGATCCTCAGGCTGAAGAAGGCAATCTTGAGGTAACCACAAACCAAAATTTGGACTTGGTATCCAGCCCTACCAAGTTAGAGAGGGATCTCTCGATATAATCACAACCAAGAGGGTTGGATGAAAATATTTTTAGGCTAGCTAAGGAGTACATGGGGTCTTGATTTTGATTTTAGGGTTGGGCTCACTGAACAGAGATTAGGTCAAGGGGATAGATCATGGCCAAAAGGATGAAATTGTAGTCTTCTTGATGGGGCAAGGTAGGTAAGAGGTTTAAACATTCGAAGAGAATTAAATGAGATGGAAATACTGGTGAGGAGCTAAGGAAAGCATTTGAAATGTACTTTCCCTAAACTGAAGAAAATGAACACATTATACTGAATTTCCCAAAACAAAGCATAACTAAATATGAATTTTGTCTTTCAAAATTGAAATCAAGTATATTATAGATGTGAAATGGTTTATGAATTAAAAATCCATTCTAACAAATCAATCACAGAGAAGAAACAATGTTTAAAACTCATACCACAATGATCCCAAGAAAATAGCTGCAATTTTCCATTAATGTCCAAGCCAGAATGATACTTGATCAATACAATCTCTCTGACTGATGCCAACCATTACAGAGACTAAAAAAATCTACCTTATAGACTTCAAAACCACTTCCTCTCATCCTTAGGGGTCTAATCCATGAGGTGAGGGAGTTGTTACACCAAAAGTTGAATTGAATGCTAGAGTCTAGGATGAGGAAAGTGACTCATTCCTATCTTTTAGAATAGATACATTTGACTTCAAAATAATGATTTACCTAATTTATCTACCTTAGGTAAAAGTAAAATATGATATTTGAAATGGTAACTTTCTCATTTACCCACATAAAAAGTGAAACAGAGGTGAAATTTCAAAATTTACTGAAACTAGTGAAACTGTAAATTTCCTGGTAAACGCGCAGTGCCATGACAGAAAAATTGACCTGTTTTGTAAGCCACTTTTGGAGGCCTTCCCCTTGTCCAATTAATCTCGATGATAGCTCATTGGAAAGGTCTCTGAGTATAGTTTCCAGATATTCTTTCCATTTCCAAAATGGTATCCATATTCTCTATCAAAAACCTAATCTACCAAGACTAGTAAATGCGCAACACCAAGGCCAAAAAGAGGGCAGAAACATGATTGTTTTGATGGTTTTTGGCCTCTTTGAGGGACCAGTTCTACTACAAATATCCTAAAAAATTCTGAGGTTTATTTAATTGTCATTAGAAACATGAGGATGCTGACTATTTTCCATTTGGATGGCCCAAAAAAATGCGTAGCGCCAGTGGCGTTGCACGTTTAGCGAGTTTTCTACATGCTAAATTGTCCCAAAAATCAAAATTTGCACAAAATTGCCACATGTGCCAAAATTTTGAATTTTATTATTGATTTAGAGGTTAGAGGCATGATGAGACACCTCAACAATAATATTCAAATTCTCCTTCTCCTTTGACTCGGTCAAAGCCTGAATCTTTGCATGGGCTCATTTGAGCTTGGCCCTTGCAATCCTCTTTCTCATGGCATAGTGTTTCACCATATTCCTCTGAATATAAATGTCTTTATTTGTCTTCTCTAGCAGGCTCTCCAAATTCAAATTTTCTCTCTCAAGCCAAGACTCTCTGTCTCCATGAATCTCTACGGTAAGAAACTCACTTGGAGTAAGTTGCTCCAACAATTCAACCTCTTTCTGCCTTTCCCGAGCTAAAGAATTATTTATCCCAATGGTCTTCAGTATCTTTCTAGGAAGCTCATCTTCCTCATCATCACTATCATCACATCTGCCCAAGGTTTCCTCCAGCAAGGCCTTGGATTTTCCTGCCTCTCTCTAAGCTCTGATTGCCTTGACCTCAATGATGATTTTCTTTGTCTTTAGCTGTTGATTCTCTAGCTCAAGAAAGTCAATCACATTCCTTGCTCTACCAAGATTAGCTTGAAGCTCACTAATCTTGGCCTCCTTACCTCTGATCAATGCATTGGTGATTCTAACCTCATCCTCATCATCAAGGTTAATCAACTGAAACTCCTGTTGAGTTTCATGTTTTTCCTCCTATTTTGCTGATGAAGAAGCCATGACCCCTTTCACACCATGTGAAGAAAACGCATGCCTATGGCCTCTCTGATATGTCAAAGGAAATGGATCAATATAAAAAAATTTAGTGCAAGCTGCCTCAATGTCCCTTTCACTTCTTGATGCTCTGGTACCATGATGTAATGGTGAAGGGTTGTAGAAAGGTGATGAGCTAGGATCAACATGAGGTGAATGGATGTGAGTGGGTGGTGATGTATGAGCAGTGGGATGTGATGGAGAAGTGGATATGGGAGGATGAGATGATGAAGGTATATCTTGCTCATGATGGCTAGGTGATGTAGTGAAAACCTCATTTGCAATGAATGCATCCCATGAAATGTTTTTCTATTGAAGCTGATGCATGGCCACCATCTTGATGAGTGAATGATGAAAACTAATATGCATTTTATGATTATAATCCCTCTTTTGCACAATGTAAGCCATATTTTCAATGTTACAGAAAAGATAGTAAGGTAAGTGTAGCATTGTAACTCTAGTGAAATGCATGAGGAGACGAATATGGTATGAGTAGAGTCAAGAAAAACTCTCCTCACAAGTGAAGTATTTCATGATTATCTTCATCATGGGCACATACTGGTCAAGGAGATGAGAAAAAGGGAAAATGGACTTGTGATATTTGTACCTAGGTTTGACGTACGGTTCATAATATGTCATTTCCAAGTTTTCTTGTTTAAACCACCTCTCTACCACACTAGGTATCCCTGTAGTAACTGCAATGGAAATGGTGGACATATCAAAATTAACCCCAGCAAGAATGACCTACTTTTCATGTAAATTGGGGATGAATAATCTTGTTAACTCCAGGTGATTTTGGACTTGATGCACTCTCTCAAAAAACTGAAAACAACCCACATTCTTAAAGCAATAAATAGTGAGAGGAGAGGACATAAGTTCTATTATGGTTATGGGTTAAAACCTATTTATTTTCCCTCCCTTGTGGTCATTACTCCTTGGCATTTGTTCCTCACTAACAATGCCACTATCTTCTTGTTCTGACATCTTCAAATTCTAATTTGTGAACCCTAGGGTAAAAGTGAAATGAGATGAGGGGAAAGGGATGAGATAGCAAGCTTGAAAGGTGAAGGGAATGAGTGAAGGGGAATGGGTGTAGGGAATGAGTGAAGGGAAAAACTAAATCAATGAAAACCCTAAATCAATGAAATTACCCTGTCTATGACTAATATTTTGTTTAGGAGGATGAGACAAGTGTATAAACAGTGATCCCAAACTTGTAATTAGGGTTTTCATTAGGGTTTCACTTAAATTCTTTCAAGAATGACCAAATAGCTTAAAATCAAGGTTAAAATATGTAGTTACTGCTTTGAGGGCTATTTGGAGGACTTTGGCAAAGTTTGGAGGTGTTTTGAACTTGTTTGGATTGCTAAAACACTCAGCAATCTTCCCTGTCTAGGCGCGCAACGATTTTCAAAATGCACAACACCAGTCTGCAGGTGCGTAGTGCCTTCACAAAATACATGGTGATCTTCTGGCAAGGGCACAAAACCAAGGTAAAGGTGTGCAACATGAATGGCACAACGCACAACACCAAGAAATTTGGCCCAATTTCCCTTCAAAAACTCACAAAATTTTCTTTGTTGAATGCTTCTTACACTTTGAAAGGAAAAAATGACTCTTTTGAAATGTTTGATAGGATTTAATGGCATGTGGATTTAATTTAACTTGAAAAACCCACTTTCTAATGTTTTGAAGTCTTTTTCCTTTATCACTGATACTCTTTGACACTTTTTGCGTTGTAGGTTGTTGAAGTCATGGAGTTGACTTCTCTTTTGCTCACTAAGGCTTGAAATGTTCACTTTGACAACTTGGGATTAAATTATTACATATAGTAGCATAAAATAAAATTTGAAAAAATAAAAATAAATTACATCAGTGAATTTTATATCAAAATGAAATTTTGATAAAAGTCCTAAAACTGAAAATACAATCCTTAAAACATAATGAAACCATCATGATGATCATAATAAATCCCTCTCATATATGTACTGACCTCATCGTAATGAAGGAGTGACCTTGAAGAATGAAAAACCCTAATGACCTAATGAAACTACTTTTTGACCTGATTTTGAATGAGATTTTGACATTAAGACTTTCAAGTAAAACAGAGCATTTCCATAAGTTTTATTATGCTCAAAGGGGCATGGGAATGAGTTAGAAATATGAATCTTGGAGGGAGAAAAATTTTATTTGACAAGGACAACCACCAGCAGAGAAAATTGATGTCATGAACTAAAAAAATGATAAAAAAATTATTTAGTATGAGACACATAAGATGTGTTATCACTAAATAATTTCTCCAGGTTCAAGAGAAATAGTCTGAGGTAACCACAAATCTACTTCAAACTCTAGGATCTAGCCTTCCTAGGGTTCAGAGAGGGATCTCTCTTTAAAGTTTAACTTTTTTCTGATTTATAATATTAGGCTAGTTATTAAAGTACAATTTGATTTTGGTTTAAAGGGTTTGGTGGGAAAAAATCACTTGGAGGTAAGATAGAGAGAAATCTACTTGTCCATAAGGCTATGGGGTCTAAATCAAGCTAGCAGCACTTGAAATTAAGACCAAAAAGTTACAAATATATTCAGGGCAAGATAGACAACCCTCTGAGATTTGGGAAAGTGGTTTTTTGTGAGGTGGTATGATCGAGATAAAGGGCACTTAAGGATCCTTTGATCTGGAAAATGGAAGTAGAAGGAAGAGGTCAAATGGGAGAAGGAGCAATTAAGGGTTCCTTGCACCAGAAATCAAAAGAAAACATTAAAATGGCAAATAGTTAAAGATAGGGAGCACTTGAATAATCCTGTAGTAATACTCCAAGTTACATATTCAGACAGAAAAAACATAAAATGAATGCATGAAACTTAAAAAAGGAAATAGTGACAAGTAGGAATTACTTCACTCATAAGCTTATCACAGGGATCTTGAATTATGATGCCAGTCAGCTTGTCCAGTCTGCTACTGTTAAGTCCCTATATTAATAGTATAGCCCCTTATTATGTTAGTGTAGCCCCCCTTATTGTTATTATTGTACCCCTGTAACCCCCATATTGTTATTATTATTCCCTTACATTATTATTGTTAGGTCGGCTAGGATTACATTGTAGCCCACTAGGATTACATTATGGCCCCATGGACTCCTATATATAGAAAGGAGGTTTTGTAAATTGTATCATCCAAGAATTTTTCATTTGTGTAATGTATTGGAGGTTTCCCCCTCGAAGTGGCTTATTTCTAAGGCGTTGATATCTCTTTTCTTCTATTTTTGGAGCTGGTTACACAACATTTGGTATCGGAGCTTTGGATTCTAGGGTTTCGCTGCTCCAAACAGGTCATCGTGGAATTTTCGCTATAACGTTTTTTCTACGAAGTTTCAGAAGCTGAAATTTTTAGGGTGCGAAGCTGAAATCCCGAGGAAGATTGTCTAAAAATTTCAGAGCTTGGTTCACAATATTTTCGGAGATATCATCTATGGAAGTTAGGTCTTTTTTCAGGCTCCTAAATAGGTCATCTTGGCATTTGCGCTATAACTTTTTTTTTATGATGTTTCAAAATTGGAAATTCATATGGTGCGAAGCTGAAATCTTGAGGAAATGCATCAAAACATTTCAGAGCTTGATTCACAATATTTTTGGATATATGATCTGTGGAAGGTAGTTCTTTTTCAGGCTCCTGAATTTCATCTCAAAGAGGTGATCGTGGGAAAAGTTAAATAACTCTTTCTCTAGGCATTGGATTGGAGTGCTGTAAAATTTTTTCACAAGTAAACGGATTTTAGTTTCGTGGCTATCAATTTTAGAGACAAAGGATGAAACAGTGACACGTGGAAAGTCCTACAAGTTCGTTCTACTGAACCAGTCCAGAATTAGGTCATTGTGGGAGATTGGACACAACTTTGTCTTGGAGAATCCAAATCAGGTCAGACCTATGGCATTCGAAAGATAATTCAAAGGGATACGTTGGTACTGAAATTAAAATATTTAAGTGCTACAATCACAGAGATAATCCAATTTCAATATCGAGCTCCTCAAAAGCAAGAAAAAGGTGTGTATTTTTCCGAATTGCATAAGTCTTGTTTGAAGAATCAATTTGAATTTATTCCAAGGGAATATTTTAGAATTTTTATCAGTATTGGGTTCTATAATGCCTCCAAAAAATAATTTCATACCCATTAATCCCTCAAAAATCTATACTATGATGCATGAAGAGGAAGAGTTGCAGTATGAGATATCAAAATTACGGTACCAAGTGCAACAAGTTTCAATCTTACAAAGAGCAATTGAAGATGAAATAGATGGTTTAAAATCAGAAATGGAGGCTAAGTTGGATGGTTTTAAGGATCAAATAATAGCAAATATGGATGATAAATTAATGGAAGATCACATCGAGCATCAATAACAAGTTCTCCAACTCTCAAAGGATAACCCAACTTTGGTGCAGAATCTAATGAAACAATAGGAAGATCAACATCACATCGAAAGAAGTTATGAAGTAGTCATAGAAACAAGAACTCGACAAGTACAATCAATTTTAGAGTATCTTAGCAAGAGGAAGAACTTTCCTGTAAAATATTTCACATGGGAGGATGAGAATTTTATACAGAAGCATCAAGAAATAATCAAGCATTGAGGACAACACTTGTTTGAAGGAGAGGGGCATGTTAAGTCCCTATATTAATAGTATAGCCCCTTATTATGTTAGTGTAGCCCCCCTTATTGTTATTGTTGTACCCCCGTAACCCCCATATTGTTATTATTGTGCCCTTACATTATTATTGTTAGGTTGGCTAGGATTACATTGTGGCCCCATGGACTCCTATATATAGAAAGGAGGTTTTGTCATTTGTATCATCCAAGAATTGTTCATTTATGTAATGTATTGGAGGTTGCCCCCTCGAAGTGGCTTATTTCTAAGGCATTGATATCTCTTTTCTTCTATTTTTGGAGCTGGTTACACAACAACTACATTGAATTAAAACGCACAAGATCCTCCAATGTACAAAACAATTTCTATAGTAATCCAGCAATTTTATTCCACACTAAAATACTTCAAAGAGTGAAGTGTTTATACAAATTCTAAACTATAATATCTTGAAAAAATATCAAGATTGGTTTACAAATATCTCCAACTGTTTTACATAAATAGAACTTAAGTAAAGGACACTCAAAACTAATGCATCTATTTGGCACTATGTTTTATGGATAGGTGATGAAAAAGAGGAGAATTCAAATTTTATCTCAACTCTTAGTTGATGATGAGGCATCCAAGTCACTAACTATTTCCTTTCTTTGTGCATTCTGCTCTAGCAATTCTGCAAACTTGGGGTTCAATTATACCTTTGTATTTCTCAATCGGAAATAGATATGTAAAAATTGAAAGAAATTATTGTAGAAGAATATGTTGGTGAGATAAACCTCTCTCAGTTTCCTAAATGCCAGCTCTAGATGTTCACAATAGGCTCCGCAAAATGATGTCTAAAACATAGTTTTATAGAGTTTAAAAAATAGGCTGTAAATATGCACATGTATATCTCATTATGTAATACCTGTACATAAAGTGAGATAGGTTTTTGTAGATGTATCTCTTAGGAACACAAACCTCCTTCAGTTTTGTAAGATGTATTTCTGATTAGCCACAATATTCTCTGCAAAATGATGACTTAACAGGAATTTTCTGCAGGTGCATTTAAGCTTGCAACCTTGAAACATTTATTCTTTTAAAGAATAAACTATCTAATTCTACCTTATTTCATCCGAGGGCTCATATTAAACTATTGAGCTCCTCATTATTTTCTACCTAACTAATGATTTTTCAGGATTAAACTGTCATAATAATTGAAAACATTAAACAGTTTAAATCATCATGGATTATGGCATTTATTGACACTCTGCCATAATCATTTATTTAACAGAAAAAGTAAAAAGTAGTGGCATTTGAACTTTCTCACTTTCATGTCTTATTTTTATCTTTTTCTTTTGGGGTTTATATTTTTTTAAGTCCTTTTATCTTTCTTTTACGACTTTTTACCCTCTTTTTTATTTTTTATTGTTTTTTTATTTTTATTTTTTTTAAATATGGGAAAAAAATCTGCGGAGAGCAAGCTATGTGCATATTTACAAGACTATCAAATTCAATTCAAAATTATGAATCCTATATTTATAGGACCCTAATTGCGGCTTCACATGGGGATGGCATCTCCTTGTGAGATGTCAAGAACACCGTAGAATAGTAGGCTGATCCTTTGAGCCAATCCCAAACATGCATTTTCTTTGTTATAAAATTTATGTGACTGAAACTCTTGAACTGAATTTAGTCCTTTTTCTGTAAACTGAAATTTGATCTGAAACTAAAAGAACATACTGCAATTCTCAAACCAAACTGATAGATCTTAAATATCTTTAGGACCTTCTCCTTGGCTTTAAATCTTAATGAATTATTTAAAAACTAGCTGAAAACTGAATACTGAAAAAAATTCACAGAGCTTTGAGCTTATTTGCATTCATCTACCTACTCTAATCTACTGTTAATTTTGTTGAATCGGCTAATACAAAAATGCCAATGAATCCAGTCAAGTAGCTGTTGAAATGAATGGATAACTTGATTGCTTGTCATCAAACTTGGAAGTATAACTTGATCATGTGTCTTCATAATCAATGATATGATGTGAAATGGAAATTTCTGAAATATTTGATCCTCATAGATAAAACATGTTGGCAGACTTGAGCTAAAAATAGTCTCCATATAATTTTCTATAGGATCATCAAAATCATAATGTATGATTTGTGATTCTAGGCCTTCAATGACTAGTTGCTTAGTTGTATTCTGAATATTAATCCCTGAAACTATTTCTTCAGTCTTGTGCTTGAAAGAATAATCATCCTGAAACTGTAAGTCAAAAGGTAGTACAATTTCCTCTTGCTTTGGAGAAGGAATATTTTCTAAGAATTCTTTAGGATCTCAAAAATTATAAGACTAAATTTGAGAATGTAAAAGTTTAATTTCATTTTCATATTTTTTAGAAACTATATCAAGAACATATATTTTAAGTTGAGGAGAACATTTTCTTGATTTCAAAACAAGAAAGACAGCTCTTAGAAAATCTTTATCAAGCTGAAATTCTAATAACTCATCCCACAAACTAGCTAATGATTGCTCTGTGAAGTTAGCTTGAATTTGGAGAACATAATTATCATCATACTGATCATACTTAGGAAGATATTCAAAAGAAGGAATGTCATCAATCATAAACATTAGATCAGCATATTTCTCTTACATCAATCCTAATATATCGTGATTAGATTCGTTGCATTCTATTTGAAAATCATCATTTTGCTCAATAGGAGTACTATCAAGAAATGTGCCTTTTTGGGAAGGTGGAACAACATGAGCATCAACCTGTTCTTCTGTCTCTTCGTGGATAAAAACTTTAGTACATTCATCAACATTAGAATAAGTAGAAACATTTTCTTCATTATGTAAACATTTTGAGGATGGTTGCATGTTTAGAAGAAAATTGATTTCTTCTTCGGTGAGAGGGGCTGGGAATCTCTGAATTCTTAGATTTGAATAGATATTGTTTTCTCCCTTATGTAAAAATTGATCATGAGGTTGAATATTTTCTTTAATTTCATTCAAAACATTATATGAAACATCATTTGTTACTACAGAGGGGTTTTGTGGATCTTGATTCATCTCCTGATCTATTTCATATTTGTTTAACTCCTCTTGATTATTATGACATTTAACTTGAGAATGAAAGTTATGGACTTCTTCTAATAAATCATCAGGATGCAAATTTCCAAAATCATCATCAATATTTTTAAGGTAATGTATAATATCTTTAGCTTGATCACAACAATTTTCAGCTAATGATAAAGATGGAAAATCTTCTTTGTAATGCTCATAAAATACCTTATGAAAATCCTTTAAAGAAAATAAAATAGGAGGTTTGAGAGCTTCATACCATTCCCTTGCTTGTACTTCTAAGGTTGCCGAGAATAGCTTCATGAGGCAATCCTCATGCCAATCACCCTTCAATCTCCATGAGTGTATATGAAATTTAATGAGATGTAACAAAGCATCATTAATATTCTCGTTTTGAAATATAGGAAGATTTTTATCCCTATTTACCTTTGGTAGTTTGTGCAGAAATCCAGGTATGTGATCTCTACTCATGGGAGCATATCTTTGTTATATTCTTGGGTCATCTTGTAAACTATTCATATAGAAGGGCCATTGTATCTATACAACCAAGCTAGATCCTTCTATAAACTACAATATACATTGAAAAACTTTCTTAATGAGAAAGAACATAATGTCTTGGATTAAGATCCAAGTTAAAATCCTGATCTTTCCCTATTGTTTTTTCAGGTTCATTCCTCTAGTGGAGTCTTGATTGTGAAATTGATTTGGAGTTGATAGGCGGATGATTTTAACCTTTGTGTGTCTGATCATTGTCCACCATAATAGATCAGATCTGAGGCTATAAAATATTTTTGAACTAAGTACTAGTCTTCCCCAGTATGGTCACCAGTATGTTATCACTCAGTAATTTCTCCAGGTTCAAGAGAAATAGTCCGAGGTAACCACATATCTACTTCAAACTCTAGGATCTAGCCTTCTTAGGATTCAGAGAGGGCTTTCTCTTTAAATTTTAACTTTGTTTTGATTTATAATATTAGGCTAGTTATGAAAGTACAATTTGATTTTGGTTTAAAGGTTTTGGTGGGAAAAAATCACTTGGAGGTAAGATAGGGAGAAATCTACTTTTCCATTGGGCTATGGGGTCTAAATCAAGCTAGCATCACTAGAAATCAAGAAAAAAAAGGTACAAATATATTCAGGGCAAGATAGATAAACCTCTGAGATTTTGGAAAGTGGTTTTTTGTGAGGTGGTATGATCGGGATAAAGGGCACTTAAGGATCCTTTGATCCGGAAAATGGAAGTAGAAGGAAGAGGTCAAATGAAAGAAGGATCAATTAAGGGTTCCTTGCACCGGAAATCAAAAGAAAACATTAAAATGGAAACTAGTTAAAGACAGGGAGCACTTGACTAATCCTGTAGTAATACTCCTAGTTACACATTCAGACAGAACAAATATAAAATGAATGCATGAAACTTAAAAAAGGAAACAGTGACAAGTAGGAAGTACTTCACTCATAAGCTTATCACAGGGATCCCGAATTATGATGCCAGTCAGCTTGTCCAGACTGCTACTTTGAATTAAAACACACAAGAGCCTCCAATGTCCAACAAAATATCTATAGTAATTCCAAAAATTTTATTCCACACTAAAATACTTCAAATATTGAAGTATTTATACAAATTCTAAACTACAATATCTTGAAAAAATATCAAGATTGGTTTACAAATATCTCCAACTGTTTTACATAAATAGAAATTAAGTAAAGGACACTAAAAAATAATGCATATATTTAGCACTATTTTTTATGGATAGGTGATGAAAAAGAGGAGAATTCGAATTTGATCTCAACTCTTAGTTGATGATGAGGCATCCAAGTCACTAACTATTTTCTTTCTTTGTGCATTCTGCTCCAGCAATTCTACAAAATTGGGTTCCAATGATACCTTTGTATTCCTCAATCCGAAATAGAAATGTAAGAAGTGAAAGAGGTTATTGTAGATGAATATGTTGGTGAGATAAACCTCTATCAGTTTGCTAAATTTCTGCTCCAGATGTTCCCAATAGGTTCTTCAAAACAATGTGTAAAATAGAGTTTTACAGAGTCTGAAAAATAGGCTGTAAAGATGCGCATGTATCTTTCATTATACAATACTTGTGCACAATGTGACATAGGTTTTGGTAGATGGATCTCTTAGGAACAAAAAACTCCTTCAGTTTTGTAAGATGTATTTCTGATTGGCCACAATATTCTCTGCAAAATTATGACTTAACAGGAATTTTCTGGTTCTTTCCAATATTGTTTAATATTTCCCAACCCATATTGGCTATTAGAAAAGTAAGAGAGATTTTTGTAGTTGGAAAAATTAAGAACATAAAAATCCTTCAGTTTTTCGAAATTCATCTTGGATTGGTCACAATAGTTTATACAAAACAATGACTTAAATAGGAAATTTCTGCAAAAATGTTCCTTCTTGTTATGTTTTCATCTTTTAACCTTTTTGTTCTTTTAACTATTTTTACTTTGACTTTGGATAAAATTCATTGTTGTTGGTGAAATTACTTTCATCTCTGTTAACCATTACTACCTTTGTTTTTACTTTTACTGTTTCACCTTCACTGCTCTGTAACTTTGTTTTAACTTTCACTCTGACTTTGACCTGATACACTTTAACTCTGATGCTCTTTGACTATTCTGTTTCACTGTCATTGTGAATTCTGATTTCACTTTTACCATTCACCGTGCACATTTCATCATTTTGATCTCTCTCTAACTTGATTTTATTCTTTCTTTGTATACAAAATGTTTGTTGATTGAATCTTTTGAATTAAAATCTAAGAATTTGGAGCAAACAATTTTGTCAACTACTATTGAAACTGTTGGCCCAATTTCTTATTCAGATAATAACCTGCAAAAATCAAACAATTTGTTAATGAAACAGATGTCTGCAAGGAGGTGATTGAAGGCTTTTGAAAGACCTGTGGAATGAGATATGTTTGTGGAGGTTTAACTTTTTTTTTTAGGCATTTTTGGGCTACTTCTGCAATATTATACTATTTGCAGGAGTTTTTATATTAAACAGAGAGAAAACTGAGAAATATATGCTAAGGATGGCTTCTTTTGGGATTTTTGCTCAATTTGGTTTATCTGAGGATGTAAAATTGTTCTAAAACATTAAACATGGGTTTTCTGTGTAGGTTTTGATTGAAAAATGGGTTTTTAGGATGTATTCAGAAAGTTTTAACCCTTTAGGTCTTTGAATTTGATCTTTAGACTTCGGAAACTGGAAATTTACCTTCAGAAAGGTTCGTAGTAAGAAACAGGGTTTCTTGGAAAATTGGCCAGGGTTTGGCCTCTTTTTGGTGTTTTTAGGCAATTTGGTTCGGTGAAATCTCTTAATTAAAGGCCTGCTTCTATTACCAAAGGTTTAAAATTGATTTTACAAGCTTCAATTTCTTGGAAAATACCTTAAGATGCAGATATTCAACTTCATGAAAGTTTTGAGAGGACCTTGATTGATTCTGAGGTCTGTCCGGCGTACTGGAGCAGCGAAATAGCTTGGTCAATCTTTAATGGTGGAATTGTGGTTGAATTCGTAAATGTTCGGCATAGGTTGAAAATCGGGGCTAAAAGGCTTTTACACAATCAAGTGGACCTATTCAAAGTTCATAACGCGCAAATAAAAAAAAAATGGTGTAACAAAGGTTTTAACCCTTGATATTAATCATCATAAATGTTTATTAAATGCAGGTCTCATCAATGGCGGGAGCGGTTTCAGGTTTTGAAAGCGAAACCAAGCAGTGGTTATCGCATGCATTTTGAATGGTGAGTGGTTTTCCATCAAACGAATGCGATCCAATAATATTTTAACACGTGACCGGGACAAAAATAGGCTATACAACCTATTTCGCGTCCGATTTGCATTTGGGTGAGCGATTCGTTTATGACCGCGATATCATATTAGAGCCGTTGGATCTTTTGAACGGGAGCAAAGGGTCGAGATCTTATTTCCAAGTTGTGGTTGAAAGAATGGTGGGACTGGGGTCTTTATTATGTGGGGCTAGCGGTTGAAAAAGAAAAAACCTTTTATAAAATAGACATTGAATTAAAGGTGTTATATACATAAAGGAGTTTATGTATATGGGAAGGCAGGTAAAAACCTTTATAAAATATATTGTGGGTTTAAACAACATAAGGCGTGAGTCTTTATATAGTATGGCAAATATGGATAGGTGTGGGGTTAATGTTTAATTGAAAAAAACCTTAGTTAAATTTCAATAAAACTTTGGTTTATGAAATATGTGGGGAGAGATGAAAAACATTGTAAAGGGCAGACTTTGCATGGGCGCAGTTATTTTATTATATAGTTTTAAACCATTGAAGGGTCTAATAACCATAGGGGACGGGATATTTAATTAAATTTAGTTTTAGACAAAAGGGCGCTTTATTTGGGTTTTATTTTAACATGTGGATAATATCTTTGGTCAAAATTTTTTATAATAGTGGGGCTTTTGGGAATATTTAGACATAGGGATTTATATAAATAGGATAAGGTTTTAGTTAAGGATTTAATAACATAGGTTAAAAGTTAATATGAAATGGAGAATAAAATGCACAGAAAATACACAATATGACTAAGTAAAGTGAATAAGTAAAGAAAAGCTTGTCTTTTCATAATTTCACCAATTTACTTAGGATAAAGCATTTTTGAAGGTTTTTGTATGTTTCTGAGTGAAGGAAGTTAATCAGATGGGGTTTTATGTTTCATTATGTAAGAATGAGTCTTTACTTATGAAAATGAGTTAAAATATATGAATAAGGGATAAATAATGATAAATGTGGATTTAACATAAGAATTTAACATTTTCAACTAACCAGTCATTGAGCCTTGGGTCCGGTCCCAACAAAAGTCAGAGAAATGCTCTAAGCCTATTTGACTAATAGTTTAAAACACTAAATAATTATAGGGGATTGGAAATTAGTGATTTTTTGCCTGATGATGAATATTACATTCTTTTTCCCACTTTTTTCTATCTACCCAACATTACTCTAACATTTTGTCTTCCTTTTGGCAGGTGCATTCAAGCTTGCAACCTTGAAACATTTATTCTTTTGAAAGCATAAACTATCTAATTCTACCTTATTTCATCTGAGGGATCAGATTAAACTGTTGAGCTCCTCATTATTTTCTACCTAACTAATGATTTGTCAGGATTAAACTGTGTAACAAATATTTATTCACTATCTAAAACATGGAAATTGAAAACATGACAAGTCAAGATTAAACAGTTTAACTCATCATGGATTATGGCATTTATTGACACTCTGCCATAGTCTTTTATTTAACAGAAAAAGTAAAAAGTAGTGGCATTTGAACTTTCTCACTTTCATGTCTTATTTTTATCTTTTTCTTTTGGGGTTTATATTTTTTTAAGTCCTTTGATCTTTCTTTTACGACATTTTACCCTCTTTTTGATTTTTTATTGTTTTTTTATTTTATTTTTTTAAAATATGGAAAAACAACTTGCGGAGAGCAAGGTATGTACATATTTACAAGACTATCAAAATTCAATTCAAAATTATGAATCCTATATTTATAGGACCCTAAGGAGATTTATCTTAAATATCTTTAGGACCTTCTCTTTCCAATATTGTTCTTTCGACATCTTAAGAACATAAATCTCCTTCAGTTTTTCAAAATTCATCTTGGATTGGTCACAATAGTTTCTGCAAAACATTGACTTAAACAGGAAATTTCTGCAAAAATATTCCTTCTTGTTATGTTTTCATCTTTTAACCTTTTTGTTCTTTTAACTATTTTTACTTTCACGTTGGATAAACTTCATTGTTTTTGATGAAATTATTTTCATCTCTATTAACAATTATTGCCTTTGTTTTTACTTTTACTGTTTCACCTTGACTGTTCTGTAACTTTGTTTTAACTTTCACTCTAACTTTTACCTGATACACTTTAAATCTGATGCTCTTTGACTATTCTATTTCATTGTCATTGTGAATTCTAATTTCACTTTTACCAAAATTCTGATTTCAATTTTACCATTCGCTGTGCAC
Source organism: Pinus albicaulis (assembly GCA_034641835.2). NCBI lineage: Eukaryota > Viridiplantae > Streptophyta > Pinopsida > Pinales > Pinaceae > Pinus > Pinus albicaulis. The sequence goes on from CM076579.1 coordinate 46,803,971, forward strand.
ATTTCATCATTTTGATCTCTCTCTGACTTGATTTTATTCTTTCTTTGTATATAAACTATTTGTTGAATGAAGCTTTTGAATTAAAATCTGAGAATTTGGAGCAAACAATTTTGTCAACTAGTATTGAAATTTTTGGCCCAATTTCTTATTCTGATAATAGCCTGCAAAAATCAAACAATTTGTTAATGAAACATAGGTCGGCAAGGAGGTGATTGAAGGCTTTTGAAAGACCTGTGGAATGAGATCTTTCTGTGGAGGTTTAACTCTATTTTTTAGGCATTTTTTGGCTACTTTTGCAATATTAGACTGTTTGCACGAGTTTTTATATTAAACAGAGAGAAAACTGAGAAATTTAGGCTAAGGATGGCTTCTTTTGGGCTTTTTGCTCAATTTGGTTTATTTGAGGATGTAAAACTGGCCTAAAATAGAAAACAAGGGTTCTCTGAGTAGGTTTTGATTGAAAAAGGGGTTTTTAGGATATATTCAGAAATTTTTAACCCTTTACGTCTTTGAATTTAATCTTTAAACTTCGGAAACTGGAAATTTGGCTTCAGAAAGGTTCGCAGTAAGAAACAGGGTTTCCTAGAAAAATTGGCCAGGGTTTGGCCTCTTTTTGGTGTTTTTAGGCAATTTGGTTCGGTGAAATCTCTTAATTAAGGGACTGGTTCTATTACTGAAGGTTTAAAATTGAATTTATAGGCTTATATTTGTCGGAAAATACCTTAAGATGCAGGTATTCGGCTTGATGAAAGTTTTGGGAGGACCTTGGTTGATTTTGAAGTCTGGTCCAGCTTACTAGAGCAACGAAATAGCTTGGTCAATCTTTGATGGTGGAATTGTGGTCAAATTCGTAATTTTTGGGCACAAGTTGACAATCGGGGCTAAAAGGCTTTTACATAGTCAAGTGGAGCTATTCAAAGTTCATAACTCGCAAATAAACATAAAAATGGTGTAACAAAGGTTTTAACCCTTGATATTAATCATCATAAATGTTTATTAAATGGAGGTCTCGTCAATGGCGGGAGTAGTTTCAGGTTTTGAAAGCGAAACCAAGTAGTGGTTATCGCATGCATTTGAATGGTAAGTGGTTTTCCATCAAATTAACGTGATCCAATAATATTTTAACACGTCACCGGGATAGAAATGGGCAATACAACCTATTTCACGTCCGATTTTCATTTGGGTGAGCGATTGGTTTATGACCGCGATATCATATTAGAGCCATTGGATCTTTTGATCAGGAGCAAAGGGTCGAGATCTTATTTGCAAGTTGTGGTTGAAATAATGGTGGGACCAGGGTCTTTATTATATGGGGCTATCGGTTTTAAAAGAAAAAAACTTTTAGAAAATATACATTGAATTAAAGGTGTTATATACATAAAAGGAGTTTATCTATATGGGCACGCGGGTAAAACCTTTATAAAATATATCGTGGGTTTAAACAACATAAACCGTGAGGCTTTATATAGTATGGAAAATATGGATAGGTGTGGGGTTAATGTTTAAATGAAACAAACCTTAGCTAAATTTCAGTAAAAATTTGGTTTATGAAATATGCAGGGAGGGATGAAAAACATTGTAAAGGGCGGGCTTTGCATGGGCCCAGTTATTTTATTATATAGTTTTAAACCATTGAAGGGTCTAATAACCATAGGGGGTGGGATATTTAATTAAAGTTATTTTTAGACCAAAGGGCGCTTTATTTGGGTTTTATTTTAGCATGTGGATAATTTCTTTGGTCAAAAATCTTTATAATAGTGGGGTTTTTGGGAATATTTAGATATAGGGATTTATATAAATAGGATAAGGTTTTAGTTAAGGATTTAATAACATAGGTTAAAAGTTAATATGAAAGGGAGATTGTAATGCACACAAAATACACAATATGACTAACTAAAGTGAATAAGTAAAGCAAAGCTTGTCTTTTCATCATTTCACCAATTTACTTAGGATAAAGCATTTTTGAGGGTTTTTGTATGTTTCTGAGTGAAGGAAATTAATCAGATGGGATTTTATGTTTCATTCAGTAAGAATGAGTATTTACTTATGAGATGAGTTAAAATGTATGAATAAGGGATAAATAATGATAAATGAGGATTTAACATAAGAATTTAACATTTTCAACTAACCAGTCATCAAGCCTTGGGTCCGGTCCCAACAGAAGTCAGAGAAATGCTCTAAGCCTATTTGAATGATAGTCTAAAACAATAAATACTTACAGGGGATGGGAAATTAGTGATTTTTTGCTCGATGATGAATATTACATGCTTTTTCCCACTTCTTTCTATCTACCCAACATTAATCTAACATTTTTTCTTCCTTTTGGTAGGTGCATTTAAGCTTGCAACCTTGAAACATTTATTATTTTGAAAGCATAAACTATCTAATTATACCTTATTTCATCCGAGGGCTCAGATTAAACTGTTTAGCTCCTCATTATTTTCTATCTAACTAATGATTTTTCAGGGTTAAACTTTCTAACAAATATTTATTCACTATCTAAAACATGGAAATTGAAAACATGACAAGTCAAGATTAAATAGTTTAACTCATCATGGATTATGGCATTTAATAACACTCTGCCATAATCATTTATTTAACAGAAAAAAGTAAAAAGTAGTGGCATTTGAACTTGCTCACTTTCATTTCTTATTTTCATCTTTTTCTTTTGGGGTTTATATTTTTTTAAGTCCTTTGATCTTTCTTTTAGGACTTTTTACCCTCTTTTTTATTTTTTATTATTTTATTATTTTTATTTTTTTCAAAATATGGGAAAACAACTTTTAGAGAGCAAGGTATGTACATATTTACAAGACTATCAAAATTCAATTCAAAATTATGAATCCTATATTTATAGGACCCTAACAACGGCTTCACATGGGGATGGCATCTCCTTGTCAGATGTCAAGAACACCGTCGACTAGTAGCCTGATCCTTTGAGCCAATCCCAAACATGCATTTGCTTGGTTATAAAATCTATGTGACTGAAAATCTTGAACTGAATTTAGTCCTTTTTCTGCAAACTGAAATCTGATTTGAAAATAAAATAACATACTACAATTCTCAAACCAAACTGATAGATCTTAAATATCTTTAGGAACTTCTCCTTGGCATTAAATCTTAATGAACTATTTAAAAAGTAGCTGAAAACTGAATACTGAAAAAAATTCTCAGAGCTTTGAGCTTATTTGCATTCATCTACCTACTCTAATATACTGTTAATTTTTTTGAATCAGGTAATACAAAAATGCCAATGAAGTCAGTCAAGTAGCTGTAGAAATGAATGGATAACTTGATTGCTTGTCATCAAACTTGGAAGTATAACTTGATCATGTGTCTTCATAATCAATGATATGATGTGAAATGGAAATTGCTGACATATTTGATCCTCATAGATAAATCATGTTGGCACCTGAGCTAAAAATAGTCTCCATATAATTTGCTATAGGATCATCAAAAGCATAATGTATGATTTGTGATTCTAGGCCTTCAATGACTAGTTGCTCAGCTGTATTCTAAATATTAATCCCCGAAACTATTTCTTCAATCTTGTGCTTGAAAGAATAATCATCTCAAACCGCAAGTCAAAATGTAGTACAATTTCCTCTTGCTTTGGAGAAGGAATATTTTCCAAAAATTCTTTAGGATCTCGGAAATTATAAGACTAAATTTGAGAATGTAAAAGTTTAATTTCATTTTCATATTTTTTAGAAACTATCTCAAGAGCATATATTTTAAGTTGAGGAGAACATTTTCTTGATTTCAAAACAAGAAAGACAGCTCTTAGAAAATCTTTATCAAGCTGAAATTCTAATAACTCATCCCACAGACTAGCTAGTGATTTCCCTGTGAAGTTAGCTTGAATTTGGAGAACATAATTATCATCATACTGATCATACTTAGGCAGATCTTCAAAATAAGGAATCTCATCAATCATAAACATTATATCAATAGATTTATCTTCCAGTAATCCTAATATATCGTGATTAGATTGGTTGCATTCTATTTGAAAGTCATCATTTTTCTCAATAGGAGTACTATCAAGCAATGTGCCTTTTTGGGAAGGTAGAAAAACATGAGCATCAACCTATTCTTCTGTCTCTTCATGGATAAAAACTTTAGTACATTCATCAACATTAGAATAAGTAGAAACAATTTCTTCATTATGTAAACATTTTGAGGATGGTTGCATGTTTAGAAGCAAATTGATTTCTTCTTCGGTGAGGGGGGGTGGGAATCTTTGAATTCTTAGATTTGAATAACAATTGTTTTTTCCCTTATGTAAAAATTGATCATGAGGTTGAATATTTTCTTTAATTTCATTCAAAACATTATATGAAACATCATTTGTTACTACAGAGGGGCTTTGTGGATCTTGATTCATCTCCTGATCTGTTTCATCTTTGTTTAGCTCCTCTTGATTATTATGACATTTAACTTGAGAATGAAAGTTATGGACTTCTTCTAATAAATCTTCAGGATGCCAATTTCCAGAATATTCATCAATATTTCTAAGGTAATGTATAAGATCTTCAGTTTGATCACAACAATTTTCAGCTAATGGTAAAGATGGAAAATCTTCTTTGTAATGCTCATAAAATACCTTATGAAAATCCTTTAAAGAAAATAAACTAGCAGGTTTGAGAGCTTCATACCATTCCCTTGCTTGTCCTTCTAAGGTTGACATGAAAAGTTTCATGAGGCAATCCTCATGCCAATCACCCTTCAATATCCATGAGTGTATATGAAATTTAATGAGATGTAACAAAGGATCATTAATATTTTCATTTTAAAATATAGGAAGATTTTTATCCCAATTTACATTTGGTAGTTTGTGTGGAAATCCAGGTATGTGATCTCTTCTCATGGGAGCATATTTTTGTTTTCTTCTTGGGTCATCTTGTAAATTAGTCATAAAGAAGGGCCACTGTATCTATACAACAAAGCTAGATCCTTTTATAAACTAAAATATACATTGAAAAATTTTCTTAATGAGAAAGAACATAATGTCTTGGATTAAGATCCAAGTTAAAAGCCTAATCTTTCCATATTTCTCTTTCAGGTTCATTCCTCTAGTGGAGTCTTGATTGTGAAATTGATTTGGAGTCGCCAGGTGGATGATTTTAACCTTTGTGTGCCTGATCATTGTCCACCATTATAGATCAGATCTGAGCCTGTAAAATATTTCTGAAGAAAATATTAGTCTTCCCCAGTATGGTTGCTAGTATGTTATCACTTAGTAATTTCTCCAGGTTCAAGAGAAATAGTCTGAGGTAACCATAAACCTACTTCAAACTCTAATATATAGCCTTCCTAGGGTTTAGAGAGGGCTTTCTCTTTAAATTTTAACTTTGTTTTGATTTATAATATTAGGCTAGTTATGAAAGTACAATTTGATTTTGTTTTAAAGGGTTTGGTGGGAAAAAATTAGTTGGAGGTGAGATAGAGATAAATCTTCTTTTCCATTGGGCTATGGGATCTAAATCAAGCTAGAAACACTAGAAATCAAGACCAACAAGGTACAAATATATTCAGGGCAAGATAGATAAACCTCTGAGATTTGGGAAAGTGGTTTTTTGTGAGGTGGTATTATCGGGATACAGGGCACTTAAGGATCCTTTCATCCGGAAAATGGAAGTAGAAGGAAGAGGTCAAATGAGAGAAGGAGCAATTAAGGGTTCCTTGCACCGGAAATTAGAAGAAAACATTAAAATGGAAACTAGTTAAAGACAGGGAGCACTTGACTAATCCTGTAGTAATAATCCTAGTTACACATTCAGATATAACAAACATAAAATGAATGCATGAAACTTAAACAATGAAACAATGACAAGTAGGAAGTACTTATAAGCTTATCATAGGGATCCTCAATTATGATGCTAGTCAGCTTGTCCAGTCTTCTACTTTGAATTCAAACACACAAGAGCCTCCAATGTCCAAAAAATGTCTATATTAATTCTAGCAATTTTATTCCACACTAAAATACTTCAAAGAGTGAAGTATTTATACAAATTCTAAACTAGAATATCTTGAAAAAATATCAAGATTGGTTTACAAATATCTCCAATTGTTTTACATAAATAGAAATTAAGTAGAGGAAACTCAAAACTAATGCCTCTATTTGGCACTATTTTTTATGGATAGGTGATGAAAAAGAGGAGAATTCGAATTTGATCTCAACTCTTAGTTGATGATGAGGCATCCAAGTCACTAACTATTTCCTTTCATTGTGCATTCTGCTCCAACAATTATGCAAACTTGGGGTCGAATGATACCTTTGTATTCCTCAATCCGAAATAGATATGTAAAAAGTGAAATATTTTATTGTATATGAATATTTTGGTGAGATACACCTCTCTCATTTTCCTAAATTTCAGCTCCAGATGTTCCCAATAGGCTATGCAAAAATATGTGTAAAACAGAGTTTTACAGAGTCTGAAAAATAAGCTGTAAATATGTGCATGTATCTTTAATTCTATAATACCTATGAACAATGTGAGATAGGTTTTGTTATATGGATTTCTTAGGAAAAAAAAACCTCCTTCAGTTTTGTAAGATGTATTACTGATTGGCCACAATATTCTCTGCAAAATTATGACTTAATAGGAATTTTCTGCAAAACATTCTTTCCAATATTGTTTAATATTTCCCAACCCATAATGGATGTTAGAAAAGTGAGAGAGGTTTTTGTAGTTAGACATATTTAGAACATAAACCTCCTTCAGGTTTTCCAAATTCATCTTGGATTGGTCACAATAGTTTCTGTAAAACAATGACTTAAACAGGAAATTTCTGCAAAAATGTTTCTTCTTGTTATGTTTTCATCTTTTAACCTTTTTGTTCTTTAACTGTTTTTACTTTCACTTTGGATAAAATTCATTGTTGTTGTTGAAATTATTTTCATCTTTGTTAACCATTACTGCCTTTGTTTTTACTTTTACTGTTTCACCTTGACTGCTCTGTAACTTTGTTTTAACTTTCACTCTGACTTTTACCTGATACACTTTAACTCTGATGCTCTTTGACTATTCTATTTCACTGTCATTGTGAATTATGATTTCAATTTTACCATTCACTGTGCACATTTCATCATTCTGATCTCTCTCTGAATTGATTTTATTCTTTCTTTGTATAAATTTTTTTTTTTGAATGAAGCTCTTGAATTAAAATCTGAGATTTTGGAGCAAACAATTTTGTCAACTAGTATTGAAACTGTTGGCCCAATTCCTTATTCTGATAATAACTTGCAAAAATCAAACAATTTGTTAATGAAATAGAGGTCTACAAGGAGGTGATTTAAGGATTTTGAAAGACCTGTGGAATGAGATCTGTCAGTGCAGGTTTAACTCTGTTTTTAAGGCATTTTTGGGCTACTTCTCCAATATTATACTGTTTGCAAGAGTTTTTATATTAAACAAAGAGAAAACTGAGCAATTTAGGCTAAGGATGGCTTCTTTTGGGCTTTTTTCTCAATTTGGTTTATTGAAGGATGTAAAACTGGCCTAAAACAGAAAATAGGGTTTTCTGAGTAGGTTTTGATTGAAAAAGGGGTTTTTAGGATATATTTAGAAATTTTTAACCCTTTACGTCTTTGAATTTGATCTTTAAACTTTGGAAACTTGAAATTTGGCTTTAGAAAGGTTCGTAGTAAGAAACAAGGTTTCCTAGAAAAATTGGCTAGGGTTTGGCCTCTTTTTGGTGTTTTTAGGCAATTTGGTTCAGTGAAATCTCTTAATTAAAGGTGTGGTTCTATTACTGAAGGTTTAAAATTGAATTTACAGGCTTCAATTTTTCAGAAAATACCTTAAGATGCAGGTATTCAGCTTGATGAAAGTTTTGAGAGGACCTTGGTTGATTCTGAGGTCTGGTCCAGCTTACTGGAGCAGCGAAATAGCTTGGTCAATATTTAATGGCGGAATTGTGGCAGAATTCATAACTTTTGGGCATAAGTTGACAGTCGGGGCTAAAAGGATTTTACACACTCAAGCGGAGCTATTTAAAGTTCATAATGTGCAAATAAACATAAAAATGGTGTAACAAAGGTTTTAACCCTTGATATTAACAGTCATAAATATTTATTAAATGCAGGTCTCATCAATGGTGGGAGTAGTTTCAGGTTTTAAATGCGAAACCAAGCAGTGGTTATCGCATGCATTTTGAATGGTAAGTTGTTTTCCATCAAACGAATGCGATCCAATAATATTTTAACACGTCACCGGGACATAAATGGGCAATACAACCTGTTTCGCATCTGATTTGCATTTGGGTGAGCGATTCGTTTATGACCACGATATCATATTAGAGCCGTTGGATCTTTTGATCAGGAGCAAAGGGTCGAGACCTTATTTGCAAGTTGCAGTTGAAAGAATGGTGGGACCAGGGTCTTTATTATATGGGGCTAGCGGTTGAAAAATAAAAAACCTTTTATAAAATATACATTGAATTAAAGGTGTTATATACATAAAAGGAGTTTATGTATATGGGCAGGCGGGTAAAAACCTTTATAAAATATATTGTGGGTTTAAAAAACATAAAGCATGAGGCTTTATATAGTATGGAAAATATGGATAGGTGCGGGGTTAATGTTTAATTGAAACAAACCTTAGTTAAATTTCAATAAAACTTTGGTTTATGAAATATGCGGGGAGGGATGAAAAACATTATAAAGGGGGGACTTTGCATGGGCGCAATTATTTTATTATATATTTTTAAACCATTGAAGGGTATAACAACCATAGGGGGCGGGATATTTAATTAAAGTTAGTTTTAGACCAGAGGGCGCTTTTTTGGGTTTTATTTTAACATGTGGATAATATCTTTGGTCAAAAATCTTTATAATAGTGGGGTTTTTGGGAATATTTAGATATAAGGATTTATATAAATAGGATAAGGTTTTAGTTAAGGATTTAATAACATAGGTTAAAATTTAATATGAAAGGGAGAATGGAATGCACACAAAATACACAATATGACTAAGTAAAGTGAATAAGTAAAGCAAAGCTTGTCTTTTCATCATTTCACCAATTTACTTAGGATAAAGCATTTTTGAGGATTTTTGTATGTTTGTATGTGAAGGAAGTTAATCAGATGGGTTTTTATGTTTCATTAAGTAAGAATGAGTCTTTACTTATGAAAATGAGTTAAAATGTATGAATAAGGGATAAATAATGATAAATGGGGATTTAACATAAGAATTTAACATTTTCAACTAACGAGTCATCGAGCCTTGTGTCCGGTCCCAAAAAAAGTCAAAGAAATGCTCTAAGCCTATTTGACTAATAGTCTAAAATACTAAATAATTATAGGGGATGGTAAATTAGTGATTTTTTTCCCGTTGATGAGTATTACATGCTTTTTCCCACTTCTTTCTACCTACCCAACATTAATCTAACATTTTTTCTTCCTTTTGGTAGGTGCATTTAAGCTTGCAACCTTGAAACATTTATTCTTTTGAAAGAATAAACTATCTCATTCTACCTTATTTCATTCGAGGGCTCAGATTAAACTGTTGAGCTCCTCATTATTTTCTACCTAACTAATGATTTGTCAGGATTAAACTGCCTGACAAATATTTATTCACTATCTAAAACATGGAAATTGAAAACATGACAAGTCAAGATTAAATAGTTTAGCTCATCATGGATTATGGCATTTATTGACACTCTTCCATAATCATTTATTTAACAGAAAATGTAAAAAGTAGTGGCATTTGAACTTGCTCACTTTCATGTCTTATTTTCAACTTTTTCTTTTGGGGTTTATATTTTTTTAAATCCTTTGATCTTTCTTTTAGGACTTTTTACCCTCTTTTTGATTTTTTATTATTTTATTATTTTTATTATTTTCAAAATATGGGAAAAAAACTTGCAGAGAGTAAGGTATGTACATATTTACAAGACTATAAAAATTGAATTAAAAATTATGAATCCTATATTTATAGGACCCTAACAACGGCTTCACATGGGGATGGCATCTCCTTGTGAAATGTCAAGAACACCATCCTTTGGGCCAATCCCAAACAAGCATTTTCTTTGTTATAAAATATCTGTGAATGAAACTCTTGAACTGAATTTAGTCCTTTTTTTGCAAACTGAAATCTGATCTGAGATTATTGGCATTCATCTACCTACTCTAATCTACTATTAATTTTGTTGAATCAAGTAATACAAAAATGCCAATGAAGCCAGTCAAGTAGCTGTAGAAATGAATGGATAACTTGACTGCTAGTCATCAAACTTGGAAGTATAACTTGATCATGTGTATTCATAATCAATGATATGATGTGAAATGGCAATTTCTGATATATTTGATCCTCATAGATAAAACATGTTTGCAGAATTGAGCTAAAAATAGTCTGCATGTAATTTGCTATAGGATCATCAAAAGCATAATGTATGATTTGTGCTTCTAGGCCTTCAATGACTAGTTGCTCAACTGTATTCTGAATATTAATCCCCGAAACTATTTCTTCAGTCTTGTGCGTCAAAGAATAATCATCGTCAAACTGCAAGTCAAAAGGTAGTACAATTTCCTCTTGCTTTGGAGAAGGAAGATTTTCCAAGAATTATTTAGGATCTCAGAAATTATAAGATTGAATTTGAGAATGTAAAAGTTTAATTTCATTTTCATATTTTTTAGAAAATATCTCAAGAACATATATTTTAATTTGAGGAGAACATTTTCTTGATTTCAAAACAAGAAATACAGCTCTTAGAAAATCTTTATCAAGCTGAAATTCTAATAACTCATCCCACAAACTAGCTAGTGATTGCTCTGTGAAGTTAGCTTGAATTTGGAGAACATAATTATCATCATACTGATCATACTTAGACAGATCTTCAAAAGAAGGAATGTCATCAATCATAAACATTAGATCAACAGATTTATCTTCCAGCAATCCTAGTATATTGTGATTAGATTGGTTGCATTCTATTTGAAAGTCATCATTTTGCTCAATAGGAATACTATCAAGGAATGGACCTTTTTGGGAAGGTAGAACAACATGAGCATCAACCTGTTCTTCTTCTCTTCATGGATAAAAACTTTAGAACATTCATCAACATTAGAATAAGTAGAATGAATTTCTTCATTATGTAAACATTTTGAGGATGGTTGCATGTTTAGAAGAAAATTGATTTCTTCTTTGGTGAGGGGGGATGGGAATCTCTGAATTCTTAGATTTGAATAACAATTGTTTTTTCCCTTATGTAAAAATTTATCATGAGGTTGAATATTTTCTTTAATTTCATTCAAAACATTATATGAAACATCATTTGTTACTATAGAGGGGCTTTGTGGATCTTGATTCATCTCCTGATCTATTTCATCTTAATTTAACTCCTCTTGACTATTATGACATTTAACTTGAGATTGAAAGTTATGGACTTCTTCCAATAAATCTTCAGGATGCTAATTTCCAAAATCTTCATCAATATTTTTAAGGTAATGTATAACATCTTCAACTTGATCACAACAATTTTCAGCTAATGATAAAGATGGAAAATATTCTTTGTAACGCTCATAAAATACCTTATGAAAATCCTTTAAAGAAAATAAACTAGCAGGTTTGAGAGCTTCGTACCATTCCCTTGCTTCTCCTGCTAAGGTTTCCATGAATAGCTTCATGAGGCAATCCTCATGCCAATCACCCTTAAATCTCCATGAGTGTATATGGAATTTAATGAGATGTAACAAAGGATCATTAATATTCTCATTTTGAAATATAGGAAGATTTTTATCCCAATTTACCTTTGGTAGTTTGTGTGAAAATCCAGGTATGTGATCTCTGCTGATTGGAGCATATCTATGTTTTATTCTTAGGTCATCTTGTAAATTAGTCATAAAGAAGGGCCACTGTATCTATGCAACCAAGCTAGATCCTTCTATAAACTACAATATACATTGAAAAAATTTCTTAAAGAGAAAGAACATAATGTCTTGGATTAAGATCCAAGTTAAAAGCCTGATATTTCCATATTTTTCTGTCGGGTTCATTCCTCCAGTGGAGTCTTGATTGTGAAATTGATTTGGAGTCGCCAGGTGGATGATTTTAACCTTTGTGTGTCTGATCACTGTCCACCATCATAAATCAAATCTGAGCCTGTAAAATATTTCTGAAGAAAATATTAGTCTTCCCCATTATGGTTGCTAGTATGTTATCACTCAGTAATTTCTCCAGGTTCAAGATAAATAGTTCGAGGTAACCACAAACCTACTTCAAACTCTAGGATATAGCCTTCCTAGGGTTCAGAGAGGGCTCTCTCTTTAAAGTTTAACTTTGTTTTGATTTATAATATTAGGCTAGTTATGAAAGTACAATTTGATTTTTGTTTAAAGGGTTTGGTGGGAAAAAATCACTTGGAGGTAAGATAGAGAGAAACATACTTTTCCATTGGGATATGGGGTCTAAATCAAGCTAGCAACACTAGAAATCAAGACCAAAAAGGTACAAATATATTCAAGGCAAGATATATAACCCTTTGAGATTTGGGAAAGTGGTTTTTTGTGAGGTGGTATGATCGAGATAAAGGGCAGTTAAGTATCCTTTGATCCGGAAAATGGAAGTAGAAGGAAGAGGTCAAATGGGAGAAGGCGCAATTAAGGGTTCCTTGCACTGGAAATCAGAAGAAAACATTAAAATGGCAACTAGTTAAAGATAGGGAGAACTTGACTAATCCTATAGTAATACTCCTAGTTACACATTTAGATAGAACAAACATAAAATGAATGCATGAAACTTAAAAAATGAAGCAGTGACAAGTAGGAAGTACTTCACTCATAAGCTTATCATAGGGATCCTGAATTATGATTCCAATCAGCTTGTCCAATTTGCTACTTTGAATTCAAACACACAAGAGCCTCTAATGTCCAAAAAAATGTCTCTCTTAATTCCAGAAATTTTATTCCACACTAAAATACTTCAAAGAGTGAAGTATTTATACAAATTGTAAACTAGAATATCTTGAAAAAATATCAATATTGGTTTACAAATATCTCCAACTGTTTTACATAAATAGAACTTAAGTAAAGGACACTAAAAAATAATGCATCTATTTGGAACTATTTTTTATGGATAGGTGATGAAAAAGAGGATAATTCGAATTTTATCTCAACTTTTAGTTGATGATGAGGCATCCAAGTCACTAACTATTTTCTTTCATTGTGCATTCTGCTCTAGCAATTCTACAAACGGGGGGTCCAATGATACCTTTTTATTTATCAATATAAAATAGATATGTAAAAAGTGAAAGAGGTTATTGTAGATGAATATGTGGGTGAGATAAACCACTCTCATTTTCCTAAATTTCAGCTCCAGATGTTCACAATAGGCTCTGCAAAACGATGTCTAAAACATAGTTTTATAGAGTCTGAAAAATAGGCTGTAAATATGTGCATATATATCTCATTATGTAATACCTGTGCATAAAGTGAGATAGGTTTTTGTAAATGGATCTCTTAGGAACAAAAACCTCCTTCAGTTTTGTAAGATGTATTTCTAATTAGCCACAATATTCTCTGCAAAATGATGACTTAACAAGAATTTTCTGCAAAACATTCTTTCCAATATTGTTTAATATTTCCCAACCCATAATGGATGTTAGAAAAGTGAGAGAGGTTTTTGTAGTTGGATATCTTAAAAACATAAACCTCCTTTATTTTTTCAAAATTCATCTTGGATTGGTCACAATATTTTCTGCGAAACAATGAATTACACAGGAAATTTCTGCAACAATGTTCCTTCTTGTTATGTTTTCATCTTTTAACCTTTTTTTTCTTTTAACTGTTTTTACTTTCACTTTGGATAAAATTCATTGTCGTTGGTGAAATTATTTTCATCTCTATTAACCATTACAACGTTTGTTTTTACTTTTACTGTTTCACCTTGACTGCTCTGTAACTGTGTTTTAACTTTCACTCTGACTTTTACCTGATACACTTTAATTCTGGTGCTCTTTGACTATTCTGTTTCACTGTCATTGTGAATTTTGATTTCAATTTTACCATTCACTGTGCACATTTCATCATTCCGATCTCTCTCTGACTTGATTTTATTCTTTCTTTGTATACAAACTTTTTGTTGATTGAAGCTTTTGAATTAAAATCTGAGAATTTGGAGCAAGCAATTTTGTCAACTAGTATTGACACTGTTGGCCAAATTTCTTATTCAGATAGTAACTGGAAAAAATCAAACAATTTTTTAATGAAACAGAGGTCTGCAAGGAGGTGATTGAAGCCTTTTGAAATACCTGCAGAATGAGTTCTGTCTGTGGAGGTTTAACTCTGTTTTTTAGGCATTTTTGGGCTACTTCTGTAATATTAGATTGTTTGCAAGAGTTTTCATATTAAATAGAGAGAAAACTGAGAAATTTAGGCTAAGGATGGCTTCTTTTGGGCTTTTTTCTCAATTTGGTTTATCTGAGGATGTAAAATTGGCCTAAAATAGAAAATATGGGTTTTCTGAGTAGGTTTTGAATGAAAAAGGGGTTTTTAGGATATATTCAAAAAAATTTAACCCTTTAGTTCTTTGAATTTGATCTTTAAACTTCGAAAACTGGAAATTTGGCTTCAGAAAGGTTCGTAGTAAGAAACAGGGTTTCTTGGAAAAATTGGCCAGGGTTTGGCCTCCTTTTGGTGTTTTTAGGCAATTTGATTTAGTGAAATCTCTTAATTAAAGGCCTGATTCTATTATCGAAGGTTTAAAATTGAATTTACAGGCTTCAATTTGTCAGAAAATACCTTAAGATGCAAGTATTTGGTTTCATGAAAGTATTGTGAGGACCCTGGTTATTCTGAGGTCTGGTCCGGCTTATTGGAGCAGTGAAATAGCTTTGTCAATCTTTAGTGGTGGAATTTTGGTCGAATTCGTAACTTTTGGGCATAAGCTGACAATCAGGGAAAAAAGGCTTTTAAACAGTCAAGCAGAGCTATTCAAAGTTCATAATGCGCAAAGAAACATAAAAATGGTGTAACAAAGGTTTTAACTCTTGATATTAATCATCATAAATGTTTATTAAATGCAGGTCTCGTCAATGGCAGGAGCAGTTTCAGGTTTTGAAAGTGAAACCATGTAGTGGTTATCACATGAATTTTGAATGGTAAGTGGTTTTACATCTGTTAGCCTCCTATATCAATAGGTTTCATCTTTCATGATTGTCTTGATGGAAGTATGGAATATGTTCAAACCTTCTTACTTGAGCAAAGGTGTTCCATATTCTTGAAAACCAAAAAAATCAAAAAATTTAAAAAATGTAAAGAGGGTATACCGTAAAAGAAAGATCAAAGGGTAAAAAGAATAAAAATGGTCAAAAAGAGAAAAAATGAACCCCAAGCAAAAAATAGACCAAGGAAAGTGTGCAAATCCAAATGCCACTAATTTTTACTCTGTTGTAATAAATCAATTGTGTGCAGCTTGTGAAACTTTTGCCACAATTCATGAATAAGTCAAACTGTTTAAACTTAGCTTACTCATATTTCAATTTCAAGTTGTAGATTAGAGAATAAATATCTGACCAAACAGTTTAATCTTGGCAGATAAGTAGATAGGTAGAGTGAATAAAAGGTGCTCAACAGTTTAATCTGAGCCCTTGGATGTAATAAGGGTAGAAGTAGATAGATTCATCATGTAAAAAGAAAAGATTGATCAGGGTTTGCAAGTCTAAATGCACCCTAATAAAGAAGACAAAATGGTAGTGTTAAGTAGATAGGGTAGGTAGATGGTGCTACAAAGTGTTATCTGATGAATGGTGCTGCTACATGTTGGTTAATCATTTACTTTCCTCACAAGTACTAAAGCAGGAAATACACTGGAAAATCACAGCAAGCAAAGTCAAATTCATTAACCTCCCTCATCATTTCCCCCCTCAAGAGTTTTACTAATTTCCCCCAAAAAATTACTAAGGTAATTGGAGATCAAAGGGGCTCAAGGCATTTCCTTGACTTCTGGAGGGACCGGACCCTCGGCCTAATGATCAAAAAAGACCTAAGCACTTCAAATAATTCATCATTGTTATCTTCCATCTTTAACTTTTCCTAAGTAAAATCCTATTTTACTTAGGAAACTGATGCAACATTCCATAAAAATTCCTCAAAATAACTTGTTATTCTAAGTTTAAGTGTTGAAGATAAAATGTTGCAATTTACTTCACAAGTTATCACTTTCTTAGATGTACAAAGATGTTTTGATTTTCCTTGTCCTTTTTCATATTAACATTTGATTTTACTATATTAAATCCCTAGTAAAATCCCTTTTCCTAAGTATATAACTCCCTTTTCTAATAAATATCCCCAAAACCCTTTATTATAATGTTTTACCAAAGTATATATTCCCGCACATTTAAAATAAACACCCCGCTTTATAAGCCCTTTGGTTAAAACTATAGCCTTATATATAAAATCCGCCCCTATGATGAATTAATTATATTAATTCATTCATCATATAATAAAAATATATACAAAAAACTTTAGACATACGACAAGTATGTTTAATACCAAAACATGTCAATAAACTTTGCGAAAGTCTATGCCACCGTCAGCATTCCACGTGGCATTCCACCTGGCCAAACTCCGCCGCAATCCATTTCATAATTTCACGGGGTTAATTAATCATTTGGACTAATTAACAACCATTGCCGCTTATTAACTTTTCCCCGGGATGATTACATTACGGATTAAAACCTTTTTAAACTTTGACGGGCCCACCTTTGAAATCGCACAAGTCCCCATCTCTTTCAGCCGTTGGATCATCCGTTCGTTGATCAACGGTGATCATCAATCCCGCTGCCCATCCCTTGCCAGCATGTTAACCAGCGGGGGATGGGCGGTTTTTGAAAAGTCAGCATTCCACGTGGCGTTAAAACTATGGAATCGCTCCCCCCGCGTCCTTTACCGCCTTCGTCCATAAGCAGTGTGGGCTCACCGCTTACCGCTTACCGCATACCGCCGGCCCCACTTCCCTACGTCACCCCGTACGTCAATGACGTCATCACCTCGAAAAAGACAAAAACCCTTTTGACTTGTAAATAAGCCATTTTTCGTGTTTTTTCAGTTATTTTTAGTTTCTGAAAGAGACAGAGCTCCCGCTGCAATTTTCAAATTCCATTGCAAATACACCAATTTACTCCGAAATTCAGCTGCGCCCGTGTTGAAGAACGTCCCCGCCATTGTTCATTACCTGTTAAAGAACCAGTTCCATCTAAAAACAAGTATTTATCATTTCGCGCCCCGACTGCAAGTCAAGCTTAGTTTCCTTTGTTTTTTCTCTGAAAAAATGGTTAAAAATCCTCTCTGAGTCCTCATTGAAGATTTAAAACCTGTGAATTTTCTTCCCAAACCTGCGAATTGTTCCAATTTCCTCTTTTGTCAGATATCCCGCCCGGTCTGCAAGAAAAAACGAAAACCTCCATTTTGAATCCACAAGAACCAAAATGGAGGCCCCGACAGCTTTAAATATCACTCCATTGAATGCTCCTCACCGGGAATTAGACTATTTACCTCTAATAGATGAAGATTTCAAAATTAAAGACCTGCATTTTGATGAAAGTCCCCGTTTGAGTTTCTGTCGCTGCAGAGACGAACACTCAAAGGGGCAAGATCTTATAGGGTTGTGGGAATCCAATCTCCCAAGGTATTTTATTCCTACAGTCCACGTTTTCCCTGAAATCATTCATTACTGTCATGCAAATTATGATCCTGCACAAAGAGCTGTATTAGCTCCTGATCAAAGTGTTCTGTTCCCTATCACACCTCAGGCTATCAATGCTATGTTATACTTTGAGCCAGAACAAGAATTAACACCTTTATCCATGGAAGGGTTGATTGAGAAAACCAGGCAGTTAACCCCAGAGAAATTAAAAGCAATGTGTCAGTATTTCATGTTACCTGAGCATCAGCCAAAAGGGACTCCCCCCTATGGTTTTTACTTTTTCAACAAATTGGGAAGGCTTATTGTGAATGTAATATCCTTTGTCTTAGGATTCAATACCAGTGAGTATGTAGATGAGATAACTCTGGCTTTGCTATTTATCTTTACCCCTGGGCAGCCTCCTGAGATTAAGTATGATTATGCTTCCTTCATTGCCAACAAAATCCATGATCAATTTTTAAGGCTAGATGATGAAAAGGTTTTCAAGTACTCCTCAGTTATCTATCATCTCATAATTTTCTATCACTCAGACAAATTCCCTTTCCCTGTTCAGAAACTTGATGCTAAAGGTAATCCCAGGTCTGTTATTTTTTGGTGCCCCATCATTCATTTGTCCTCTGATTCTCCCTACTCTTATTCAGAATTCATTGATCAGTTTGTACATCCTGCTACAACCTTGTTAACAGGAGTTTCTCCCCCCAGGATTAGTACTGAGATTAGAAAGACCCTGCAATTTTCAAAGAGTTATAAAGTTGGGGATTGGTACTTATACCAAAACCATACAGTCATCAGGATTTATGGATGTGAATTACATCCATTCAAGTTACCCAGATATGTACCAATGAGAATTTTTGCGTTGGAATACTTTAGACAGATGAATAAATCAGATGTAATCCATTTCTGCAATGTAAAGAAGAAAGCACAGTTAAGGATCAAAAGCCAGTTAGGTCCTTTCATTTGCAATTCTAGAGAAGCTGAGAGAGATGCAGAACTTATATTAGAGAAAAAATTCCAGACATTTTTCTGTTGGGTCCCTTATGACCCCTTTGGTTTCATTTGTGAAAGAAGGTTAAAAAATAAGTCATCTCCTTATGTACATCACAGAATTCCTGACATAGAACAGTATGCAAATCAAGATGAATGGGTTAAAGGAACACTGGTTGAAGAGGGAAGTGGAGCCGCCAAATTGAATAAACTTATGAAAGATGTTGAGAAGAAATTTGACCTAGAAACATATGATCAAATGCAGGTACCCTACATTGGCACATCATCAGCAGCCACTCTACAACAGGCTCTACAGGAAGATAGTCCATCAGTAGCAGCAGAGCCCAAGGGTAAAGGAAAAGAACCTATAGTTCAGGTCATTGAAACCCTGGTAATGGCAGAAAAATCACAAAGTTCCAAAGCACCAGAACAATCTCAGGCTTCTCAAACACCAGCAAAGCAAATCCAAGTTCCAGAGATGCAAACTCCATTGAATGTGGAAATAGGGAAAAAGAGGCTAGCTCCAGATACCACACCTTCAAAAGGAGCCCCACAAGTTTATCAAGCTAAAAAACACAAGTCTGATCCACCTCCAGATGTAGAGATTATAGATGAAGTATTTGATGATGGTAGGGAAGATAGTCAGCAAGCAGGTACAGCAAGTGAAACAAACATAAGCCAGAAAGGGATACAAAAGCAATTAAGCACTCGAGTATCTTCTTTCAGACCGCCAAAGACAGATACTGGAGACATTAAGAAAACCTTCATTAATATCAAAACAAAGAATGAACCCTTGAAAATGAAGGTATACGATCAGTATATGAAGATGGCTCCTCACAATCAGCAAAGGTTGATGTCAGCATTTGATCTTTCACAAGGTAAAATGCAAATGAGCCACTTCAAAGCAAAGGTGCCAAAGCCAACTTCAGCAACAGATTACATCAGAAAATTTTTTGAAGTTTTAGCAAAAGATATCCATCCCTTGGATCAGATAGAGCTTCATAGACAAACAGGGGAAATGGTTTATTCTACTCTCACCAACAAAGCCATGGCAGCTTTAACGCTGCAAGATTCCTTGAATAATACTACTGCACAATTGAAGATTGAGAGGGCCTCCTCACAGGCCAAGGATAATAGAATAAAATCTCTAGAAGAGATAATCATTGGTTTGGGTCACAATCCCAAAGACATTAAAGGTATTGAGGCATTGGTAAAAAAGAAAGAGGATGATATAGCTGCACTCAGAAAACAGCTGAAATTACTAGCCTCGAGGCACCCTCAGACACAGGAAGTTATAAAAGGAAATTCACAAGAAGAAATGATGGAGTTGCTCTTGAATTTGACAGAGCGACTAAATGAAACAGAGAAGGAGTTGGAAAAAGCATTACAGGAACAGGAAAATATCAAGCAGACTTCAACAACAGCTTGCATTGTTAGGAATTGATGACAGAACAGGTGCAGTTCTGGAAGCAAAGAGAGTTTTCACCAAGAGGACTTTCATGCAAAATCTAGAAAGAAAGTGTACAGACATTTTGGTTGATATCAACGTTTTTAGAGAAAAGTTTCAAGCTCTGCTGGACAGTGAATTGCCAAGTCCCATGCTCACAGAGGATCAAATAGTAGACTTAGAAACCTATGAGAAAAGAATAAAATCTCATGCTAAAAATACAACTATAGGTTCTACTAGCTCATCAGAACCTGCATTACTAACCGGGAAAAGTATTTATGAAAAAGTGAGGAATCTATTTCATCTGGAGCATGAATTAAAGTATCTATTTCCGAACGAGCCCACTTTTTATAAACTTACTGAAGCAGATGAAACTTTAAGGAAACTCAGAAGAACAATGATACCAGATGATCAGTGGTGGAAGGAAATGCTGGAAGTTTTGTAAAAAATGTTTTCAGGATGAAAGTTTATCTTCACTATTGAGTAAATGGAAAAAAACAGAAAAGCAGATGAAAGAGTATCAGATGAAAGGTTAAAGAGTATCCGTGAGAAGAAAGAGTATTCAACAAGTCAAATGAATACGCAAAGGACAGCACAGAGCCCTATTTTAAGCACTTATCCTTAGCACGTCCATGAAGAAAGGAACAGCACATCAGCCGTTACTCATTATTCTATTTACGAGACCATGTGTCTCTTGTTTGTTTGTAAATATGCTTTAAGTCAGCCTAGATTATTGGCTAGGATAGAGTAAGATTGTTAGGATTATTTTTTGTATAAATAAACCCTCAAAGAGAGAGTTGAGTGTGGATTCTATTACTCTGCTGTAACATTGAGATTTTCGGAATAAAAGCTTTTGGACAAATTTACTTGTGGCTTACTGGATGACGATTTGAAGCACTGGACTTGTTGCAGGATTCATGTGTTGGACTACAGTTCAATAAGTGTTTCTACCTTTTGTCTGAAATTTTATATTAGTTTTTAATACCATCATATCCATTTCTGAATAATTTACATAAAGGATTGAAACAGAATTTGCTTAATTGTACTCTGTTTTCAAATGTGATTGTTCCTAAATTTTTTCTTCTAAATTAGCTATAAGCATGAATTCTTAAATGCTCCTGCTTTGCTAATTTAAGCACTATTGATTGCTATAATAAAGAATCCTTTATTTCTCTTTGTTTGTAGTCAGTTCACTTCTTTCCTTTGAACATGGTAAAAGATTCTTAGTTGCCTTTCATCCCTTCAAGATCATCCCACCCACTTTAAATTTTAAGGATTGTTCTCTGTCTAGCTATCTTGCCCTGTAATACCATCTTGTGCTTAAAATAGAAATCCAGTAAAGCCATCCTTTGACTCCATAGCCCAATGGACTGAAAGCTCTCAACCTTGCCCTTAGTTTGTGGATTCCACCATTTTCCCAAAACAAACTTTGAATCTATAACTAGCCTAAACCTTCCAAGAACAAAGATAAATCATAAAGAGAGAGCCCTCTCTGGATGCAGATTGGCTAGATTCTGCATCTAAAAGGTTGGTTTGTGGTTACCTCGGGTATACTTTCCTCTTACACAACTTCTAGGAAAACCTGAGTGATAACATAGTGGCGACTCCACTGGGGATCTGAATCATTTTATTAATACTATTTTTTGATTTATAAGCTATAGACAGAGTCTGAAGATCAGCCAGGTAGCCTTTGAAATTGCTTTTGCTCTGCAATTGCAAAAGTAAATAAATGCTGCTTCAGTCTATCTCTGGTTTAGTTTATAACTTGAGCTTTAGTTTCAAATGTTTAATCAGACTCTCTAGTTTAATAAATCTTTGAGAAAATTTTAATTAAAAATCTTAAATTTCTTGAAGAGTTTGTAGAAGTTGTTTTGAAAATTCACAAAAATTTAGTTTCCTGAAGAACTAAATTTTTCTTCAGAATTGTTTTACAGGTTTAGATCTGATCTATGATGGTGGACAGGGATCAGACACACAAAGGTTAAAATCATCCACCTGGCGACTCCAAAATCAATTTCACTACTAAGACTCCACTGAAGGAATGAACCTAGAAGAACAATATGGAAAGATCAGGCTTTCAACTTGGATTGTTATCCAAGACATTATGTTCTTTCTAAATTGATATAGTTTTCAAATGTATATTGTATTTTAGAGAAGAACTTAGAGTAGTTTTTAATTTATCTCTTTTGAAAATTGTAAATATAAAATCTCCATGCACATTTGAGCATCATTCTTCTGACTCTTTTGATATCATTTTCCAATCAAGACACTGTAGATCAGAGATCCAGAGCTTCAAGTTTCAGATAAATTCCACAACCAAATAATCCATAGTCCAAAGCATTAATAATGATACTAGATGACAGGGTTTGTGGAAAATCTTTCATTTGATGAAATTTTAAATGAATTCAGGGATGAGTTATCAAAAATTCAGTTTGATGAGGATTTTCTAAGAGCTTTCTTTCTTCTCTTGAAAACAAGAAAATGTTCTCCTCAAGTTAAAAAAATGGCTTTTTGATATAATTTCTGAAAATTATGAAAATGAAATCAAACTTTTGCATTCTCAAATTCAGTCATACAATTTCCGAAATCCTAAAGAATTCTTTGAAAATCTTCCTTCTCCAAAGCAAGAGGAAATTGTACTATCTTTTGACTTCCATATTGAAGATGATTATTCTTTCAAACACAAGACTGAAGAAATAAGTTCATGGTATAATATTCATAATTCAATTGAACAATTAGTCATTGAAGGCCTAGAAGTAAATAACATACATCATGCTTTTAATGATCCTATAGCAAATTATATGGAGAATATTTTTACCTCAAATCTGCAAACATGTTTTATCTATGAGGATCAAATACATCAAAAGTGGCCTTTACACATCATATCATTTATTATAAAGGCACATGATCATAACATACTTCCAATTTTGATCACAAGCAATCAAGTTATCCATTTATTTTTACAGCTACTTGATTGGCTTCATTGGCATTTTTGTATTACCTGATTCAATAAGGTTTTTAGTAGATTAGAGTAGGTAAATGAGTGCCAATAAGCTCATAATTTTGAGCAATTTTTTTTAGTTTTCAATTTACAACTAGTTTTTCATTAAGTTGGTTTGAAAATTTTTGTGTGTTGTTTTAAGTTTCAAGATTAGTTTTCAGGTTGCAGAAAAAGGACTATATTCAATTCAAGATTTTCAGCCACAGCTAATGCATCAGTTTTAATTGGATGGTGACTTCTTGAAGTTGAAGCCCGAAATTGAAGGCCCTAAGTTCCAAAAGTTTCACTATCATATGTAAAATAAAGCTACCAGAAGGAGGAAGATTTCATACTTTCAGTTTGAAGACATTCTGAGGCATCTGACCTGCTGTTCTTGACTTTCCACAAGGAAAAGCCATCCCCAAGTGGAGCCAGTGTTAGCCTCCTATATCAATAGGTTTCATCTTTCATGATTGTCTTGATGGAAGTATGGAATATGTTCAAACCTTCTTACTTGAGCAAAGGTGTTCCATATTATTGAAAACCAAAAAAATCAAAAAATTTAAAAAATGTAAAGAGGGTATACCCTAAAAGAAAGATCAAAGGGTAAAAAGAATAAAAATGGTCAAAAAGAGAAAAAAAATGAACCCCAAGCAAAAAATAGACCAAGGAAAGTGTGCAAATCCAAATGCCACTAATTTTTACTCTGTTGTAATAAATCAATTGTGTGCAGCTTGTGAAACTTTTGCCACAATTCATGAATAAGTCAAACTGTTTAAACTTGGCTTGCTCATATTTCAATTTCAAGTTGTAGATTAGAGAATAAATATCTGACCAAACAGTTTAATCTTGGCAGATAAGTAGATAGGTAGAGTGAATAAAAGGTGCTCAACAGTTTAATCTGAGCCCTTGGATGTAATAAGGGTAGAAATAGATAGATTCATCATGTAAAAAGAAAAAGATTGATCAGGGTTTGCAAGTCTAAATGCACCCTAATAAAGAAGACAAAATGGTAGTGTTAAGTAGATAGGGTAGGTAGATGGTGCTGCAAAGTGTTATCTGATGAATGGTGCTGCTACATGTTAGTTAATCATTTACTTTCATCAAAAGTACCGAAGCAGAAAATACACTGGAAAATCACAGCAAGCAAAGTCAAATTCATTAACCTCCCCCATCATT
Organism: Pinus albicaulis; assembly: GCA_034641835.2. Taxonomy (NCBI): domain Eukaryota; kingdom Viridiplantae; phylum Streptophyta; class Pinopsida; order Pinales; family Pinaceae; genus Pinus; species Pinus albicaulis. Next base: position 46,828,202 of record CM076579.1, read on the forward strand.
TTTCCCCCTCAAGAGTTTTACTAATTTCCCCAAAAGTACTAAGGTAATTGGAGATCAAAGGGGCTCAAGGCATTTCATTGACTTCTGGAGGGACCGGACCCTCGGCCTAATGATCAAAAAGACCTAAGCACTTGAAATAATCCATCATTGATTATCTTCCATCTTTAACTTTTTCCTAAGTAAAATCCTATTTTACTTAGGAAACTGATGCAATATTCCATAAAATTCCTCAAAACAACTTGTTATTCTAAGTTTAAGTGTTGAAGATAAAATGTTGCAATTTACTTCATAAGTTATCACTTTCTTGGATGTACAAAGATGTTTTGATTTCCCTTGTCCTTTACCATATTAACCTTTAATTCTATTGTATTAAATCCCTAGTGAAATCCCTTTTCCTAAGTATATAACTCCCTTTTCTATAAATATCCCCAAAACCCATTTATTATAATGTTTACCAAAGTATATATTCCCGCACATTGAAAATAAACACCCCGCTTTATAAGCCCTTTGGTTAAAACTATAGCCTTATACATAAATTCCGCCCCTATGATGAATTAATTATATTAATTCATTCATCATATAATACTATAAGTATGTTTAATACCAAACATATTAATAAGCTTTGCAAAAATCTATGCCACCGTGGTCCGTCCACGTGGCATTCCACATAGCCAAACTCCGTCGCAATCCATTTCATAATATTCATGGGGTTAATTAATCATTTGGACTAATTAACAACCATTTCCGCCTATCAACTTTTCCCCGGGGTGATTAGATTACGCATTAAAACCTTTTTAAACCCCGACGGGCCCACCTTTGAAATCGCACAAGTTCCCCTCCCTTTCAGTCATTGGATCGTCCGTTCGTTGATCAACGGTGATCATTAATCCCGCTGCCCATCCCTTGCCAGCATGTTAACCAGCGGGGGATGGGCGGTTTTTGAAAAGTCAGCATTCCACGTGGCAAGCGTCCTGTGGAATCGCTGCCCTCGCAACTTTTACCGCCCTCGTCCATAAGCGGTGCGGGCTCACCGCTTACCACTTACCGCATACCGCCGGCCCCACTTCCCTACGTCACCCCGTACGTCAATGACGTCATCACCTCGAAAAAGACAAAAACCCTTTTGACTTGTAAATAAGCCATTTTTCGTGTTTTTTCAGTTATTTTTAGTTTCTGAAAGAGACAGAGCTCCCGCTGCAAATTTCAAATTCCACTGCAAATACACCAATTTACTCCGAAATTCAGCTGTGCCCGTGTTGAAGAACGTCCCCGCCATTGTTCATTACCTGTTAGAGAACCAGTTTCCATCTAAAAACAGGTATTTATTTTTTCACGCCCCGACTGCAAGTCAAGCTTAGTTTCCTTTGTTTTTTCTCTGAAAAAATGGTTAAAAATCCTCTCTGAGTCCTCATTAAAGATTTAAAACCTGTGAATTTTCTTCCCAAACCTGCGAATTGTTCCAATTTCCTCTTTTGTCAGATATCCCGCCCGGTCTGCAAGGAAAAATGAAAACCTCCATTTTGAATCCACAAGAACCAAAATGGAGGCCCCGACAGCTTTAAATATCACTCCATTGAATGCTCCTCACCGGGAATTAGACTATTTACCTCTAATAGATGAAGATTTCCAAATTAAAGACCTGCATTTTTATGAAAGTCCCCGTTTGAGTTTCTGTCGCTGCAGAGACGAACACTCAAAGGGGCAAGATCTTATAGGGTTGTGGGAATCCAATCTCCCAAGGTATTTTATTCCTACAGTCCACGTTTTCCCTGAAATCATTCATTACTGTCATGCAAATTATGATCCCGCACAAAGAGCTGTATTAGCTCCTGATCAAAGTATTCTGTTCCCTATCACACCTCAGTCTATCAATGCTATGTTATACTTTGAGCCAGAACAAGAATTAGCACCTTTATCCATGGAAGGGTTGATTGAGAAAACCAGGCAGTTAACCCCAGAGAAATTAAAAGCAATGTGTCAGTATTTCATGTTACCTGAGCATCAGCCAAAAGAGACTCCCCCCTATGGTTTTTACTTTTTCAATAAATTGGGAAGGCTTATTGTGAATGTAATATCCTTTGTCTTAGGATTCAATACCAGTGAGTATGTAGATGAGATAACTCTGGCTTTGCTATCTATCTTTACCCCTGGGCAGCCTCCTGAGATTAAGTATGATTATGCTTCCTTCATTGCCAACAAAATCCATGATCAATTTTTAAGGCTAGATGATGAAAAGGTTTTCAAGTACTCCTCAGTTATCTATCATCTCATAACTTTCTATCACTCAGACAAATTCCCTTTCCCTGTTCAGAAACTTGATGCTAAAGGTAATCCCAGGTCTGTTATTTTTTGGTCCCCCATCATTCATTTGTCCTCTGATTCTCCCTACTCTTATTCGGAATTCATTGATCAGTTTGTACATCCTGCTACAACCTTGTTAACAGGAGTTTCTCCCCCCAGGCTTAGTACTGAGATTAGAAAGACCCTGCAATTGTCAAAGAGTTATAAAGTTGGGGATTGGTACTTATACCAAAACCATACAGTCATCAGGATTTATGGATGTGAATTACATCCATTCAAGTTACCCAGATATGTACCAATGAGAATTTTTGCGTTGGAATACTTTAGACAGATGAATAACTCAGATGTAATCCATTTCTGCAATGTAAAGAAGAAAGCACAATTAAGGATCAAAAGCCAGTTAGGTCCTTTCATTTGCAATTCTAGAGAAGCTGAGAGAGATGCAGAACTTATATTAGAGAGAAAATACCAGACATCTTTCCGTTGGGTCCCTTATGACCCCTTTGGTTTCATTTGTGAAAGAAGGTTAAAAAATAAGTCATCTCCTTATATACATCACAGAATTCTTGACATAGAACAGTATGCAAATCAAGATGAATGGGTTAAAGGAACACTTGTTGAAGAGGGAAGTGGAGCTGCCAAATTGAATAAACTTATGAAAGATGTTGAGAAGAAATTTTACCTAGAAACATATGATCAAATGCAGGTACCCTACATTGGCACATCTTCAGCAGCCACTCTACAACAAGCTCTACAGGAAGATAGTCCATCAGTAGCAGCAAAGCCCAAGGGTAAAGGAAAAGAACCTATAGTTCAGGTCATTGAAACCCTGGTCATGGCAGAAAAATCACAGAGTTCCAAAGCACCAGAACCATCTCAGGCTTCTCACACACCAGCAAAACAAATCCAAGTTCCAGAGATGCAAACTCCACTGAATGTGGAAATAGGGAAAAAGAGGCTAGCTCCAGATACCACACCTTCAAAAGGAGCCCCACAAGTTTATCAAGCTAAAAAACACAAGTCCGATCCACCTCCAGATATAGAAATTATAGATGAATTATTTGATGATGGTAGGGAAGATAGTCAGCAAACAGGTACAGCAAGTGAAACAAACATAAGCCAGAAAGGGATACAAAAGCAATTAAGCACTGAAGTATCTTCTTTCAGACCGCCAAAGACAGATACTGGAGACATTAAGAAAACCTTCATTAATATCAAAACAAAGAATGAACCATTAAAAATGAAGGTATACGATCAGTATATGAATATGGCTCCTCACAATCAGCAAAGGTTGATGTCAGCATTTGATCTTTCACAAGGTAGAATGCAAATGAGCCACTTCAAAGCAAAGGTGCCAAAGCCGACTTCAGCAACAGATTACATCAGAACAAATTTTGAAGTTTTAGCAAAAGATATCCATCCCTTGGATCAGATAGAGCTTCATAGACAAACAGGGGAAATGGTTTATTCTACTCTCACCAACAAAGCCATGGCAGCTTTAACGCTGCAAGCTTCCTTGAATAATACTACTGCACAATTAAAGATTGAGAGGGCCTCCTCACAGGCCAAGGACAATAGAATAAAATCTCTAGAAGAGATCATCATTGGTTTGGGTCACAATCCCAAAGACATTAAAGGTATTGAGGCATTGGTAAAAAATAAAGAGGATGATATAGCTGCACTCAGAAAACAGCTGAAATTACCAGCCTCGAGGCACCCTCAGACACAGGAAGTTATAAAAGGAAATTCACAAGAAGAAATGATGGAGTTGCTCTTGAATTTGACAGAGCGACTAAATGAAACAGAGAAGGAGTTGGAAAAAGCATTACAGGAACAGGAAAATATCAAGAAGACTTCAACAACAGCTTGCATTGTTAGGAATTGATGACAGAACAGGTGCAGTTCTGGAAGCAAAGAGAGTTTTCACCAAGAGGACTTTCATGCAAAATCTAGAAAGAAAGTGTACAGACATTTTGGTTGATATCAACGTTTTCAGAGAAAAGTTTCAAGCTCTGCTGGACACTGAATTGCCAAGTCCCATGCTCACAGAGGATCAAATAGTAGACTTGGAAACCTATGAGAAAAGAATAAAAGCTCATGCTAAAAATACAGCTATAGGTTCTACTAGCTCATCATAACCTGCATTACCAACTGGGAAAAGTATTTATGAAAAAGTGAGGAATCTATTTCATCTGGAGCATCAAATAAAGTATCTATTTCCGAACGAGCCCACTTTTTATAAACTTACTGAAGCAGATGAAACTTTAAGGAAACTCAGAAGAACAATGATACCAGATGATCAGTGGTGGAAGGAAATGCTGGAAGTTTTGTAAAAAATGTTTTCAGGATGAAAGTTTATCTTCACTATTGAGTAAATGGTAAAAAAACAGAAAAGAAGATGAAAGAGTATTAGATGAAAGGTTAAAGAGTATCCGTGAGAAGAAAGAGTATTCAACAAGTCAAAGGAATACGCAAAGGACAGCACAGAGCCCTATTTTAAGCACTTATCCTTAGCACGTCCATGAAGAAAGGAACAGCACATCAGCCGTTACTCATTATTCTATTTACGAGACCATGTGTCTCTTGTTTGTTTGTAAATATGCTTTAAGTCAGCCTGGATTATTGGCTAGGATAGAGTAAGATTGTTAGGATTATTTTTTGTATAAATAAACCCTCAAAGAGAGAGTTGAGTGTGGATTCTATTACTCTGCTGTAACATTGAGGTTTTCGGAATAAAAAGCTTTTGGACAAATTTACTTGTGGCTTACTGGATGACGATTTGAAGCACTGGACTTGTTGCAGGATTCATGTGTTGGACTACAGTTCAATAAGTGTTTCTACCCTTTGTCTGAAATTTTATATTAGTTTCTAATACCATCATATCCATTTCTGAATAATTTACATAAAGGATTGAAACAGAATTTGCTTAATTGTACTCTGTTTTCAAATGTGATTGTTCCTAAATGTTTTCTTCTAAATTAGCTATAAGCATGAATTCTTAAATGCTCCTGCTTCGCTAATTTAAGCACTATTGATTGCTATAATAAAGAATCCTTTATTGCTCTTTGTTTGTAGTCAATTCACTTCTTTCCTTTGAACATGGTGAAAGATTCTTAGTTGCCTTTCATCCCTTCAAGATCATCCCACCCACTTTAAATTTTAAGGATTGTTCTCTGTCTAGCTATCTTGCCCTGTAATACCATCTTGTGCTTAAAATAGAAATCCAGTAAAGCCATCCTTTGACTCCATAGCCCAATGGACTGAAAGCTCTCAACCTTGCCCTTAGTTTGTGGATTCCACCATTTTCCCAAAACAAACTTTGAATCTATAACTAGCCTAAAACCTTAAAAGAACAAAGATAAATCATAAAGAGAGAGCCCTCTCTGGATTCAGATTGGCTAGATTCTGCATCTAAAAGGTTGGTTTGTGGTTACCTCGGGTATACTTTCCTCTTACACAACTTCTAGGAAAACCTGAGTGATAACAACATCAAATGAATGTGGTCCAATAATATTTTAACACGTCACCAGGACAAAAATTGGCAATACAACCTATTTTGCGTCTGATTTGCATTTGGGTGAGCGATTGGTTTATGACCGCGATATCATATTAGAGCCGTTGGATCTTTTGATCGAGAGCGAAGGGTTGAGATCTTATTTGCAAGTTGCAGTTGAAATAATGGTGGGACCGGGGTCGTTATTATGTGGGGCTAGCGGTTGAAAAAGAAAAAACCTTTTATAAAATATACATTGAATTAAAGGAGTTATATACATAAAAGGAGTTTATGTATATGGGCGGGTAGGTGAAAACCTTTATAAAATATATTGTGGGTTTAAACAACATAAAGAGTGAGGCTTTATATAGTATGGAAAATATGGATAGGTGCGGGGTTAATGTTTAATTGAAACAAACCTTAGATATTTCATAAAACTTTGGTTTATGAAATATGTAGGGAGGGATGAAAAACATTGTAAAGGGCAGACTTTGCATTGGCGCAGTTATTTTATTATATAGTTTTAAACCATTGAAGGGTATAATAACCATAGGGGGTGGGATATTTAATTAAAGTTAGTTTTAGACCAAAGGGCGCTTTATTTGGGTTTTATTTTAACAAGTGGATAATATCTTTGGTCAAAAATCTTTATAATAGTGAGGTTTTTGGGAATATTTAGATATAGGGATTTATTTAAATAGGACAAGGTTTTAGTTAAGGATTTAATAACATTGGTTAAAATTTAATATGAAAGGGAGATGGAATGCACACAAAATACACAATATGACTAATTAAAGTGAATAAGTAAAGAAAAGCTTGTATTTTCATCATTTCACCAATTTACTTAGGATAAAGCATTTTTGAGGGGTTTTGTATGTTTATGAGTAAAGGAAGTTAATCAGATGGTGTTTTATGTTTCATTAAGTAAGAATGAGTATTTACTTATGAAAGTGAGCTAAAATGTATGAATAAGGGATAAATAATGATAAATGGGGATTTAACATAAGAATTTAACATTTTCAACTAACCAGTCATCAAGCCTTGGGTCCGGTCCCAACAAAAGTCAGAGAAATGCTCTGAGCCTGCTTGACTGATAGTCTAAAAGACTAAATACTTACAGGGGATGGGAAATTAGTGATTTTTTTCCCGATGATGAATATTACATGCTTTTTCCCACTTATTTCTACCTACCGAACATTACTCTAACATTTTTTCTTCCTTTTGGCAGGTGCATTTAAGCTTGCAACCTTGAAACATTTATTCTTTGAAAGCATAAACTATCTAATTCTACCTTATTTCATCTGAGCGCTCAGATTAAACTGTTGAGCTCCTCATTATTTTCTACCTAACTAATGATTTGTCAGGATTAAACTGTCTGACAAATATTTAAAACATGGAAATTGAAAACATGACAAGTCAAGATTAAACAATTTAACTCATCATGGATTATGGAATTTATTGACACTCTGCCATAATCATTTATTTAACAGAAAAATTAAAAAGTAGTGGCATTTGAACTTGCTCACTTTCATGTCTTATTTTCATATTTTTCTTTTGGGGTTTATATTTTTTTAAGTCCATTGATCTTTCTTTTAGAAATTTTTACCCTCTTTTTGATTTTTTATTATTTTTTCAAAATATGGGAAAACAACTTGTAGAGAGAAATGTATGTACATATTTACAAGACTATCAAAATTCAATTCAAAATTATGAATCCTATATTTATAGGACCCTAACAAGATGCACATGCAAATGTGTTTTGATCCCTACTGGAAGTATACCAATACTGACACTAACAGCACCAAGGTAGTGAATGAATCTAAGATGGCACCAAAGGCAGCGAATGGAGCAGAGACAACAAAGGCAGTCAATTCAGCACACATAGCAAGGACCAGAGATCCTGCACATAGCAGAAGAAGGAAGAGGGGACAGATGAGAGGAAGAGGCAAGAGTGGTGAAAGCCGAGAGGTAGAGGCGAGAGTAAGAAAAGCCAAAGTCACAGAGTGGGACAGTGTAAACAAAGAAAAAATCAACTAAGGTAGCGAATTCTTCGAAGAATTCCAAGGGAGGTGAACGGACGGTCACGATTAGATCGCAATAACAAAGGCAAGAGATGGAAGAGTGAGATCAAAGCAGGAAGAAGAGGCAAAGAATATATGTGTGAAGGCGAGCGGACGGTCAGGATTAGATCGCAAAAACAAAGGTAAGAAATAGACGAATATGATTCATCGTACGATATGCAGGGCAAAAATACAATCGAATTGCAAGAAACAACGAGGAATTTAGATCTGGGTAGATCAACAGTGATGTTCACATCAGTAGAGATAAAAAGCACAAATTGCAAAGTATAACAAGTAAGTGTTAAGGCATCACAAGGTAAGTTAAATCAGTTGCAATGTGAAGTGAAGAAGGGAAACGCGATGGCATAGCGCAATATCGCACATCGCAAGAAATAGAGTATAACCACAAAGTAAATATTATTAAATGTGAAGTGTGATCAGATGAGAACCGTTAGATCTGGGGATAAATCAACGACGGACGGTGAATTGCTTACCACACATCGCATCACTTAAAGGATAGCAATAAGGCAACCGCAAGTTAAGTTAAATATTCTACAATGCAAAATGGAGGGACACATGTCAACCTCGTGCAACATCGCATCCCACAAGATATAAGGATTATATTGAAGACAACGCAAAGAATGTTATTTTTCTTGCGATGCAGTAAGGTTTGTACGATGCGATGCGATGAAGAGAATCCATGTGGCAGCACTATGCACGAGAGCAGATCGAAAATCGCAAGGTTTAAGGTTTATCACTAACGGTAGAGTGGGAAACTTGCGAGCAAGAAAAATGCGATGTGCTGTGATTGGTCACCACGTTGTGGGATGCTTTAACCAAAGCTAAGCGTGTATACCGAGCCTTTCTAGTGTTAAATCACATCAGATGCGGAAAAGGGAATTATAACGTAAAACTTTTGATATGTTGAAATGCGATATGAGATCGGATATGATAAAGTTTGAAATTAAGACCTGATGTATTTCAAGTCTGGGGCTATGTGATTTTATGAAGAAAACGTTGGAAGCAGAGGTTGACTCGGGTAACAAAGGAAAGGTTGAACACAACAAGAAAAGGCTCGGGTAAGTAAAATGACTCGACCCCATGTAGAAAAATGTCATGTAGATGCGGTTGTGAGTCAAAAAGGAAAGGTTGAATGGAAGAGAGAAAACTCTAGGAAGATGACCCGACACTCATGCAGAGGAGTTATGCGGCTGTGGCAGTTTGATAGAAAATACTAAACGTGGGCAAAAGGAGACTCGAGTAAGTAACCCGACACAGAGCAAAGGTGCAGAGAAGAGCATAGAACGCTGCATGTAAGATATGCATTAGGCAAAGGTGGTGTAAAGCATAAAGGCATGGATTAATTCAGGCTAAAACAGTAATGTAGTAGCACAGTTGGAAATGTAACTGCAGAAACATAAAATACAAAGGGACAATGAGCAAAAGAGGACAAATGCACAACAAAGTGAAGAAACTGATGGGCTAAGTAAATAATTGATTGTAACTGAAAATGTATTATTTATTTTTATATTGTTTTTGATGCAAAGGAAAGTCTCTGTATGAAAAGAAAAACTCCAATTTAACTCTGAAATGAGTAGACATTGTTGTAACCTCCTGAAATGATGAGCAAGAAAATGAGAAGGTGGAAGGCAAAGAGTCGTGCCTGTTAATTTCATATTCGCATGTGGAATGCAAATAGCAAGAGGGTGATATCTATAAATGATGTTACTTTGATATGAATTAAGAGGTTAGAGAGTGGAAGAATAAGAAAAAGTAAGAGAAGAAATAGAAGATGTGTAGATCCAGAGATGATATAAAGTAGATATGAAGGCTGGAGGATAGCAGTGAAGAAGGAATAGAACAGAGATGATATCCAGGTAAATCACCATGTGTTTTCATTGTAGTGTGAGTAAGTTGGTGCTTCCATATCAAGTTGTAGCTTGATAGATGTCCAGTTGTAGCTGCTTGAGGTAGGAGCATCCTATGGGTTGTAGCCTGTAGAAAATAGATGGGAGTTGGAGCTTCCTTGCAAGTTGTAGCTTACACAATTGAGGTAGTAACCTCTTGTAGGTTGGAGCCTACAAAAAATCAGTGGTGAGAGGGAGTTGGATCTTGCCTTTGAATCACAACAGTAATAAGATGTGGTTTTCTCCCTTATGGGTTTCCACTTATATGTGTTTTCTATGTGCATGATGATTATGTGTTGATATTCTGTATTTAATCTTCTTTATACCTATTTCTTACTTATTAATATTGTTTTTCCATTGCACATTAAGCTGATAATGAAATGAAGGTGTAAATAAGTATAAAAGAAATTTTAAAATTCCATGAATGCATTAAACTGATTCACGCCCCTCTCAGTTTAACTAAGGGTTCAACAATTGGTATTGGAGTCAGTTCCTTCTGTATCAGTTTAACAATTGGAAGGAGATTGTAGGTCTCCAAGATGGCTAGTATAGAAGGATGCTCGATAAATAAAGCCCCATTTTTTACTGGCACAAAATATGCTTTCTGGAAAATAAGAATAGGGACATACATAATGTCTCTAGGAATATAAGTTTGGGCTACTGTGGAAGAAGGATATGTTTCAAAGGATACTGACACAAAAAAAGATGCTAGACAAAATTTCATAGCAAATGCAAAAGCCATGAATGCAATTTTGATCAGTCTATGTGAGTTTGAATTTATCAAGGTAATGCACAGTGTGTCTGCCAACGAAACTTAGGATACATTGGAAAGTATCCATGAGGGAGATAAAAAGGTGAAGGTGGCCAAATTGCAAGCCTATAGAGCTTAGTTTGAAAATATAAAAATGAATGAAGAAGAAGATGTAGCTAGCTTCTTCTTAAAGGTTTCTAAAATTGTGAATAACATGAAAGCTCTAGGAGAAACCATTAAAGAATGTGTAATTGTACAAAAGATGTTGATATCTTTACCATCCAGGTTTAACCTTAAGGTTTTTTCCATAGAAGAAACAACTAAGTGGGAAACTTTGACCATCAAACAATTGCTTAGAAACCTGATAGCCTATGAGATGAGACTTCCAAAAGGGAATTCAAATGTGAGGGATGCAGCCTTTAAGGTAGATAAGTGCAAAGGAGAAAAGGAATATACTTGCTCCTACTCTGATGAAGAAAAGGCCAAATTTGTCAAAAAATTAGATAGAGGCACATGCAAGTATAAAGGTAAAATTCCATTTAAATTCATTAACTGTGGAAGAGTGGGGCATTATGCATCTAAATTCTCTCATAAGAAAATGGAGAATTAGTTAAGAGGGAAAGAGAAAACCAATTTCAACAACAGGCCGAAAGGGAACAAATTTAATCAAATATATTTCTATGTTAAAAAAGACAACAATGCATCTAAGATCTCAGACGACTCCCCCAATGAAGAGGGAACACCAGAATTCATTCTGATGGCTAAGGAAGTGCTTGAGGAAGATCTCTTGGAATTTGAAGACGAAGGTGAGGTAGATGTTGAGGGGGATCTAATTAGTGCCCTGGAGGAAATAGAAAGACTTAAAATCAAGTGCAGAAAATATAAAGACATTCTCCTGAAATATGTAAAAGAAGAATCAAATTTGGAAAACCTCATTCAATTGAAAGTAGAACTTGAAGAAGCTAAGAAGGTGGAAGACATTCTACTAAAGAAAATTAAAGATAAATTTCAGGAGCAAGAGAAATTGGAAGAAGAAGTAGTATGCCTGAGAAAGAAATTAGAAAACACTAAAAGAGAATTATCAATGAACAATCCATGAATGACAAGCTCTGAACAGTTGGAAAAAATCCTAAATGCTCAAATATCTCCTCTCATAAAGGCCAGGATAGGTTATGGAGAAGAAACTAGAAAATCCAAGGTAGAAAATAACAAGAGTATCATCTTTGTAAAATCTAGTGAAGTAGCAAAGAGGGAATCCACAGAATTAGAAACCGACAAGACTGTGATATATAACAAATCAAACAGAAACAAACAACAACCTCAAGTAACAACAAAATAAATGAAGATACAATCAACTGCAAAAGACTCATATGCTCCCAAGGATGAATTTAACAAATGCATAATATGTCAAAGGAGGTTTCTTCTTCCTGTGAGGAGTTTCACTTGCTTCGCCTGCCACAGACCTGGACACATTGCAACATAATGTAAGATAAAGAAAATCCAGTCCAATCAGTAAAAGATGCAACAACTAAAAATATTACCTCAAACAACTCTCTCTGCTAGAAAGAAATACTACTTCCATGGGTATTATTTTTATTGTAAGGGGTTCGGTCATAATCCATGGAGTGTAGAACGTATCGAAAAATACTGGTGTATGAAAAATCAAGGAGAATTATGAACAAGGGATAATTCACTCGTATACATAATCTATTCAGAAATATAATCAAATGCTTTGGCTTCTATCAAATTATGCACAAGTCTCACATATGTATTGTCAAAGACTGTGGTCCATCTCCTCAGGAAAGCTACCAAAAAAATAGCCGCATGCTGTGGAAAAAGAAGTTGAATAAGTTTTATTTGGTTCTAATAGCTCAAGATAAAAAAATCCAATGGTATATGGACATTGTATGCTCAAAGCATATGACTGGAGACCGAAGAAATTTTATAACCTTTGAAAATAAATCAATAAATGTAAAATTTGGCAATGAAAAAGAAGGGAAAATCAAGGGAAAAGGCTTATTCATTCTGAATAATGGAAGAGGAGAGGCTCAAGATGTATTATTTGTGGACGAGCTAAAAGCAAATCTGCTAAGCGTCGGTCAAATGTGTGATAAAGGCTGTGAGGTCCTTGTCAGAGCCCAAGATTGTGAAGTAAGGTCGATCACCATAGGAAAGACCTTGATCAGAGGTGTCTGAAAAGAAGGTAATGTCTATATAGTAGAAGAAGAGAATGAAGTGTGCCACATAAGCAAACTTGATGAATCATGGTTATGGCATAGAATATTGGAACACCTAAACTTTGACCACATCATCAGTTTGAGCAAGAAGAATGTTGTCAGAGATATGCCTGCAATAAAGAAGCCTCCAAATACCATATGTAAATCCTACCAACTGGGCAAGAAAACCTACACAGCATTCAAGGCCAAAGATCAACTATCTACAAGTAGGCCACTTCAACTTGTACACATGGACCTGTGCAGACCTTCAAGAACTAATGCACCAGTTGGAGAATCTTATTTCATGCTGATAATAGATGATTTTACCAGATTGACGTGGGTGGCATTTCTCAAATATAAATCAGAAGTGTTAGATATATTCAATATCATAAGGCATTGGCAGAAAATCAAACATGATGAAAACTAAAATACATTAGATTAGACAAAGGAGGTGAATTCACGGACTATGATTTTGTAGACCTGTGCAATGAATACAGGATAAAAAAACAGTTAAAATTATAGGTACACCTCAATAGAATGGAGTGGCAGAGAGGCAAAACAGGTCAGTACAGTAGATTGCTAGAGCCATCATGCAAGAAAGTAACATTCCCCAAACCTACTAGGTATAAGCAGTACACACAGTTGTTCACATTCTTAACAAAGCTCATCTAAGACCAAATTGTGACAAGAATCTATTAGGGTCCTATGATTTAGCAGATTGGCAGACCAAATGACAGGGTAACATGGAACCAGTCTTTAGAGTCTGAGGACCTAGCCTTCCTAGACTCATAGAGGGATCTCTCTATTGGGTGCAAAGGATGTTTTCTTTTTGCTCTGGGGTTTTGATTTTAGGCTAGTTATTAAGTATAGGGTTTGTTGATTGTTTTGGTTGGGTAAGATGGTCAAGTGGAATAGGTGGAGTGAGATTCTATTAAATCCATTTGGCTATGGAGTCAAATGAAGTCAAGGGTGTCTAAATGATGAAACAAAGTGTGTTGCAGGGCCAATTTATCATGGTTAATGGATCCTTAAGGTGATGTATGAGGTGTAGTGAACATAAATTTTGGGAAAAACTAAGAGATCTTAAACATATATAGTTAAAAGTTACAACTCATGAGGTAGGGAAAACCATTAAGCTCAATGAACAATACTTAAACTGATAAACATTCCAGTGAAACATAGAGAGCATTAGAGCCTATAATTTTAGAATTCACCTTTAGATTTTGGGAAAACATATAAGATAAAACAAATAACTCAATTTATGAAGAGGGAACTCCTAAACATCATATTTCAAGCTATTGGGAACTCTGAAACAAGTCGGTAATCATGGACAAAGGGCAAGATCGAACGAGACCTCTTTGACTTAACCTAGCAATCAATATTCCACAGAAAGTCTTCAAGAGAGGGTTTTGAAAGCTTTAAAGAAGCAAGGCATACCATGAATAATACTTGTAAACTAGCATACTAACCATACATGAAACAAGAACAAGTTTTGGTGGACCTAAGGAGTGATCAAGAATTTCTTAAGATGGCCGAAAGAAGAAAACATCAAAGTTATAACAAATAGGAGGACTGAGGTGCCTCAAAGAACATGTCTCAACCTATACTTTTCTGATTTATAGCAACAAGAAACATGAAACATAATGATAGAAAAGGAAACAATAGACAAATTAGGAAGGCATCACCATTCACCAAGCTATGGAATGCTACAAACAAGCTTCTCCATCATCAAGCCAAACAAGCCATTCATCCACTTCACAAAACCAATTTTTTCTCCAACCTCATGAAACCATGTATATTTCTCTTCAAGCTCATCAAATGCTAACAAAATACATATGGCCCTCATGCTCTATTTATGGAGCAAAGGAGGACTAAAACCCTAAATGTGGTAGGAAAATGTCAAATATAATCATAAATGTCATTTATGGCCAAGAGACCATGCAAGGACCAAGGCACATAATATCCTAAAAAATAAATGCCAAAATAACTATTTGCACCTAATTCTAGAGTAATTTGCCTCAAAAAACTCAAAAATATATATTTTCAATAAAAGAGTGTGTTTTATTCACTTTTGGTCCAAAACACACTAGGCAGCCTCTGTGCATAGCACCACTTAGTAGAAAATAGGGTCTCTTGTGGCTGAGTTTTGCACCCCTTACCGATACCGGATTTGGCTCCATGATGGCTCGTTGAAAAGCATAATGAGTATAATTTCCAGAAATGTTTGATTTGTGCTGATTCGATACCATTTACATATTAAAAAACCAATTTTACCAATGCTGATTTGTGCGTAGCGGCTGGTTTGAAAATGAGGCAGAAAGGTCAAAATTTTGATGTTTTCGACCTTTTGGGGGGTCAAAAATGCTCCAAATGATCTAAAAATTGGTTATCTGACTGCTAGTAATGTGAGGAATCGAAAAATGAAAAATTTGTGAGCTGAGGATACACCAATTTTGTGTGTGGTGCCTAGGGTGCTGCGCACAGAGGGGTCAAAATTTCCAAAAAAACAAAATTTTGTTCAAATTCTCCCAAAATTTGTGGAGAGGTCCCTCAAGAGGTTTTGGAAACCTATGGAAAATCTTGACCCATGTATCTAATTTTTTCTTGGTCTTTACCTTCTTTGAGTGCTCAAATTTCAATGAAAAGGGTATCTTTATTTATCATTAGGAAGATGACTAATGTCATGATTGTGTCCTTGGTTGCCTTGTCTTTTACTTGTTGTACTTTCATGGTCATCCTCTGTATTAATGCCTCCTTCTTCAAAAAATTTCATTACCATTACTTCTATATCTCCCATCACTTTCTGCATCATTATCCTACCCATTGGAAGAGCTGTGAGCCTTGCTGCCGCCTTCAACCCTTTCATCATTGTCACCCTTCTCGCTGTCTTCAATACTGTTACCTTGGTCTTGGAATTGATCATCAGTCTCTGCATCTGTTTCACTTTGGCCTTTCCCTTCATTGATGTCCTATTCTTTATCATTTCCTGCACTGTCACTTTGATTTTACTTGCCATTAAGAGTCTGATTAGTGTCATGACAGTCATGACAGATATCATGACTATCATGACTTATCTCTCTTGCTCTCCTTTTCCTAATTGACTGTCCCATCAGTGGTATTTATTTGGTCACTTCCTAACCCTTCAAACTTTGTTTCAGTTTCATCATATGCTTGCTCTTGGTCTTCCATTTCCTCATCATCTCCCTTTGTTTCCTTAAGTTCATCATCTTCATTCATTTCATCACTTGTTTTCACTATTATTATACTCACTATCATGCTTAAGCACATTTTTCTCTTGGCTGTCATGTGGACCTTCTTGTTGACTGTCATCCTCACCAATTCCTTCATTATCCTCAGTGTTTTCATGTTGTTCATCAGAAGTACCCTTTTTTGTACTTGGGAGTGATTTATTTGTGTCATCACTATCACTGTCTTGCTCCAAGTGTTCACTGTTTTGGGTATCCTTGAACAAAGGGGTTTTCAGATTGGTCAGAGCTTTAGTTCTAGGGATGAAAAAATGAGTGATGGTGAGGACAAGTTTTTAGCAAATGCAGGGCAAGATGAAGTAAGTCTAGGAAATCCTTCAGAGTTTTAGAAGTAGGCTTCATGGTACTAATTGTCTTTACACCAATGACAACTCTTCAATTTGTAAGCCCTACCTTAGAAGGTCAAATATTTGATTTTCATGAAGATTAGGGTTTTGGAAAATTAGGTTCTTAATACTCTCCTTGATTATGAAAAATACCACTTGTAAGGCAAGGAAGAAAGACTACCAACTTTGCTTAATAGATGCAGGAGCTTTGGAGGCAAAAAATTTTATTTTTGGAAGTTTTTGAGCAAACGGGACCAAAACTTGCCTGTGCACAACACCTTCACAGGTGCATAGCACCACCCTCTTGGTGGTTAGTGCAGTGTAATTTAACACTACGGCTGCCCCCTCTATGCGAATCAACGACGACCAGGTGTGTAGTGCCTCCGTCGGTGCGCAGTGCATAATTTTTTTTGCCAAAGTTGCAGAGAAAATCCTAAAAAACTTCTTCAATGGCTCTCCTTCTTTTGCAATGACAAACGAGGCGAGGAAGAGGTAAAGGAGACCTCTATACCCTTTTTGAAAAATAATCTTATGAGCCAAAACCCACTTTCTAAAGTTTGTTTTCCTTCTTACTTTTTTACTCTATTTTTGGCCTTTTTTTCCCCTGTGGTGAAGTGGGATACATTTCTTCTTGTCTGCCTCCTTTGATATCTTAAGACCTCTGATTTTACCTTTTGAAACCTCATGCCTTTGTACTAATACTCTTTGTCTTTCTATACCTTTGGTGAGGTGGAATCAAGGCCTCTTTTCTAAACCCTGGAAGGCATCTTGAAACCCTTTGTCATGCCATCTACTATTATGAAGGAGACCTTTTGTCATCATTAGGGAATTTTTGTCCATATTCCCAAAAAAGACTGATTTTGACCAATTTTTGGCAATTCTGGCCTAATTTCCTCTGTGTGCAGCGCCACTCCGTTTGTGCATAGTGCTAATTTACAGAGGGAATTTGGAGGCCTTCCCGGTGTTGAAATGAGATTCATGATAGCTCGTTGGAAATATTTTTGAGTATACGTTCCAAATATACCAGTTTTTCTCTTATTGGAGTTGATGAGCCGTATCGAAAGTTGAGTTTCCCAAGACTGGTTAAAAATCACTAAGTGATGGTGTAGAAATGAAGAGTGCTGGTGCAGAAAAATTTTGGAGGCCTTCCTTAACTCCAAATTGAGCTCACGATAGGTCATTGGAAATATATTCAAGTCTGTTTGTCTTTTGACTCATCAAGCAAGCCATTTGGACACTCCAACTGTGAAAAAACCTTATTTTCCCAAGGTCGCTCCAGCAGTGTAGAAATTCTCCTGGGACACCTGTGTTTTTGATATTGCTCCCAAAACATGATACCTGTGTAAAACCTAAAGGAGGTTTTTTTTCTTGGAATTATTATGGACAAAAAATCTCACTTTTTCCAAATTTACCTCTATTTGGTCAGAAACATATTTTTAAGAAAAATTGGCCCTAGGTGTGGCAAATGACTAGGCCCTTGGAATGAATTCTTGGAAAATGATGGAGGCATCATGCTTATGAGTTGGTATGGCTTCATGATTTCTGATATGACCTACCATATGGATCTTCTTCTCTATTCCTCTTTTCCATAGCAAACCCTAGCTTAGTTGGAAGAGGAATTTAGGGTTTGGGGTAGGGGATTTAGGACTGCCTTGTAGAGGGAGGGGAATGAAGGGGTTAAGGGTTGTCTAAATTTTTGGGGAAATTTTGGGGATAGGAATAGATTTTAGGGAGTACGGGAAAGTGGAATTTCAAGGATTGAGTGAGGGGAAGAGGTCCAAAAGGGAAAAACACAGGCCTAGTCTTAAAAAGTGTCAAATTGTGGCCATAGACTAGGTTTTGTAGAAAAATGATGAATTTGAGGGATAGGAGTGATGGGAAATGTTTATGAAGGTATATTAAGGATAGGAGGAGGTGTAAGAGCATCAAGATAATAGCCTTGTTGATGTTTAACCATGGAGGTCATGAAATCAAGAAAAAAAAATGCCCTTAAAATCCCTAGATGGACAATGGAGGAATTAGGCAAAAAAAAATAAAGGGTTGAGGCCAAAGGTGACACAACAAAGACAAACTGAGTGACATGAGCCCATGATGGCTCTTATGGGATGGGTGAGCTGAGCATTAACATGATGGGATGATGAAATAGTGAAAAAATTATCTTAAGGATAATGAAGGTAGTGTGATTTCTAGAACTCACAATGTTTATGAACTTTGTTTCTATAAATCTAGAAACGATACTTAGTCATCTTTGGATAGTGAAAATTATGGATGACTAACAGTGGCTCCACTTGGGGAGGGCAACTTCTTTTTAGGAGGTGTCCAGAACTTTCAGATCTCTGGCTTGATGGAGACCAGTTCCTCATCCATTGGGCATGTTTTTACCTATTTTCTCTTGTTGATGCTTGTTGTGAAGTTATGATCTTAATAGATTTGAAAAACATGATCAAATCATCTTCATCTCTACCTACCCAATCTATTTTCCTAACATTTTTTCTTCCTTGGGTGCATTCGGACTAGCCAACCCTTGATATTTTTTCTTTTGAAAGAAAAACAAACTATCTACTTCTATCTTATTTCCTCCAAGAATTCAGTTTAGGCTAATGAACTCTCTTATTCTCTACCTAGTCTAATAATTTTTCAAGATTAAGTTGTTTGACAAAATTTATTCTCTATTCTACTGACATGAAATTCAAAACATGATCAAACCAGGATTAGGAAATTTGATTCACCATGGGCTGTGGCATTCGGATAAGCTGCACACACGCATTATTTTTGTATAGTGAAAAAATAGAAAACATGAGGACTATGATTCAGAATTTTTTAGGCATCCCTATCTTTCCTCTTTGGTTCAGATTTGAGCATGGAGAACCAGTATATTTTCTTCCTAATCTATTCCTACTGACAAAGCAAGTTTATATGCTTTGAAAAGTTCTCTTTTACTAACCTATCAGAAATAAATTGAAAACATGTTTAGCCATGATTTCACTAGATGATTGAACAAGAATTTTTGGCACAAGTAGTGGCATTTTGGCTTGCACACTTTCAGCATTACTATTTTTTGGGTATGGATTGTACCTCTTTTCAAATCTGCCCTCTTTTTCATTCTTTCTATGTTTTTGAGTTTTTTTCTCTCTTTTTTCAAAACAATCTAAATTTGAAAGATGCTCAAAGGCTGAGCTTATTTGCATTCCTATCTATCCTAATCTAAACTATACATGATATACATTCAACTAGTGAACTCTCTTTTCCAACACAAACAATCAAGCAGATGATTCCATGAGGGATCTTGGTTTAGCTCCTTGAGTATGTTGGAAAAACAAAAGGGCCACTCCCATCTTACTTTATTTTGAATAGTGGTGCCTAAACTTCTCTTTATACCTTGCATCAAACTACTCTTAACATATTTCACTCCCTCTTCAAATATATTTAACAAATAAGAAAATGGATCTTGAAACAATACCTGAATTTGAAGATTTGGAAAATAATTTTGATCTAGGCCTGCTTCTTCCTCCACTTGGCTAAGCTTAGGAATATTTTGGGAAATAAAATCTTCCTCTTCCTCATGATCATCTGAACTGGTATACTCATCATAGATTGCAATATTATCCTTCAGCAAATCTGATGGGTTTTGACTCAGTGGGCTGAGTTCTTTGTGAAAACCACCATGTTGATGAGTAAGAGCACTCCTTGGCAACAAATATTCTTGAGAAAGAAGAGCAGAAAATTTCTTGTGATCATCAATTTTCAAGCCTTCATTTGCTTCCAAATTTTCTAAGCTTTCCTCATCACTATCATAGCTACTATGCATTGGTTGGTTATCTTTCTCAAGTTGATTAAACTGAGCTTCCTCCCAAAAACCAAGTGCTGAATACTTTGCAAAGTTAGCTTCTATTTGGAAAGCATCATCATTATCAACATATTGATCAAACCTTGGAGAATCATCAATATAATTAATGTCACCAACCGTAAATATTAGACTATCAGATTTTTTCTCTTTGAATTGATCTATAAATTCATTTTATGCTATGTGATAGTTAAGATTAGGAGGAAAATAAATAGAGGTTGACTACATGTTTATAAGTTGATCTATCTATTCTTCAATTAAAAATGGAGGCATTTTTATCTTTCTTTGGATATAACTACAACAATCCTCTTTCCCTTGGGAAGGCTGATTTAGAGGATGAATGTCTTTTTGGGTCTCGCCTAAGAGAGATGATGAATCATCACTTGTGCCTTTAGAGATATCTTGTGGGTTCTCTTTCATTTCTTGATTGGTTTCATCCTCAACCAACTTTTCTTAATTTTTGTGAGAGTTAACTTGAGCATGAGATTCATAAATAGTTGTTAAGAGGTCTTTAGGATGAAAATTTCCTTTTAAAATCTGAAATGAATTAAAGCATAAGGGTAGAGACCCTAAAATATTTGATTCCTTCTCTACTTTAGAGTTTGTGATTTCAAGATGGCTCAAGGGAAAAACTTCTGGGTATGCAAAAGGGTTTGCATTATATATCTTGTCCCTGATTGATTCTTTAGGGCATTCCACCTTGTTTCTATTTGCAATTTTCTTATAATGCTCCCTTAGTAGTGAAGCACAAGATGTAGGAAGGCATATAGTACTTACTTGACAACTTTCTGCATCTTCTCTTTTGCAACCTTGCTCAGCCAGTATGTTTTGATAGCTATCTTTGCATTGGAATGACTGCTTTGGTTCTTCCCAAGAAAAAGGTATTGGCTGCTTTGAATAATCAGCACCAACTTCAACCTTGTACTTTTCCTCTTTCCTACCAAGTATATGCTTCATTTTGCTAATTGTATCTGTCAACATCTCTATCTTTACCTCTGAAGATATCAGTTTCTCTTGAGCTGCTTTGTCCTTCCTTATTTATTTTAACATTTCCTCTCTTTCCAGTATGTTGAATTCCATAGTAATTGCTATATTCTACTTCCTTCCAGGTTTGACGGGTCCTTTTCTCTTATCTAGAATTCCATCTCTGGGTCAAAAGTACTTGGGTAGTGCAAGATAGCCCACCCTGAAGGTGGCTTTATCTTAGCAGGTATTGCATTGTATACCTTGTTGAACCTAGCTGAAAATTCTTGTATTGTCTCCCCTGGTTATATTTTTAAATGCTTGTATTCCTCTATGATGAGAACACCATTTCCCATGATTACCCAACTATCTAGGAAGACTTCAGTGAATTGATGAAAATTGATAATGCTTGCAGCTTGAAGGTCCTTAAATCAATTCTTAAATTTTCCTTGTAATGATAAGGAAAAAATTCTAATACTTACATCACCTTCTTCTATTTCAAAAAGGTTAGTAAATTCTCAAGATTTTGAATGTGTTCTTCAGCAGTGACTTTTGAGCTTTCTCCATCAAATCTGGGTAGTTTATTTGCAAGATTTGTAGGGAGGGCTTGGAAGATAGGAGGTAAAATTAGAGGCTTGTATCTGTCTGGGACCCTTGTGGGTATAGGTAGTGTAAAAAGATATTTATGACTGTTTGAGGTTTCAACAAGAGAAATAAAGGTAGAATGAGGCTCATGTTTCACTAGGTTTTCCATAGGTGAATCTGGGGTAAGCACAGGTGTATAAGTCTGTTCATGGTATGAAATTTGTAGAAATTTGAATAATATATGAATTATTCACCGATATTATCCTGATTTTACATTATTTGAGCTTCATGCATAATACATAACCTCTTCTACAATTGATCATCAATTTGCGGAATTATAAGCAGTCACATGTGCACATTAAAACATAATCAAGCACACATATAACACAGTATGTAATGGGGAAAGCTTACAGCTGAAAACCCCCAACTATCTGTATATTATAATGATAGAGATCATGTAACAATACATAGCACAAATCTCCTCACAGCTCTCAGCACTATCTCACATGCTACACACAAACTAGCTCAGATATGAACAAGTCACAAGTTCAAATCTCCTCCACCTGTCTGCCTGCCTCTACTGCGCAATCCAAGATGAATAATGATGAGATCCAAGTTCGAATCCCACTGGCTTGTACTGCGCAATCCTCATTGGCAATCTCAATCAATGTGTGTGCAAATCTCATGCACAGCTATAGTCACAACTGATAGTAGACTCACCCTTTCACCCACCTCTAACACTGGTCTCCACTGAACTGTCCATGCATTGCAGTTAACTGATGTATTCTTTAGTTGATTTATGAGTTAATAATTAGTGAATTAATTAATAATTAATTCACACGACTCATCACTAGTGTATTTATCAGTTAGACTAAATACAACTAGTTCAACTAAGTTAAACCGAACACAACTCCACCAACTGTCTCATCAACTCCACCAAACTCTGCCACATGAGTTCTAACTGAAGTCAACCATGCAATAGCTCAACCAAACCCTAGGAATAGTGTAATTCCTTCTGTCAGCTGCATGTGCCACATCCGTAGCTCGAACTGAAGTGCTCCAAGAGGATAAGATAATGTTTATAGTCCAAATATTATTAAGAGCTAATAATATTCGACTGATCTATTTTTAGACTGGCAGTCTAAAAATAGACTCCGCTCAATGTCTAAAAATAGAGGTCCATCTATTTTTACCAACTTGACCAACCATCCACAAATAGCATCCTGCAACTCATAGACCATGATCCATATGTCTAAAAATAGACTTTGCTACAAAAATCACCTGTGTGGCCCCCACCTAGTTTAGGTGATCACTTTCCAACTAGGATCAGGAAAGATGTTTCAGGATGCCTCCTTCACTGTTTCTTGTTGCAATCTTCAACACTCCCTCTCAACAAGAAAGGAATGTCTTTGCATGCGACATGCAACTCCATGCATTTTCCCTGCAACCTTCACAAGCGCCATGCAACTCCATGCATCTGCTCTGCAACTCCTCTGAAACTGAATAGGCTCCAAAAAACTCAATCAGTCTGATGCATCTATCATCAAAGTCTTCGACTTCTGCTAGGCCCAATTGCACATGTCATCAGGAACCACTGCGCTGTTGAAATCTTGCACCCATGCACTCTTGCACTTGCTATCAACTATGATTCGCGCTCCAGTATCCGACACTGTCACTTTGATCTGCCTGCATCAATCCAACTGATCATGCTACTGCTGTGCTGTGGGCACCTCGTAGCCAAGTTCAATTCATGAGATCCACACCATCTCATGAATCCTGCCCAGAAATCTCCTCTTGGGATTAATCATGCATGTCGCCCCACCTCTCACCTGGTGGTATAGCTGCATGCACTCCCTCTGCCCATCTGGCACGAAATTTCTCTGCATGAGTGGTTTCTTCCACTCCATGATCCTCATCTTGTGGCTGCTCCACATCCCGAGGTTCACTATTACCTGCATGAAAAACTTGCTCCCTCTCAAGCATCAATTGCATGTCTTTCTTGCACTTCCCAACAGTAGGAAGCTCCATAGACATCCCATCTACTTCAAGTATGTAGAGATTCTTTGCTCGAATCCCAACCTTCTTGACTTGTCCTGTTGCCTTGTGCCGAAGGAAAACTTTTCCTTCACTGAAGACAACTTCATACCCTTTATCCTCTAACATTGCGACTGAGATCAAATTCTTCTTTAAACCTAGAACATGCACTACATCTTGTAAAATAATGAGTTTACTTGACTCCCTCTGAAAGGTTATGGTACCAATGCCGGTCGCATTGTATCGTCCATTGTCACCCAACTCAACATGCAACTGGAGATCTTTCTCCACCAAGTCACTGAAAAGATTCACATCTCCCGTCATGTGAAAGGAAGTGCCACTATCAAAATACCACCCCAATCCCAATGCACTAGACACCATGCATGCGATCAATGAGAATTCCAACTCAAATTGTGAGGCAAGAGCCTCACCAACTGCAGCTCCAGCAGCCTACTTGTTCTTCTTCTTCTGTGGACAATTCGTGGCGTAATGCCCATGCTCGTGACAGTGAAAACACTTCACTTTGGACATGTAACGCTCTTTACCATCCGCACCGGATTGAGAATCATTCTTCTTGCCGTTCCCCTTCCTTGCTTTGGCAGCCCAAGCACAATCTTCTTCATCAGATGCCTTTGATGAAGATCCGTCCCTGGTACTCTGCCTTATCTCCTCTTGCACAAGATCCGACCAAAGTCGCTCCCATCCTGGCAATTTCTCCCGACCATTGACAGAGTCCTGATAGGAGTGCCAAATCTTCGAAAGCCCAAGGAGAGCCAAGCTCACCAGTTCCTCATCATCCACACTAATTCCTACACTCCCAAGCTCATCCCTGCAGTGGAAAAACTTTGTCAAGTATACCGGAATAGTGTCATTCTTCTCCATCTTTATTTTCCTGAGTTTATCCTTGAGCGCCAACTTCCTCTGGTTGCTCTTGCTTTGGAATAAATATTTCAAGGATTTCCACATCAATTATGGAGAAGATTTACCATGCAGGCTGGATACTATGTGATCCTTCACGCCCTCCAACAGAGTCCTTCGACACTTTGTTGTCTTCTTTTGCCAAGCCTCAACTTGAGCAGCATCAGTAGGCTTTGAGACTTCAGCATCTATGAACTCCTTCAGCCCATTTTCATCTAACACCACCTCCATCCTATCTTTCCATGCAATATAATCTGAGCTTCCCTCAAGGGCATACTCTAATCGCAATCCGTTGAAAGACATTTTGACTTCGACACCAAGAAAACACTGCTGCAAATTAGAATTCCACCAGCTCAAAACTCAACCGCTTCTGATCTGTGAGAAAAAAGTATTTCTAGCACAGAGATTGACTGTAGGGGCATTTACTGGATATATCACCTTTCAAAGAAAGGATGGATCCAGAGGCTACCTGGCCCTCGTACAGACTCTGTCTACCGAAATCAAATGTAATCACTGTAATAGATCCGATGATCAATTTCGCTCTGATACTATGTATAAATTTGAATAATAGATGAATTATTCACCGAGATTATCCTTATTACACACTATTTGAGCTTCATGCATAATACATAACCTCTTCTACAATTGATCATCAATTTGCGGAATTAGAAGCAGTCGCATGCGCACATTAAAACATAATCAAGCACACATATAACACAGTATGTAATGGGGAAAGCTTACAGCTGAAAACCCCCAACTATCTGTATATTATAATGATAGACAACATGTAACAATACATATCACAAAGCTCCTCACAGCTCTCAGCACTATCTCACATGCTACACACAAACTAGCTCAGATATGAACAAGTCACAAGTTCAAATCTCCTCCACCTGTCTGCCTGCCTCTACTGCGCAATCCAAGATGAATAATGATGAGATCCAAGTTCAAATCCCACTGGCTTATACTTCGCAATCCTCATTGGCAATCTCAATCAATGTGTGTGCAAATCTCATGCACATCTATAGTCACTACTAATAGTAGACTCACCCTTTCACCCACCTCTAACACTGGTCTCCACTAAACTGTCCATGCACTGCAGTCAACTGATGTATTCTTTAGTTGATTTATGAGTTAATAATTATTGAATTAATCAATAATTAATTCACACCACTCATCACTAGTGTATTTATCATTTAGACTAAATACAACTAGTTCAACTATGTTAAACCAAACACAACTCCATCAACTGTCTCATCAACTCCACCAAACTCTGCCACATGAGTTCTAACTGAAGTCAACCATGCAATAGCTCAACTAAACCCTATGAATAGTGTAATTCCTTCTGTCAGCTGCATGTGCCACATTCGTAGCTCAAACTGAAGTGCTCCAAGAGGATAAGATAATGTTTATAGTCCAAATATTATTAAGAGCTAATAATATTCGACTGATCTATTTTTAGACTGGCAGTCTAAAAATAGACTCCGCCCAATGTCTAAAAATAGAGGTCCATCTATTTTTACCAACTTGACCAACCATCCACAAATAGCATCCTGCAACTCATAGACCATGATCCATATGTCTAGAAATAGACATAGTCTAAAAATAGACTTTGCGACAAAAATCACCTGTGTGGCCCCCACCTAGTCTAGGTGATCTCTTTCCAACTAGGATCAGGAAAGATGTTTCAGGATGCCTCCTTCACTGTTTCTTGTTGCAATCTTAAAAAAAAATTGAGGCTTAGCTTTTCGAGGCTTGAGATCTTTCCAATGATCAATGTAGATCTCATCAATGTACACTTGATCATGCTTAAAGTAGGATAGAACATAGTTATAGATAAAAATAATAATTTATTGAATCCAAATTAGGCCTGAATGCTCTTTCTTTCTAGGATGACTTGTCATGTTTTAGGTTCTTCCTCCAGTGGAGTCTTTAGGTATATTGAGAGTTGTGGAGTCACCAAGTGGATGATTTTAAATATTTTAAGGCAAATTTCTATCCACCATCAGCAAATGAATACCAATCTAAGGATTTTTGTGGGTTTCCTGAGGTCTTAAGGATGTCTAAGGTGTAATTTACTCAGAATGTCCCACCGTGATCGCCAGAATGTTAGGGTCCCGTGATTTGGCATATTGGCAGACCAAATGACAGGGTAACATGGAACCAGTCTTTAGAGTCTGAGGACCTAGCCTTCCTGGACTGAGAGAGGGATCTCTCTATTGGGTGCAAAGGATGTGTTCTTTTTGCTCTAGGATTTTTATTTTAGGCTAGTTATTAAGTGTAGGGTTTGTTGATTGTTTTGGTTGGGTAAGATGGTCAAGTGGAATAGGTGGAGTGAGATTCTATCAAAACCATTGGGCTATGGAGTCAAATGAATTCAAGGATGTCTAAATGATGAAACAGAGTGTGTTGCAGGTCTAATTTAGCAAGGTTAATGGATCCTTAAGGTGATGTATGAGGTGTAGTGAACATCAAGTTTGGGAAAAACTAAGAGATCTTAAACAAACATAGTTAAAAGTTACAACTCATGAGGTAGGGAAAACCATTAATCTCAATGAACAATACCTAAACTGATAAACATATAAGATAAACATTCTAGTGAAACATAGAGAGCATAAGAGCTTATAACTTTAGAAATTCACCTTCAAATTTTTGGAAAACATATAAGATAAAACAAATAACTCAATTTATCAAGAGGGAACACCTAAACATCATATTTCAATCTATTTGGAACTCTAAAACAAGTTGGCGAGCATGGAAAAAGGGCAAGATCGAATGAGACCTCTTTGACTTAACCTAGCAATCAATATTCCACAGAAAGGCTTCAAGATAGGGTTTTGAAAGCTTCAAATAAGCAGGGCATACCATGAATATTCTTGTAAAATAACATACTAACCATACATGAAACAAGAAAAAGTTTTGGTGGACCTAAGGAGCAATCAATAATTCCTTAAGATGGCCAAAAGAAGAAAACATCAAAGCTATAACAAACAGGAGGATTGAGGTGCCTCAAAGAACATGTCTCAACCTATAATTTTCTGATTTATAGCAACAAGAAACATGAAACATAATGATAACAAAGGAAACAATAGAAAAATTAGGAATACATCACCATTCACCAAGCTATGTAATCCCACAAACAAGCTTCTCCATCATCAAGCCAAACAAGCCATTCATCCACTTCACAAAACCAATTTCTTCTCCAAGTTCATGAAACCATGTATATTTCTCTTCAAGCTCATCAAATGCCAAAAAAATACATAGGGGCCTTATGCTCTATTTATCTAGCAAAGGAGGACTAAAACCCTAAATGTGGTAGGAAAATGTCAAATATAATCATAAATGTCATTTATGGCCAAGAGACCATGCAAGGCCCAAGGCACATAATATCCTAAGAAATAAATGCCAAAATAACTATTTGCACCTAATTCTAGAGTAATTTGCCTCAAAAAACTCAAAAATATCTATTTGCAATAAATGAGTGTGTTTTGTTGACTTTTGGTCCAAAACACACTAGGCAACCTCTGTGCGTAGTGCCACTTCAACAGAAAATAGGGTCTCTTGTGGCTAAGTTTTGGACCCCTTCCCGATACCGGATTTGGCTAGGTGATGGCTCGTTGGAAAGCCTGATGAGACTAGTTTCCAGAAATGCTTGATTTGTGCTGATTAGATTCCACGTACTTGTTCAAAAACCAATTTAAACAACACTATTCTGTGCGCAATGCCTCGTCTGAAAAATGAGGCAGAAAGGTCAAAATTTTGATGTTTTTTGACCTTTTGGGGGGTCAAAAATGCTCCAAATGATCTGAAACTTAGTGAGCAGACTGCTATTGATGTGAGGAATCCAAAAATTCAAATTTTGTGAGCTGAGGATGCACCAATTTTGTGTGTTGCGCCTAGGGTGTTGCACACAAAGGGGTCCAAATTTCAAAAGAAACAAAATTTTGTTCAAATTTCCCCAAAATTTGTGGAGAGGTCACTCAAGACGTCTTGGAAACCTATGGAAAATCTTGAGCCATGTATCTAATTTTTTCTTGGTCTTTACCTTCTTTGAGTGCTCAAATTTCATTGAAAAGGGTATCTTTATTTATCATTAGGAATATGACTAATGTCATGACCGTCTTCTTGGCTGCCTTGTCTTTTACTTGTTGTACTATCATGGTCATCCTCTGTATTAATGCCTCCTTCTTCAAACTCTATAATTACCATTAGCACTATATCTCTCATCACTTTGTGCATCATTATCCTGCCCACTGGAAGAGCTATGAGCCTTGCTACTGCCTTCAACCCTTTCATCATTGTCACCCTTCTCACTATCTTCAATATTGTTACCTTGGTCTTGGAGTTGATCATCAGTCTCTGCATCTTCTTCACTTTGGCCTTGCCCTTCATTGATGTCCTATTCTTTATTATTTCCTGTACTGTCACTTTGATTTTCCTTGCCATTAAGAGTCTGATTAGTATCATGACAATCATGACAGCTGTCATGACTATCATGACTTATCTCTCTTACTGTCCTTTTCCTCATTGACTGTCCTATCAGTGGTATTGCTTTGGTCACTGCTTGCCCCTTTAAACTGTGTTTCAGTTTCATCATCTTCCTGCTCTTGGTCTTCCATTTCCTCATCATCTCCCTTTGTTTCCTTAAGTTCAGCATCTTCATTCATTTCATCACTTGCTTCCACTATTATTATACTCACTGTCATGCTCAAGCACACTTTTTGCTTGGCTGTCATGTGGACCTTCTTGCTGACTATCATCCCTACCAATTTCTTCATTATACTCCGTGTCTTCATGCTGCTCATCAATAGTACCCTTTTATGTACTTGGGAGTGATTTATTTGTGTCATCACTATCACTATCTTGCTCCAAGTGTTCACTGTTTTGGGTATCCTTGAACAAAGGGATTTTCAACTTGGTGAGAGCTTTAGGTCTAGGGATGAAAAAATGAGTGATGGTGAGGGAAAATTTTTAGCAAATGGAGGGCAAGATGAAGTAAGTCTAGGAACTCCTTCAGAGTTGTTTAGAAGTACGCTTGTTGGTACTAAGTGTCTTTACACCAATGACAACTCTTCAATTTGTATGCCCTACCCTAGAAAGTCAAATATTTGATTTTCATGAAGATTAGGGTTTGAGAAAATTAGGTTCTTAATACTCTCCTTGATTATGAAAAAGACCATTTGGAAGGCAAGGAAGAAAGACTACCAACTTTACTTAACAGATGTAGAAGCTTTGGAGGCAAAAAATTTGATTTCTGGAAGTTTTTGAGCAAATGGGACCAAAAATTTCCTGTGCATAATGCAGCTCTCTTGGTGCGCAGTGCAGTGTAATTTAACACTGCGGATGCCCCCTCTATGAACAACGCTGACAGCCAGGTGCGTAGCACCTCTGTCGGTGCGCAATGGCTGAATTTTTTTTCCAAATTTGCATAGAAAACCCTAAAAAATTCTTCAATGGCTCTAATTCTTTTGCAATGAAAAATAAGGTGAGGAAGAGGTAAAGGAGACCTCTATACCCTTTTTCAAAAATAATCTTATGAGCCAAAACCCACTTTCTAAAGTTTGTTTTCCTTCTTTTTTACTGTATTTTTTGCCTTTTTTGCCCCTGTGGTGAAGTGGGATACAATGCTTCTTGTCTACCTCCTTTGATCTCTTAAGACCTCTAATTTTACCTTTTGAAACCTCATGCCTTTGTACTAATACTCTTTGTATTTTTGTACCTTTGGTGAGGTGGAATCAAGGCCTCTTTACTAAACCCTGGAAGGCAGCTTGAAACCCTTTGTCTTGCCATCTACTATTATGAAGGAGGCCTTTTGTCATCATTAGGAAATTTTTGTCCATATTCCCAAAAAAGACTGATTTTGACCATTTTTTGGCAATTCTGGCCTAATTTCCTCTATGCGCAGTGCCACTTCATCTACGCGTAGCGCCAATTTGCATAGGGAATTTGGAGGCCTTCCTTGTGTCGGAATGAGTTCCATGATAGCTCATTGGAAATATTGTTGAGTTTACTCTCCAAATATACCAATGCTTCTCTGATTGGAGTTGATTGTCAAAAGTTGAGTTTCCCAAGACTGTTCAAAAATCACTGAGTGATGGTGCAGAAATGCAAACTGCTAGTGCAAACAAATTTTAGAGGCCTTCATTAACTCCAAATTGATCTCATGATAGCTCATTGGAAATATCTTCAAGTATATTTGTCGTTTGATGCATCAAGAAAGTCATTTGGACACTCTAGCTATGAAAAAAAACCTTATTTTCCCAAGGTCGCTCTAGCAGTGCATAAATTCTCCTAGGACACTTGTGTTTTTTATATTTCTCCCAAAACATGATAACTGTGTAAAAAATGAAGGAGGTTTTTATTATTGACCTTATGATGGACAAAAAACTCTCTCGCTTTTGCCAAATTTATCTATGTTTGGTGATAAACATATTTTTAAGAAAAATTGGCCCTATGTGTGGCAAATGACTAGGCCCTTGGAATGAATTCTTGGAAAATTATGGAGGCATTATGTTTATGAGTTGGTATGGCTTCATTATTGCTGATATGAACTACCATATGTATCTTTTTCTCTTATGCCTCTTTTCCATAGCAAACCCTAGCTTAGTTGTAAGAGGAATTTAGGGTTTGGGGTAGGGGATTTAGGACTGCCTTGTAGAGGGAAGGGAATGAAGGGGTTAAGGGTTGTCTAAATTCTTGGGGAAATTTTGGGGGATAGGGATAGATGTTAGGGAGTATGGGAAAGTGGAATTTCAAGGATTAAGTGAGGGGAATGGGTCCAAAAGAGAAAAGAACAGGCCTAGTCTTAAAAAGTGTCAAATTGTGGCCATAGACTAGGTTTTGTAGAAAAATGATGAATTTGAGGGATAGGAGTGATGGGAAATGTTTATGAAGGTATATTAAGGATAGGAGGAGGTTTAATAGCATCAATATACAATCCTTGTTGATGTTTAACCATGGAGGTCATGAAATCAAGAAAAAACAATGCCCTTAAAAACCCTAGATGGACAATGGAGGAATTAGGCAAAAACAAATAGAGGGCTGAGGCCAAAGGTGACACAAAAAATACAAAATAAGTGACATGAGCCCATGATGGGTCTTTTGGGATGGGTGAGCTGAGCATTGACATGATGGGATGATGAAATAGTGAAAAAATTATCTTAAGGATAATGAAGGTAGTGAGATTTCTAGAACTCACAATGTTTATGAACTTTGTTTCTAGAAATCTAGAATGGATACTTAGTCATCTTCGAATAGTGAAAATTATGGATGACTAATAGACTCCTTACAAATTATGACATGGGAAACCAACATTAATCAAGCACTTTAGAGTCTTTAGTAGCAAGTTTTTCATAAAAATAATGATGAAAAATTGGGGAAGTTTGATGCAAAATTTGATGAAGGAATATTTTTGGGATATGCATCCAAGAGTAAGGGTTACAGGTGCTACAACAAAAGATTGCACAAAATTGTGGAAAACATTGATGTGAGATTCGACAAAGACTACCAAACTGAATAAGAAGCACAAGCTGTGCCAATCCTCTAGATGATCATGTAGTTGAGAACCAAGACAATGATGAACATAGAAAGACAATAGAAGATACTGAATTAAACTCAAAAGGTCCCTCAATACACACTCAGAAGAACCGTCCAGAAGATCAAATCATTGGGGACAATAGTGCAAGAGTCCAGACTAGAAAACAACTAGCTGAACAGACAAAAGAAGTATACCTATCCATGCTATTACAAATAGAACCAAAGAAGTTCGAAGAAGCCAGAAGAGACAAAAACTGGGTAAATTCTATGAATGAATAACTAGACCAAATTGAGAAGAAAAATACCTGGGAGTTAATGCCAAGATCCAACAGGAAAAATGTCATTGGCAAAAAATGGATATTCAAGAATAAGATGAATGAACAAGGGAAGGTAATCAGAAATAAAGCTATAATTGTATGCAAGAGATATTATCAAATCGAAGGACTTGATTATGATGAAACCTTTGCCCCTGTAGCCAGAATGGATGCAATCAGAATGTTTTTTGCCTTTGCATGCTATCATGATTTCAGGGTATATCAAATGGATGTGAAGTCTTCCTTCCTGAATGGAGATTTAGAGGAAGAAGTCTACATGGAACAACCTGAAGGATTCTCCTTAGCAGATAAACATGACTATGGGTGCAAATTAAATTAAGCCTTATATAGTCTGAAACAAGCTCCTCATGCATGGTATTCAAGGCTGGACAAATACTTACAAAAAAAAGGGTTCAAGAAAGGAGGAGTAGACAAAAATTTGTACATAAAGGCTGATGAAAATGAAATCCTAATTGTAGTAGTATATGTAGATGACATCATGTTTGATAGCAACAAAGATGAGTTAGCAAAAGGATTTGTAGAAGATATGAAATCAGAATTTGAGATGTCTATGATTGGAGAGCCCACATTCTACTTAGGACTTCAAATTCTACAAAATAACACAGGAATATTCATTTCACAATAAAAATACTTAAGAGAGATGTTAAAAATGTTCCAAATGGAAGACTGCAAACCTGTTTCAACTCCCATGATCACTGGATGCAAATTATGTGTTGATGATGGATCTGCAGATGAAGATCAAAGAATTTACAGATCCATGATAGGAAGTCTTCTATACCTAACTTCCTCTAGACTGGAAATTATGTTGGCAATAGGACTCGTGGCAAGATATCAAGCAACACCAAAACAAAATCACTTGCTAGAAATCAAGAGGATATTCATATATCTGCAAGGAATTTCACATTATGGCCTATGGTATCCAAAATGCAAAATCTTCACAATGACATCATACACAGATGCAGATTGGGCTAGCTATGTGGATGACAGGAAAAGCACAAGTGGAGGTGCATTTTATTTGGGAGAAAGTCTAGTCGCATGGCTAAGCAAGAAGAAAACTTCTATATCTCTATCTACAATAGAAGAAGAATACATAGCAGCAACATCTTGTTGCACACAAGTAATGTGGATGAAACAAACCCTCCAAGACATGAAGGTAAGCATTAATGAACCCATTCTGTCAAATGTGACAATACTAGTGCAATAAGCATATCAAAAATCTTGTACTTCAATAAAAAACAAAGCACATCCCAATAAAGTACCACTTCCTCAGAGAAAAATTAGCATAGAAAATAGTGACGTTGGAATGCGTACCAACAAAGGAACAAACAACAGACATATTCAAAAAACCTCTTGCTAAAGAACCATTCGAATATCTAAGATAAAAACTAGGGGTAGTGTCTGCAGTTGTTACTCTCTGATATGATCAATATATATATATATATATATATATATAATGGTTTCAGGGGGAGACTGTTGAAAATACATCAGCAAAGGTTGCATACATGGAATGGGATCAGTGTTAGTAGACAAGTGATAGTCAGTATCAGACAAGAACACATCACTCCAAGGGGAGAGAAGTCAATAAAAGTTTTCACAAAAGAGCTAGAGAAATGGAGCAGTGCATGGAATAGGTCATCAAGATCAGAGTATTATGAAAAGATAGAAACCACACTGGGAAATGTGCAGCCCTTTTCCATTGATGTCAAAGGGGGAGGAAAATCAAGCAGAGGAAGAAAGGAAAACTCTCAGAATGAGAAAGAGAGGAAATATTGAAGGAAGTATTGGAGTATTTCCATCAATGCCAAAGGGGGAGACTGTTGGAAATATTTTCATTGATGGCAAAGATACAGATAGGAGCAACAACAGAATCATCGGTGATAAGGCTAAGGAAACAGAAAAAAGCAGAGGCAACAAAGAAGAAGTTAAGGTAGGAAAGGAGAGATTCATAGAAGAAGCAAAGAAGCAGAGGCAACATAGACAGCAAAGAGGCAGAGACAATAGAAGTGGTAAAACAATGAAGGTAACAGAGGCACCAAGGCATCGAATACATCTAAGATGGCACCAAAGGCAGTGAATGGAGTAGAGACAAAGAGGCAGAGACAATAGAGGCATTGAATGCAACACACATAGTGAGGACCAGAGATCCTGAACATAGAAAAAGAAAGAAGAGGCGACAGATGAGAGGAAGAGGCGAGGACAGTGAAAGACGAGAAGTAGAGGCGAGAGCAGCAAGAGTCGGAGTCACAGAGCAGGACAGTGTAAAAAAACAAAAATTTAACTAAGGCAGAGAATTCTTTGAATAATTCCAAGGGAGGTGAATGGACAGTCACGATTAGATTGCAACAGCAAAGGCAAGAGATGGACGGCTGAGATCAAATCAAGCAGAAGACACGAAGAAGATTCGCGTGAAGGTGTGCAGATGGTCGGGATTAGATCGCAAAAAAAAGGCAAGAAATGGACGGATATGATTCATCATAAGATATGCGTGGCAAAAATAAAATCGAATTGCAAGCAACAACAAGGACCATAGATCAGGGCATATCAACGATGATGATCACATCGGCGAAGATAAAAAGCGCAAATCACAAAGTATAGTGTGTAAATGTTAAGGCATCACAAGGTAAGTTAAATCAGTTGCAATGCGAAGTGAAGAAGGGACACACGATGACACAACGCAATATTGCACATCAAAATAAATAGAGTATAACCATAAAGTAAATATTATAAAGTGTGAAGTGCGATCAGATGAGGACCGTTAGATCCAGGGGCAGATCAATGACAGATGGAAAACCGCATGCCACACATTGCAGCGCGTAAAGGATAGCAATAATGCGACGACAAGTTAAGTTAAATATTATGCGATGTGAAATGGAGGGACACGTGTCGACTTCGTGCAACATCGCATCCCATAAGTTATAGGGTTTAACTTCAAGACGTTGCAAAGAATGTTATTTTGGCTACAATGTGATGAATATTATCCACGTGGTAGCACCACACACGTGTGTAGATCATAGATCGCAAGGTTTAAGGTTTATCGCTAACGGTAGAGTGGGAAACTTGTGGGCAAGAAAAATGCGATGTGCTGTGATTTGTCACCATGTTGTGGGACCCTTCAACCAAAGCTAAGCCTGTATGCCGAGCCTTTTTAGTGTTAAATTGCATTGGAGGTGGAAAGGGGAATTATAACGTAAAACCTTTGATATTCCGAAATGCGATATGAGACTGGACGTGATAAAGTTCAAAGTTAAGACCTGATGTATTTCAAGTCCGGGGATATGTGATTTTATGAAGAAAACGTTGGAAGCAGAGGATGACTCGGGTAACAAAGGAAAGGTTGAACACAACAATAAAAGGCTCGGGTAAGTAAAAGGACCCGATCTCATGCAGAACAATGTCATGTAGATGCGGTTGAGAGTCAAAAAGGAAAGGTTGAATGGAAGAGACAAAAATATGGGAAAATCACCCCGACACTCATGCAAAGGTGTTATGCAGTTGTGATAGTTTGATAATAGAGATTTAACATGGGCACAAGGAGACTTGGGTAAGTAACCCAACACACAGAAAAGGAGCAGAGAAGAGCATAGAATGCTATAGGTAAGATATGCAATAGGTAGAGGCGGTGTAAAGCATAAAGGCATGGGTCAAGTCGGGCTAAGACATTAATGCAGCAACACAGTTGGAAATGTAACTGCAGAAACATAAAATACAAAGGGACAACAAGCAAAATAGGACAAACGCACAACAAAGAGAAGAAACTGATGGGCTAAGTAAATAATTGATTGTAACTGAAAATGTATTATTTAATTTTATACTTTTTGTGATGCAAAGGAAAGTCTCCGTAGGCAAAGAAAAACTCCAATTTAATTCTAAAATGAGTAGACAGTGTTGTGACCTCCTGAAATGATGAGAAATAAAATGAGAAGGTGGAGAGCAAAGAGTCATGCCTGTTCATTTCATATTCCCATGTGGAATGAAAACAGCGAGAGGGTGATCTTTATAAATGATGTTACTATCATATGGATTAAGAGGTTAGAGAGTGGAAGAATAAGAAGAAGTAAGATCATAAAGAGAAGTTGTGTAGATCCAGAGATGATATAAGGTAGATATGAAGGCTGGAGGATAGCAGTGAAGAAGGAATAGAACAGAGTTGATATCTAGGTAAATCATCATGTGTTTTCATTATAGTGTGAGGAAGTTGGTGCTTCCATATCAAGTTGTAGCTTGATAGATGTCCAGTTGTAGTTGGTTCAGATAGGAGGCTCCTACGGGTTGTAGTATGTAGAAAATAGATGGGAGTTGGAGCTTCCTTGCAAGTTGTAGCTTGCAGAATTGAGGTAGTAGCCTCCTATAGTTGGAGCCTACAGAAAATCAGTGGTGAGAGGGAGTTGGAGCTTGCCTTTGCATCACAATAGTAATATTTTTTTGTTTTCTTCCTTATGGGTTTCCACTTATCTATATGCATGATGATTATGTGTTGATATTCTGTATTTAATCTGCTTTATACCTGCTACTCACTTATTAATTTTTTTGTTCCATTGTACATTAAGATGATAATGAAATGAAGGTGTAAATAAGTTTAAAAGAAATTTTAAAATTCCATGAATGCATTAAACTGATTCACCCCCCCTCCTCTCAGTTTAACTAAGGGTTCAACACTAAATATGTAAAAAATATACTCAAATATGAACTTCGCGATGGTATCTGCATTGCAATCCTTTACTGTCTTTGCCTCGGCTTACCTCGTCAAATAATTTGTTGCAGTGATTATATACCTTTCCCAAATCTTCTTTCTTAATGGATTGATAGGTCCAAAAAAGTCAATAGCCCACTTATCAAATGCATGCAACGTGACTTTCATATTCAATGGTGTTTCATCTCTACTAGAGGGCTTTCCTATGCACTGGTAGGCATCACATGCTTGAAAAAACTCCTTTGCCTCCTTATGTAATGTGGGCCACCATAACCCATCTCTTAAAATATTCTGTGTAGTGGCCTTTCCTTCATAATGTACTCATGCAGCTCCTCCATGAGCTTCTGCCAAAATATGTTGCCTTTCATACTTAGATAAATATCTGCAAACTATTTCATATGGTCCCATATTATACAAATGTCCTGAAATCAATGAAAAATCAGCTTCCTTGAGTACCAATTCCTTCTTCTGTTGTGTAGTGTAAACTGAGGGTGCCATACCTTTGATCAAAAACTGAATAAAATCCATAAAGTGATCATCTACAACCCTGATTGTGAAAAGTTGCACATCAGGAAGGTTCTCCTTAATGCTCATGGGTTCTTTGCATGTCTCTATCTTTGAAAGATGACCAGGAATAGCATTAAATCTCCTTGGCTTGACTATAAATTCAAAATCATACTCCTAAAACAACAATAGCCACTGACAACTTTTTCCTCCCAAAATAGGCTTATTCACCAAATGCTTTAGCACGGAGTGATCAATGAACATCTTGAAGTGCACTACCAACAAATAGTGTCTAGATTTATGTAATATGTATAACATAGCCAACCCCTCTCTTTCTATCATAGAATAGTTCTTCTCTGCCTTGGATAGTTTCCTTCTTGCAAAAGAGACGGGGTGATCAATATATCCTTCTCCTAGTTGTGCCAATACTGCACACAACTCTATGCAAGAGGCATCAACCTGTACATGAAATTCCTTATTGCAGTCTAAGAAAAAAATAATAGGTGCAATCACCATATTTTCCTTCAGTATGTCGAGGCTCTTTTGGAATTATTCATCCCAGCTAATCCAAGTTATTTTTTTCTAACCTTTTAAGCAAGACAATTTTCTAACCTTTCAAGCTGATGTGTTGGAATTTCATTTTTCAAAGAATTAATGAACAAACATGCATATAATATTAAGAGGAAAACATGTCAAAAATCATATGACAAAAAAACCAAGAGGTTTAATAACGAAGTTCGTCTAGTGTGGACTACGTCTCCAGGCCTTGGTGTCTCGATGGTGTTGGCCGCTTCATTCAGTGCTATAACTAGCGATGATGTACATGGATGCTGTTTACTTGTCATACAATGAAAGCCCTCAACATGAGTGGAAAAGTCTCTCCACGAGACGTTCCATTATAAAGAACTCTCACTCATCATAAACCTCTTATCAGCATGACAACTTCACACATGGTGACAAAGAGTATCTCGCCATCAAGGTAACAAAGGGATCTCACAACATAAATCACCATCCATGATAAATACATAACACATCAATACATATAATTATTATGCATCTTACATTAACAGCAATCAACAACAATAAATAAACATGAAGAATATGCCTCATAAATCAAGCAGGAATCGACATGAAATAAAGCATCCTACAACAATAATCAATGAAGTACATGGAAAAAACACTTCATATACCTCAACTCTAATGGTGGTTGAAGAATAGGTTGCTCAATCACTGGATTTGAATGCACCATCACAAACGTGGCATATAATGGCAAGAAATCGACTGTCCACATGCTGAAATCTGAGATCGTCATTCCACTATGGAAAATGGCCGGAAAATTGAGACCTATATTGCAAAAAATGACACCACCATGAGTTTCGGGTCGCTGAGAGGTGTAAAATCCATATAAAATTTGTCCAATTTCGACACTGGGAAAATTTGGCCCCTCTGGAAATGAGGCTCAATCATGGTTCCACCACCTGTATTGCTCCACACTCATGGTTCCATTCCTCGATATGCATGCCCGCTCCAACCTGCCCTGGGTGCAATGGAAAATGACAAGGTTTCAAATAAAAAATCTATGGTTGAGTTTAAAAAGCCACCTTTGGGGGTGAAATGGTGAGGCCGTTCAACGGAGAAGGAGAGGTCGGGTGATAAAATCCTGACCCCTCAACGTAGTTACCGTTGCAGGTTATATTTGGTGGCAGAGTTTTTTTTGTATTAATATGGGTGCGTTTGTTGGGACTGCCCGCTTGGGGGCCGGCCACGTAGGTCGAGGGGGTTTGACCCCCATCGATCCCATTATGATGCCCTCCGATGGTGCTAACGTATATATATTAAAGTTGTAGTGGTGGCCAACCCACTGCCGTTTTAGGTACAACAGGTGTGAGTCCGATGGGGTCATGGTCACCGACCCTCCTTAATATAACTTATTTTATTATATGTTTTGGGTAGGGGCAAGGGTCACGACCCGCCCCTCTTTATATATGTGTGTGTGTGTGTGTGTGTGTGTGTGTGTGTGTGTGTGTGTGTGTATCTATATATATGTATATATATATATATGTGTATATATATATATATGTGTATATATATATATATATATATATATATATATATATATATATATATATGTATATATACATATATATATATATATATATATATTTATTTATTTATTTATTGCTTTTAAAAACAACCACACATTTTAAAATTACTTGATTTTAGGCTGAAGGAGACAATTTATCCGTTTGATAAATTTTCCTCGATTCTAGTCGGAGCTGGCCTTAATCTGGCCACTAGGATCCTACAAAATTACGTCCTCCTTGGGTCACGACCCGCCCCTCTTTATATATATATATGTGTGTGTGTGTGTGTGTGTGTGTGTATCTATATATATGTATATATATATATATGTGTATATATATATATATATGTATATATATATATATATATGTATATGTATATATACATATATATATATATATATATGTATATATATGTATATATATATATATATATATATATATTGTTTTTAAAAACAACCACACATTTTAAAATTACTTGATTTTAGGCTGAAGGAGACAATTTATCCGTTTGATAAATTTTCCTAGATTCTAGCCGGAGCTGGCCTTAATCTGGCCACTAGGATCCTACAAAATTACGTCCTCCTTAACCTGCCATGTCACCTAGTCAACCCCAGAACTTTGACCAGATCTAACTTTGACATGTGAACTCGTTTTGACGAACCATTCACACCGTTGTGATCCATACGATGAAATCTACGCTCTGGTCCTGATTCGAAAGCATTTTGACTACTTTGATTTTTAAGCTTTCATAAGCCCTGTTTGTCCTATGTGTGTCTCTAGAGCCACCTGGATCATTCCTCCATACTAAGGAGCTTTTTTTCTGTTATCTCAAAATCAGACCCTGATAGGCTACTAGTCAAGGAGACCCTGAGTAACTATTTCAAACCAAACTTTTAGTTGAGGCTTAGCCTCCTCAACCTGAGAGGGCTCTCTCAATAGTTAATGATTTGAAAATAAAGATTAGATGGCTAAATCTGTGAATAAAGTGAATAATTGGCTGTACTACTAATCAACAAACATCTATTGGGTAAATGGAGTCAAATGTGCTTTCACAAAACATAAAGATCAATTTCATATGGAAGTCAGGGCATTTCAGGGTTTAGATGCATCAATAGAACAGTAGGACAGAGAATAAACACAGTTCATGAACATATGAAGGAAGTTAGAGTAGCTTCAGTGAATTCTAAGTAACATACATTCATGCCACTACAAGTAATTTAAAAAGAAACATCATGAGACAATCAAACATCCATAACCCTTTCTGAATCCTGAGTGATGAAACAAAACTCTCTGTATTAAGATAAAAACATAGTTCTCTTATATCACAAAAAGTATGCTTGTTCGATGAAATTTCCAACCCTATGCAATTCAATTTCTTCCCTCTTATATAGTGGTCATTACATCCTTGGATTCCTTCCAAAAATTTGAGAAGAAGTTCGAATTTGACACCTATCAACTTCTAAACAAACTTCATTTACAAACTGACAGTTAAAATGTCTATCTTAGAGTCCTAATACAACTAGGACTAAAACACTATTTATTATATCTTAACAACCTTTAACAACCTTATCTAATCATTAAAAACTATGCTTGACAACTATTTCTTCTAGACTTCGACCATGATGTTGTTTATCTTCTTGCTATTAGACCCCATCAACCTGCTTCTTATCCATTCCTGCAAAATAGGAGCATGTTCCTTGTATAATAGCTGAATGCCTCATTTCTATCCATTTGAACCAACTACTAAAGAACTAGTGCTCAAAACATGTGGCAAATTTCTTATAACCCTTATTTTAATTTGACCTTCCAGCTGTGCAAATCCTGAACCTCCAAAATGGTGCAAAAACTGCCAATACTGTTGCGCTACGAAACTGCTGAGTCTGTTGTTTTCATAGCACAGAATTTTCCTTTTAAAATCATGCTTAAAAACTCATGGATATTCATTGATATTCTACATATACCTCCCACTAGCATCAAAGCTCAAAACCAAACCATTTTCACCTTTGAGAATTGAAAAAATTCTTCAAACTACATCCTACAGCAGTTTCGTAGCGCGCTACGAAACTACTGTGTGAGTCTTCACTTTTCACAGCTTCCTTCCAAAATTTTAGTTTTCAACCCTTTAATACTATATTTACAGGAGTATATCAGCTTTCGTAACCCATAAACATCAACTTTACACAGCTCCAAAAATGAGATATTACCACATAACCTCAAAAATTTGTTAAAGGATGACACTTACTGTTTACACTTATTTTAGTTGCGGTTGATCTTCAAATTGTGCTAGCTATATTTCTAGGTCTTCTACTCTCCTCTTAAGCCTTATATTGTTTTCCCTTAGCTTGGTATTGACC
This sequence comes from Pinus albicaulis, assembly GCA_034641835.2. Classification (NCBI taxonomy): domain Eukaryota; kingdom Viridiplantae; phylum Streptophyta; class Pinopsida; order Pinales; family Pinaceae; genus Pinus; species Pinus albicaulis. Next base: position 46,870,369 of record CM076579.1, read on the forward strand.
ATACTAATGAATTTTCCTTCTTTGATTGCAGGTAGGGTCCATATGAAGAATTGAGCTTGACTATCAATTAATTCAAGGTTTGGATTTTTCTCCATCTCCCATAGTCCTTTCATCCTTTCAAAGTTTTCCCTTTATTCTGCATGCATTCTCACCATTTTCTTCAATTTGTCAATATCATTATTTTTAAATTTGAGTTTATCTTTGACATCTTCATAGCTGCTCTTTTCCTTCTGAATATTGAAAACCCTGTTTCTGTCTTCTTCAGGCATTGAAAATTATGTATTTGTGGTTTCTTAAAAAACATTAGCACTTTCACCTCATGTTTGATCTATCTCCATGTCTGACTGTTTCAGCTTCTTGGAGTGCATAGTTGAGGGTTTTTTGGGCTTAAAGATAAACTCTGCCACTTCATCCTAAAAATCTAACCTTTTGGATGTCTTCAACTTCTTTGATTTGCTGCCACTTGTATCTAGTTTGATGAAGTCTGCTTGTACTAGGGGAGACTCTTAAATGTAAATAGCTTGAAGTATAACATTCAAATTACCTCTTGACCCCTTTGTAACTACAGCCTTACCCTTTTCCTTTAACCTTTGACTCCTAGTCAACTTCTTTTGATCTGTTTTACTAGTTGACTGTTCTAGAATTGTCTCCTTAACTAGAGTTTTCTTCTTCCATGCAGATTTAGGAGTATCTTGGATATTCAATGTTGTTCTTATCATTGATTCTTTAACTTGTTTCCGAGGCTTGAGCTTAAAAAACCTTCTTGACTTTGTTTGTACAGGGGCAGTAATATTTGATGGAGTTTTTTCTTTAGCTTGAGGACTAACACCTATTCCTTCAATCCCAATTCTACTCAAAAAGAGGAATTCAGCCCAATCTCTGTTTGCTTTCTGCAGCTCATGTAAGACTATTAACTTGACTAAGCCATGGTGAAATAATGAGTTTTCACATGACTCAACTTTCATTTGTACCTTATCATACATCTTAGCCAAACTTCTGAAAATATAAAAGGGTAAATCTAGAGATATCATCCCTGTGAAATGAAGCAAGAGTTTAAAGTGATAGGTATACACCTTGTGGTATCTCCCTTCGTAGGTGAAGTACCTCTGAATATTGTAGAGCAGATTGGAAAATGTATCTTTGACATAACTTCTTGGCACATCTTTGTTCAAGTCAACCTCTGTAAACTTTGGTTTTAGAAAGATTTTGTAGGGTACCATGTCAAACTAGAAGTTTTTAAACCACATGTCTTCTCCTCTTGGAATTTCTATAACTGCTGATATCACTTCAGGGGAAATTGGAAAATTGAGGAATCCAATATTTGAGTTTGATCCTGTGAAGTTTATGGCAAATTCTTTGGTGACTTGAGTGTGCCCTCCTTGAATTTTTTCACAAAATCTCCTGCAACCTACTTTCTTAAAGGCTTCTTCAAAAAACTTGTCTTTTGTAAGGGCTTCTACACCTTTAGGTTATGTTCTTAGGAAATGACTAGACCTATGAATCCTTCTTTCTTCAGCCATTTTCTTCTTAAAAACCTTGTATCTTTATAAATATGTGATAATCCCTCTGAAAACCTTGTGTCTTCAACAAATTAGCAAATTAGCAATCCGAGCTTCCTGTTGAATGAACTAGCTCGCTTGGTAAATGAGTTCAGCCTCGCTTGAAAACTTTACAGCCTCGCTTGAATACTTTATAGCCTCTCTTGAATTTGTTTCAGTAAACTTAGGTCTTTCACCACTAATTTCTTCTTCAAAACATAAGCATGCATGCACTATTGTCTTGCATGAGACAAATGAAGTCGAAAACGACCAACTGTTTTCAAATTTGAACGGACCAATGACAACTGACTCCTAATCGATGAAAAATAACCCCTAATAATTACAATGAATGATTGCATGCGTGAAGGAGAACTCGTGTATGACACCTAATGATGAGGAATTTAACTGTATTTGACAAATGTGACAGCTCAAATGCAAAACTGAGAATCCCCGATTTCGTAGCGCATGATTTGAAAATTTGGGTTTTTGCGCTACGAAATCACCAGCATTTTCGTAGCACAAAATCAACCTTTTACACTGAGCGCACTATGAAAACGTGGTTTCGTGGCTTATTCATCAAATTTTCGAAAAAAACTTTAAAAATGGGTTTCAAAACGTGGCATAAGATCTTTGAAGAATGAAACAAGGTTAATGAACATTGTTTAGTGATGGAATGAGACTTTTAACCCATGATCTAGACCTTTAAAAATATAAAAGTGAATCTAACCCTATCTAGCATTATGACTTAGAAACAAGCGTAACTGACCAAGTTTCAGAAATTTTTTATAGTGATAACATGTTCCTCCAAAAGCATCAACAATAATATGCACCTGCTATGTATAATGTCTGTACCACAAGTGTCCTGAAAAATGTCACCCTTCCATCTCCTTCACCTTTGTTCTTCGGAGCCTTAAGTGATGAACTGACACCTGCATCCTCTGCAAACCTGTAGTACAATCTCCTTCAAATTACATGCTCAAATTATGACCAACTATGACCCAAACATTCCCATACCTGCCACGAGTTTATAACACAAAATCGGCTGTCAATTTTACATCAAATGGAAATCACACCCCAATGATCATTACAAGGACAAAAACATCATTGTCCCATTTCGAAGTGATGGAAAACACATAATCACTTTTACATAAAATAAATGCATAATGTGATTTACAAAAGAAGGCCAAAAATATCATGGTTGCTTAACAAGCAATGGAAAACACATCATCACTTTTACAGTTAAAAATACAACTTATGATTTCCAAACACGGCTGGCCATGACACACTACCACATCTAGAAAAACCATCTCTCACTTATCAAAGTGAATGGATCATCTTCCTTTGGCATGTTTTCTTGTCGAACATCTATTTATGGTTCACGCACCGACGCTTCATCCTTAAGGTGCTGCTCCGGATGGATCCTCGAACACGTGGCTCTTTGATGGCTACTTTAGTTACAAGGTCTTATTTGTCTAGACCTATATAGCCAGTTTATTTTTCTGCTGTGGAGAAGGCTTTCCATGCCTCATCCTCGTTTGTGCTGCCATTCTTTGCCAACTCTCAACAATGACATGGTTATGTAAACCACAAAAATGACAAGTTTTATTATGCCATGATTTACATTCATGATTAGCAACATGCTTATAATCAAAATGAACTGGAGAATATTTGTTATACCTTTCCTGGAGATCTCTAGTGAGATCATGGTGATGAGAGCTTGCCTCAACTCTTTCAATGCAACTGCACTTCCATGGGATGATGGTGAAGTGTTCCCATTAATCCTCTTCCCTAGTGAGTTCAAAAATTTCTATTTTCCTATGATGTCTTTATGGTGATGAGAGCTTTTATCAGCTTTCTCTCTACAATATGCACTTCCATGAGATGATGGTAAAGTGTTCCCATCATTCTCTCTCCTCGACAGTTTCTTCAATGCTGTGGGAGCTTCAGACACCTTTGAGCACTCTCCTTCAATGTATTCCAAATATGCGTAGCGAGGTATCTGCACCACCTATAATGGCTGAGTTATGCCTTCCCATGTATGCCAAGTCCTCCTCATTTGTACCCAATCCAGGTAAGGAGTCTCATGCTGGTTCCTGTAATGGGGATCTCCACATTTCCAAAAGAAATAACAACATGTGAAGATGAAACTGAAGAATGATCACAGATTTTTACCTCAGATGTCGATTTTGAAACAAATGAAGAGGGCTTCTCTGAGCCTTCGTTACACTTCACTTCCTCCAAGGCATCCGTTGTGGCTTGTAGCTGAAGCTGCAATCACTACTTCTCCTCCTTCTCTTCTCGTAGAAGTGTCTCTAATGCATCATGATCTGTTTGAAGACTTCTGTTATTGCGCTTCAATTCTTCCAATGCCTCTATTGTGGCTTGCAATTGAGGCTACAATCACTGCTTCTCCTCCTTCTCTTCTCATAGAAGTGACTTTAATGCATCATGACCTGTTTGAAGACTTTGGTCGTTGTGCTTCAATTCTTCCAATGCCTCTGTCATGGCTTGCAATTGAAGCTACAATCGCTGCTTGTCTTCCTTCTCCTCTTGTAGAAGTGTTTTCAAGTCAGTGTTATTTGATGCTTATTTCTCGTAAGTTTCATAAAACATTTCTGCTTTCTCGGACATCCTGAGCATGGTCTCGTTCATTTCTTTGACATCCTCCATTTTTGCACGTTCAATGGTTCACACTTGTGGTTCACATTAGCAAGAAGACCGCTCTGATACCACTTGATCTGAGTTAATTTTTGCTACCCTTTTAACCAAGACCTTTTGCTTCGGGTGATGTGTTAGAATTGCATTTTTCAAAGCATTTTAGAACACACATGAATATAATATTAAGAAGAAAACATGTCAATAATCATACGACAAAGAACACAAGAAGTTTAATAATGGAGTTTGTCCAGTGTGGACTTTGTCTTCAGGCCTCGGTGTCTCAATGGTGTTGGCCACTTCATTTAGTGTTGTAACTGGAAATGATGTGCATGGATGTTGTTTACTTTTCATATAAGGAAAGCCCTCAACATGAGTGGAAAATTATCTCCATGAGACATTCCGTTATAAGGAACTCTCACTCATCACAAACCTCCTATCAGCATGATAACTTCACACATGGTGAACAAGATTATCTCGCCATCAAGGAAACAAAGCAATCTCACAACATAAATTTCCATCCATGATAAATACATACCACATCAATACATATAAATATTCCACATCTTACATCAGTAAGAATCAACAAAAACAAATAAACATGAAGAATCCACCTCATACATCAAGCAGGAATTAACATGACATAAAGCATCCTACAACAATAATCAATGAAATACATGGAAACAACACTTCATATACCTCAACTATAATGTTGGCTGAAGAATAGGCTGCTCAATCGCTGGATCTGAATGCACAATAGAAAAAGTGGTGTCAAATGGAAAGAAATCGATTGTCCACATGCTGAAATCTAACAATGTCATTCCATTCTGGAAAATGGCTGAAAAATCGAGACCTATGTTGCAGAAACTGACACTGCCATGAGGTTCATGTCACCGATGTTAGTCATCAGTAATTTTTACCTGTTTATATGACTAAATGCTTTGTCCTGGATTTATAGAAGCAAAATTCAAGAATCATGTGAGTTCTAGAAATCTCACTTCCTTCATTATCCTTAAGACCAATTTTTCGCTATCCTACTACTTGGTCAGGGCATGCCCATCCTATCACTCCCTGAAGACAAAATCATGGACTGATGTCCCTCACTCTCACTATATTTTCCACCTTTGCCTATAACACTATGTCTTTGTTTTCCTAAGCCCTCTATTTTCACACATTGGTTCGCCAAGTAACCCAAACTTTCTCCCCTACTCACTAAGTGCCTCAAGTAGTGGTGATTTCAAAAATCCCTTTCTAAAGCCCTTTAGATAAATCAAAGTTTTTTATTTGTCTAGGATGGAAATGCATAAAAGTGTGTTAAAACCCTATATTCACCTCCAAACCCTAATTCAAGCTTTTCAGTCAAAGACCTATTCAAAGGACATTCTGATAAGTCATATAGGGTCTCCTAGGCTATGCTTTGTCATAGTTTCTAAATTTACTATTTCTACAGATATTCAAAGGTAAATTCAAGTGAAAAAAAAGGTGAAATTATCATTTTCCTATGACATCAAAGGCCTCCAAATTTATCTCCTTGATCAAGCATTAAGTCTGCATAAAGACAGTTTTCCCATGTTCAAGCATTTCTACATGAATGCTTTATAATGGTTAATAGCAGAACATATGCAAAGTAAGAGGCCTAAACTCATAAATGACATTACACAGCAGAAGAGATACAACAGGCCTAAAATTTCACAAAGAGGATCATGGTCTCATGGAAAATTGTTTGTAAAAGTGTTGCCCATAAAAGAGCCCATGCATAAGATCCTGAAGACAGTGGCACGGGAGCACAACTATGCACAAATCAAAGATTCAAATAAACAAGAAGCCAGAGTGAAAAGCCTCCTTGGTGACTACAGATAGAGATTAGAAAATGATGTCAGGAAATAATCTCTAAGGTTTTTTAAGACAACATCATTTCACTATAGCATAGGCCAAATTTAGAAAGAGTATCAGTGGAGTTGTAGCTATTTAGCACAACAGGTGACTGCCTAGTGAGAGATCTATGTAAGGAATCACAAATACAGAGATGCATCAACACCATGAAGTAAAACCAAAGTTTTGCAGGAATGATAAAAAGGGTCATAAAATTCCATCAAAGGGCTAAGGGGTTTTTAAAGGACATTTGAAAGCAGATCTCTAAAAGTTGAAATAAGGGTGAAAGGGGTATAAGTATGAAGGACACAGAACTCTTGAATAAGGCCAACATCCATCAAGTAGTCAAAGAGAGATGCATAGGTTCAACATGTAAAATGGAGAAAACAAGCAGAATCACCAGTTTACCAAGAGTTTTTGGAAAAAGTGCCAAACTCCAAAAGAAATGAGAGGGTCAAAAAGAACTGCTCCTTATAACACCACCTGCAAAAGGAAAAGATCATATTAGCAAAGGAGAGAAACAAAAATAAACCTTAGTGGAGTGGGTTCTATCTTTAATTTTTTAAAGAGATATAAAACAACTCAAGCAAACATCTCCCATTCACCATTTGGTTATTTGCAAAGGATTTGAGGGTTTTCAAGTTTTTCAAAATTCCTGACAGAGTCATTGGGTAGTTTTTCAGGGCACTGTGCTCCTGTGCATGCTTCCCATATACTTTTCTGAAGGGTGTTGCATTCTTGTGCAGAGGTGCTATGCACTTGTAGAAAAGATACTGTGTAGACTCTGCCCGACTATGTGTAGAAGGCACACGACAGCGCATTTAGGAGGTGACCCGCACTGCACTCCTGCACATTCAGGACCGCTTGGGCACACATGACCACTTGTTCAGCACTTTCCTGACCAGCGTTCAGGAGGTTACCCAAACATGTTCAAGGCCGCCCAAGAGGCACACGACCGTGTGCAGGAGGTGACTCGCTCTATGCTCCTGCACGTTCAAGACTGCCCGGGCACACATACGACCACCCGTTCAGCACTGCCCGACAATGTGTGCAGGAGGAGCCCGTGCTGCGCTCCTGTCTGTTCAGGAGCTGATCGATCATTCTTGTAGGAAGCGCTCGACTTGCCCACAATGTGTTTTAAGACAATTTTTCAGTTGTGGAGATATTTTGAGAGGTATTTGAGCTTTTCCCACATGTTCCTATTTTTCTAAAGGTAGGATTATAAATAAAATTTAAGGTTAAACTTAGAGAAGGAGGTAAAACCCTAAAGAAAATACTCGTTCTCTACACTGCTGAACCTTGACGTCATTCCAACCTCACCATCTCATCCACCCTTTTCACATCATTCCACAAGTAGTGTCATTTTTTTTAAAGGTTTTAAGAAGGGGTGAAGGACAAAATGTCTGAAGAAGAGAATGTTGATAGTGGTAAGACAAACCAAAGGCCTAAAGAACAACATAGGAAGGGTGAGAAGCCAAATAGGTTTGAGCCTACAAGCACTGAAGAACTAATAGCCTCTCCTACTATATTTTTCGATTTTGAAGAAGTAGGATTCTATGAGTTTTGTGAGAAAGTACAAAGGATCTAGAGTCACCCTTAGTTTACCAAGCTCTTTGCCCTAAACCTTCATAACCACCAAGTACACCTAGCTGGGGTGAAGTTTTAGCTGACCACCAATGCCATCTCTATGGCCACTCGAATACCTTGCATAGGAGAAAGGTGGTTCAAACAAATGTATGTAGACCTAAGCCACTATCACCCATTCTTGAAGCCAAGTTGTCAAGCTAGTTCCAAAACCATGTTCCTCTTTTCTCATCTATTGGACATATATTCTCTCCTAATGAAGATTATTATGAAATACTTCACCTGTGAGGGTAGGTTCTCTAGAGTCTATTCCTACCACATAAGACTCCTCAAGCATTTCACCAAAACCAAGTTGCTACATTTTCCCTACTACCTTTGTAAAAGTATTGAGAAAATGTCTTCCATCATGAAAAATAGGCCTCCATCCCAACAAATGTCAAGAATTTTTTATCATTCCCTCATCAAAATGATTTTCTCACAACAACTAGGACAACAAGGCATCTCATGGGAGGTTTTCATCACCCATGATGATTTCACAACTCCACAGCCTATCCCTCTGCAAAGTCTATGATCATCATCTCAACTTCCTCCTCACACACCTCCATCACCTTCCACTGACCATGGTTCATCCTCTTCACATGAATCATCTCCTCAAATATACCTCCCTCTTTCACCTTCTCCTAAAAAATTAGAACATGAAGAAAGCAGTGAAGGAGAGGAAGATGACTAAGAAGAAAGCAACGATAAAAATGAAGAAAGCAGTAAAGGGGAGGAAAAAGAAAGTGATAAAGGTAGTGACAAAGAAGAAAGTGTTGATGAAGAAGAAAAAAGAGATGAAAGCAGTGAGCCCAATGATCAGCAAAAAAACCAAAATAGTGGCTCAACTAATGAAGAAAATGACTCCAAGGATATAGGGACAGAGGAAAATTATCAAGAGGAAAACAGTGAGCTAGAAAAAGACCAAAACAATGAGCCTAATGACAGTCGAAAAACAAATGACAGTCAAGGGGAAGAAGTAAACAATGAAGAAGGTGATACTGAAAATACAAAGGATAGTGGAGAGGAGGCATATGAAAGTAGTGAAGAAGACAAATAAGACAGTGACAAAGATGGCAAGAGCAGCCAAGAAATAGAGTTTGAAAGTGATTTCAGTGGACAAAACAATGAAGATCATGAGCCCAATGATGAGGGTAATGAACCAAACAGTGAAGAAGAAGTCAACCAAGAGGACATTATACATGATAGTGAAGGGACAAATTCTAAATACAAGGACAATGAGCATAGAAAAAATGAAGATGATGCAAGTTATGAAACGAAGGTTGAGATTGAGGGTGAAGACCATAGGTAAGACAAAGAAGGCAATGGGCAGAGAAGTGAAGAAAACTAACCTAGAGAGGAAGAAAGTGACCATCAAAGTATAAGAGGGACTCATGAGATTGCCTATGAAAGTGACCCCACAGAGAGTGCAAGCAGTGATACAAAGGCTGATTTTGATAGTGAACATAGTGGGTCAAAAGATGAAGAAGAGGACAGTGGAGATGAAGATGTACCAAGTAGTGATAAAGACACCTCTAGCATTGCAAAAATAGAGGATGACAGTCCTAAGGGTCTTGATAGTGACGATGGCATAAGAGATAGTGAAAATGCCTCTCAAAAGGGAATTCAAGACCAAGGTGAAAAAGATGCACACACAGAGATCATCCATGAGGAGAAAAGCAGTCCTAAGGTCGCTAATGATCAAGGTTTCCAAATGAAACTTGTTGCACCTTTCCCCATTACCTATCAAAGAGGAGAGAGGCATGTGCTTGATGCCTCCAAAAGGCAAGGGGCCATGCCATCCTCCTCAACTCAAATGATTGACAAAGGTAAACAACAAATGAAGGAGGAAGTAGAAAATCATGAGGAGGAAAGAGAGTTTTAACTCATCCACATATACAGTGATGAGGAAAATCAAACAAGAATTGACAAATCCCTTCTACAAGATAGGAATGCATAGATCAAGGACTTGGAAGTTGAATTAGAAAGAGCTAAATATGTCATTTACTTCCATCAGATGCAAAGCAAACAGATGAGTGGCCAACATGCCATCTATGAAGCAAGAGCACTCAAGTACCAGAAAGAGGCTCAAAGGTCACAAGTAAAGTTAGAGGAGTTCATGGGTGCCTATGAAGAAAGTAGTGATGAAGAGGGTCAAACTAGAAGGAGACCTAGGACTATGGATCTTAGGATAGCATTGGCAAAGCAGAAAGAAGAAGAATTAGCCCAAGCACAACAATTTCCCCTCACTGAACTCCTTGCCATGGAAATTGAGCATGATAGGGAATCATGGATTGAAGTGGCTAACATACACCTTGAAGCCAAGCTTGAGAAGGCCAACAAAAAAATGGACTTGCAAAGGATAATGGCTAAGCACTATGCATGAAGAAACCAAATTGCAAGAAAAAACTCAAAATTGCCCAAAATGAGGTCCAAGCACTAAAGGAGGAAAAATACCAATCTAGCCTTGATATTTTGGCCCAAGCTTCTCTACAGGTCTCCCAGGACCCATGAGGCACCTGCCTACCAAATTTGGGAGAAATTGAACAAGTTTTTGTTTTTTGCAAATTTTGAGGCTAGGAGCGTAGCACACCTTGTGCTGCACTTTTTCCCAGGGCATATTCAAGAAGAAAGGTTCACATTTTTGGATTCCTAATATTGAGAGGATCATGCTCACCAATTTTTAGCTCAATTGGAGTTGTTTTGGTCCCCCAAAAGGGTCAAAAACACTCATTTCTTCACCATTCTGCCCACTTTTCTGAGCATGTGCTACGCTCCTGGTAGTCTTGGAATTTTTACTTTTTGGACAGGTTGAAGAATTCAGATTGAAGAAATAAAGGTATACCTGGAAAATATACTTCAAGGGATTTCAAACGAGCCATCACAGAGCCTTTTCTGACATTGGGAAGGCCTCCAAAACATTGCTGCAAAAAGACCTATTTTTCTTGTCTCTGGGCTGCGCTCCTGGCATAATTTCAAATTTTGAGACAGTGTGCTATGCTCCTATGGGTGACTGGGAAGAATTTACGTTTAGAAAGTTTACATATGCTTTTCAGGGCCTAACAGTCAATTTAATTGCTATATATGGCCGGAAAAGATATTTGTTAGATATTTTTGTGCCTTGGGCCTTGTAAGGCCTCAATGACAAGTTAGGATATTTCTTGTTGGCGAATAGGCTTATAGATGCTCTAGTAGGCTTTCCTCTTCCTTTCTTGTTATATAAGGCATGAGGATTCATTATAAATAGTTGGGACTTGATGTGTTTAAGAGAAATACATGGTTTTTGGAAGTTGAAGGACAATTTACTGTTGTGGAGCTTGTGGATGATTTGCCTTGATTGATGGTGATGAAGGCTTTCTTGCACGATCCCTGAGTTTAGTTAATGGTGATGTATCTCTCATATGTTCATGTTTTTCTTGTTTTCCATATGTCCATATTTCTATATTTCAATAGCTCAGAAGAGTATAGGATGAGAAATGTTGTTTGAGGCACCTCAGTCCTCCTGTTAGTTATTGTTTTCATGTTTTCTTCTGCTGGGTTAGTTTAAAGAATTCTTCATTTCTCCTTAGGCCCACCTAAGCTTGGCTATTTCATTGTTGGATTAATATGCTAGTTTATAAACATGATTCATGGTAAGCCCTGCTTGTTTAATGTTATCTAAACTCTGTCTTGAAATCTCTCTTTGATGTATTGATTAATAGGTTAAGTCAAAGAGGTCTTGTTTCGATCTTGCCCTTTGAATATGCTTATCATTTTGCTTCGAAGTTCTATATAGTTTAATGAATGATTTTTAGGTGTTCCCTCTTCATTTATTGATGCTAGTTGTCTCTTATATGTTTTCAAATCTTGAAAGTAGAATCATTGAAGTTAGATAAGTTGTCTTACTTCATTTGCTCCACTAGATTGTATATCTTGAATGTATTTGTTTAAAAGTATTATTATTGAGTAAATGGTGTGCCCTATCTCATAACTAGTATCTTTTTCTTATCAGTATTTAAGATATCTCTGTTCATAGGTATTTGACAAAGGATTCTTAGCTTCCCTTTTCCCTACCTTGGTTCCCAAACTTAATGTCCATTTCACCTCACACATAAACTTAAAGATCCATTGACTACACTAGATTTTCCCTGTGATGTACCCCAATTCACTATCGAGATATCAATGAATTCATAGACTCCATTGCCCAATTAATTTTATAACCTCTCACTCCACCTATCCTACTTGATCATCTTACCCCAACCAAAACAAACAACAAACCTACACTTAACAACTATCCTAAAATCAACCATCCAAAGCGAACAAGTTCACATCCTTTGCGCATAATAGAGAGAGCCCTCTCTGAGTCCAGGAAGACTAGGTCCTAGGACTCCAAATATTGGTCTGATGTTACCCTATCATTTGATTTAGCAATCTTCCAAATCACGGGACACCAACAACCGATAGGTGTAAAATCTATATAAAAATTTTCCAATTTGGACAATGGGAAAATTTGGCCCCTCTGGAAATGAGGCTCAATCATGGTTCCACCACCTATATTGCTCCACTCTCATGGTTCCACACCTTGATATGCGTGCCTGATCCAAATTTTCCTAGGCTTAATGGCGAATGAATGGGTTTTAAATAAAAAATATTGGGCTAATTTTACAAAGCCACCATTGGTGGCGCAACAGTGAGGTCATTCGGCGAAGGAGGAGACGTTAGGGGATCAAATCCCAACCCCTCAACATAGTTACCATTGCAAGTTATATTTGGTGGTAGAGATTTTTTTATTATTCATATGGGTGTGTTTGTTGGGACTGCCTGCTTGGGGGCTGGCCACATGGGTTGAGCGAGTTCGACCCTCGCCGGTCCCATTATGATACCCTCCGGTGGTGCTAACATATATATATTAAAGTTGTAGTGGTTGGGGCATGGGTTGGGTCCACTAGAGGTGGCCCGCCCACTACCTTTTTGGGTACAATAGGTGTGGGTCCAGTGGGGTCATGGCCGTCGACCCTCCCTCTTTAATATAACTTATTATATTATATGTTTGGGGTAGGGGTGGGGGTCACGACCCGCCCCTATTTTTTTTATATATTTTTTTGTTTTTAAAAAGAACGCCGCATTTTAAAATTACTAGATTTTAGGTTGAAGGAGACAATTTATCTGTTCGATGAATTTGCTCAAATTTTGGCTGGAGCTAGCTGGAATCCGGCCACCAAGATCTTGTGAAATTGCATCCTCCTTAACTTGCCATGTCACCTAGTTAACCCCATAACTTTTACCAGCTCTAACTTTCACATGAAAACTCGGTTTGATGAACCGTTCACACCACTGCGATCAAGACGACGAGATCTATGCTCTGGTCCTAATTCAAAATCATTCTAACCAATTTTATTTTTGAGCTTTGATAAGCCCGCTTTGTCCTCTATGTGTGTCTCTAGAGCCACCTGGATCATGAACAAAAATTAGCATGTTTCTTCAGTAGCTTCTCCAACGACACAATTATCTGCGCATATGCCTTTATAAACTTATTGTAGTAGCCAATGCATCCAGGTGTTGTGCGTAGTTGCTTCACTATCTTAGGTGGCTCCAGGTTCACAATAGCAGTTATCTAAGCGGGGTCTACCATCAATCCCTATTTACAAACAACATGCCCGAATAATATACCAAAAGGTACACAAAAGATTATATTCTTCAAATTTAGCGATATATGATACTATATATAGGTATCCAACATAAATCTTAAGCTTCAAACATGCTTCAACCTTAAGTAGACCTCCAAAAAATTTTGTATATACTCCTTGAAAGTTGTGACTGCAACTCTATAAAATATGGCAGGAGAATTATTCAATCCAAAAGGCATCACAGTGTACTGGTAACAACCCCACTCTCTGGAAAAATTTGTCTTATGTCTATCTTCTAGCGCAATAATGATATGATGGTAACCCGAAAAACCATATGTGAAAGAGTAAGCATATTAACCTCCTACATTGTCCAACACTTTGTCAGTGAATGGTGTGGGAAAGGTTTCATGCACACATTCATCATTCAATTTCATAAAGTCTACACATATTCTTACCTTGCCCTTTTTCTTATTTTCCTAAACTACCATAGGACTTGCCCATTCACATTGTTCGACTAGTTCGATGATCTAACCCTTGATTATATTTTCTAACTCCACCTTTACTTTTTCCTTATACTTCATATTCAAACTATAAGGTATTTTCTTTACTAGCATCGTGTCAGGTTTTAGAGTAATCCTCATAATTCCTAGATCTCCTACGATACCTTTCAATTCTGAGAACTTCATGGGGAAGAGCTCTTGATACCCATGCAGTAGCTATGAAATTTTTCTAATTGTGTCTTCGTCCCAATAATCTCCAATCAGTGAAAATTTTGGCTCTTCTTCTAGCCCAATATTCACCTTCTTTGTCTTTGCTGGATGCATTAGTCAGGGATTTCAGGATTTGGTCCAACAACTTCACAATATCTTTCTAACTCTGGGATAACAATATTGTGCGGATCCGCATCATCCTCTTCCACTGTCACATTATAACATTCTAGCGCATGCCCCAACTATGTGTTCCAATTGGGTTGTGTCTAATTTAGTGCAGTTGTATTCTTAAAAATCCCTACTCTGACTTCCTGAAGTGCTTCATCAATGCAATAATAGTCATATTCACAATTAAATATGAGAAGGATCCCTTCAACCAAATTTTTCTGGTTCGCTATTCCATGTCGCAATTCTATCTCAAGATACCAATTCATAGGTATTAGGTCCATTGTGTGAAAGAAGATATGTTCCAACTCTGGTTCTGGATCTTCACACCAAACCGAATTCCAACAGGACATATGCTCCTAGGGGTCATCCTTGCCATCATATTTTACTTTGATTCCGGTATTTACTTCGTCAAACCTAATATTCATCAGTCTGTGATACTCTTTCCAACATATAATGTTTTCTTTATGAGTACCCCACCATCTAGCTGGTGTAGATATCAGGGCTACACCCAATGCTTGGAACCTTTGGTCTTCTGGAACTTATTTTTCAAAATCATGAAGAAAAACACTGACATATCCTATCCCATAATAATAAGGAAAATTACATACCTCTGAAGTTATGCAACGAAGTGATCTTGCAATTCTATTACATCGCCTTCTAGAGACTTCATGCAACCTGATCTGGAAAATTTCTAGTTCTTTGATAGAGTCTGCAACACAGGAATTGTCATGCTCCCAACTTAGCCTTCCATATGTAGTGGGATTAATCCAATCTTCCTCCTTAGTTTTTATCTTGTAGATATTTTCAATGTCTGCGTCGGAGTACTCATTCAGGCTTTTTATACCACACTCATTTAGGATCTGATTCAATGACCCTAAGATCACCTTTTTCAAACATCATCTGTCTCCTTTTTAGATTAATTATCGTATCGGTATCGAAATCCAAACCTAATAAAAGCAGTGTGGGATATGTATTTCTATCATCGACAATCTAAATTACTTCTAAATATGCAATAGTGATACACTCCTTCAATATATACTACAACACCAGATAGTATTCCCATAGTTATGTTCATCTGTTGGTTGGCCATTCTTAGCTAGATCGGTGACCATTGCAACTTCAAATTTCCCATCCTCTCCTAAGTTTTCTTAGGCAACACATTAAACCGGATCCTAAATCTAGGATTATCTGATCCATATCATATTCCCCAATCTGCGCATTTAGCCTCATCTCTCTTCCTGTTCTCTTCTTATGTAGATTCAACTTGTTGACTACATGCGATTCACTTCATGGTTCTTCTTTACCAGCGCATGAGTCTATCAATTCCTAGATTCCTTGAAAAACCTTCCGATCTCTCAAAAGATTCATGAAGTTCTGCAAAAATGATCTTAATATAGTTGGATCAAATTCTTTCAGCTAAGTAGTTACTTTAGATTTTTCCTTCTTCGGTATCAACTTCTGTTGTGGCTGTGTGCTAGATGTCGAAGCTCCCTAATCCATGAAACTTCTCTTCACCTCTAGGAACACTTCTTTTTCTTCCTGAATACTTAACCTAGGGGATCGTTTTGCAGTCTTCCACACCCATTTATCTTCCATTGGCCTCTTACCTTCGACTACATAATATCCTATTGCTGTGCCACTTCGCATTACTATGTTAATGCATGGGTCATCTTCCCTTGGTTCAATAACCATCAAATGAAAATTCCACGTGGATGGCTAGTAGTGAAAATTTTAGGGGCTAATATTCGCAGGTGGGCTAATATTCCATGTTTTTTCCAAAAACAATATTCGCCAATTTCCATTTTTCTAAAAATGAATTCGCCCAAATTTTATAGTATAAAATTATTTTATATTAAAAATTTCCAATATTATATATTTTCTAATATAAATAATTAGAAATCTAAAACATTTTACGAACTTATCATTAAACATTTTAAAATTTAGATATTATGGACTAGTAATATTCGCCAAGGTTTCTAAACTTTAAGATAAACTTTCATCCTTAAAATTTTCCCTGACCGTTGGTTTATTTTTTCCCACATCTTTGTCATAAAGACCGGAAATTATTCTATCACATGATCAAAATATTTAGAATACTTACAGGTGTAGGTAGGATTCTGAAAATCCTGTGCGAAGTGTCTTGTTTCCTCATAGTTGTAACAAATGAGTTGGCCACGTCTTGACCAACGCCTCCTCCTCCTCCTCCTCCTCGTCCTTAGAGTCCTTCTCGACCGACATGCTGACCTTGATCCTCATTATCACATCCCTCATTTTGCATTCTATAAGCACCTGCACTTTTTTCTATCATCAAATCATAACTGCGACAATTCTTCTCATCATGCCCCACTAAGCTACAGAAGTTACATAATAGTTGTTTTGGGGTTTGCACATAATTTTGTAACAAATATAAATCCTTCGTGTGATGTTGACCTAAAAATTTACATATGTCACACCATTCACTTGATCTTGGGTGCAATGGATTAGGGCCTCCACTATTGATGTATTATATAAACTTAGATAATTGATCCTTATAGTGGCCTTCTGCCTTACACATTATGCACCATACTTCTAATCGAATTTCTAACCTGAATTCCTTACCCTTATTGAGATATTTTAGCTCCAAATGCATTGCTTCTACTTGGATCTGAATCTACTATAATCCTGTATGAGTATCTCCCACTGGCGAAGCTTCTAACTTCATCGCAATTTCCAGAGCTTCAACCTGTGTGGATATCTTATGTTGTGTCAAAAGTAGCCTGATATGTGGCAATAACGCAGCTATAAACCACTAAATATGATGCTCCTTAGGGATTTTAAAGCTTAATTTTCCCATTAACAACTTTAACCTTTGATCTAATTCCCAAAATGACTCACTTACCAATTGCTTGATCTCCTTTAGTTCAGTAATACATTGTGACTGTGATTTTGGATTCTTAAATTCTCCAGTCAGTGCTTTCTTTGTATCATCCAGTGAAGCACCTTCATTCGTCATGGATTACTTTATATACAATGTTAGAGCTCTCTCCTGTAGCATGGTGACAATATGCACCTTCTTTATATCTTCATCAATGATTTGTCTTACTTTCCATACAACTTCAAATACAAACCAAAATTTCTCAAGATCCTCTGATCTGAGTCCTCTAAAGATCGGTAGCTTGATATCATTAGCCATGTTTCCTGGTGGTGGGGGAGGTGGAGGTGAAGGTGGAGGTGGAGGGAATGTGTAGGGATGGGGATGGGGGGTGAGGGGTGTTGCAGGATGGGGAATCCCAGAGGTGCCCTGATTATTCTCAACTCCTAACTATGACACACCTCTAGGGGTTGCGAGGTTACTTCCTTATTCTTCATTCTTAGATCCACTCCACAATAGACTGTAAGCAATCTCAATGTAATTTTTGCAATCTACTTTGTATCATTTTCCACTTCGTGTAGATACAACTCCATAATTAAACCCAAACATTAATGTGAGTGAATTCGTAGTACACAACTTCAAGGAATTTAGATACTTACCTCGCAGACCCTTGAAAATATTCACTTAGCCTCACTGTAAGATACAGATGTGTTTATTGCGAACTCAATAATAAATCCTCCCAGAATACTGTCGATACAGAAATAAACAACATGCGATATTCTATTATCGGTCTCCTTGAGTCGCTATAATAATTTAGGGCTCCACGCAGTAGGCTTGTCTTTCTTAAAACATGTATTGTTGTAAATTAGATTTGATAACCATTCGTCAACTTTGATAACCATTCATGCAGTTCATTTGCAAGCGTCGTGAAGAAAATATCATGTTGTTATGTGAAAATATACCTCTACAACCAAGATTAAGTCAACAGTTGTGGATTTCTATTTTCTTGAGCTATGAACTCCTGTTCTTTTGACAGATATATCCAATCTTGTATTTCCTTCTTTGTCGGGTTCCACATCCACATATACCTGAATCAGATCCTAGTCCCAGAAATAGAACCATTTGTTTGCTCAAAGGGTTCTCGACCCAGGCTCATAGTTAGTTGTGCACCAACAAAACCCTCTATTATCTTCCCTTTTTGCAACGACCCATTGCACATATTGCAGTCTCACCCGAGGCAATATTGGGGGGTGTCAGAACGAAGTTTATGTATCTAGAGGGAAAATGGAGTGTGGATTTACTGCTTAACTTCTGCTTGTGCTTATTTGAAACTGTGCAGATGTATATATCTACTCTAATATCTTATACTTCATTCATCAATCAGTATTTGTGCGCACTGTGCCTTTATCATCAAGACATACATAAAGCATATAAATAACTTCGCAACACTGATAATAAGAAAACATAATGCATAAACATAGAGATGTATTCAAAAAATATTCGTATTTATTATGATCAATCTCTTCGATACATATACTTTCTATGATTTGTGCACACAGCTGTAGGTGGTCTGCGCAGAAATTTGCGGACTCTTCAAGGCCTCCATGTGCTCAGCTACGAAGCCTTCCCTGAGACCTAAAACAAAAAAACATAGATATTCAATAGTTTATGTTCATCACAAGTACGACTTATCTTAATTTGACTTGAAATTACATTGCTTTATATAGCCTTTACATACATATGAAACCATGGTCCACATACCATGTGCAGACAAAAACTAATCAAATAAACCGGAACCCTTTACAAAAATATGGGCTTCAACCTGCCCCGAAGCCCCAAACCTTCACGCGGTAGATTCATCTCCGTTGGACCACACACTCCTCTTCCTCAAAATTAGGAGTCTTTGACTCAAAGTTGGACCAATTTGGGCCATGCCCAACATAATGAAAACACCATTATCGATTCTTTTCCTTTAAATTTTATTTTCTTGTGCCACCTCTGCTATTTTTGTTTCCATCAATATTTTCCTTTGCAACCAATGAAAACCTATTTACCAATGTAGTTTCCTATTTCAATCTTTTCCATTTCCTTTTCCTCTGCCTTTGTATTTTCTTTTCCTTTGTCACCTTTTTTACTTTTTCATTTTACACCAATGATTTCCATGATTTTCTTTGCCACCTTTGTTTTTGTTGCCTTTTCCTTTGCCATCAATGAAAACATGTTTCCAAGAATCTCGTCCCTTGGAATTTATGGAAACACCAAAATGAAACAAATATATCATCACCAATGATCAAATAAAGCAAATGTAATGCTCTTATTTGTCTTTGATGCTTCTCCCTGTGTTTTCTTGGAGGTCCTTCTCCCTCTTTGTATGAGGTTATTTGGCATCTTTTGTTTGATAATCAATACTTCTCCCCATTTGAAATCAATGGAAAAGATACTAACATGCTCCCCTATCAACAATCTCCCTCTTTCTTCTGATCATGTGGACTTATCAATTTATTATTCTTATGTTGAAAACCTTAGGTACCTATGATCTGATCCAAGTAGCTTCCTCTCTGTCTTGTGAAGAAGACAAAGTTGAAGGGAAAGGTGTAATTAATCCCAATATTTTCCTTAAACATGTAAGAGCGATATCTTGCTAAAATAACACATACTTGTGCAACTAAGCCATGAGAAATGATTCATGTTGGCCTGAGTCTCAACTAGGATTACAATCATAATAATGCCTACCTAGACATATACATCTAACCTCTAGCAACAAGAACAACCTTTCCTATGCATGACACCATCAATTTTGAACTGATGAAAAACAAAGTACAACATTTTAAACAAACATAGAGTGAATATCATCAATGAATTCCTAAAAATATCACTTGCATTAGAGGAAATTTCAGCCTAAAAGTGGTCTCCTAACAAAAAATAATAGTAAAAATAATAAAATAAGGGTTGTAAATTTTGGAGGGAAATGAAGAAAACTACTTTTTTTAATTGTATTTTCGGTTGATCTCCTTATAGGTTTACTAAAATTTCATCTTTAGTCACTCATTATATGTGGAATTAAATTCCACATCCAATGAGTACCCATTACGCATACTTTTGAGAAGACCCACATTGATAAAATTTGCAGATACATTAAAAAACGTGTTCAAACATGTTTTTTTAATGTATCTGCAATTTTGATCAAGGTGGGTCTTCTCAAAAGTATGCATAATGGGTACTCGTTGGATGTGGAATTTAATTTTGCATCCAATGAGTGTCTACACGTGAAATTTGAGTAAACCTATAAGGACATAAGTCAAAAATACAATTAAAAAAAGTAGTTTTTTTTTTCGTTTCTCCCCAAAATATTTACATGTACCTCTTTTTAAATTTAATTTTTTTAATTGGTTTACATATTATGAAATGGAAATTACATGAAAATTTCATGTGCACTTTTAGGCTAAAATCTCCTCTAATGTATTTCACTTGGAAGACTTCTAATGGCAACAAAATCACCATGATACATTTGACTCATCAAGAATCAATTATATAAATTAGGAATTTCCTACTAACACTTGGAATTACAATCTCATTTTGGAAACATAAACAACATACTATGAAAAAGAGTCTAATGACTAACAATACCTTTGATATTGAGTGATGAATTGATGCAAATTGTTGAATTTACACCAGTGATAGCTATTGTTGAGCACTTGATAACATAGTGTTCTCATCCTCTCATCATGCTTCTTTCACCAAAACTTATGATGCCTAATACCAATTAATAACATTATAGAAAAAATACTTTTTATATCAAATGAAATTTTCCTTTGTCTTGCAGCAACTAACTGATACTAATTAATGACACCAAATATCAATGAATAATTTGATACTCAAATCTTGACTTGAGTATACTCCCACTGTGGCCATGCTCCCTCTTTGCGTTAGGAACATGTAAACAATACTTGATAAAGAAACTTCCACAATAAACATATCATCACCATCTACACATACTCACACTACCAATTGATTTGACAATAACATTAAATCAACTACGCTATTCAATAGTCAACATAAAATGATATACTTCCCTTTATCCTTCGGATGCATTCCTTTGCATGATCCTTTATGTTATCCATGATAAATATTAGGTTGGTCTAGGTTGGTCTTAAGTTAATTAGGTTGAGTCAATTAGGTTTGAATAAGGTCTTTGGAATTCAAATTTTCAAAAAATGTGCATATGTGAGGGGTCTTGAAGGTTATCATTCATGTTATATTGTTCAATGTCAAGGAAAAATATTAAAAAAAATCCCATGGCCCGAGAAAATCTAATATTTTTTGTACACTTGGCACTTTCACCAAAATCCGCAGCAAAATCAGTATCAAATAGTCAGGGTTTGCCACAGAAGTTCTTGACACTTTCGTAGCGAATTCAACCTCCTGAATCAGCTAGTTGCCAAAATGTTGCTTAAAAAGAAGAAGAAGATAGAATAAAGTATGATTTAAAGTATTAATTATGTATATATGGTTAATCCACTATGTAAATAAAGTGACATGATATTGGAACCTTAAATAAAAACCTTGCAGATTTGAAGGGTCGAGATCTTTTGCGATCAAATCAATGACGCACATCCAAATCCGCACTCCCTAGTGTTTCCATACAATATCCACGAGGGTGGGGGTCCAGGTAAAGCCTTTTTTAAAAACCAATGTTGCTATGAGACATTCCCCAATTGAGACCCCTCCACCCTCCCCCCCACCCCCCTCCGGGTAGGCTTCAAAACCTCCCTTTGACTATTTGAATCATTCCCTGTCATCCTATAAACTTTTCCATGTAATATAGACTGCCTAGTTGTGTAGTCAAGTGACAATGGTTTGTTTCAAATGTCAATGATCCAGTTGGAGGTCAAGATCTCACACAATTGTGAGACACTCATAACTATTGCATAGAGGTATCACGATTCATGGTGGATTCTTGTTCTAGTCAGCTATGCGAAAGCCCAAACCTTCATATGGCATGAAATGCATACAGGTTCATTTTCTTTCTGACAAATTGATAGCATGGATGTTTCAGTATTATGGCCGCAATACTTTAGTGGAGCTCAAACATTTGAAATACTGTCAAGGAGCTCATGACTACTTAGTTTTTATTCAGTTCTATGGTAAAGTTGCTAAACTTGGTTTTGGGATATTTCTTATCATACAACTTTTAAAATAGAAGCGATGTTGCTCACTCTGATGGAAATATTGGGCAACATATTGATGACAGTAATTATGTGAGATTTTTTTTGCTCCAAGTGGTTGATCTCAGAGACAATATTTTAGTTGAACTGTGATCATTCCAAAAACATACGCTACGAAAGTTCCTAATACTTTGTCTTTTATAGCGTTATATATTTTTTGACCTTTTTTGGGTAGTCAACACAAAAAAAGGTGGTTGAGTCATCTAATGGGATCATGGATATCATTGGGCCATCTATTTACGGGGGCAGCTAAACAATCTACTTCAAATGGCTAACATGGCTAAACACCTCATCATGATTTCACCTCACATAAATGGACAACTCGTCATCAAATCAGTTTTATGAAGACCTTAAATCAAGTGTATCAGTTGGCCACCTCAACATGGCAGTTTGATTCGACAAGGATGACAAACATGGGTTGTTAGACATTTTGTTAAATTAATTAATGGCCATAGAGTCATTTTTTAATACCAACTCTACTAAAACATAAAAAATCCCTATTATTCCTCAAAATGATGTAATACTAATTGAATTAGATCTCTAGGTCAAGTATCAAAGTCTAGCTAGGTGGGAGACCTTTGTAGCCATTAGGGGAATTTTGAGGTCTAAAATGGGCCTTCTAAGAAAAAATCACAACCAAAATAAACTTTATAAGAATCAATAAGATTCAATATGTTGATGTCAACCATGGGTGATGATTCACCATTTTTTGACTAAAAAAAGTTAAAGATAAAAAAACAATAAAACTACCTTCTCAACTTGTATTTTCAACTTATCTCCCTAAGGTTTTACTAATATTTAGAGTGGGAGTAATCGTTGGATGTAAATTTTAATTCCTCATCGAAGGAGTACCCATGTTGCATACTTTCGATGGAACTTGCTACACGAAAAATGAGAAATACATGAAAAAACATGACTGCAATCATGTTTTTCATTTCTTTCTCACTTTTCATGTAGGAGGGTCTATCAAGTATGCAACATGGGTACTCCATGGATGAGAAATCAAATTCTGCATCGAACGAGTATTCTCGCTCAAAATTGGAGTAAACCCATAGCAAGATAAGTTGAAAATACGAGTTGAAAAATTGGTTTTTTTTTCCCTCTAAAATTTGATGATGTAATCTAATATTATTTTATTATTTCCACTATTATTTTATAATTTCCTTTGGAGGCCCATTTTAGACCTAAAAATTCCCCTAATGAGAGATCTCACTCTATAAATGAGGGGTTTTATTGAATTTCTTAGGGTTGGTTGATGAATGCAGATGAGAGGAATATTATGTAATTTGGTTTCAACAAGCTAATATACAGTTGAAAAAGTGTTTTTTAGACCTCATATTTCTTTTAAGCTTACTTGTCTATGGTTTTTCCATTTCTGATATTATCATTAGCTTCATATTGTCATGATTACTTGAAATTCATAGTATTATGCTCCAATTTCCTTCATGTGTTATGTGTATGTTGTAAAAATTTATCTTTTAAGCCCGATTTCCTTAGCTTCCATGAAATACATTTACTTGTGATTGAAGTCCCATAGTTGAATCCATGCCCAATGGTATCCTTTGATACATCTTCCACCTATAAAATCATTTAAAATAAAAAAGAGTTATCCATCTACAATATAAGCTTCATCTTGAGTATTCATATATTTTCTTTGAGAGAGCCCTCTCTGACTGTAAGGGATAACTTTCAGTCCAAAGTGGTTTGAAATAGTTGCATTAGGTTTACCATTGAACAACCCATTTGGTCCTAGCCTATTGATAACATTTTGGTGCATCTTTTGGGAGCCGAAAAGCTCCATTTCCTAGATTTTTCTTGAGCCTTTTCATGTTGATTGCTGAGGGTAACATGAAATCAGGGTTTTATTTTGAAGGCTGTGATATTACCCTGGAGACTCAAATCTCAAAAGGTACAGAAGATCAAACCTTCATGGTGACTCCACTACTTGAAGATCAGTAGCTTGAAGAAATTCCAAGTTGAGTTTTACTACAAGAATAAATCCCAGGTATGCTCCTATGGATTGGTCTCACATCTATGGTTTTACAAATCTGATGCCTTGTGTTAATTGGTCAACCCATCTTTCCATGTTCAAAGATTAAAAGAAAGAGATGTTGGTCTGCATTTGGTTAAATTCCATATACATGTATGTAGACAGAGAGTTGATTTTCCTGAGGATTGGCTCATGGAGATGTTTATGGCTACCCTCGAAGACAAAGCTAGAGTATGGTATAAATTGTTGAAATCAGTAAGTTTGTGTTATCTTAAAAGTTTTCATAGAATATTTTTTGAACGTTATGGGAAGTCTCATCCTTCATCACCACTGTTTCAAGACCATTGTAATATTTGGAAAGGTTTCATTCAATATATTAAAAGTATTTATGATGATGTATAATGTATGGATGATGAGGAGATATTAGAGGAACTTTGTGAATTTTCTTCACAAGCTAGTTGTAATGATGATCAATAAATTTTCCAGAAAGTAGATGTCTTTTCTTCAGTTGAAGATGAAATGGATCAGATATTTGACATTCAAGTCCTATTACATGAAATTTATGAGGATTTGTAGCCTTGTAAATCTATATTCAGTCAAATGTATGCGCCAAATCATTCAAATTGTTTTTCAATGCATTCCTTTTCTAATATTTTATGTCAAGAATAAACTCCTCAAGATTGGGTTGTTGAAAATACATCCATGGAAATTCTGAATAGTGAGGTAACATGTGATTAAAGTTCAATTTTAGGTCAAACTGAGCTACATGAAGATGCGAATATACAAGTTTTACCTATTCTATTTGGCATGTTAGGGTCCCGTGATTTCGCTGATTGGCAAGCCAAATGACAGTGTAACATCAAACCAATCTTTGGAGCCCAAGGACCTAGCCTTCCTAGACTCATAGAGGGCTCTCTCTATATGTGTAAGGGATATCTGTGTGTTTTCTTATTGTGTTCTGATTTTAGGCTAGTTATGAAGTAAGTTTCTTGGTTTTGGTTTTTAGGTTGTGAGGGATGAAACTGATCAAAGATATAAGATAGGTAAAAAGATGTCAGATCAACTGTGCTATGGGGTCGAAAAGGTCAAGAAAGCTATTAGATGGTGATACAAGGCTGTTGAAGGGCCGATTTGATTCGAGGTAGAAATGATCTTTGGGCAAAATGGAATAAAATGGACATCAAGTTTGGGAACAACAAAGGGTTTCAAGCATAACTAGTTTAATAGTTGACATAAACATGGTAGGGCAAACCATTAATCATGAGAAATGTAACTATAAGCTAATCAATACATAGAAATAAACATTCAAGCCATGCATAGAGATATATAACTCTCTAACTTTAGGAAATGGCTATCAGACTTTGGGGAAATACACTTAGGACAGACAAACAACTTAAATCACTATGCCGAAACGCCTAAACACAGTACTTCAAGTTATTGGGCACTTTGAAAACAAGATTGCATAGTCTTAGACAAAGGGCAAGATCAGAACAAGACCTCCTCGGTTCAACAAATTACAATCTAATCAGTCAAAGAGAAATTTCATGGAGGGATCTATGGCTAGCCATGAGTAAGAAAGACATACCGTAAATCATACTTAGCATGCATAAAACCATGAATGAAATAAGCAACAATATCCTTAAGTTATTAAAGAGAAATCAAGAATTCTTTAATGTGACTAAGGATGAAGAAAACATGAAAGCTATGAAGAAACAGGAAATTTGAGGTGCCTCCAAGGGCATGTCTTAAATTTGTTCTCTACTATTCTATAGCAAGCAAGAAACATAGATTTATGAATGAAAACTAGGAAAAAAAACAAAGAGAGAGACACTATACCATTCTACCAAGTCATGGAATCCAACAGCAATCCTCTTTCATCATCCAAGAACATCCAAGAGACTATCCAAAAGCATGAGACAAGTATTTCTTCCAAAGCTTATATGACCATATATTGCTTCTATCATCAAGTTCCAACCTTGTTTACAATGAAAGCCTTTGGAATATATAGGCTCAAGTGAGGAAAACCTCTTAGTTCAATTTGCACTCTCATTGGCCTATTCAAAATATCTAATCTTGTCCTTGAGGCTTTGCAAAGCTCAAGGCACAAAATATCTCATAAAATATCTAAAAAATGCTAAAAGAGGGAAATAAATTGACTTTTCATAACTTCTCATGTGCAAAAATAGCTAAACGCACATGAGGAAAAAGTAGTTTTTAAAGGTTCAATTTTTACAAAAATACTCAAAAATTACATCAGTAAAAGGTCTCCTGACTTTCCAACAACTTTTGGTAGCCTTCCCGATGTCGAAACGAGGCTCATGATAGCTCGTTGGAAATCTCTAAGTGTATAACTTATGGAGAAACTACAATTTTCCCAATCTGATGCCTGGAAGTTCTCCAAAAACATGCCTGTGTGTAAAAAACTAGAAAATAAGGTTTGCTGATAGACCGAGCATAGTGTAGAAAAAGCAGGCATTTTTTGCCATTCCAGGGGAGCAAATGATCTTCAAATTTCCTGAAAATCGCTGAGTTTGTGCTCCTAAAATTATGGCATCCAATGATACCATTCTCCTCCTTTTATGATCCCCCAAACTGAAATGGCGAAGCCCATGAGTTTTGGCCAAAAACCCAAAAATGCCAAAAAACCAAAATATGTCGAAAATCGCCCAAAATTGGCGAGCATGACCCTCAAGGGTTCTCAGCAACATGTTGTGAAGCAGAGGCTAAAATTTGAAGTCTTGATGTGTCTTTCCTCACTTTCCGTGTCGGGCGCTTCCCTTTATCCTCCTTGAGCTTTTCTTGAGCAACCTTCAACTTGTGCCGGGCAAACTGATTTAACTTTTTATAATGCCTTGTCATTCTCCTTTGAAGGTCTAAATCTCTGTTTTCCTTCTCCAATTTCTTCTCCAAGTGGTCATTGACTCTCTCAAGCCACACCTCCTTATTGTTCTCTATCTCCTGTTCAAACAATGTACTGAGAGGGGTAGATTGGAGAAGGGCTTTTTCCTCTTCTTTTTGCTTCTCGAGGGCCGTTTTAAGCCCCATGGTTCTAGGCCTCTTTCGCCTAGCCTGATATTCTCCTTCAATTTCATCGAACTCACCCATGAGTTCTTCCAACCTTGCTTGGGCTTTGGAGGCCTCCTTCCTCTACTTAGTCACCTGTGTCTCATAAACAGCCATATGGACACTCATTTTCTTATTTTGGATTTGCAAAAATTGATTGAAATTCCTAGCTCTCTGAAGATCATCCTTCAAAGCATCAATTTGGCCTTCTCTATGGATTAAGAGGTTTTCTAGAATCTGGGCCTCATTATCACTATCATCGCTTTGGACTTGGATGATGTCGAATGCACTCTCTTGTTCATGACTGCCTTCTTCCTTACCCTTCCCTTTGCTTTGGGTGGCTATTCTAGTGCTCTTCCTTCTAGGCAAATCAATCATGGGTTTCTTTGGAAATTTTCCTTTACTCCAGAGGGCCCTTGTCACATTTGGAGTGACAACCCTAGGCACTCTCTTCTTTTCTGTTCGAGGCTTGGCCTTTTTAGGAGAATAGGGCATGGCCCCTTTACCTTTTTCACCTTGTTTCTCTTCTTTTTGAGTTTGTTGTTATTCTTGAAGAGGTTGTTGTTCCTGAGGAGGCTGCTGTGTATCATCTTTTGGCTGCCCTTGTTCATCATCTTCATGTTGCTGCTCTGTCTCATAAGGCTATTGTGTGTCCTCTTTTGACTTTTCTTTCTCATCACTATCATGCTGCCCTTGCTACTCTATCTCACCCTTACTGTGTTGCAGTGTGTCATCATAGGGTTTTTGTTCACCCTCATTACTGTCATGCTGCTGTTCAGCACTTTCCTCCTCCTCCCCTTGCTATTGTTCATCATGTAGGTTTTAACCCTGAACAGAAATTATCTACACAAGAATCTTATAACAGAAAATAAACAATAGCAAGAGCATAAAACATACAACAGATAAACATAGAGATTTTCCCCTGGATCCCAAATCGGGACGACCAGCTTGATTTTTCATTATATTCCTTTTAGTGTTACAACACATATATATACATGCCGAAGCATACATAAACCCCAATCCATAAACCCTGTATTAGAACATAACTGTAGTTCCCTTGACTGGATGTACAAAAATACCAAGGGCTGAAAACCATCGTACCCCAAAACCATGTGCAAAACCATGCACAAAACCATGGACGCGAACTACCCACCAGAAATTAAGGACTAAAAAATTTTCACCGGGGCGCTACCCTGGACCCCGACAGGGGGGGCTATCGCCCCCCCTCTTACCCCCCCGCGCGTTCTTAGTCGTGGAAATAATATAACACATACCCAACATTCTCCCACTTGTTGTTTTATTTCCACAGGGGGTCACAAGAGAGCTTAGTCATTGGCCCAATTCTTCAACACCCATTGTTTCTCTACACCAAGAGAATTTCTGAGTGCTCACAGGCTTTGTTAATGCATCTGCAACATTCTTCAAAGTGTCCACCTTTACCAGCAACACCCTTTTAGCCTCAACCATATCTCTAACAAAGTGATATTGAACATAAATGTGCTTTGTCTTTGAATGATAAGCAGGGTTCTTAGCCAAGAAAATTGCACTTTGGCTATTGCAGTCTATCCTTATAGATTGTTGTACCAACGCAATACTTGAACACAATCTCTGCAACCAAATTTCTTCCTTGTTTGCATGAGTGGCTGCTATGTATTTTGCCTTTGTAGTTGAAAGAGCCACTACAGACTGCCTTTTACTCATCCAACTGACTGCGCCTCGAAATAGGCTAAACACATACCCACTTGTAGATCTTCTTTTATCCAGATCTCTAGCCCAGTCTGCATCAAAAAAACCACGAATGTCCAACATTATTTCCAATCTTGGTCTTCCCTGGTAGCACAAGCCATAATCACTAGTGCCACGTAAATATCTGAAAACCCGCTTCACTGCTGTCCAATGCTCCTTCCCTGGGTTTGACATAAACCTGCTTAATACTCCCACTGCATGTGCAATGTCTGGTCTAGTACAGACCATTGCATACATCAAGCTACCCACTGCACTTGCATATGGAACACGAGACATATACTCCTCTTCTTCTTGTGTCTTGGGACACTGTTCAGCAGACAGCTTTACACCTACAGGAATAGGAACATTCACCAGTTTACTATCCTGCATATTGAACCTCTGCAATATAGTCTCGACATACTTCCTATGGTTTAACCAGAGCTTCCTCTTTGCCCGATCTCTCTTAATTTCCATGCCCAAAATATAGTTTGCAGCACCAAGATCCTTCATGTCGAATTTGGAGAACAGTTGGGTCTTCAAATCTTGGATAATTTCTTTGTCATTTCCAATCAAAAAAATATCATCCACATACAAGACCAAATAAATAACATGGTCACCAATTAATTTAAAATAAACATAGTGATCCTCCTTGCTTCTGGTGAAGCCAAGTCCCCGTATATTGGTATCAAATTTCTGATACCACATCCTTGGTCACTATTTTAACCCATACAGAGACTTCTTCAACCTGCATACCAGTTCTTTCTTACCCTTCACCATAAAACCTTCAGGTTGCTTCATGTAGATCTCCTCTTCTAGATCCCCATGAAGAAATGTTGTCTTCACATCCATCTGTTATATCTCAAAATCAAATGCAGCAGCAACAGATAAAAGTAATCTAATAGAAGTAACTTTGGCAACAGGAGAAAAAATATCACCAAAATCAATTCCCGGCACCTGGGAATAACCTTTCGCTACCAACCGAGCTTTGTATTTCTCCACCTTGCCTTATACATTCATCTTCTTCTTAAACACCCATTTTCTCCCAATGGGCTTCCTTCCAGCCGGCAACTCCACCAGATCCCATGCATCATTTTTGTGCAAGGATGCTATTTCATCAACCATGGCCTCCTTCCAGAGTTTTCCATCCTCTGAATCTACTGCCTCCATGACAGTTCTGGGTTCATCATCAGTTATAGTTAAGGCAAAACTTGAACAAAAAGCAGATGGACTATACCTTTCTGGTTGCCTTCTTTCCCGAACTGATCTTCTCAAAGCTGGAGTTTGTGGCTCTTCATCTTCCGAGTCTTCTTCTGTTGTAGAGTCTGATTCATCCTCCTTTAGCTCAAACTCTATCTTCTCAGGTTCCTTTGGTAGGACTTCATGTTTAACAACATCTTTCACTTCTTTAAACACCACATCTCGGCTGTACACAACCTTCCTTGTTTCTGGGTTCCAAAGCTTGTAACCCTTTAAACCATCCTTATACCCAATAAAGATGCACCTTTCAGATTTATTATCCAACTTCGTCCTTTTCTCCTTTGGAACATGTACATATGCATCACATCCAAATACCCTTAGATGTGAAAGAGAGGGTTTCTTACCAGTCCATACCTCATGTGGAGTCTTATCCTCCAACACCGATGAAGGTGATCTGTTAACTAAGTAACATGCAGTCTCCATTACCTCTGCCCAGAATTCTTGTCCTAACCCGGTACCACTGAGCATGCTTCTTGCCTTTTCCATCAGTGTTCTATTCATTCTTTCTGCAACTCCATTTTGCCGAGGTGTGTATGGAGTAGTCTTCTGCCGTGCTATACCACACTTCTTACAGAACTCTTCAAATTCCTTCTTGCAGAACTCCCCACCATTATCTGTCCTCAATGCCTTTATCTTCTTCTCCGTCTGGTTTTCCACCAGAGCCTTAAATTCTTTAAATTTGTCAAAGACTTCAGATTTCTTCCTCAAGAAATATATCCATGTATTCCTTGAGAATTCATCTATGAATGAAACATAGTACACATACTTTCCCAGTGATGGAACTGACACAGGCCCAAACACATCACTGTGCACAAGTTCTAATATCTTGTTTGCCCTCTTAGCACCAGAAGGAAAACTCACCCGATTCTACTTCCCATATACACAATGTTCACAGAAATCGAAATACAAAGAAAAATTAGACATACCTTCTACCATACCATCTCTATGCAGTCTCCGAAGACCCTTCTCTCCAATATGTCCAAGCCTTTGATGCCATAGCATGGTCTTTTCTCCAGAGACAGCTAGGCTTTCCATCCCACTTTCAAGAACCACAAAACTGTTACACCCATCAATAACAGTGCTACCTTGTAGCTTGTATAAAGTTCCAGTCCGAACTCCCCACATTAATACCAGTGCTCCCCGAACCATCTTGCAGGCATCTTTCTTGAACACTGTTTTTACACCCGCATCATCCATCTTGCTTACAAAAATCAGATTTCTGGCCAATGCAAGAATATGCAGAACACCAGGAAGTGTTCTAATCCTTCCACCTTGCAGCTTCAACTTGACCTTTCCATGTCCGATGATTCTGGCCTTCCTATCATCCCCTAGGAAGACATCACCGTCATATTTTTCATACTCGCAAACCCACTCCCTATGGGGAGTGAAGTGAAACGATGCACCTGAGTCAATCAACCATGACTCATGATCTACATGTGTATTTGAAGAAGAAGCCAAATACACATCCCCACCTTCATCCGAGGAGGTTTTTTCCTCTGCAAAAGGAGCATCATCAGATCCCTTTCCTTTCTCAGGAGCTTTAGATCTGCAGTCCTTTTTGTAGTGCCCTTCCTTTCCGCATTTCCAGCACACCTTTACAAACTTTCCAGGAGATTTAGATCTCCCACTCAAAACCTTATTCTTGTTTCTGTTCTGAGACCTTCCTCATACAGATAAGGCATCTCCATTCTGAACCTCCATATTTCTTCGTCTCATTTCCTCCGACAGCAAGGCTGAGACAATGTCATCAAAATTCAAGGTAGTTGTATTGCTACCTATTGCAATAACCAGACTGTCCCACGAGTCTGGTAGAGAACACAAAAAAATGATGCACTTATCTTCATCTGAGATTTTAATATCAACAGATGACAGCTGACTTACCACAGTATTGAAGGCGTTCAGATGCTCTGTCACTGAGTCTCCATCATTCATCCTCAAGTTATATAGCTTTTTCCGCAGGAACAACTTATTCACCAGAGACTTAGATTGGTACAAAGTCCCAAGTTTTTCCCACAAATTCTTCGCCGTAGCTTCCCCAGATACATTCAACAATACTGAATCTGAGACACACAACCGTATTTTTCTCTTAACCTTCCGATCTAGTTTCTTCCATTCTTCATCTGAAATTCCCGTTGGTTTAGTACCTAGATATACCACGATCCACTGATCTTTATCCACCAGCAGATCCTCCATCTTGAGCTTCCACAACTCAAAACTCTGACCATTAAATTTCTCGATCTTTATCTTTCTTCCGCTCACCATCTTCTTTCACCGCAAGAATTGATCCCGCAGATCTCCCACTGAATAGGGTCTACCTAAGGCCCGAACTAAAAACCCTCAGCAGCAAAGGTGTCCCCTTGAAGCCAAAACAACTTTGATACCAAATGTAGGTTTTAACCCTGAATAGAAATTATCTACACACAAATATTATAACAGAAAATAAACAATAGCAAGAGCATAAAACATACAACAGATAAACACAGAGATTTTCCCCTGGATCCCAAATCGGGACAACCATCTTGATTTTTCATTATATTCCTTTTAGTGTTACAACACATATATATACATGCCGAAGCATACATAAACCCCAATCCATAAACCCTGGATTAGAACATAACCGTAGTTCCCTTGACCGGATCTACAAAAATACCAGGGGCCGAGAACCATCGTACCCCAAAACCATGTGCAAAACCATGCACAAAACCATGGACGCGGACTACCCACCAGAAATTAAGGACCAAAAAATTTTCGTCGGGGCACTGCCCCGAACCTCGACAGGGGGGGCTACCGCCCCCCCATGCGTGCTTAGTCGTGGAAAGAATATAACACATACCCAACACATCATGCTGCTGCCCTTCATCATCATTTTTTTTTTCTTCATGCTACTACCCTTCATCCTCTTCCTCATCATCATGATCATGCTCTTCTCCCTCTTGAGGCTCTTCTGATTGTTCTGTAGTAAATTTTAGCTTTTTAGGAATAGGTCTGCTAGAAGAAGGCGAGGGATGATGAGTAGAAGATGTAGGGGATGTATGGACTAGAGGAACAGTGGAGAAATCTGGATGAGTGATGAAAACATCCCAAGAGACCTCTCTCTTTTCAAGTTGATGAAGAATGATGATTTTGATGAGAGAGTGATGGAAGAGACATGCTATTTTTTGTGAAGGAGGCTTCTTCTGGATAGTGGAGGCCATTTTCTCAATGCTCTTGTGTAAGAAGAAAGGAAGATTTAGAAATCTGGCCCTAGTGAAATGCATGAGCAGTCGAATGTGATATGCATAAATTCGGGAGAATATTCCCTCACAAGTGAAGTACTTCATGATAATCTTCATGAGAGGGGCGTAGCTGGCTAAAATATATGAGAAAGGGAAAATAGAAGGACATGACTCTCTGTGCTCAGGCTTTAGAAAGGGCTTGTACTCATCTGAGTCCAAATGGCTTTGTTTGAACCATTTCTCACCAATATAGGGAATTTTAGTGGCTTTGGAGATGGATCTTGGGGAGAACTTGAAGTCAAGGCCTGCCAATTGGAAATGCTTATCTTGAAACCTCAAAGCACAAAGGTGTGTCAAAGGAGAAAAACTCTTCACCTCTTTCACCCTTTGACAAAAATCTAAGCACCCGACCTCATGGAAATCGAACGAGACTGATGGGTGTGCATTCACTTCTTCAGTGGAAATAGGTTCATACCTCTTATGAAATACACTCCTAATATCCTGCCTAGGAGGCATCTTGTTCTATATGATATCTGCAAAACGAAACTGCCTCAAAAAGGTTTTCAAGAGTGTGTTCTTCAAACAAAATTCTTCCTTCTTGGTAAATCAATATTTTGATCAAGGCAAATTGGTTTCAAATGCTGTGCAAAATGTTTTCTTTGGTATTAGGTCCCCGCTCCTTCAAAACACTATCCTTTCTCCCTTTGTATTCCAATCAATAAGTAAATTCAATAACAATCACACAGTCAACTAAAATGCATACACACAGTCAAAGGGTCACTGTGTTTAGGTAAAGTCATCAAGCTCCTTGTGTTTTGGTGTGAGCACAAACAACCCTGTAGTAGGAAAACACCCCTCCTAATCAAAATAATGCTCTTGTATTCACTATTCCTCACCCACAGTTTAGATAACAATACCTTCAAACTAATTTGACTGCTTTACTCATTTAAAGTCTGCTTTATAGAACAAAGGAGAAAACAGTGGTTTTTTTCCCTTTTTACGCCACATAGATGAATTTTGAAACAAAAAAGCACTTATACAATGATCACTATTCTTCGAAAATAGGCCCACTGTTTTCACTTTTCAAACTCTGTTTTTCTTCCTTTAAAACTGCTTCCACCTTTCAACTTGTTTTGAGGGAAATTTGTTAGGTTTTTGAAACTAATGAATCACTTCTTCCAGTCTCCCAATATGACAGACTTTTTCAATAACTTTTAACAAATCACTTTGAAATTCCTACCAAGACCTTCACCCTTTCATCAACATTTAGTCTTTTGAAAAACACAACATTCAACATCGTTTTAGAAATTTAAAAATACCAAGGAGGCACCTAGAATACCTCGAAACTTCTATGGCAAGTTTTGCTTGAGGGTTTGAGCAGCTTTGAAAACCTTTCTCCAGTCTTGTGAACAACAAGAGGAGTGTTGTTTGCGTTTTGGAATTTCAAAATAATACTTGCCAACGATTGTTACCTCCTTTCAAACATGGGAAAGTCAAAGTCCCGTTCATGCTTGTTTGGTGAGGTTTTTTTTTTTGAAAGATGTTTCAAAACAATCTCTTCTTTTAAACAAACTTAAACCTTTATCCTTTAAACATAACTTGATACTCTTTTGTCCGGATAAATGTCATAGTGGAAATGAGCATTTCTTTTACTAAGCCTGACACCTTCTTGAAATGAAACAACCCTTTTGAGAATTTTAAAACTTTGACTGTTTCTCATTTAAGGAATGAAAAAATGTCCTATTTTTCTGATACCTATACTATGGAAGGAAGTTCTGCTCTGAGCTACTGTGGCTTATCTTCTGTCACTTTTGATTAGTTGAAAAAGGTTTTATAAAATAGAAAAAAGCAGCATCTTCAAATATCAACATCACTTAGTGTTTTTCCTATTGAGAAAGGGATTCTTGTAGAAATACTTGGTGTTATGTGAAGTTTTCTTTGACACTATGAGGGAGATAGCTTCACCCTGTTGAAACCTACATTGACCATGTTTTCTCTTGATGTTCTAGATATGGTCATGCTCATTGTGAAAACCAAAATGAGATGGCAGGTGCTGTTGGAGTTTGTTTTTGACTGTGGCTAGAAATAAAACAGGAGATGATGTAGTAGAGTTAGAAAGTGAACAAGGAAAACTGCCCCTTTGTTTTTCTGTGAAGGAGGTCTGCAAGAAACCTGGGCTTTACTGTCATCTGTCCATCAAGAGTGCACTTCTTCAGAAAAATTCTTCTCTATTCCAACTGCAACAGCAAGGTACCTCTAACTTATTTTCATAAGGAGAATGCCTTCATTTGTGACAGTGGCCTGCATTATTGGCTTTGAATGTTGTTCCAGAATCTTGATACTCAAGCCATAATCTTTCTTACATATTTGTGAGCTTGTGAATTTATTTGCAATGCCCTTTTTGGGAAAGACTAAACTCATATTTCCTTTGTCTACTATGATGAGTAATTTTAAAGACATTCCCTCATGAACAGGAAGATCAATACCCTCTGAAAAATAAATATCATCATTGGCCTGTGTCATGACCTATCTCTCAACCATCAGCAAAGTTGTTTTAATTGGGCTCCAGACTGTCTTTGAAAGAAAATCTGATAGGAGATAAGCTATCCTCTTTGATATTTATAGTACTCATGCTTTCCCTTTGCTTTTTACATGATGGCTCTTTTCAAAAGCTTTCAACTGTCTCCTACTGTTCTTACCATTTGTCTCTCAATCAGTGAAAACCCCAAAGTCAACTACTACACTGGCCCTCTGCTTATAGATGAAGGAGGCGCTCTTAGTTTTCAACCCTCTACTTATGAAATGAAGGAGGTTCTTCAGTCTTCAAACCCTCTGCCTATAGATGAAGGAAGTTTTTCAGTCATGTCATATCAGCAGCTTTTTGATAGTGTTATTTTTCCTTTCACTGTCCTTTTAGGCTTTGACTGTGATTGCAAGAGCTTAATGAAAAGCTCTCTGCTCTGTAGCTGCATCCCAGGCTCAAGATCACATTGAGAAGCAACTGTCTTCTCATGTGGAGCCAAATATTGTCTTTTGGGATGCTGGTATGCCTCTGTCATTGAAATATCCATTAAAACACTGTAAAAACACCTAGAATTAGTTTGACTTATGGTCCATGTATTGCTGAGACTTGAGGGTGTATTAGTGGCACGACCTAGGGCTATAACCAACTTTATTTGCAGAATGGGAAGGTTTGTTATGACTGGTCTATAGCAGGTAGAGGTTATTTGGCTTTAGAGTGGTTTTCCAAGGGAGAAATGCCTAGAGCGCCACTACCTAACTTAGGGGAGACTTTTTGGATAGATTTGGATTGTTTCTTCAGAGCTGATGGGCAAACTAGTATGGCTGAGGCTAGATAGGATTTGATAATGAGGTTTCATCTCATCATGGGTGGACTGAAAAGTAAGAGGGCAAAAAAAAAATTATGGGTGTTTTCCAGCTGGCAAATTTGACAAATTTTTAGATCAGCTGCTAGAAAACTTGGTTGTTACAACTAGTTATCACCAACAAGTGAAAAATACTGATGACTAACCGTGGCTCCATTTGGGCAGGGTAGCTCCTTTTTAGGAGGTGTCCAGAATTTCAGATCTTTGGCTTATGAAGACCAGTGCCTTACCCATTAGTGCAAATTTCATTCTTCCTTGATGCTAATTCTGAAAAATGACAGCATGATTAGCATCAATGATATTTCTGTCTACCCCACTATCTTTCCTAACATTTTGTTTCTTTCTTTGGGCGCATTTAGACTAGCAACCCTTTTGACAATATATACTTTTTATTTTTGGAAAATGAACCTATCTAATTCTACACTTATATCTGCTGGAAGTTCAGATTAAACTGATGAACTCCTTCATTACTCTACCTATGCTAGATCAATTGTCAAGGTTACGTTGTTTGACAGGATTTTGTTCTCTAATCTAAAACACGAAATTGAAAAGATGATCAAATCAAGGTTAGACAGTATGATTTTTCATGTATTTGTGGCATGAAAGACAAGCTGCACACAAATATTATTTTGCATAAAATGGAAACTAGGAAAAGTAGGGCTAAGATGCACAATTTGTTTTTCATCCCCGCTTCCCTCTTTGGTTCTATTTTGGGTGTGTGGAACCAGTATCTTTTCCTAATTTGAGAAGTCAAGCTTACACAATGTTGACCATCTTTTCCACTCACTAACTTATCAGCAAATAAATTTAAAACATGTTCAACTATGATTAGGCTAGATAACTGAATAATTCATTTGAGCACTAGTAGTGGCCTTTAGACTTGCGTGCTTTCCGAATGACTATTTTTTCAACATGAGGCTTTACCATTTCTTTTAGAAACTGCCCTCTTTTTCTACTTTTTACTGTTTTTGTATATTCTTCTTTTTCACTTTTTCTTCAAACAATCTAGAACTGAAAAGATGCTCACAAGGCTGAGCTTATTTCCCACTGTTGTCTATCTATCCTAATCTAATCTATACACAATATACATTTATTTGGTGAACTCTCTTTTTCATTGTAACCAGTCAAGTAGATGATTACATGGGTGACTCTGGTTTAGTTCTTTCATGATGCTGAAGTAATGAAAATGCCACTTCCATTTGGCTTGTTTTCGGATAGTAGTGCTTAATTATTTTCTCATTCTTGGTAGAAACTTGTTCATGGTAGAACACACTACTCCTTCTTTAAAGGTTTCTAGGGAAACAGCAAAGGGGTCTTCAAATAGTAGCTGGCCTAGAGGATTTGAACAATAGACCTCATTTAGGATTACTCCCTCCTTTACTTGACTAACCTTGGGATTATTTTGAGAAAGAACCCCTTCTCCCTCTTTATGATTATCTGATTTGGCAACTTCAGAAAGTAATGTTATGCTACCTTCAAGCAATCTTGGTACACCCTGATTTAGTGAGATGATTCCTATTTGTGAGCCCTTATCCTGATGAGTAGGACTATTCTTTAGCACCAGGTCTTCTTGAGAAGAAATTTTAGTATCAGCATCAGTCTGTTCTGTACTTTTAGTATAAGAAAATGCATTAGAAGATAAATCAGCAGTAGAACACATATACATATATTCTTTACAAAAAGGTTTGGATGCTAGCTTTATGCTTAGGATTTCATTGGTTTCTTCTTTTGTTGAAAGGGGTGGTGTCTTTCTCTTTTTTTGGGTGGAACTATATTGTCTTTCTTCCTTTTGTGAATGCTCACAAGGATGAATGTCTTTTTGAGGAAGTATATCAACCTTAACAACAATTTGTTCTATTGTTTCTTTATGAGCAATTTATTTAGTAGGTAAGGTAGTAGTGGATAACATCTGATCTATTTCCTTTTTAGTTAAAGGAGGAGGTATTTTCTGTTTTCTTTGGATTGGGCAACAATTTCTTTCCATTTTTTGTGGAAGTTGATCTTGTGGCTGAATGTCCTCCTGTATTTTATAAGGAAAGGCAAATGGATTGTTATTTGTTTCAACCTTTTCAAAGAGCTCTTGTGGATCCTCTCTTATTTTTTGATGGATTTCATCTAGGATCAACTCTTCTTGGTCATATTGATGGATAGTTTGGGTAAGAAAATTATGGATCTCCTCTAAATAATCCTCAGGATGCCAATTTCCTAAGTTTTCATCAATGCTTACAAGGTGTTGTATGAGGTTTTCAGATTGATCACAACAATTTTTAGCCAATGATAGAGATGGACAATGCCCTATATATTGTCTACAAAATACTTTGTGTAAATCCTTCAAAGAAAACAAGATGCCAGGTTCTAGGCCTTCATATCATTCTCTTGCCTTTCCTTCTAATGCACCCATGAACATTTTCATGAGGCAGTCCTCATGCCATTCAACCTTTAACCTCCATACATGTATATGAAAATTAATGAGGTGTAGCAATGGGTCATCAACCTTTTCATCTCGAAAGATAGGTAGGTTTTCTATCCAATTTACATCTTTAGGCATTTTGTGTGGGAATCTAGGGATATGTTCTCTGCTCATCGGAGCATATCTCGCTTGTCTCCTTGGATCCATCTTTGTTAATTAGAAAGGATCACTATGTCTTTTCAACTAGTCTAAAGTTCTCTACAAGTGGATTCTTTTGGTCTAATGAAGGTTGTGGAGTCACCAGGTGGAGGATTTGAACTGTGTTGTCCACCATCAGCATGATTGGGATTTCTTAATGCATTCCCAGGAGATTTTATAAGGACTAGTGGAGTAATAGGCCTACTAGAGGCTAGTGGAGTCGCTAGGTGGAACTTGGTTGTTTTTGTATGGATGTAGCTATGTTCCACCACCAATAACTAGGGAAAAAGCCAATCTGGGGATGTTTTGGGGTTTTCTGAGTTTTTATGTGTGGCCTATGAGTTTTGGAAGAGTTTCCTATAACTGAGTCAACATTTTGCTAAGATGGTGAAACTGAGTTTTCTATGTTTGATTGAAACTTTGAGAGTTACTAAGGAGTACTTAGATTGTCACTAACTCAGAAGGTCCCACCATGATTTCCATTATGTTAGTGAGCAGTGGGATAAGTCAATCAGATAGTATTATTAAGGCTGCTGAAATGTTTAGGGAATCTAAGTTTGTTTATCACTGAGAGGCCCACCGTGATCGCCATTATGTTAGTGTGGCGATGAGGTGGCTCAATCAGATAGTAGCCTAGAGTTTAGTAAAGTAGTAAGGCCTACTGGAGCTAGTGGAGTCGCCAGATGGATTTTTAGTTGTTTTGAGGTATATGTGTATAGTCCACCACTAGTACTGACAAAAACCAATCTAAGGGATTTTTTGGGGTTTTTCTAAGTTTTTTATGTAGTCCTAAGGTTTTTAAGAGTGTCCTACAGCTGAGTCATACATTTTTCTAGGATGGTGAGACAACCAAATTCTACTCTTCTAAGTTTGACTGAGATTTTGAGAGTTCCTAAGGGATACCTAGGATGTTTTGACTTAGAGTCCCGCCGTGATCACCATTATGTTAGTGAGCGGTGGGATAAGTTAGCTAGATAGTATTCTCAAAAAGTCTCTAAAGATTAGGGAAACTAAGTTCGTTTATTACTCAGAGTCCCACCATGATCGCCATTATGTTAGGGTCCCATGATTTGGCTGATTGGAAAGCCAAATGACAGTGTAACATCAAACCAATATTTGGAGCCCAAGGACCTAGCCTTCCTGGACTCAGAGAGGGCTCTCTCTATATGTGTAAGGGATATCTGTGTGTTTTCTTATTGTGTTCTGATTTTAGGCTAGTTATGAAGTAAGTTTTTTGGTTTTGGTTTTTAGGTTGTGAGGGATGAAACTGATCTAAGATATAAGATATGTAAAAAGATGTCAGATCAAATGGGCTATGGGGTCGAAAAGGTCAAGAAAGCTATTAGATGGTGATACAAGGCTGTTGAAGGGCCCATTTGATTCGAGGTAGAAATGATATTTGGGCAAAATGGAATAAAATGGACATCAAGTTTGGAAACAACAAAGGGTTTCAAGCATCACTAGTTTAATAGCTAACATAAAAATGGTAGGGAAAACCATTAATCATGAGAAATGTAACTATAAGCTAATCAATACATAGAAATAAACATTCAAGCCATGCATAGAGATATATAACTCTCTAACTTTGGGAAATGGCTATCAGACTTTGGGGAAATACACTTAAGACAAAAAAACAACTTAAATCACTATGCCGGAACGCCTAAACACAGTACTTCAAGTTATTGGGCACTTTGAAAACAAGATTGCATAGCCTTAGACAAAGGAAAAGATCAGAACAAGACCTCCTTGGTTCAACAAATGACAATCTAATCAGTCAAAGAGAAATTTTATGGATGGAGCTATGGCTAGCCATGAGTAAGAAGGGCATACCATAAATCATACTGAGCATGCATAAAACCATGAATGAAATAAGAAACAATATCCTTAAGTTATTAAAGAGCAATCAAGAATTCTTTAATGTGACTAAGGATGAAGAAAACATGGAAGTTATGAAGAAATAGGAAATTTGAGGTGCCTCCAAGGGCATGTCTCAAATTTTTTCTCTACTATTCTATAGCAAGCAAGAAACCTGGATTTATGAATGAAAACTAGGAAACAAAAGAAAGAGAGAGACACTATACCATTCTACCAAGTCATGGAATCCAACAACAATCCTCTTTCATCATCCAAGAACATCCAAGAGACTATCCAAAAGCATGAGACAAGTATTTCTT
Source organism: Pinus albicaulis (assembly GCA_034641835.2). NCBI lineage: Eukaryota > Viridiplantae > Streptophyta > Pinopsida > Pinales > Pinaceae > Pinus > Pinus albicaulis. The sequence goes on from CM076579.1 coordinate 46,912,032, forward strand.
CCAAAGCTTATATGACCATATATCGCTTCTATCATCAAGTTCAACCTTGTTTACAATGAAAGCCTTTGGAATATATAGGCTCAAGTGAGGAAAACCTCTTAGTTCAATTTTCACTCTCATTGGCCTATTCAAAATATCTAAACTTGTCCTTGAGGCTTTGCAAAGCCCAGGGCACAAAATATCTCATAAAATATCTAAAAAATGCTAAAAGAGGGAAATAAATTGACTTTTCATAACTTCTCATGTGCAAAAATAGCTAAAAGCACATGAGGAAAAAGCAGCTTTTAAAGGTTCAATTTTTACAAAAATACTCAAAAATTACATCAGCAAAAGGTATCCTGACTTGCCGGCAACTTTTGACAGATTTCCCGATGTCCAAATGAGGCTCATGATAGCTCGTTGGAAAGCTTTGAGTGTCTAATTTCTGGAGCAACTAGAATTTTCCCAATATAATTCCTAGAAGTTTTCCAAAAACAGGTCTGTGTGTAAAAAACCAGAAAATAAGGTTTGTTGATAGACCAGGCAGAGTGTAGAAAAAGCGGGCATTTTTCGCCATTTCGGGGGAGAAAATGATCTTCAAATGTCCTAAAAATTGCTGAGTGTGTGCTCCTGAAATTATGGCATCCAATGATATCATTCTCCTCCTTTGATGATCCCAAAAACTGAAATGGCGAAGCCCATGAGTTTTGGCCAAAAACCCAAAAATGCCAAAAAACCAAAATATGTCGAAAATCACCCAAAATTGGTGAGCATGACCCTCAAGGGTTCTTAGCAACATGTTGTGAAGAAGAGGCCAAAATATGAAGTCCTGATGTGTCTTTCCTCACTTTCCGTGCTGGGCGCTTCCCTTTTGCCTCCTTGAGCTTTTCTTGAGCAGCCTTCAACTTGCGCCGGGCAAACTGATTTAACTTTTTATAATGCCTTGTCATTCTCCTTTGAAGGTCTAAATCTCTGTTTTCCTTCTCCAATTTCTTCTCCAAGTGGTCATTGACTCTCTCAAGCCACGCCTCCTTATTTTTCTCTATCTCCTATTCAAACAATGCAGTGAGAGGGGTAGATTGGAGAAGGGCTTTTTCCTCTTCTTTTTGCTTCTCAGGGGCCTTTTTAAGCCCCATGGTTCTAAGCCTCTTTCACCTAGGCTGATATTCTCCTTCAATTTCATCGAACCCACCCATGAGTTCTTCCAACCTTGCTTGGGCTTTGGAGGCCTCCTTCTTGTACTTAGTCGCCCATGTCTCATAAACAACCATATGGACACTCATTTGCCTATTTTGGATTTGCAAAAATTGATTGAAATTCCTAGCTCTATGAAGATCATCCTTCAAAGCATCAATTTGGCCTTATCTATAGATTAATAGGTTTTCTAGAATCCAGGCCTCATTATCACTATCATCGCTTTGGACTTGGATGATGTCGAATGCACTCTCTTGTTCATGACTTCCTTCTTCCTTACCCTTCCCTTTGCTTTGGGTGGCTATTCTAGTGCTCTTCCTTCTAGGCAAATCAATCATGGGTTTCTTTGGCAATTTTCCTTTACTCTAGAGGGCCCTTGTCACATTTGGAGTGAAAACCCTAGGCACTCTCTTCTTTGTTGTCCAGGGCTTGGCCTTTTTAGGAGAATAGTGCATGGCCCCTTTACCTTTGTCGCCTTTGTTCTCTTCCTTTTGAGTTTGTTGTTCTTCTTGAAGAGGCTACTGTTCCTGAGGAGGCTATTGTGTATAATATTTTGGCTGCCCTTGCTCATCACTGTCATGCCCTTGTTCATCATCTTCATGCTGCTGCTTTGTCTCGTAAGGATTATGTGTGTCCTCTTTTGATTGTTCTTGTTCATCACTATCATGCTGCCTTTGCTGCTCTGTCTCACCCTCACTATGTTGTTGTGTGTCATCATAGGGCTGTTGTTCACCCTCATCATGAGTCTGTTGTTCACCCTCATTATTTTCATGCTGTTGTTCAACACTTTCTTCCTCCTCCCCTTGCTGCTGTTCATCATGCTGCTGCCCTTCACCATCAGTTTGTTGTTCTTCATGCTGCTGCCCTTCATCCTCTTCCTCATCATCATGATCATGCTCTTCTCCCTCTTCAGGCTCTTATGCTTGTTCTGTAGTAAATTTTAGCTTTTTAGGAATAGGTCTACTAGAAGAAGGCGAGGGATGATGAGTAGGAGATGTAGGGGATGTATGGACTGGAGGGACAGTGGAGAAATCTGGATGAGTGATGAAAACATCCCAAGAGACCTATATATTTTCAAGTTGATGAAGAATGATGATTTTTATGAGAGAGTGATGGAAGAGATAGGATATTTGCTGTGAAGGAGGCTTCTTCTAGACAGTGGAGGCTATTTTCTCAATGCTCTTGTGTAAGAAGAAAGGAAGATTTAGCAATCTGGCCCTAGTGAAATGTATGAGCAGTCGAATGTGATATGCATAAATTTTGGAGAATCTTCCCTCACAAGTGAAGTATTTCATGATAATCTTCATGAGAGGGATGTAGCTGGCTAAAAGATATGAGAAAGGGAAAATAGAAGGACATGACTCTCTATGCTCAGGATTTAGAAAGGGCTTGTACTCATCTGAGTCCAAATGGCTTTGTTTGAACCATTTCTCACCAATATAGGGAATTTTAGTGGCTTTGGAGATGGATCTTGGGGAGAACTTGAAGTCAAGGCCTGCCAATTGGAAATGCCTATCTTGAAACCTCAAAGTGCAAAGGTGTGTCAAAGGAGAAAAACTCTTCACCTCTTGCACCCTTTGACAAAAATCTAAGCACCCGACCTCATGGAAATTGAACAAGACTGATGGGTGTGCATTAACTTCTTCAGTGGAAATAGGTTCATACCTCCTATGAAATCCACTCCTACTATCCTGCCTGGGAGGCATCTTGTTCTGGATGATCTCCTCAAAACCAAACTGCCTCAAAATGGTTTTCAAGAGTGTGTTCTTCAAACAAAATTCTGCCTTCTTGGTAAATCATTGTTTGATCAAGGAAAATTGGTTTAAAATGCTGTTCAAAATGTTTTCTTTGGTATTAGGTCCCTGCTCCTTCAAAACACTATCCTTTCTCCCTTTGTATGTCAATCAATAAGTAAATTCAATAACAAACACACAGTCAACTAAAATGCATACACACAGTCAAAGGGTCACTGTGTTTAGGTAAAGTCATCAAGCTCCTTGTGTTTTGGTGTGAGCACAAACAGACCTGTAGCAGGCAAACACCCCTCCTAATCAAAATACTGCTCCTGTATTCACTATTCCTCACCCACAATTTAGATAACAATACCTTCAAATTGATTTGACTGCTTTACTCATTTAAAGTCTGCTTTATAGAACAAAGGAGAAAAAAGTTGTTTTTTTCCCTTTTTACCCCACAGAGATGACTTTTGAAACAACAAAAAACTTATACATTGATCATTATTCTTCGAAAATAGGCCCATTGTTTTCACTTTTCAAACTCTATTTTTCTTCCTTTAAAACTGCTTCCATCTTTCAACTTGTTTTGAGGGTAGTTTGTTAGGTTTTTGAAACTAATGAATCACTTCTACCAGTCTCCCACTATGACAGACTTTGTCAATAACTTTTAAAAAATCACTTTGAAATTCCTACCAAGACCTTCACCCTTTCATCAACATTTAGTCTTTTGAAAAACACAACATTCAACATATTTTTAGAAATTTAAAAATACCAAGGAGGCACCTAGAATACCTCGAAACTTCGATGGCAAGTTTTTCTTGAGGGTTTGAGCAGCTTTGAAAACCTTTCTCCGGTCTCGTGAACAACAAGAGGAGTGTTGTTTGCATTTTGGAATTTCAAAATAACACTTGGCAACGGTCGTTACCTCCTTTTAAACATGGAAAAGTCAAAGTCCCTTTCATGCTTGTTTGGTGAGGTTTTTTTTTGAAAGATGTTTCGAAATAGTCTATACTTTTAAACAAACTTAAACCTTTATCCTTTAAACATAACTTGATACTCTTTTGTCCGAATAAATTTCATAGTGGAAATGAGTATTTTTTTTACTAAGCCTGCCACCTTCTTGAAATGAAACAAACCTTTTAAGAATTTTAAAACTTTGATTGTTTCTCATTTAAGGAATTAAAAAATGTCCTCTTTTTCTGATACCTGTACTGTGGAAGGAAGTTCTGCTCTAAGCTACTGTGGCTTATCTTCTGTCACTTTTGATCAGTTGAAAAAGGTTTTATAAAATAGAAAAAATCAGCATCTTCAAATATCAACATCACTTAGTGTTTTTCCTATTGAAAAAGGGATTCCTGTAGAAAGACCTAGTGTTATGTGAGGTTTTCTTTGACACTATGAGGGAGATAGCTTCACCCTTTTGAAACTTACATTGACCATGTTTGCTCCTGATGTTTTGGATATGGTCATGCTCATTGTGAAAACCAAAATGAGATGGCAGGTGCTATTGGAGTTTGTTTTTGACTGTGGGTAGAAATAAAACAAGAGATGATGTACTAGAGTTAGAAAGTGAACAAGGAAAACTGCCCCTTTGTTTTTCTGTGAAGGAGGTCTACAAGAAACCTGGGCTTTACTGTCATCTGTCCATCAAGAAGGAACTTCTTCAGAAAACTTCTTCTCTATTCCAACTGCAACAGCAAGGTACCTCTGACTTATTCTCATAAGGAGAATGCCTTCGTTTGTGACAGTGGCCTGCATTATTGGCTTTGAATGTTGTTCCAGAATCTTGATACTCAAGCCATAATATTTCTTACATATTTGTGAGCTTGTGTGTTTATTTGCAATGCCCTTTTTGGGAAATACTAAACTCAAATTTCCTTTGTCTACTATGATGAGTAATTTTAAAGACATTCTCTCATGAACAGGAAGATCAATACCCTTTGAAAAATAATTATCATCATTGGCCTGTGTCATGACCTATCTCTCAACTATCAAGAAAGTTGTTTTAATTGGGCTCCATACTAACTTTGAAAGCAAACTCTGATAGGAGATAAGCCAGCCTCTTTGATATTTATAGTACTCATGCTTTCCCTTTGCTTTTGACATGATGGCTCTTTTCAAAAGATTTCAACTGTCTCCTACTGTTCTTACCATTTGTCTCTCAATCAGTGAAAACCCCAAAGTCAACTACTGCACTGGCCCTCTGCTTATAGATGAAGGAGGCGCTCTTAGTTTTCAACCCTCTACTTATGAAATGAAGGAGGTTCTTCAGTCTTCAAACCCTCTGCTTATAGATGAAGGAGGTTTTTCAGTCATGTCATATCATTAGCCTTTTGACAGTGTTATTTTTCCTTTCACTGTCCTTTCAGGCTTTGACTTTGATTGCAAGAGCTTAATGAAAAACTCTCTACTCTGTAGCTGCATCCTAGGCTCAAGATCACATTGAGAAGCAACTATCTTCTCATGTGGAGACAAATATTGTCTTCTGGGATGCTGGTATGCCTCTGTCCTTGAAATATCCATTAAAACACTATAAAAACACCTAGAATCAGTTTGACTTATGGTCCATGTATTGCTGAGACTTGAGGGTGTATTAGTGGCGCGACCTAGGGCTGTAACCAACTTTATTTGCAGAATGGGAAGGTCTGTTATGACTGGTCTATAGCAGGTAGAGTTTATTTGGCTTTATAGTGGTTTTCCAAGGGAGAAATTCCTAGAGCACCACTACCTAACTTAGGGGAGACTTTTTGGACAGATTTGGATTGTTTCTTTAGAGCTAATGGGCAAACTAGTATGGCTGAGGCTAGATAGGATTTGATAATGAGGTTTCATCTCATCATGGGCAGATTGAAAAGTAAGAGGGAAAAAAAATTTTATGGGTGTTTTCCAGCTGGAAAATTTGACAAATTTTTAGATTAGCTGCTAGAAAACTTGGCTGTTACAACTAGTCATCACCAACGAGTGAAAAATACTGATGACTAACATGGCAATCATAAAAATGACATGGATGATATGCATAAATTTGTTTGTATAGGAGCTGTTAGTGTTCAGAATCAAGATGACAGTCCTCAAGAAAAACTACCAAATATTTTATCTTATTTGTTTGATAATAAAAATATTAGTTTTGATAGACATAATATGGATGTCATGTTTGAATGTGTTCAAGGATGCTTGGATGGTTTTTTTGTTTTACATGAAAGGCAAGCCAAATCTATTGTTTTCTTTTTATTTGATGGTGTTCTTGGAATTGAAGACATAGGAAAAAGAAGCCATCAATTATGAATGAATTAATCTCTCATGGTTTTACTAATCAAGAAAAGGTGTTTTTTCATGGCTTCCAAGATCCAATTTCAAGTTTGTTACAGTCATTATTCAAGAAAATTTTGTGTTTCTTATGAAGTAGGGATTCAATTTTAATTCTGAGTTGTCAATAGATGATTCACTTCTGATGTTTTTCAAGCACAATCAAGAATCCCAGGTGTTGAATTAGCTCTTTGAATAACGTTGCTTTATTTGAAAGTTTGGTTTTCAACTCTTAGAGTAGGTTTATTGGTACATAAATAAGCTTGATGGGAAACCATATCTTTCAGCATTTAGTTTGAAGACTGTAGTTGTAAGTTTTGGTTTGTATGGTGCTTTTCTTCAAGATCATGTCAAGGGGAGAATGCAGGCTAAAGAATGTAACAAGAGGTTTGGATCAGCCCAATAGATAAGGGACTTGGTCTGTCGGTTCTTTGTTGCACCACAAGGGCGTAACATCCCCATTGGAGCCACTGTTATCCATGATAACGGTTAGGTTAGTCTATGTTGGTCTTAAGTTAATTAGGTTGAGTCAATTAGGTATGAATAAGGTCTTTGGAATTCAAATTTCTAAAAATTGTGAAAATATGAAGTTGGGTTACACTTTTTGCCCTTTTTTGAGAAAAATAAATGATTTTTAGAAGTTCTTCAAATTTCTACAAGCCAAAACAGTTTTTCTATTTAGAATTTCATTTTACGATAAAAATAAAACTTGTTAGAAATTTTATAAGCTTTCTATTACTTATTTTTTGAAATTATTTTATTTACATTTGATATGGTAACTTAACAATTCTTTGTGTGTGTGTTCTTTAAGAATCAAAGGACTCATAAAAATTCATGTTGAGACGCATTGGTGTATTCTTTGAAAACTTTGTGTTTTTGAGAAAAAATATGTGTTACAAAAATCTAGACAAAGTCTACTTCGGTATCGTTATATTTACGAAACCAACTGATGCATATCATAATTACTAGAATTTTTTGAACTGAACCAATATGAAAAAACTGCATATTTTGAATATGTTTCGACCCGCATCAAGTTTCTCAACATATTAGTTATAAACTAAAAATCTAAAAACTACCCATTACAGACGACGGACCAATGTAATGCACTATAAATTTTTCATTTTTTTTTTCAGTGTATTTTGAGAGAAACAAAATTTTGATTTCACTAAATCATAATGACCTTCAGAAATTTTTTGCACCTATTTTATTACAAAATTAATTAAAATTAGTAAATATCCATGGAATTCCATACAATTTATATTTCCTGAGAGTAGATTGAATTCTGCAAATGCTAGTATTGATTCTAAAAGTTAATTCATAAAGTTTGATGGAGTTTAACCATTCCAAATTTGAAGAAATATGTTCATAGCCAAGCTGCAACGTAGTTGCAAACATTTTAGTTCGGTCGAACTTTCATAACAATTCACCCGGATTTTTTTTTGTCTGTCCTGTTAGTTTTAAAGACAAAAAAGTTCGGTTGAACTTTTGCTCGCAAATTTCATGCCGCAAAATTAAATGAAGCCCCCCCAAAAAATATTTCACAGCTATATAAATATCTGAAAACAGAAACTTTGTTTCGCACATTTCTTCATTTGGGTTGAATTTGCAAAGGAATTTTTTTGGCCTAAATTAGAAAGGATTTTTTTTGGGTTGAATTTGCAAAGGTTTTTTGGGATTAATTTTCAAAGCACATTTTTGGAGGTACTTTTTAAAGTGACATTTTTTTAGAGGTTTTTTGGGCTTAATTTTCAAAAGACATTTTTTGGAGGTATTTTTTAAAGTGACATCTTTTTAGAGTAAGTGTTTTGGGTTGAAGTAAATCTTTTATAATGATTTTTTAAAGTGAGTTTTTGTCTAATTTTTTAAGTGAAAATTTTTTGCAGGACTTGGAAGGAAATATTTTGAGCTTAATTTTTAAAAGACATTTTTTTTGGTGGAATATTTAAAGTAAGTCTTTTGGGTTGAAGTATGTCTTTTTTGAAAAAAAATTAAAGTGAGTTTTTTTGAAATTAAATTTTTTGCGATACTTTTTTGAATTGAGTTTTTGCCTAAATTTTGATAGTGAGTTTTGTTTACAAGATGTTTTGAGCTTCATACTAAATCATCATGGGAAATCAAAGAAATTTCAAGAGAAATTATGATCAAACAAGACACCATGAGGCTCGTAGAGAATAGGGGAGAGAATATCGCAAAAAAAGAGAGAAGAACGCTCAAATATTGAAAGGGAAAATCAACCTCAACTAGAAGTTGAAGCAGGTATGTAAATGTAAATAATATAAATGACATTTAAAATTTAACTAGTGTATTTTGAAACTTAATTTTTATTTGATGAACTAATTTGAAAAATATTTTGCAATGTAAACAGAGAGAGATATTTCTCAAAACATTGATGATGAGATAGAAAATTTTGAAAGAGAAAGTGAAAGAGATATTGAACCAATGATTGAAGATGTTGAAAATTTTGAAAGAAATTCAAGTGAAGAAATTCAATCACCAGGTATGTATATATATGTTGAATGTGTATTATTGAAATTATACATATTTATTAATTTAATTATTTATTGAATATGTAAACTCATTTTGTACAATTAATTCTAATATGTACATATGAAATCAATATCGATGATGGGATGTTAGAAAATGTTGACACTGACACATATGGAGATTAAAAAAAAGCCGACCATGTTATACGATACTGTGTTAAGAACATTATTGATATGTTATTCAAAGATAAACATGTGGCAGTTCAAGCCCAAATTTTGAAAAGTCTCTTAACATCAAAGGAATTAAAGGAAGCTACAATTTCATTGGGTATTCGAAAATCAACAAAAGATAAAAAAATTGAAGGAAAATGTGATACAAAATATAAATAGTGCTCTAAAGTCAATTGGAAGATCTAGAAAGAAAAGTGGTTTAGATGCACGTAGAACAATAAAAATGACAATGGTTTCATCAAATACTAAAGAGAATCGTTTGGTAAAATCTATGGCACAAGCATTAGGGACCACACGAAAAACTTTGCACAAACATCGGAAATTTTGATTGCAAATAGATGTAAATGATGAAATCTCTTGTTGGACAGTTCTTCGTAGGCAACCATACAAAGATAGACTTGGAGAAGCTGTTAAAAAAATAATTTATGAATATTGGATGAACAATTTACGCGTTTCACCAAAAGAAAGGGATGTGATGCGACGAAAACCATGGTATGTTAAACCTATCCCTGTAAGTGACACTTGTTTTTGTTGTTATCATGTGGAATTTTAGTTATATTATGAAACATTCCTTAATTTTGGTAAAACATTTTGGAAAGGTTCACCTCCTCCTTCCACTATCCATGATTTCATATCTCAATTTCTATGTGCAAGAGAAAGCGATGAATTATTTTACCTGTTAGAGTCCCGTAATTTGGCAGATTGGTAAACCAAATGACAAGGTAACATCAGACCAAGCTTTGGAGTCCTAGGACCTAGCCTTCCTGGACTCAGAGCGGGCTCTCTCTATTATGTGAAGGATGTGAGCTTGTTCGCTTTGTATGTGTGATTTTAGGCTAGCTGTTAAGTATATTTTGGTTTTTTTCGGGTTTTTGAGGTAAAATGATCAAAAAGGACAAATAGAAAGAGAGTTCATCAAATCAACAGGGCTATGGGGTCAGATAAAGTCAAGACTATCTAAATGGTGGACAAGGTATTACTGTAGGGCCGATTTAGTCAAGGTAAATGGATTCTTTGGGTGAAAGTGAAGTGAAATGAACATTAAGATTGTGAAATACAAAGAGATATTAAACATATATAGTTTTAAAGTAGGTATTCATGAGGTAGGGAAAACCATAAATATATATGAATAAAATTCAAACTGATACATATGAAAGATAAACAATCCGGCGATACATAGAAGCATAAGAACCTCTAACTCTAGAAAATCACCTTCAGCCGTTGGGAAAACAAATAAGATAAACAAACAAGTCAATCTATGAAAAGGGAAATCCTAAACAACATATCTTGAGATATCAGGAACTCTGAAATAAGTTTGCAAGCATGGACAAAGGGCAAGATTGAACAAGACCTCTTTGACTTAACTAAAACAACCAATATTTCATAGAAAGATTTCAAAAATGGAGTTTTGAGAAACTATAAGTAAGCAGGGAATACCTTAATTCATATAAGATAGAAAAACATACTGACCATAAATGAGACAAATAATAATTTCTTGATGGACCCAAATGGAAGTTAAGAATCCTTTAGAAATGATCAAGAAGAGGAAAACATTAAAGCTGTAACATGCAGGATGTTTGAGGTGCTTCCATGAGCATGTCTCAACATATACTTTTCTGATCTATAGCAAACGAGAAGTATGGAACATTAATGAAAACAAGGAAACATAAAAAAATCAGAGAAAAATCACCGTTCACCAAGCCATGGAATCCTACACACAATGCTCCTCCATCAAGCCAAGCAAGACATCATCCACTTCATAAAACAATTATTTCTTCCAAGCTCATAATGCTATGTATTGCTCTCAATATATCAAATTCGGCCTCTTTGTTACAATGAATCCTCTTGTTTTATATAAGCCAAAGAGGAGGAAACCCACCTAGAGAAACTAGAAGGCCATTGGCCAAAAATAAATATCTAAAACTGTCCTTGAGGCCTAACAAGGTCCAAGGCACAAAATATCCTTCAAAAATATCTTTTTCGGACCAAAATAGAAAAAACGAATAACTTTTAAGTCTTGAAACATAAGATAAACTTTCTTAACGCACACTTGGCCCAGTCATCACTTAGAAAACTGCTTTTCAACAAAATCTACAGGAGCGTAGCACCAGAAAAAAGTTTGTTTTGTAGTGCAGTTTTGGCAGACTACCCGATGTCAAAATGAGTCTCATGATGGCTTGTTGGAAAGCTACGTATGTATACTTTCCAAAAATACTTGATTGTTTCCAATTTGATGCCTGGAAGTCAGTGAAAAATTAGAAACAGTGAAAAAACCCAGGAGTGTAGCACCTGCTGATATTAGGGGCAGAAAGGTAAAAAAATGGTTGTTTTTGGCCTTTTTGAGGGACCAAAATAGCTTCATTTGATCTGAAAATTCCCAAGCATGTTCCTTTGATGTCAAGGAATTAAAAAATATAATTTTCTTCAGCTGAGGATGCTCCAAGAAAAAGTTAAGGCACCCATGATTTTATGCTTTTAGGCCTAAAATTCACAAAAAACAAGAATGTGTACAAACTTGCCCAACTTTGGTGAGTAAACCCCTTAAGGGTTTCTAGAAACATCCAGCGAAACTTGGGCAAGAATTCCAAGCCGGGATTGGTCTTTTCCATGTTTTTCCATAGAGCGCCTCCTTTGGGCAGCTTTGAGTTTCCTTTGGGCAAAATGATTCAATTTATTGTAGTGCTTGGTCATTCTCCTTTGTAGGCCTAAATCCTTGATATCTTTCTCCAATTTGGTTTCCAAATGATGATTTTCCCTCTCAAGCCAAGAATCTTTATCATTCTCAATTTCTAGAGCAAGTAGCTCTGTAAGATGGTATTGCTGTGCACAGGCTTATTCCTCTTCCTTTTGCTTTTCCAATTCTTTTCTAAGACCAATGGTCCTAGGCCTATTTCTTGCCGATTCTTTGTCTTCATCACTATCCGCATACTCACCCATGTATTCTTCAAGTTTTTCTTGTGACTTTTGCACTTCTCTTTTATATCTTATTTTCCAGGCTTCATAAATAGCCATCTGTCCACTCATCTGTCTGTTATGCATTTGCAAAAAGTGGATAATGTTTTTTTGACCTTTCTAGGTCATTTTCCAAGTCTTTAATTTGAGCCTCCTTGTTTTGCAAAAGAGATTTCAGAATTTCGGCCTCATCATCTTCAGCATCACTGTTTATTTGTATTATGTCAAATTCCTTCTCATGCTCATGGCTAATCTCTTTCTATTCAATCTTCTCTTTTCCCTTGCCTTTAATGATTTTCTTTCCTCTGGTTTTATTGGGCAATTCTACATTTCTCTTCTTTGGCAATTTGCCTCTACTCCTTATTGCCCTAGTGATATTGCTAGTCACTGTCTGAGTGGTTTTCTTCTTTGTTGTTTTGGTGTTTTTAGCCTTTGTCACTTTTGATGAAGAAAGCATGGCCCCTTGCCTTGGAGAGGCAGTAAGCACATGTTCTTGACTGTGTTGAGGAGAAGTGAGAGGAGGGGTCAATACTAGTACCTGTTTAGTTTGATCCTTTATATTGCTGCCTCCTTCATTACCAAATTTTTTGTCTTTTTCACTGTCGCTATTTTCAGTTTCTTCCTGTGGGCTGCCTTCATCATGATCACTGTTTTCATTTTCTTGTGGACTGTCTCTTTCATTATCATTGTTTTTGTCCTCCTCTTGTGGACTAACCTTATTATTATCACTGTTTTTACTTTCCCCTTGTGGACTGCCTCTCTCACTATTACTATTTTTATCATTCTCTTGTGGGCTGCCTTCATCACTGTTTTTATTTTCTTCTTGATGGGTGCCTCTTTTACTATCAAAATTGTTGCTTCCACTAAGCTGTGGACTGCTTGCCTCATCATTCTTACCTTTCCCTCTACTTCTACTCTCATCACTTTCTTTTTCTTTGTCACCATCACTTCCTTGTTTTCTTTTATTGCATTATTCTTTCTCACTGTCATCTATGGAGGATTATTTTTGTTGGGGAGTAGACTCATGAGAAGAAGGGGAAACATAAGGTGTGGAGGGTGAGGAATGAGCATGTGGAGGGTCTTGGGATGAAGATGGCTTGATTTGTAGTGGCATAGAAGATGCAGAAGTGAAATTAGGGTGAGAGATGAAAGTTTCCCAAGAGATGCCCTTTTTTTCTAGCTAGTGAAGGATAATGATCTTAAGGAGGGAGTGATGGAATAAAATTGCTTTCTGTTGAGCTGGAGGTTTCTTTTTAACCAAGGAAGACATCTTATCTATACTTTTGCACAGGAAAAAGGGTAGTTTTAGCAGCTTAGCTTTTTTGAAATGCATAAGGAGTCTGATGTGATAGGAATATATTCGGGAAAATCTACCTTCACAAGTGAAAAAATTCATGAATATTTTCATGAGGACTGCATAGTCATCCAGCAAGTGTGAAAAAGGAAAAATGGAGTTGCAGGCATCTTGATGATTTGGTTTTAGAAAAGGTTGATAGTGGCTGAGGTCAAGGTATGACTGCTTGAACCACTCCTCTCGTATGTAAGGGATTTTGGTTGCTTTAGAAACAGCTCTAGGAGTGAGTTCAAAATCTAGACCTACTATGTGAACTTGCTTTCCATCCAATCTCAGGGAAAAAAATTTAGTCAAATAAGGGTGGTTAGTGACCTTTGATATTCTACTGCAAAAATCAAAGCAGCGTACCTCTTGAAAGTAGGACAAGACTGAGGGAGAGGCAGTCATTTCTTGAACAGTGGTGGGCTCAAATATATTATGCTGACCTCCCTTTTTAACCTTTCTCTTTGGAGGCATTTTGACCTTACTTGTTCTTCTCCAAAATTCAACTTAAACAGCTTCTCAATAGAAAAATATATTTTAGTTTTCTTTAAAACTTGTTTCTCCTTCAATTTAGTTTTCAAAACATCTTTTATGATTAAGAGAAAGAGGGGTGGAAGAGAAAAGTACCTTCACAGCTTCTTTGATGTGGTGAAAAATAAAACTTGGTAAAAAAAATTCAATTCTGGCCCCTTTTTGCAGTAGTTGATTGGTGCTACACCCTTGCACATAGGTGCCTAGTGTCTGTATGCTAGGCCGGGCATTGAACGCGTCGTGCCAGTATACAGGCGCATCATGCCCCTTGTAATTTTCTTCAGTAAGCTGCTACAGGCGCGTAGCGCTTAGGCACAAGCCCATCGCGACCCTTGAACTTTGCACGAGACTTTGCCTGAAACCTGAAAACCTGACCTTCTCTCTCTACCGGTTGTAAAAAATGCCCGTTGAGGCTCCTATATGCCTTTAGGGAGTTTTAAAATGACTGTCTCCTCTTTAAAAGTGATTTCTCATCTCTTTTTCCTTTAACATTGAAAACAGAGTGCATAGTGACCTTCTTGGTTGCACAACAGTCTTTTTGAGCTTGTTTTAGACAGTGTGTGTGAATAGTAAAGTAGTTTTTAGTTTTTTGGTAAAAAGACAATTTCTCCTTCTTGCAAATTATGAACAATACTCTTTAGTATAAGGCAAATTTCCCTTTTTTCAAACTATAAAATGTGCCATGTATCTTTCTTTGAAGGGGTACCTCATAAAAAAAAATGTTTGCCATTTGCTTATCATTGAAGAAGGCTTCTTTAAAACTATGTGGGTGCTCTGTTTATGCTTGAAGGTAGGTACTTCAAACAAAATCTGGGCTTTTTAAACAACCTGTGTATTTTTCCCTATCTCTATTCATTATTGAAGAAGACCCTTTAAAACTGTGTCTTTGCCCTCTGCTTATGATTGAAGGAGGCAATGAAAACACAACTATTTAGGCTCTCTACTTATGATACATGCTCTTAGAGAGTCTCACTGTGAAATCAATGGGCAGGTAATGTATTTCCAAATGATAAATGTCTGTCGTGTCTGTCTTAGGAATAATTCTTCTTTGCAGAAACTGTAGCTTCATTGGGGATAGTAGTTCTTTTGATGATTTTGAATCTAGGCTATAGGTGTATAAAAAGACATCTGTTTCTTTTTATGCTTCTCATTTTGATGCCTAGACTGCTGGAAGTCTTTTGCCAAAAAACTGCCACACCTTTGTACTCATTTTTCCAAGATGAATAATTCTTTGACCTTATTGGTGTTTTTGATTTTGCAGGAATGAATCTTGTTGGCATTATTCTTCTTAAACCTGTATTTTCTTTAGTCTTCAAATAGTCAACTTCTCTTGCTTTGAGGCTTTTCCTTGAAGTGTTTTCTTGCCCAAAACTAATTAATGCCATCCATCCTAGCAACCCTGTAGAGATGCACTGATAAAATGAATTTGATCATTGGAGGCCTTTTCCAATGTATCATGATGATAATGTTTGAAAATTCACTTGATCACTTTTCTTCGGACATAGGACCTTCTTACTCTGTTTCTTCCTAAATTTGAACCTTATAAGCTTTGCTGAAACAAAACACAGTGACCATTTTGATGGTGTATGACCTAGGGGTAAACAAGGGTTTTGTTTGCCAGATAAGAAGAGAGGATGGCTGACTAATATTGAAAACAGGGTTTTTGACTAGAGATATTCTTCTCAAGATACTTACCCTAAACACCATCACCTAGACCTAGACAGTTTGTCATAATTTCTGAAGGACTTCTTGGGCATAGTCAGGTCATCATATGGGAATTTAAATAGTGAGAGTGGAGGAGACAACTTGTCCTATGCTTGACAGTGAGTTGTGTGAAAACAGGGGATTTTGAATATTCAGAGATACAAGGCTTATGACAGTTATGGACAGGGGAGTTTTATCAAGACTGAAACTTGATGACCACTTCTAACACAGTCTGCAAGAGAGGGAAAAAAGAAAAAATTTCTCCGAGGGGTTTTCTAGAGGACAAATTGACTGTTCAAAATTGGTTTCTAGAAAACCTAGGCAAGGCATATAGTCATCACAACAGGCAAAAATAATGATGACTAACATTACCAAAAGAAAGGTGTTGGTGGTAAAAAATGCGATGATTGTGGAAATTTGACTTTATTTCACAACAAATATCATATTAATATAAATGATCTTTCATTTTCCAACATAAAAGTGAAATGGAAGAGATATGAATATATTCATACATGGATTGGTTCAAGTAGTACTACAAGTGCTAAAAGAATTGATTTATAGGAAGAAATTTTTTTTTTGATAGCATTTTTAAGAAAGTTTGAGGCATAAATTTATAAATACACCAAGAATTCCCATAGAGCTCGATGGCAGGACTTGCAATTAAAAAAATCTCATGAATTTTTTCCACTAGGGACCATTTTGTCAGTAGTTGATTTTGCAGAGAATTACACATTTGTTCCACAAAAAGAAATATAGAGTGAACACTATCATTTTGACCAAGTCTCCATGCTTGTCCATATTCTATATAGACACGTTGAACAAACTGTTCATCATATAGAAAGAACCAATGAAAATTGACATGTTATTAAACACTATCACTTTTATATTAGTGACGATCAAACACATGATACATATTTTGTACACCATTGTTTTGAAAAGATTTATGACTCCTTGAAAAGTCATGAAATAAAATTCAATGAACATTGGATATGGTGAGATGGATGCACAGGTAAATTCAAATCTTCACGATCACTATTTTGGTTATGTCGTCTTCATATGAAAACCCGCATTAAACATTGTTGGAATTTCTTTGAGAATGGTCATGGAATAGGAGAACATGATGGTGCATGGGCATGTATAAAACAAGCACTTCGAAGATATCAAATGGACCACTCTGACACTAACTTGTCTCAGCTGAACAAGTTGGTCCATGGTGCATTGCTACTATTGGTGTCCAAATGTGAACAAAATATTCAAACCCTTTTTCCACATAAATTATCAACCCGGGTGAATTATTTATTTCAAGACTAACATGCACAGTATATGCAAGAGAAATCACATAACCTGCTATTGAATCACGGGCCTTAATTAATTAACATGAAAACTACTGTAGCAATAATTAAAATGGATTGCAAAATTAAAAAGGCATTCTCAAAAATTGCAGAATTAAACTGGAATAGGAGGAAAGATAAAAAATCAAAAGATAAAATCAACAAAAGAAAGATAACACAACACCTGATCAGAAGAGTGGGACCAACTCTCTGATAAGGGCTGCAACAAACTCACAATTTATAGGTGGAACAACAAAACATTGTATTCAATTAATTGGAAAAATGCTCTGTTACAAAATCTGTGTCTTTCTTGCTTAGCCCTGATTCACAACCTGAAGGCCCTTTTTATACAACTGTTTAGGAAATCGTAGATTTCCTTTAACAACTAAATATTTAGAATTATAAAATTAGTTACAACAACAACTTAGTTTCCAAAATGAGACCATGAAAAATCCTGAAATATTGTTGGGGTGAAACAGAGTCTGTTGCGCTATAGTAGTAGGTAAAGATAGTGTTGGAAATTAGGAGCTGCTCTGTGGCTCACAACTATAATCCCCTTGCTTTTACCAAATCTGTAAATATATCGGAGTTAATTCTTGCAAAGGTAAAACCTCCATGACTATTACTTGATTAATAAAATATTCCATGTAAGATATAGGAAAGGGGTTTACCTCATGCATTTTAGAATAATTAATGATACAAAGAGATAGAAAGGTGGGCGAGAAAAGGAGAGAAATGTATACAAATATGGTACCCAACATCTCCCCCCAACTGGTATATCTGCATGTTCTCATGCAGCTCGTCGTCTCCTCAGATCTAGGTTGGACTGACTGTGATTGGTGTGAAGTTGTGTGAGATCATATTCTTCAGACATTTCTGACCTAGGGGGTTTATAACCTTCTGTCCGAACAAAATCCTTCCACCAGTCTAGGTCAATGTTGTATGCAGGAGTATATTGCTCAGTTGGCAACCAAATAAGGAGAAACTGAAACCTCAGCCCCATCCACCTGACCCAACAGGTCTGAATGCATGCCACAAAATGTGGCATCCTTTCTAGTTCTCGTGCAAATTTAGGTGCTCCAAATGGCTCTCAACCTCTGATGGCTGAAGATGAAAACATCCACCTCCTCTGAAAACTGTCCAGTGCTTCCTTACGAAAATTTGCAATATGCTTGACATAGAGGTCAACACACCATTTCTGGGTTGTCAACATGTGTCCTCTATGCCCCTCAATCTGTAGAAAGGTAAAATTCTTTTTATAAATATTTGCTGACTGGCCATGCTCCTTCCTCATCATTAGCGGCCTTGTGACTTGGTTTTCCTCAAACGTACCATAGGCCTTTCTCCATTTAATCTGATTAATAGTGTAGGAGGAAAAATCTCTTAAGTGAATATCCTCCACAAATGGAATGGGGTTAAAAGCCTGATCATGCCTCAAGAAGTAACCATGCATGTAGAGCTCGCACATTAAGTGATGTCCTATGATATCATGAATTTTCAAGATACAGAGAAACTGAATGGGGTCCTCAATCTCGTGCCAAATTTCCTTATATATACTCTCAAGACAAAAGAAAAGAAAATTTTCATGAAGGAATAAGGCATAGCTATGCGCAGGAGGTCTACAAGCCATTACCTACTATACCAGGGAGAAAATCTTCTCCTTATCTGATTGCAACAGTTGCGCTTGTTCTTCCAATTCATCTATTTTGGCCTTTTTTTTTTCTTGCCTCTGTCACACCTTATCTAAATAGTCTATGTATCCTGTAATTATCCCAGCAGCCTATTATCGAACCCGCATTGTCTCCTTCTTATGTCGATTTGCAGAAAACTGCCATCTCTGGATTTCAATGGCTAGGAAAAATTCCCGGCCTTCAAACAAATTTCCAATCGGACTAGTTTGTGTAGCTACAGAGGAGACCTCAATTTTTGGCTTTACCACCTTCCACTTGTAGAATTTTACCTTCTTCTTCAACTGAGAAACTTGCCTCTTGAACCCCCGAAATTCCTTCTTCAATCTCATGGTTTCATTGAACTACAGCTGATACCTTTTCTTGAGAGGTAATATTATTTTCTCACATTGTTCAATCCATTCCTATTTGACAATGAATTCATCTCCAGGGCCTATAATAGGCTCAGGGGGTGGTGGAATTCTGTCAGTATTATCAACTAATTTTTCTGTTAGGTCTTTCTGGCTGGGCTCCTTGTCTTCAAGGGCATCCTCCTCTAATTACCTCAGGGAATCCTGTCGCTTGGTCAACACTTCCCTTGACCATCCTCTGTTCTGGTGTTTTCGTAGGAAGTCTGTCTCCTTTGTGGGCCTATGGGTGCTCCAGCTGAGATTCAAAAATCACTAGGATGATATTGGCTATGTCCTTCCCTAGGTTGGCAAACTTAAGCACTGGTGGAACAACTATTTCCTCCATTAATTGTTGGGACGAGTGGAATCCCCTCTAGGCATCATAGACTGGAATGGAGAACTGGGAATAGCTTCATCATCCTCATTTCCAGCTTGGGCCGAAATTTCATGCACTTCTACTTTAGTCGAGGTCTACGTTGGCTCTTGTGGAACAATGTCGATTCTGAGGATTGTTTCCTTTTTGTTCTCCTGCCTACCTCCTCTACGGTCGATACTGGCTCTTGTGTGATAGTATTGCTTTCGTGGGTTATTTCTCCTCTGTTTTCCTGTTCTTCATGGATTGCTTCCTCTTCTATGGCCAACACTGGTTCTTGTCGAACAATTCCGACTTCACAGGTTGAATCTTCCTTGTCTCCCTATTCTAGTTGAATCGGGGGTGGTTCTTGTGTAACACCTCCACTTAATTCGATATTTATTTCTGCTTGGGCAGGTGATGTTGTTTCTTGCGAAACAAAATCACTTGCCATCCCTTTGTCTAATGTTCCATCTTCCTCTTCTTCATTAAAAAAAGTTGAGGACTGTATGACAGTCTCAAATTCATGCACTATATCCATAATTCCTTTATCTGTGGGTTCGTCAGGCGAGGCTAGTTCTTGTGTGACAGCCTTGACTGTGTCGCCAATTGTCTCCTCCATTCCCATTTCTTCTAGTTCTTCCTAATCAACCTCCATCTCCATTTCTTCTCGTTCTTCCTAGTCTATTTCAATGTCCTCTGAATGTTCTTCCTCTGCTAAACCAGCCAGAGAGTCTAGTTATTCCTCTCTAGTAGCAATGAAAGCTGTTATCTCTTCTTCCTATGATTCGTAGAGTTCTGCCCAAGAGACTCGAAATCTGACAATTGCATGCATGAACAGTAAACTCACTAATCCATGATTAGAGAGCACTGTCGGAATCTGGTGCAAACGCCGAGAAGACTGTGCCATATGCCGCAATTGTTTTAATAAAAATAAAGGCATGTTTAAGGAATGCACTTGAGCTTGTGGAAATCGAAGGTGAGTCAAAATTTTAAAGTGATATTTGAACAGAGTTGTGGCTTGTCCTTCACAGGTTATGTACTTCATTAAAAAGCCTACTACTTTGTTCCATGGATATGGTACAGACTTGCACTCATACCCTCTCCCATATGGAACGATAGTTTCTCCTTCCTACAAGAACAGTTCAGGAAATTCCGGGAGAGGAAATCTCCGAGCAAACCATTGCTGCCCTTGTTGTCTCAGCCTGCTAACTTTTGCAATTATTTATTCTATGAAAGGAATTTCCAATCCTCTGACCCGTGAGAAATTCTCATCCAAATTAAGCATGAAATCCATTGTAATTCCTTTATCAAACCCCTGAAATCTATCAAAGTAGATATCCCATTTTTCATCGACAAAAAATTTCCATAACAATGGATTACTGCACATCGAGACTGTATTTTTAGTTTCATGCTGCACAGCCAGTCTGCCCATACTGTGGAGACTATAACAGCACTCTGGAATAGAAGACCGTTGGATGGAGTGGTGGGTACCAAATTTGGAAAAAAAACATGGTGAAAAATGAGGGGTAGTAACGATAAATACGGATGGTAGTTCTTGGGAAACGAGGAAAATCATGAGAACGTATGGTAAGTGTAATGAATGGAATAGTAATTATTTCATATGAGGTGGAAAGGACATGTTGCAGATCCCAATATGTATTTAATGATTATACAAAGTATGATAAAGATCACATGGTGTATCACACAAGGAACTGTAATAATGACTTGTGAAATCATCATTACGCCATCGTTAAATTATGAAGACACCCCCGCAACTTAAAAATTTTCGTCCACGGCATTAATGTCTTCACATGGAATATTTAATTAAATCCATAAAAGTCAAGTGGAGACGTACGTGGTGGCCTACCTAGAAGAAGTGACGGTTGGTATAATGACGACGCAGTAATGATGTAGATGGAGTAACAGTAGTACGAGTAGAAGAATCTGGATTAACAGTAGTATGAGTAGCAACATCTGGAGTAACAACATTTGGAGTAACAGCATGACAAGTAGCAACATCTGGAGTAACAACATCTAGAGTAACAGCAGTGCAATTAGCAACATCTGGAGTAACGGAATCTGGAGTAATAGCAAAGTGAGTAACAACATCTGGAGTAACATCATATGGAGTAACAGAAGTGCGATTAATAGCATCCAGCTAGCAGCAACCAAGGAGTAACAACATCGAGTAGCAACAATCAAGTAACATCATCATGAGTAGCAGCAATCGAGTAACAACATCATGAGTAGCAACAACCAAGTAATCAACATCATGAGTAGCAAAAACTGAGTAACAACATCATGAGTAGCAAAAACCGAGTAACAACATCATGAGTAGCAAAAACCGAGTAACAACATCATGAGTAGCAGCAACCGAGTAACAACATCATGAGTAGCCGCATCCAAGGAGTAACAACATCGATACTTAGAAGAAATTTTTAATCTTTAAAATTTAAAACATTACTCCTTAGTAGTAACTCCTACAAAAAGACAACAAAATAAATAGTAATAGTATTTATTCATTATATATATATATATATATATATAGAGAGAGAGAGAGAGAGAGAGAGAGAGAGAGAGAGATAGAGAGAGAGAGAGAGAGAGAGAGAGATATTTTAGAGCAAGAATGCAGAGGAAGAGTTCTCTGCGCTTATAACCTTCAAACGAAATTTCTCAGAGAGATGTTTGATGAAAGCATCCTTGGAGGCTGGGCAGTGATATAATCTCAGACGATGTCCATTTGCTATGAATGAAGCATATGTATCATCAATTGTGACTAGTCTGATTGTTCCATTATCAAATATAGCATCCACCTCGTAAGGTCCCATCCAGCAGGTGCAAAGCTTTCCCTTAAAATCCTTAAAGTGGGAGTCATAAAGTAATGCCCAATATCTCCTATGAAAAACCTTGTTTTTGATAAACTTATCATGCTATTTAATTCTTTTCTTCTGAATAGTAGTAGTCCTCTAGACAACCATTGAATGGATTTCATCTAGTTCATTGAGCTGGGCCAATTGCTGTTTCTGGGCGTCTGACAGATCCAAACCAACTTCAAGAATTGTTTTGAGCATACTAATTTCAAATTCTATTGGAAACAACGAGGATTTCCCATAAACAAAGTCATATGGTGAAAACCTTGTTGTGTTCCGCAATGTTGTTCTGTACGCCCCGAGAGCTTCAGGAAGCTTTTGAGCCCAATCTCGACGATGGTATGCCATAGTTTTTGTCAAGATATTTTCCAATGTCTTGTTTGTGATTTCCACTTGTCCATTCACCTGAGGATGGTATGGAGATGTCACCCTGTGCTTGACCCCATATTTCTGCATAAGCTTTGCTATCATGTGTGACGTAAATTGTGCTCCTCCATCTGAAACAATCTCTCTTGGAGTACCGTAACGAGCAAAAATTTCTTCAAATGGAAAATCTAAAACCACCTGCTCTGTTGCTTTCACAACAGATTTGACTTCTATCCACTTAGCCCCGTAATCTGTACAAACCAAAATGTGAACCTTTTGCTGGGAGGGTGGGTTGAAAGGTCCAACGAAGTCTATAGCCCATTTCTCAAAAGGTTCAAGGACTACTTGTGCCTACAAAGGAATTTCATCAGCTCGACCGGGCTGCCCCATACGCTAGCAAATATCACACCTCCTAACATAATTCTATACATCCCGAGTGATAGAAGGCCAGTAATATCCCATTTGTAGCACCTTATGGCATGTTCTTTTGTCTGCAAAATTCCCTCCACAAGGGCCGTCATGGGCAACCTTTAATACTTCATAAATATCATCCTCAGATACACAGCTTCAAATATGCTTATCGGCTCCTGTATGAAAGAGGTATCCTACCATCCAAGAGTATCAAGAATTGTGATGAATAATTTTTCATTGTTCCCTATATGAAAAATGATGAGGAACCTTCCCCGTAGCAAGATAGTTAGCAATATCTACATACCACAAATGTTTAGTAGAAACTGCAAAAAGATGCTCATCAGGAAAACTATCTTCTATAGGTGTGCATTCATCATTGTGATCCATTCTAGATTGAAAATCAGTAACTCCATTATCATTTTCTGGTTTGTCTACTATTGTGATATCAAATTATTGAGGCAATAACATCCATATTGTAATATGGCCAGGAGTGATATGTTTATTCATCAAATACCTTATTGCTACATGGTCATTATGTACAAAAGTAGGATACCCAGTGATGTAGTGCTGGAACTTGTTGATAGCATAAATGAAAGCCAGGAATTATTTTTCTGTCACCGTGTAATTCAATTCAGCGGGAATTAAATTTTTGCTGACATAGTAAATTGCATACGGTGTTTTGTCTACCTGTTTTCCTAAAACAACTCCTACTACTATCTAAGAAGCATCAACATGTATGTGAAATGGTAATGCTCAATCAGGTCCTCGAAGGATTGGAGCCTTGCAAATCATTCCCTTCATTTTCATGAAATCTGCTTCACAGTGTTCAGCCCAAAAGACTTCTGCATATTTTGTTAGCAATTGAAAAAGTGGGTGTGCTATTTTAGCAAAATTTTCTATAAAGCGTCTATAATAACCAACACAACCAATAAAGCTACATACCTTTGTGGGTGTCTTGGGTACCGAGAAGTGTAATATTACCTCTACTTAACCGGATCAACTCGAATTCCAACAGCTGAGAGAAAATGTCTCAATACTATTCCTTCTTCCCTCATCATATGGCATTTGACTGTACTCAGAGATACATGGGTTTTCTTACATATTTTGAGTACTTTCTCCAGATTCTCCAATCTCTCTTCAAATGAGTTTCCATATGGATTAAAATCATCCATATATATTTCAATGCTATCATCGATCAAATCAGAAAATATTCCCATAATTTCCCTCTGGAAGGTTGCAGGAGCATTACACAGGCCAAATGGGAGGACCCTGTATGCAAAGGTCCCCCATGGGCATGTGAATTTTTTTTTATTCTGCTCTTCTGGGGCTATTTGGATCTGGTTATATTCGCTGAATCCATCTAGGAAGGAAAGAAACTTCTTCCCAGCCAAGGTATCCAGGACCCGGTCAATGAATGGCAAAGGGAAATGGTCTTTTTGAGTTGCCTTGTTTAGCTCCATATAACTACACAAATCTGCCATTTACCATTATTTTTAGGAACAATAACTAGTGGAGATACCCATTGGCTATCCAAGATGGGGTAAATGAAACCTACATCCAATAATTTTTGTAATTCTTCTTTGACAATGTTCTTTAGAGCAGGATTCATTCTCCGTTGGGGCTGTCTCATAGGGTGGAAATATTCCTTAATATAAATATGATGAGTACATAAGTTAGCAAGGATTCCCTTCATGTCGGTACAATTCCAGGAAAAAGCTTCCTGATAGTATTGAAGGAATTTTAAAAGCTATTTTTTTCTGGGATTCAGACAGATTGGGGTTGAAATTGAGCATTTTCCCAGGTTCAATTTCAATCGAAATAATATCATGGGATAAAGTTACAGGAATGTCTTCAATTTCATCTTCTAGTTCAATGTTTTCTTGTTTCTCACAGATCAGAGAAGATTCTAAAATCTGGTGAGTAGAACTGGAAACAGAATTGGAATCATTAATAAAAGTGTTAATAGTATCATCCTTGGTTTTTGTTTTGAATTGTAGGGGCTACCCAATAGTGAGAATTTGTCTAACTTCTTCATTTTCAGGTTCAGTCTCTTCTATTGGTAGAGGTTTTTTTCTGGCTGATAATTTTTCAGATGGGCTGGGTTCTGCAGGGGGATAGAAAGTAAGGTTTTTCGTAATCATCCCATTTGATATAATCATGTGCCCAGATCGACACCCTATGTAGGCGTCTGCGGTTGCGAGCCAAGGTCTTCCCAATATCAATGGGTGACCACAAAATGAGGATTGTGTCTGTAATACAAGGAGGTCCACATGGTAGTGTCGTGAATCCACTGAAATAGTCACATCTTCTAGTTTCTCTACTGGTTTAATTGTAGACCTATCTGCTAGTTCCAAGATAGTAGGGGTTGGCTTAAAATTTTCAAGACCTAATGTATTCATTGTTTCGAAGGTAATGATATTGATGGCAGAACCCAAATCTACCATCACATTTGGGATTTCAACCCCATTAATTTGTACTGTTAGAATTTGGTTTCCTGGGTCTCCATATTTCACAGGCGTAGTCTTTCCTAGCATGATGTCGGACAATCTACCCATCACATGAATGGTTAACCACGGGAGCTTCACTCAACGAACCTATAACATAGCACGTGCATTCATGGCATACCAAAAAATACCCTTAATTTGATTTTATATTGGAAAATACCTTTGAAAATCACATTATTTAAGCCCCTATCAATATGAACCCAATACACCTTCCCAATTTATTTAAAAAAAAAAAAAAAAAAAAAAAAAAAACCCTACTTTCACTAGATATTGTAGGTTTTCATTTTTTCATTAGCATTTTTTATACCCCTTTATATTTTTTCATTAAATTAGAGATTCATTTTTATACCTGCCAATATTAAAATCCTTTACCCCTTATTATATGCTCAATATATTGTGTTATTTTTTCATCAATATATATCCCCCAATATGAACCCACGTTGTATAGTATTTCTCTCCCAATGAAGCCCCTGTGTCGTTAAAGGATCCCTTGGTTTCTTCCCAGGTTTCTTAGAGCAGTAATATTTGAGACATTTTGCATATATAGGTACATCCCTCATAGCCTGTAGTAGGACTAATTTAACAAAAATATTTTGCAATTCCCCCGAGGAAATCAAACTTTGCTTGAAGGTTTTGTTTATTCAAGTTCAACCTTTCATGATATGGTGGAGAAGTTGGATGACCTTGATTAAGAACAGGTTGGGGAGGTGATTGATTTGTCATGTTTGGTCTGGTTTATCCCCCACTATCCTCTATTCTGGTTCTATAACTTCACTGTCAATCTATTCTATGATAATAAGTGAAGTGGGAGCATTTAATACCCTCCCAGATCGTAAGTTTATTTCGCTCAGTACTGCGGTAGAAATGCTATAAGATGGAAGGTTAAGAGTGTTTGTTTTTTGGACCCCTTTATTATTTGGATTCGAATTGGGCTGGATAGGAAGCTAGGGTTGAAGGGTTGTGTTTCCTGAAGGTATATTAGAGGGTAACTGAAGCTTTTGTTGAGGCATAGATTGGGGAAAATTCACAGTAGGAGAGGGTCCATGCCAGTTCTCATTCCACGAAGGATTCGAACTGGTCTGGGGAACCCATTGTTGCTAGGGGGGTTATTGATATTGAGACCACATAGGTGAGAAAGGTACAAACTGGGGACCCATATTAAAATTACTAAAACACTGAGATGGGTCCTGACGCATACCTGAATTCATAGTTGGTGGTCGAGGTTGCCATGGATTTTTCAGCCCCATGAAGTACAATTGATCCACTGTATTTTCTTCACTTGCCCCTTGAAAAACTGCCTTCAGTCTTGGCAAGGAAGGGCATGAGCTGGTCTCATGAGTCTGCTCACAGATTTCGCAGGCTTCCACTATGTTTTATGGGAATTCTTTCAAATGATGCTTCTTTCTGC
This sequence comes from Pinus albicaulis, assembly GCA_034641835.2. NCBI lineage: Eukaryota > Viridiplantae > Streptophyta > Pinopsida > Pinales > Pinaceae > Pinus > Pinus albicaulis. The sequence goes on from CM076579.1 coordinate 46,938,803, forward strand.
ACTGTGGGTATAATATAGCCATAGTCTTCTCCAACTCTGTATGTTTATGTTTTTCTTTTAGAGTGTCCATTTGGGCAGATAATGTGCTCAAGATATCAGTCCTTAAGTTATCTAGTAGGTTTCCAATTTGTTCCTTTGTAACCCCTCCACCAGAAGTCTTTAATGAATGAATTCCTTGTCCACTCCTTGCAACCCCTCGTGAACACTAAATACATAAGTCAAATATGGTGTCAAATTATTCTTTTGAAACATCCCCCTTTCCTACTATGTTAAAAAGTTGCAGGGATTATTCCCTCAGTGCCTGGAGAAGGATAATTTTTAGGATATATTTATGCAGGTCACTATGGCCTGATCTCTGCAGTATATATTCGAATCGTTCCTCACAATCTTCCATGTTTTCGTCCTCCTTCTATGCAAAATTAAAAATATCCTCTTTGATATCAAGGGATTTACAATAGTCCTGGTATTTTTCCAAAAAGGTTTCTTTCATCGCATCCAATGAAGAAATAATCTTTCCTCCTAAACCCATGAACGATTGCAAGGCTGTCCCTTTTAGGGTAGTAGGAATTATTTTTAGTTTCTGAGCATCGTAGATATAATCATACCCTCGACAGACAATGTCAAATTCTAAGAGGAATGTATCAGGATCTTCAGAAGAAAGCCCATGAAAATTAGGTAGAGCCATCAAAGGAATGGGCTTCATCGGTGCATCACGTATAATGTTTCCAATTGGAAAATCAATAGAAGAACTTGTAGGTTCCATAAATATTCTCCAATACTCACCTAGGATTTCAACTGGTTCTGTGACTGGTACTTGGGATGATTCGACTGTAGGGGGTTTCACCGCACTCCGATGGTCCCTTGGTGATGCAAAATCCCTCAGGAATTCTCTTTCCAAATCGGAATTTCTTAGTTCAACTACAGGAGGCTTTATAGAACTCCCTTGGTCTTGTGGTGACGAAAACCCTTTCGAAGGTCCTTCTTCCCAATTGGAATTGTTGAGTTCTTCCAACCCTCTACTTGCTATTTCTTCCCCTTCTGCTGACAGTACGGATGTATCCTCCACTTATACTTTATTTATTGCTTCTTCCGTCGTCGAAAGAACTTCCTCGGGTGCCATGGATGGCACTGGCTGTTCAACCGACTACCTTCGGACTTCGTCTGAACCCTTACCCTGATAGCAGCACAAGAGGATGATTCAGATTTAGCCTTTTCGATGATCTCCTAGATATATGTCTTCCTCCCCAACTCCTTTCCTTTATTTGGGGGTCTTCCTCTTCCCCTCTTATTCAGATATTTTTTCATACAATTGGTGAGAAGAATTCATCAAAATAGAAAAAGCGCTCAGGACCCGAAGTAGGACAGAAAGCTTCCTCCTAGAGACGAGAGAGTAGATTCAAACAACAAATCAAATAAACTAAAATGAAAATCAAAGTTCAGGACCTGAAGTACGGTAATCAAATACCCTCCCCAGGACGAGAAGTTGGCCCTTTTCAGAAAAATAATCAAAAAGTTGAAAAGTTGAAAACTATGCTCAGGACTTAGAGCAGGGTAGCAAATACCCTCCCTAAGATCAGAGATTGGTCTTAATGAAAAATAAAAGCAAGTAAAAACAACAAACTATGCTCATGACTTAGAGCAAGGTAATGGATGCCCTCCCCAAGATGAGAGATTAGTTCTAAAGAAAACAATAAAAAACTCAGAAAAACACAAAACACTATGCTTAGGACTTGAAGTGGGGCCATAAATTCCCTCCCCAAGATGAGAGATCAACCCTTAGATCAATTTCATATCGTGTTTTGGCACCTTGTTAACCTTCCCCAGCAATGATGCCAAAATGTTGGTGTCCAGATGTGAACAAAATATTCAAACCCTTTTTCCACATAAATTATCAACCCGGGGGAGTTAGTTATTTCAAGACTAACGCGCACAGTATCTGCAAGATCAATCACATAACCTGCTATGGAATCACATGCCTTAATTAATGAACAAGAAAAATACTATAACAACAATTAAAATGGATTGCAAAATTAAAAAGGAATTCACAACGATTGCAGAATTAAACCAGAATAGCGGAAACAATAAAAAATCAAAAGATAAAATCAACAAAAGAAAGATAACGTAGCACCTGATCAGAAGAGTGGGCCCAAATCTCTAATTCACAAATGCTTTGTTACAAAATCTGTGTCTTTCTTGCTTAACCCTAATTCACAACCTGAAGACCCTCTTTATACAACTGTTCAAGAAATCATAGATTTTCTTTAACAACTAAATATTTACAATTATGCAATTAGTTACAACAACAACCTAGTTGCCAAAAGGAAACCATGAAAAAGCCTGAAATATTGCTGTGGTGAAATGAAAAATGTTTCGTTGTAGCAGCAGGTAAATATAGTGTTGGAAATTAGGAGCTGCTCCGTGGCTCATAGCTGTAATCCCCTTGCTTTTACCAAATCTGTAAAAATATCGAAGTTAATGCTTGCAAAGGTAAAACCTCCATGACTATTACTTCATTAATCAAATATTCCATGTAAGATAGAGGAAAGGGGTTTACCGCATGCATTTTAGAATAATTAATGATACAAAGAGATAGAAAGGTGGGAAAAAATAGGAGAGAAAAGTATACAAATCCGATACCCAACAGCTGTACTAAGCCATGAGACTAACCGGTCAAGGGAAGTACGAAGGTACATGTACATATATATATACAAATTAACACACATATCTATATATATATATATATATATATATATATATATATATATATATATATATATGTAGAAAATTAATATACATGATCTAATTTGAAACATTATTTATCACAATGATTATCATTGATTGTATTTTGAATAACATATTTATATTCTTGTTTGAATTTTCCGTATAGGTTTTTTCGGCATATTGAGGTCCAAGATGTAGATAGATCGATTGGAAATGACGTTGAAATAATAAAAGGGGCTTGAAAATTGCATTCAATTAAAACAAAGGAGTACCAAAATGTGTTTGCATTTGATAAAATAAAATATTCTTGTTCTTGTCATGTTTGCATAGACAACACAAAATCCAATGATGTTTGTGAAAACAAAATGTATGTAAAAGATTGGAAACATACAGAACTAAATACAAAGGGGAAAATGTTTGTTGCAAACTTTGAAGAAATGAAATCAGAGGAGACTATAGTATCATCTGAAGGTGATCAAGTATCTGATCTTGTTAGAGAAGGTAACATTTCTATTGCTTTCAAATGATAGAGATCTAGAAATAGATAATAAAATAAAGTGCACATGTTAATTTTAAAGTTAATTTTTCATGTTAATTATGATCTAAATTTATGTAAGTTTGTTTTATTGTGCAGGGATGTTTTTGTTGTAGTTGCAACTAATAACAACGTAGAAAATGTGAAGTATTATTTGATGCGTTTCACTTAACGAAAGATGAAATTATTGGAAAACATTGATGATAATTGGTTTATATATGAAAGAGGGTCTATTATACTAAAAGGTTATTTTTTCCAACAAACTCATCAAAGTCAAGATTTTGTTTACTTTCAAGACTATGAACATGATGTCATAAGTTGTCAATATAGTCACTTGGTGTGTGCAACACGCATAAAGTTGATAGAAGTTCAATCAAAGAAAAAATTGAAAATTAAGAAATGGAAAATGTTAAAAGCTGACCATGAACGGATCATTGAAGATGGAATTCCATTAGAATTTTTTTGATTGAACTTCCCAGCAATTTATTCCCCTTGGATTCATCTTTTAGAACTTACAGAACTCAACTAGAAATTTTTAGCCTTTTTTTGTGCATTCTTAAGTTTTACATTATTATAATATGTATATTTTATGTTATGTACAAGTGTTTGCACATGTACATTGTTTTGGCACATGCACATAAGTAATTTATACACATGTACAGATACATGTAGATTCTATGGTCTTAAATGATTTCATACATTCTAAGGTACATTTTATGTAATTATTGCAAAATGTACATTTGTATCTAGCATATTTGATATAATGCAAATTTTAAGTCATGACTCTATTTTAGACATCTAAAGAAAATTATAATATCCATTCTTGAATGAAAAATGTGTGGTACGTGTTTTATAATTTCTAGTTTACTATCAACTGACATCCATAGTAGCCTTTCTATGTACATTAATGAAAAATGTTGTGTACTGGATATTTTTTAATGCAATTTTAAAATTTTATGATTGTTTGACACATCTATGAACACCTATAATTTTATGATCATTTTTGGACATACATGGATATGTATTGTATATTAAAACATTATAAGAATGATTTCAAATGAAAGATATATGAATTAAATGCAAATTTTCTTTCATTGCTACATATTCATGAACTTAAATATATATGTATTTAACGCAAGTAAGATGTAAAACCATATATGATTGCTTTAAATGACAGATGATCATGTGCAAAATGTACACCTAAATATCACCTTTAATAGATGTATGTCCTAATTATATAACATTCATACATTTTCAAATGCATTTAACATGTACCACATGTGTTTTGTAATTTGAAATTTCAATCTAGATTCATTTTAAATAACAAATGACAAAACAACTTGAGCTTTAAAAACAAAACATTTAATCTAAGATTGAACCTAAGTTAACATTATAACAAGTCATCATGTATTCAAAATATAATGTAACTAAATGCATTTATGTGTACTTCAATCATTGTTACATATTCATGAACTTAAATATGTATTTAACCATCTATACTTTTTTTAAATGACACATGATCATGTGAAAAATGTACACCTAAATATCACTTTTAATAGATGTATGTCCTAATTATATAATATTCATACATGTTCAAATCCATTTAACATGTACCACGTGTTTTGTAATTTCCAATTTCAATCTAGATTCATTTTAAATAACAAATGAAAAAACAACTTGAGCTTTAAAAACAAAACATTTAGTGTAAGATTGAATCTAAGTTAACATTATAACAACATGTCATCATGTATGCAAAACGTAACAGCTAAATGCAAACGTACTTCATTCATTGTTACATATATTCATGAACTTAAATATATAAAATCATAGATACATTATTGTTTTAAACGACACATGATCATGCAAAATGTACCTAAATATCATCTTTAATAGACATCTACACCTAATTATATAATATTCACACATGTTCAAATGCATACCATGTACCACATTTATTTTGTAATTTGCAATTTCATTCTAGATTCATTTTAAATAAAAAATGGCAAAACAACTTGAGTTAAAAAAAAAAAAAAAAAAAAAAAAAACATAATCTAAGATCTTCTAAGATAACATTATAACAACATGTGATCATGTATGCAAAATTTAACAAATAAATGCAAATGTATTTCAATAGTTGTTACATAATCATGAAATTAAATATGTCAAACCATCTATGATTGTTTTAAATGTCACATGATCATGCAAAATGTACCTAAATATCACCTTTAATAGAAATCCTAATTATATAACATTCACACATGTTCAAATACATAACATGTACCACATGTGTTTTGTAATTTGAAATTTCAATCTAGATTCATTTTAAATAAAAAATGACAAAACAACTTGAGTTTTAAAAACAAAACATACAATCTAAGATCATCTAAGTTAGTTCATTATAACAACATGTGATTATGTAAGGAAAATGTAACAACTAAATGAAAATGTACTTCAATCATTGTTACATATTCATGAACTTAAATATGTAAAACCATCTATGATTGTTTTAAATGACAAATGATCATGAAAAATGTACATAAATATCACCTTTAATAGACATCCTAATTATATAACATTCACACATGTTCAAATTCATAACATGTACCACATGTGTTTTGTAACTTGTAATTTTAATCTAGATTCATTTTAAATAACAAATGACAAAACAAATTGTGTTTTAAAAACAAAACATATAATCTAAGATCATCTAAGTTAGTTCATTATAACAACACATGATCATGTATGGAAAATGTAACAACTAAATGCATTTATGTACTTCAATCATTGTTACATATTCATGAACTTAAATATGTATTTAACCATCTATAATTGTTTTAAATGACACATGATCATGTGCAAAATGTACACCTAAATATCACTTTTTATAGATGTATGTCCATTGCGAAAACAATCCTTGGAGAACGGAAATCATCTCCACAAACCTAAAATTCAAAAATTTTAAAACTGTAAAATAAATCAAGCTCTATATCACATTTTTTAACGAAACTTTCACTTCAATTTATAACTTAAACATAAGTGAAAAATTGGATACTTGTGATAGTGTATTTGGCACATCTCTTAAGAGGGAAGAAGAGGGTGGCTCCATTGTGAAAATATTGGATGAAAACAAAATCTGTTAACATTTAATTATATAGATACATCTGTACACAAATATTTCTTTTAAAAATATGTCAAATATGTCATCATGATACTGATATAATAATAAAATTGATGCCATACCAATATAATAATAGAGTAATAATTGTACATGAACATTATAAACACTTAAGAAACAATAACATTTCCCAACATATAATCCTGATTCCGACAACCTGAACCTTCGACCATGATATTATCAAAAAATTTGTTCATCAAGTGTGTTAACTGCAAATGGTGAACATATGATACATTTTTGTTAGATTAACATATACAAATAAACATGTATATGTAAATTACAAATTACATTAAAATATTCACCCTAACCATTAACACATACCAATCCCATGCCCTTTTCCTCATGAATAATTAAGTCCTACCAAGCATTGCGATAATGATTTGAAAATTTTCTAAGCTCTTAAATACTCATGTTGTCTATCTCATCATCTGTACTATACACAAAATTAGCACGTGAATTTTCTCGTGCTTTTTGTTGATTCAGACCAATATCAATTGCACCAAGTCGAGTCTGAACATTTTCTATGATGGCATTCCTTGCTTCTTGACTAATTTCAGAAGTGGCATCCATCTCTGACCGTAAAGTTTCCGCACGAATAGGTCGGCTTAAAAATGGTGGCTCGGGGTGAGGCAACTCAGAATCATGCTTAGCGCCCCTACGGTCACATAATTGACCTTTCCCAGGACCAAAAAATTCATAGGGAAGGTCATTATAATTGGGTTTCATTCCCAGAAATAATTTTGCAAAAAATAATTTTTAAAAATAAAGAGGAACCTCGTCGTTCCATGGTAGTCTTCCATAGGCTGCATGGTGCCTATCATACAAATGGAAAGCTATATTAGGGTGCTTCAAATATTGCACCTTTAGCATCGTTATTTTCGGCCCTTCTTTGAAATTAAAAATAGATTTTTTGAATTCTTTTGTAACTTTGTTTTTAACATAGTCCCATGTATCATGATCCATTACTCTTTCATTTCATTTCCTCATCACCTATACAAAATTATCAGTGGTGGGCCCAAGATTTTTGTAAACATCTACAATTTTGCTTAAAGAGTGCGTAACTATTTCTAAGCTTTCTTGACTCTCAACAGAGAGTTTCAAAGAAATAAGATATTTCTTCAATTTTGAATAAATATGTTCACACCTTTGTAATGTGCATTATTGGATGTTTATTTCCCAAGGTAAGTAAGAAATTTCACAAGGATAAGTCATGGTTGGTGTACAACATTCTTCTTGAATAACATGGTCTAGCCTACGTCTTTTTCGAACAACATTTTCACCCTCTGCATCAATATATAAAATTGTGTATAAATAAAAAAACATGTGTGCAAATTTGTACAAATTTTCTTTTTAACCATAAAAAAATTATATAAATAATTTAACAAATTAATAGTTGAATGAAAATAGTATTCAGATTGATGACCACCTCGAGATGGCTGAGCAACATCATGCCCACCCTGAGATGGTTGAGAACCAACATGACCACCCATTGATTAGACACTGTGGAAATTCGTACCACCACCCTCACATGATTGGCCACCACCTATTGATTGGCTACAAGGGGAATGTGTACCACCACCACCCTCACGCGATGAGAGGGAAGCTTCATAAAAAAATATAAGCTTCTAATCAATTCAAAAATACATACATATAAATACATACATGTATCATTGAGTAGATTGTGTGAACCATACCACAATTGCATGAACCATGTCCAGGCTCCATTGATTGAGTGGATACTCTTTTCCTCCAATCTCCTAAAAAATGAAATTTATTAAATATTAATTTAACTCAAAAAATTGATAAAAAATAAATTCCATATGTATACATGGGAATAAAATTATATATTCAATAAAAAATCAGTTCCACATGTATACATGTATGTATGGAGATAATATTATATATTCAAATGTCATTTAAAAACATGCACATTTAATATAAATACCATGGACATCCCTTGATCCATGATCCCCCTCTCTTGTATAGGCATGGGACTCTATTGATGTTCACTTTGAAGAATCACGTGCCAAATGATCATCCTCCATGATATATATATATATATATATATATATATATATATATATATATATCTATATATATATATATATATATATAGATACACATAATGTTTAAAGCCTCGAATAATCATGTGGAAAATGATAATCCATGATATATATGGATCTATCTACAAATACATAGATATATGATGTTTAAAAAGTTACCTCATGCATTTACAATTATTTTTTAAATTATTATTTAAAAAATTTCAAAATAATTCAAAAAATTGATGTTACACAAATGTTGGAGCCCAACTTGAACACAAATTATGTAAAACACAAAACTTTCAATGCAGTTGGAGCACAACTTGAACACAAATTATGTAAAATACAAAAATTTCAAAGCACAAATTGATGTGTGAAACTCGCTTTATTTAAACAAAAATATAAAAATTGATGTAATTTACATAAATTTTGGAGCACAACTTGAACAGAAATTATGTAAAACACAAAACTTTCAAAGCGCAAATTGATGTGTAAAACTCACTATATTTAAACAAAAATTTGTTGAAGTCCTGCACATTTTGAAAATTAAATAATTTTTTTTCTAAAACATGAAGTTCACCAAGTTGTGCTTACATGGTGGGAGCGCACTTGGTATATAATTGAAAAAAAACACATGGTCATTAAAAATAATGCATTTATAAGTAAAAAACACACACATATCAAAGATATCTTACAATGTACACCAATAAATTTTGAAGGAGAACTTCTCAACACTAATTCATCTTCATCTTTAAATTTTGAAGGAGAGCATCTCAACACTAATTCATCTTTGAATTTTGAAGAATAGTGACTCAACACTAATTCATCTTTGATAGATGAATCTTTAATTGGAAGTTCCCCATACAATAATAATTCATCTTTGACATATGAATCTTGATTTGGCATTGCCCCATACAATAGATCACCAGACATATTATTAACATTTGCACAATGTCTTATACTAAATGATTGAAATTGTCTAACAATATTGTTTTATTTTCCATGCAGTTGTTTTAGCCTCTCCTTATTAACTTGGTACACACATTTTATTTGAGTGCACACAAGTTCAGAATTGGTGAAAACTACAATTCCATTTGATCCATACTCCCTAGCAGTTCCTAAGCCCTCTATCAATGCAAATATAATATGCTTCATTGTTTGTTGTTCTTCTAGGTATATTTATTTTCCTTTGGAGGACTTTGTTAGTCGCAATATTGCATAACACATGTAATCGTTGCTTTCCCTATATTGGGATAACAGGAAACATCTATGCATAATGTCCATTTTTCAACCATGTTTAGTGGGATTTTTGATCCCTGAAAAAAAAAATTCAATACATTATTAAATGAACATTTATTTTAAATGCCTTAAAGTTTATGGGAAAAATGACATGTACATGGAGCAAGGAAAGATAGACTAGCATGATAGGTGTGATTTTGAAATCATCCTTGCGGCCTCGAAGGAGAGAAAAACAGACTAGCATGATAGATGTGATTTTGAAAGCAGCCTTGCTATTAAAAAGGGCAACCCGACTATTGGAAATCCTCAACAAAAATCCAATCAACCTCCTTCAAAACATTGGAGCTCACCAAATCAAAGATACAACGTGGAAGATGATGTTACTAAATTTTTTTTTTGGAAAAGTACCATGTACTCTTAAAGATATTTATTTAAGCAGATTATGGTTCAAACAATCATTCAAGACTTGGAAACTCAAGGACATATCTATTACTAAAAAAAGAAGCTGGAAAAGCACCATGTACTCTTCAAGATATTGATTTAAAAGTCCTTAAAATTGTAGAAGTCACACATTATAGTGCTAGTCTACCCTGGCCATAATAGTTTACTGCCAATGAGAATGAGTAACAACACATCCTAACATTGGAGCTCAACAAATCAAAGAGACAACGTGGAAGATGACGTGACCCAAAATCATGATAATAGTGCTGCTGCTACACTAAGTGATTTTTTATGCCCAGAATTCAAGAAAAAAAACACTGCTAGCATTGTCCATTCTCCATTGATCAACAAAGGGGAATTAGCTAATCAAGTAACATTAGATATATTGAAGGAAACCATACATGTATGAATTGTTCATGCCAATATATCATGTGAGCTGAAAGGAATTAGGTAATAATTCCTTGAGTTATGCTTCAATATCTCAATTGATATGTATGCGGTGACATCTGAATGCATGTATGTGAATTGATACCCAAGTAGGGGTATGGTAAAGGAAGGAAGCCTAGAGGACATTTCAAAATTGTGAGAAAATATTTGTTATGCATTCTTATGATAATATGTCATGTTGATTTGGTTAAGAGAAAGAAGAGTTTCCCAAGGGACTGTTCAGTAGTGAAAGGAAGGGCTCAATAAGGATTGTTGAGAAATGATGGGAGGGTAAATTCCTCGTGTGCAGTGATTGAAGAAGAAGGTGTCCAGATGTGTTGAATAGTTGAGTGAATTTTAAAGTTGGTCAAGGAGGATGGTATGGAATGGGATATATTGTAATTATTATAGAAAATTTAAGTCTAGATACCTGGAGGATGTGTAAAATTAATAGGAAGTGAAGATGATGAAGACAATGATACAAATATGTACGTCTAGATGCCTGGAGAATGTGTAAAATTTATAGGAAGTGAAGATGATGAAGACAATGATACAGAGTTATCCAGGATACATATATCAAGATGGATTGAGTATGGAATGTAACATGGGATGGTATTCAATGTCATGCAAGGGTGTAGTGAGTGAGTGTGGTGAGTATGAAAGAAGTATGAATGTGCATGAAGTATACTATGTAGATGTGGAAAGTTTTATTGTGTATAAATGAGTATTAGCGCATATGTTTGAATGCATTGTGTGAATGCTTTTATATTATAGTAATGCATATATAGTTAATGAAACTTCATTGCATTTAATATGTTTATAACTTAAAATAATGGAATGATCGGTATGTCATAATTCTAAGATCATTTCAAAAGCTACTGGAAATATGGCAATGAAAGTTTATATGTTTGAATACTCACATTTTTTTGGCTAAATGAAAATTGTGTGAGGGAGAACAAATTGCAGGTATAAATTGATTGCATATGTAATCCCATAATGAATATTGGTTGCTACTACATACAAGCACTAAGAATTATGATAATAATCTCATAGTTGTTCAATCTAGTTTCTAAATTATATAGATTTCAATTTTTTATTTGAACATCTCATGGTGATTTTAAGTTTATGATACAGGTGAGATGATGGATCTGTATAGTATGGATAGATGATGGTTGCTATAACTAGGAATCACGGGGAGAATGCTACTATGATGACACTATAACCCTGTGATATGCCTTGATTTCAATGAGTTATTGAGTGACTAGAGGTTGCTAGTGGGATGACTTGGAAGTAAGACTCTATACGTGCCTACACTTCATGAAAGGGTGAATATCATGCCTTCCGATGATCTTCTTGGTTGAAGCAACAATATTTCAAAGGCAGACAAAAACACTCTTTTGTAAAGGTAGTTTTATGTAGATTTTAAAATATTTTATGAATCTCATAAATATTAAAAAAAAGTTAACTATTTATTTAACTTCACTTATAAATCAATTTTTTTAAATATTCTAGAATTTAGAATAAAATTACATATTTACTAAACAAACTATCCTTGTGTACGACCATCAAGATAATTTTGAATTCCTACCACATTTTTGTTTTTTAATTTTTTGGGAGGCTTGACAACTAAATTGCTGAGTTGATGCTTGTATAATGACATATAAGTTGATGAGCTGATAAAAAACAACTACAGTTTGATCCAATGCTAACTGTTCATATCTCTCTTGAAACAATTTTATATCATAGTGGGTAAATAAATCTAGAAAATTTTATTTTACTCAGGGATTTCTTCTCAATAAATCAATCCAATTCTTACAAACAGATCTAATAATCATTTAAACTAATAAATTATTATACAAAAGTTCTCATTCTAAAATAATATTTCAATTTAGGAAAAAAATTCTTCTCAATAAATCAATCCAATTATTACAACAAGATCTAATAATCATTTAAACTAATAAATTATTATACAAAAGTTCTCATTCTAAAATAATATTTCAATTCATGAAAAAATAATTAAAATAAAATGAATTCCAAAATAAATCTAATTATTACAACTAGATCTAATAATTATTTAAAATAATAAATTATTATACAAAAGCAATGACATTTTATTGTTCTTAGTGTGTGTACATAACAACAGAATTTTATTGATCAATACCATGATATATAATCCTATGCACGGTACCATATAGAATAGGACTGTTCATATGGAAAGTACAATATAACTATGCATAAAACAACATGGAAAACATGAAAAACAACAACAACCATATAGAATAGCACTGTGCATATGGAAAGTACAATATAACTGTGCATAGAACAACAACAACTATGAGCAGAAGAGGAGGAGGCCACTACGAGTAGCTGCAGGAGTTGGAGTGATGACAACAATGCTCAAGAAGAAGACACCAACAATAATGAATAAGAAGAGGAAGAAACTAATCACAACAACGTGAAACCATCAGAAGGTGGATAAAGTGAGGAAACTAAGAATACTGTGTAACAGAGCACAAGTAACAAGACACGAGAAGAAGAGACTGACAACCATAAGCAAGAAGAAGAGACTGATCACAACAACGCTAAACAAGTTGAATGTGGAGAGAATCACCACCACATACTTCTGACCAAGGACAACATGGAAAACATGAACAACAATAGCAGAATTGTAATATTTATGACACATTTAATGCCCTAGAAATTCAGAAATTGAGAGTAGAGATCATATGAAACATGTATAAAGTAGAAAATGCTATCACTTAAGATTAGTGAGGACATGGTACAAATGATCAAAAGAGATTTGACTATAAAAGAATTAATAAAGCTAGATTGATAAAATAATCAGTGCGTGTACATAGCAATGGAATTTTATTGATCAATACCATGATATATAATCCTATGCACGATACCATATAGAATAAGAATGTGCATATGGAAAGTACAATATAACTGTGCATAGAACAACATGGAAAACATGAACAACAACAGAAACCATATAGAATAGGAATAAAAAATTGGACAGGAATTGATGTTGTTACATTAAAAATAATCCAACTACATCAATTCATGTCCATTTTTTTTTCCATATTTCTTAAATACTATCATGGCCATTTACTCATATTTGTCAATCTTTTCTCATTGCTTAATCAATCTCTCTCATAGTTGAAATAGGCCCCTCACTTTAATATGATTCCATATCTATTTATATTTTTATGGATACTTATAATGAAGATAAAACAAGAGTTGCAACATGATATTTTCATAGATAACAGGGAAATTGATATTAAGAAGGGTCTTATCAGAGTCATTTATAATCTATTCAAAATTAATGATTCCATACTACAGGTCTTCCTCGATTAAAAGGAGATTCACTGTTGTGAAACCAGCTCCAAAAATAGAAGAAAAGAGATGTCAATGCCTTATAAATAAGCCACTTCGAGGGGGTAACCTCCAATACATTACATGAATGAACAATTCTTGGATGATACAAATGACCAAAGCCTCCTTCTATATATAGGAGTCCATGGGGCCAAAATATAATCCTAGTGGGGCTACAATGTAATCCTAGCCGACCTAACAATAATAATGTAAGGGCACAATAATAACAATATGGGGGTTACAGGGTTACAACAATAACGATAAGGGGGGGCTACACTAACATAATAAGGGACTACACCATTAATATAGAGACTTAACATGCCCCTCTCCTTCAAACAAGTGGGTTCCTCAACGCTTGATTATTTCTTGATGATTCTGTATAAAATTATCATCCTCCCATGTGGAATCTTCTACAGGAAATTTCTTCCACTTGTTGAGATACTACGAAATTGATCATACTTGTTGAGTTTTTGTTTCTGTTACTACTTCAGAACTTTTTTCAATGTGATGTTGATCTTCCTGTTGTTTCATTAGATTCTGTACCAAAGATAGGTTATCCTTTGAGAGTTGGAGAACTTGTTGTTGATGCTCGATGTGATCTTCCACTAATTTATCATCCATATTAGCTATTATTTGATCCTTCAAACCATCCAACTTAGCCTCCATTTCTTCTTTTAAACCATCTAAGTCATCTTCGGTTGCTCTTTGTAAGATCGAAATTTGTTGCACTTGGTATCGTAATGTTGATATCTCATACTGCAATTCTTCCTCTTCATGCGTAATAGTATAGCTTTTTGAGGGCTTAATGGGTATAGAATTATTTTTTGGAGGCATTATAGAAACCAATATGGATACAAATTCTAAAATATGCCCTTGGAATCACTTCAAATTGTTTTTTCAAATAAACGTTATGCAATTTAAAAAACCAAATACACACCTTTTTCTTGCTTTTGAGAAGCTCAATATTGAAACTGAATTATCTCTGTGATTTTGGATCTTCAATCTCTCAAATTTGGCACTCAGGTTGCCCTCTAAATTCTCTTTTGAATGCCATAGGTCTAACCTGATTTGGATTCTTGAAGGCAAATTTGTGCCCAATCTCCTATGATGACCTAATTATGGACTAGTTTAGTAGAGCGAACTTGTATGACTTGCCACGTGTCACTATTTTCTCCTTTGGCTCTAAAATTTATATATAGGAAACTATAGTCCCTGTACTTCCAGTCACTTTTTATATAATTCCAATCCAATTCTCAGAGTGATAGTTATGAAGATTTTCCCACGATCACCTCTTTGAGATGAAATTCGGGAGCCTGAAAATGACCTGACTTCCACAAATCATATCTCCAAAATTATTGTGAACCAAGCTCTGAAATTTTGTGACGATGTTCCTACGGATTCCAGCTTCGTTCTATAAAAATTTCAGCTTCTAATCCTTCGTATAAAAAACGTTATAGCTAAACTTCCGCGATGACCTTTTTAAGTGAAATTCAGGAGCCTACAAAAAGCCCTAACTTCCACAGATCCTATCTCCGAAAATGTTGTGAACCAAGCTATGAAATTTTGTGAAGATGTTCCTCAGGACTTCGGCTTTGACTCTAAAAATTTCTGCTTCCGAACCTTCGTAGAAAAAAAAATTATAGCGAAAATTCCACGATGACCTGTTTAGGTTAAATTCAGGAGCCTGAAAAAAGACCTAACTTCCACATATCATATCTCCAAAAATATTGTGAACCAAGCTCTAAAATTTTGGAACGAGGTTCCTCAGGATTTCGACTTCGCACTCTAAAAATTTTAGCTTCTGAACCTTTGTAGAAAAAACATTATAGCGAAAATGCGACGATGACCTGTTTGGGGCAGCGAAACCCTAGAATCCAAAGCTCTGATACCAAATGTTGTGAAACCAGCTCCAAAAATAGAAGAAAAGAGATGTCAACGCCTTAGAAATAAGCCACTTCGAGGGGGTAACCTACAATACATTACATGAATGAACAATTCTTGGATGATACAAATGACCAAAACCTCCTTCTATATATAGGAGTCCATGGGGCCACAATATAATCCTAGTGGGGCCACAATGTAATCCTAGCCAACCTAACAATAATAATGTAAGGGCACAATAATAACAATATGGGGGTTACAGGGGTACAAGAATAACAATAAAGAGGGCTACACTAACATAATAAGGGACCTCACTATTATTATAGGGACTTAACATTCACTATGGAGTTGAAGTCTCTACTTCAATCAAAGCAGTCATTAAAAGTGCATGAATTCATGTCGACATTTTTTCAGAGCATTATGTTGAATCAAAATGGTGTTTTGATGCATTGGATTCAATTTTGGGCTCCATATGTAATGTTACTCTAGTGTCCTATGATATTGAAACTATGGCTCTTTGTTACATTAACAAATAATGTTATAAAAACGCCTTTCAAAAGCACAAATAGGGATTCACCATGGAAAAGACAAAAAAATGGAAGAAATACCTCTTGGACGTCTCACAGGCTTAAAGACAAGTTGTGAAAACTGAAGGAACAACAATTACATGTTTTACTCATTTCTCATTAATGTGCTTGATCTATAAATTTCTGTTCTATTTTTTTCCTAACCTAAATGACTTTTTTTTCTCTTTTGAGTGACCTCTGAGAATTTTTGCAAAAAATTATGGATTTTGTATTGAATGAATTTGAACAAGATTCATTGGTTGTCACAAAATAGTACGAAATGAAAGATTTCCCCAATAGTGAAATTGAATTAGATGATTTCAAATTTATTAAGGAATTCATTACACAATAATTTTCACTCACACATGGGCTGGATGAGGATATGCTAGATGTAAGTGTGTTATTTGAGGTGGACGGGGAAACTCTAAATCTATGTTATTTGTTTAGGGAAAATTAGGATGGGGTGGCTCAAAGAGAGCTGCTTGAGACTGATAAGGATGGACTGACTCTAAGTGCATTGATTGAGGCAAATGAGAATGGTATGACTATAATCAATTTGTTTGCAACAAATAAGGATAGGTTGGCATTAAGCAAGCTATTTAAATTGACTAAGGATGAATTGAAGGATAGTGATAGACCAAATTTAAGCAAGTTGTTTAAACCAACTCAGGGTTGGAAAAATGAAACTATTTGGTATATAATCGTATTTTAATATATATATATATATATATATATATATATATATAGAAAATATATATATATTGCCATCAACGTAAACGATGGAATAATTTCAATTAACAAGAGAAAAATTTCAGCCGAAGTAATTTCAAAAGTTCGTCTGAACTTATGAAACGTTTGGCCGACCTTGTGGGAGAGTGAAAAATTTCGGGCGTGTTTCTCACGAAACTGTAACCCACCTTCATACATTAACCCTGCGCATATGTGAGAGGTCTTGCAGGTCATAATTCATGTGATAGGGGTCAATGTCAAAGAAAAATCTAAAAAAAATCTCATGAGAAAATCTGATCGTTTTTGTACTCTTGGCACTTTCACCAAAATCTGCAGCGAAATCAGTATCAAATAGTTAGGGTTTCTACAAAAGTTCCTAACACTTCTGTAGCGAATTCAAACTCCTGAATCAATTAGTTTTTAGAGCATTTTGAAAATGTAGCTTAAAAAAAAAATTAGAATAAAGTATGTTTTAAAGTATTAATCATATATTTATGGTTAATCCATTATGTAAATAAAGTGACATGATATTGGCATGTGAAATAAAAACCTTGCAGCTTTGAAGGGTCGAGATATTTTGCACTCAAATAAATGGAAAGCATCCAAACCTACACTCCCCAGTGTTTTCGAAAGATATCCATGTGGGGGTGGGGATTTTGGGTAAAGCCGTTTTTCAAAACCACCCCTACTACGTGTCATTATCTAGTTGAGACCGCACCCATCCCCACACCCAACCCCCCACCCCCACCTTTAATTCCACTTACCATCCACCCCCCCACCTTTAATTCCACTTACCATCCACAACCCCCCCCCCCCCCACCCCACCAACCTTCGAGAAGGCTTCAAAACCACCCTTTGACTATTTGAATCATTCCTCAACATCCTATCAACTTTTCCATGCCATCGTACATGTCATATAGATTTCTCAGTTGTGTATTCAAGTGCCAATGGTTTGTTTCAAATGCCAATGATCCAGTTGGAGGTCGAGATCCCACACCATTGTGAGAAACTCATAACCATTGCACTGAGGTATCACGATTCATGGTGGATTCTTGTTCCATTAAGCTATGTGAAAGCCCAAACCTTCATATGGCACAAAATGCATATGGGTTCATTTTGTTTCTGAGAAATTGCTAGCATGGATGTTTCAAGATTATGGCTGCAATACATTAGAGGAGCTCAAACATTTGAAATACTATCAAGGAGCTCATGAATGCTTAGTTTTTATTCAGTTCTATGGTAAATTTTCTAAACCAGGATATTTCTTGTCATACAACTTTTAAAACATAAGCGATGTTGCTCACTCTGATCGACATATTGGGAAAAATATTGATGCCAGTATTTATGTGAGAATTTTTTTTTCTCTAAGTAGTTGAGCTCTGAGACAAGATTATAGTTTAATTATGATCATTCCAATGACATACACTATGAAAGTTCCCAATACTCTATATTTTTCAGCGTTATACATTTTTTGACCTTATTGGGTAGTCAATGCAGAAAAAAGATGGTTGAGTCATCTAATGGGTTCAGGGATATCATTGGGCCATTTTTTTAAGGGAGCAGCTCAAAAATATACTTAAAATGGCTGACATGGCTAAACATCTCATCATGATGCCGCCTCATAGAAATGGACATCTCATCATCAAATCAATTTTATGAAGACCTTAAATCTAGTGTATCAGTTGGCCACCTCAACATGGCAGTTAGATTCAATAGGGATGAAAAACATGGGTTGTTAGACATTATGTTTAAGTAATTAATGGTCATAGAGTCCTTTTTTATTACCAAGTCTACTAAAACATAAAATATCCCTGTTATTCCTCAAAATGATGTAATCCTAATTGAATTAGATCTGTAGGTCAAGTATCAAAGTCTAGCCAGGTGGCAGACCTTTGTAACAGTGATCTCACTCTATAAATGAGGGGTTTTATTGAATTTATTAGGGTTGGATGATGATTTTATATGAGAGGAATATTATGTAATTTGGTTTCACCAAGATAATATACAGTTTCAAAAGTTTTTTTCAGACCTAATATTTCTTTTAAGCTTATGTGTCTATGTTTTTTCCATTTCTGATATTATCATCAGCTTCATATTATCATGGTTACTTGGAATTCGTACTATTATGCTCCAATTTCCTTCATGTGTTATGTGTATGCTGTAAAATTTTATCTTTTAAGCTCGATTGCCTCAGCTTCCATGAAATACATTTACTTGTGATTGAAGTCCCATAGCTAACTCCATGCCCAATTGTAGCCTTTCATAAATCTTCCACCTGCAAAATCATTTAATAGAGTTAGCCATCTACAATATAAGTTTCATCTTGAGTATTCATTTATTTTATTTGAGAGATCCCTCTCTAACTTAAAGGCTAACTTTCAGTCCAAAGTGGTTTGAAATAGTTACATTAGGTTGACCATTGAATAGACCATTTGGTCCCAGCCTAGTGATAACACTTTCTAATCCTTGTATCTGAACTTTATGCCTTCCCTTTAAGCCACCCTCTTCTATTCAGTGAAGAGGATCAATAGATATACTCCCCCTAAGTATATTATCTTCCTTTTCTTCCACGTCTGGATATGAGTTGATTTCTTATGTTGGGTTTCCTGACTGGGTGACTTTTTACCACTTCCTGAGCATACTGACCACTGATCATTCCTTTTGTTAGCACCAATTAAAGCTAATCTGAAATTTATCTGTTTCTCTTCTTTCTCATTTTTTTTGTTTTCTTCTTATACTGCAATGAAGAATCAATAGAGTTTCTATTTATTTTTTCTGATTGGAGTCTCTACCTATTGTAGGTTATATAAGAGAGATCAACTATGGGAATTTTAGACATTGATGTGCTAAAAATTTGCTGATTATCTTTAAAACAAAAAAAATTGTTGTGCTGCCTCCATGCACCATTCTATTTGACTCTCTTAATATTGCTAAAATATCTCTTGCGTTTTTGTCCTTGTTGGCTCTCAACATGATCCATATTTCTATTTGAAATGTTCTGAAAATAGTTTTTCTTGCCAAATTTTTATGTCTTTGATTTATGCCCATAATTCTTACACATGTAGCATTACACATTATTCAAGAAGGGTACAAAGGAATTGTTCATCTTACCAAGGCTTGTGCTTTTCCAATTTCCTGGGTTGTAATTTTCTCTCTTGTTGTTATTGGGCCGTTGAAAATATTTCCTTTGAGGGAAAAAGACTCTCTATTCTTGGTTATTCGAATTTCTCTTATCAGCTCATGCCTATGGTTGAAATAGCATATTCCACTCTGTTTCTTCACTTTATTTTTCCTTTCTAGACACTTGGAGGAAAATTTCCCCGTGTTACTCCAATAGAAAAATATGAGGGACCGCATAAAATTGATTTCTAGAGATTTTTTTGTCTCTATGGTGTTGTGTTCTTTTCACTACCACTGTTGTGCTGCCAGGTCTTCTTTTAATGAAATTTGTGGTGTCCCTTTGATGTTGCTACTAATTCATTGTTATTTTCCAATAATGTCTCAGCTTGAGAGGAAAAATAGCTTGTTTGTTTGTCTTTAAACATGTCAAAATTCTTTGCATGCTGTTGAAGATTTAACAACTTCTCTTTTAATATCACATTCTCCTTCTCTAGATCCATATTTCTAGTTTTTATTTTCTTTATCTTCTCAAGAGGATATGAGATGGCTCTTCAAATATATCTTTTCAAAAAAATATTCCAAGTCACTATAGGAGAAACTAGATCCACGACGAGTGTAATTTTCACTCACATCTTGTTCAAGAGTTTGTTCCCTTGATGAATCTATGGATTCTTTTACTGACACACAAGTTTTCCTTTCTTCCTCTTCACCAGAGGATGACCCATTGTCTTCTTGACCATTGTAAAGGTCTTCTATTACTTTCAAGGTGGTTCTTTCTCCACTAAAACTTGATGAGAAACACTTACTGTCACTCATAAGGGGAATTTAGAGGACTAAAATGGGCCTCCTAAGGAAATTATAAAATAATAGTGGAAATAAAAAAATAAGATTTGATGACATCATCAAATTTTAGGAGGAAAAAAGAAAAAACTACTTTTTCAACTTATCTCCCAAATTTTTTAATAAAATTTTGAGCAAGAGTACTCATTGGATGCAAAATCCAATTCCTCATCCAAGGAGTACCCATGTTGCATACTTTCGATGGGTCCTACTAAATGAAAAATGAGAAATACATGAAAAACGTGATTGCAATCATGTTTTTTTTAATGTATTTCTCATTTTTTTCGTGTAGGAGGGTCCATCGAAAGTATGTAACATGGGTACTCATTAGATGAGGAATTAAATTTTTCATCCAATGAGTACTCCTGCTCGAAATTTGAGTAAAAAATGTGGGAGATAAGTTGAAAATACGAGTTGAAAAAAGTAGTTTTATTATTTTATTATTTTTAATGCTTTTATCCTTTTACTTAAAAAATGGTGAATCATCCACCATGGTTTACATCATCATCTTGAATCTTATTGGTTCTTATAAATTTTATTTTTATTGTACATTTTTCTTAGGAGACCCATTTTAGACCTCAAAATTCCCCTAATGAGTACTTTCAAGTGAGCAGTTTGAAGATAAATGACCTACTCTGTGACAGTAACAACAAAACAATAAATTACTTGTAGATTGAATCTCATTTGGGTGTTAATCAACAATTTGGCCTCTTGTTATAGAAGAATCATTATCTGATTCATGATCTTCATTTCTCTTTGAATCTTTCATTGTTTCATCCTCCAATGAAAACATCTTGACATCACATGGATCTTACATGCCTACTTCATAGATGGACTGCAATTTATCCCATATCTCCTTGGTAGTTTTAAAATAGATTAATTTTTCAAAATATAACTTAGATAGTCCTCTCATGATTTCCTTCCTAACTTGTTTATCAAAATTATCATTTATTACTCCATACTCCACATATATCCATACATCCAAATCAATAGTTTGCAAGTAGATTCTTATCCTTACCTTCCAAGTTGTATTATTTGAGCAATTAAAAAATGGAACTCCATCTGAGGTTATCTAGTCCTTTTTCTCCATGATCCCCGATCTTCGTTCCAGCTGTTAAAATAACTATGAAGCACATTGGATCTAATACCATTTTTTAGAAATAATGGAAACTAGGACACTACTGAGAGGGGGGGTGAATCAATAGTGTGGCCAAATTATAAAATTCTTCACAAATTCCACTTTTCAATCACTTTAACAATTATTCATGGATAAACAACACAACACAATAATGTAAAACATAAAATCATAAGCACATGAACAATGTATACCCAAGACACCAATCTTATTTTTATTACAAGCTTCAACCTGATTACATCAATGCTCCACAAGATACTACTTGTAGGTTTACCAGTTTCTACTAAAAGAAACTTCTATACTTGCTCGTATATTAGCTACCACTAAAAGGGAATACTACCCCTATTAGTGTCTTATATTTTATAGGATCTCAAGGTGATTGAGTATTTAATATTTGTAACTTTACACTGTAAATAATTTTCAATATCCAAATGATTTCCAAAAAAAAGTATATATAAAAGAAAATCAAAAGAGGGTATGTCAAAAAGAAAATGAATATGAAGAAAAAGACAAAAAGAAATAAAATTGAAAAAATAATAAAAGAGAATAAGAACCCCACAAAAGAAAAATAGAAATAATACTAAAAGTGCTACAAATTTAAATGCCACTACTGTTAAAATTAGTTTCCTTTATCTTAAAATCCAATAATATTGTGTACAGCTTATCATAAAATTCCACAATGAATATATTTTTGTTTCAATCATACAACTTAATCATGATGGGACAATTGTGAATTTAATGTCAATTAGGATAGTGAATAAATATTTTCCAAACAATTTAATCTTGGAAAATCAGTAGTTAGGTAGAAAATAAGATTGATTCAACTATTTAATTTGAATCAATATGAGAATTAAGTGATAGATTAGGTTATATTTTTATAAAAAAAAAAGGTTATGAGGGTTTGCTAGCTTAAATTCACCCTAAGGAAAGAAGATGAAAAAATGTTAGTTTAGAAAAGGAAATGAAATTGAAAGGGTAGGTAGAGGTGGTGTTGAAGATTTGAAAGTTTTTAAATCCTTATCCTAAGTTTGAATCTTCAAATCTATTTCATGCATATCAAGAGAAAAGGGTAAAATGTTTTATCCTAAGTTTAAAATAGTCGAGCACATGAAAACAAAAGCTTGGCACATAATCACATATCCAAAGTTTCATTCCTTTATAACCCTCCCACTACCCGACAAAATATCGCTTCACATCATGTTAACTTACGACCATCTGTCCACCCATCCGATCTTCCACACCCTCATCCGACGACCCTTATCCCTTTTCGCCCCCCCTCTCCATCCGATATTTACTATCAGGGTGGGAATCTGAAAAAATCTGTTTTGCTTTTTGGGCCCACACTAACATGGCACATTCTTGTCATTTCACACCCCACACTCAAACAACTTTCCGCTTCATACCCCCTCCGAAATTTTTTTCCTTTGCTGATACCAAAACCACCATTCTGCCTATTGAGCGCCCGTCATGTCATGCCACCTCAACCACTACCATTGCCAATTAAATTCCTTCTTGTGGAAAAGCATGCATTGAACATTTAATTCATGATTGGTCATTAATCCAAAGGATCTTTACGGCGGGGTTATCCCACAGTCCCGTTTTGCTCAACTTTTAACAAAGCTGTGTATGAAATGTATAAAAAATTTCATGCCCAATCATCTCCC
This sequence comes from Pinus albicaulis, assembly GCA_034641835.2. Taxonomy (NCBI): domain Eukaryota; kingdom Viridiplantae; phylum Streptophyta; class Pinopsida; order Pinales; family Pinaceae; genus Pinus; species Pinus albicaulis. The sequence goes on from CM076579.1 coordinate 46,962,695, forward strand.
TAATCCGACAATCTCACAACCTTCCTTTATTCAATTGTGGAAATTTTAAACAAATAAGGCTGGGTTATTTTAATATCTCAATTCAGAGAATTGAGATATTAATTCAACATTCCTCTATAGCTATAACCCGACAGTCCATTATCTATACATATGCGCCCCCATATATATATATATATATATATATATATATATATATATATATATGTCAAGATTTAAATGGGCAGCCAATCGCTCGCATAAATCAAAACTTCACCATTAGACTTAAGAACAACTCGCTTATATTTCATATGTGTACAATGCTCAGGCCCACTCATTTATTTGTTAACAAAAATGCAACATACCTTTGTTAAATACACGCGCCCATCCAATGGTTGTTATCACATCGCGCCGCTCCTTGCGATTCGATGGATATCGCTCTGGAAACTTGCACGGACAATAATGCGCAATGGCGCGCAGTGGAAGTGGTTTTCCAATTTTTCTCGGGGCCACGTGTCGCCCGACGTATGGAATCGCTCCCAATCTCTTGAATACCACCCACCATGTAAAGGTGGTGTGATGAAAACCACCGGTTCACTCCAACCCGCCGTTACTGTTCATTCGGTCACAGTTCTGCTTCTTCCTCGACGCGCTAGGTTCTGTTCAACTCACTTCAATGTACAACATCGACTCATGGTTCTGCTCTTCCATTGAAGACTTGCCTCGATACACAACTTCACTTATTAGGTGAAAATCTCTGGCGCTTGAACTAGATGTTCTGGTTTCGAAAGCATCAATTCCTTTCAAATCGATGCTTCGGCTTATATATCAGTTCTTCATTACAAGAAGGTCTCTACCTAGAATTCAAATCCCACCACCATGATTCCTCAATAGGGTTTCAATTTTAACTTCATACGCAGAGATTCATACTATACATAATTACAGATAATAATAAAAAAACGCACAAACACACAAGGTATTCCCCACATAGAGTTTAAATAACAAATGCACAGTTACACTGAGATAATTCCTCATACGATTCGACCAAGAAGACATAAAGTCACACATGGGATTTATAAACAATTCTCCATAAACAGATACAGATATATATATATATATATATACATACAGGTGATCAACCTCAAAAGAAATCGCTTACAAATCCATGACAGGCCGGATATTCAGTTTAATAGCCATTATCCTCCTACTCTATTGCTGAAGAGGTTCTCTAACTCTCTCCCCCTCTATCTAAGCTCTTCAGGATTACATTTATACCACAAGGATGACCTGAATCGATTCAGGTCTCCAAACAGTTCAGCAACTCTTAGTATTCCCAATTCCTAAAATCAGACTCAATAACTGAACTAATCCTAAACTGACTCTTCGTATTCCTATCTTAACCAATTTCTCATGTTCTCAAATGAATTGAGAACAGTTACAATTCCATACCAACTTTATTCAAACTATTAATATTTACAAGAATATTTAAGAACATGGGACCCCCTATGTCTACTTATGTACAAAGTTACTTTTGAGCCTAATGCCCCTGCATCAGACTCCCAAGCTTCAAATTATTCATGATCTCTAGATCATGTGCTCCTCGTCTCTGCCTCCAAGATCCCATACTTGGTTTTGCTACTGCCCATCAGCTTCATCATCCTTCAACTGATCTTCTCCAGGCTTCCAGACTTTGTTCTGTAATCTGCCCCCAGCTATGCTTTCACAATCTGCCATTGTCTTTCTCTTGTTGAAACTCTCCTGCTTTCCTGCTGTTGTCTGCTACTCCTAAGTCACTCTCATCATCAGTCTTCTGATGTACTCAATCTCCATGTCCAGCTTATCCTCTAGCTGGAAATAATCTTGCCCTCTGCTGCTACTTTTAATCTCTGTCGCTGCCAATATTGCTGCTCTTGCAGTCTCACATGCTATTAACATGTTTACTACTTCTGCAGGTGTCATCCTCCGTGTTGCATCTGCTACCACCATGGGTGTTGTTGCCTCCATGGGTGTTGCTGCTGCCACCGTGGGTGTTGTTGTTGCCACCGTGGGTGTTGTTGCCTCCCCTTCCTATCCCTCTGCAAGACTTTTCTTTTTTTCATCATCTACAAAATTCATTCTCTGAAAACAATTCACTATTTGATTTCCTACCAGTAGTGAAATACTCATCTAGTATACTATTAAACATAATTAGATTCTGCGAGCTAGTATCTGCTCCTCTCTTCTTCACAGCTTCAGGCATCCTTGCTCCAGGGTCTGCAATCCCTTTCTCTTCTTCAAATTCTCCCAGCAAACATCTCAGCCAATTCTCCTGTGTTTTTTTTACATCTTCAACATGCTGGAAGTTAGACTCAACATTTTCTTCTTCTTCATGGGAAATCTTCAGCAATTGCCTCTCATCCTCTTGATGGATTCTGGAAATCCAATCAAGTTCTCAGAGCTTTTCTTTCTTATATTCTGTTAGCATGGAATGTTGATTCCTCCTCACTTTAGCAACTTTTAAAATCTGCTCTCCAGTCTGCTCTTGGCCCATCATTCTATCCAATTCTTCTCTGTCAGTGACAATTCCCTACATATGAGACATGGTTGTCTCATCCTCCTTCAGCAACAATTTTTCTTCTCTCAAGACAATTTCAAAGGATGAATTGTCTTCTGCATCACCTGTACACATAAACAAACTGTCAGTGTTAAAACCATGAGACCCAATGGTCTCAATTGATGACTTGGTCACCAATTCTTCTCCCGGTAATTCTAAGTCTTGTTCAAGGCCCAGAAATTATTCATCATCTTTCTCTGCATGATTAACACATGGATCATCAATAGTAAAGTTCCAATGCTTCAATGCCTCCTTTTCCTCTGACAACACATCAGTATGTTGTGAAGAACTCCTTTCCAAACCTTCTGTCAGCACCTCAGCATGCTAATATGCATCCTTCATGAGACTGTCATCTAGTCTCACTTTTCTTCCATCATCTGCTCCATGAACTCCATCCATGAAGGTCTTCCTGCCTTGCTTTCCCAGCAACTTATCTAGTGCATAGGTCCTCTGCTTCATCAATTCTCTTCTCTGAGAATCCAAACTCCTATATAACTCAACAACTTCCATAGGAGTAGATTTCAGGAACCTTACACAACCTTTTATGCCTCTACTTGTTCTTGACCAATCCTCTATGGGTCCTTCTCTCTCAACCTCAACATTCTGCTGGATATCTTCATTTGAATCTTCTGTCTTCATCTCTTCTGGAGATCTTACTATCTCAACATTGATCTGAACAGATTTCAAATTCAATGTCTTCTTCTCACCAACGAACTTTGAAGCTTGTTCATCTTCCAATGGTGTACGTGCAAACACACACAACTTTTTAGTTTTCAAATCACAAGACCTTTCAGTCTTGGCTGCTCCCTCAAGCACTTCTTCTTGAACAGGTCTGCACATGGAATCTTCAATTCCCATCCTTACCTCAAGAACTCTGGGTTCTTCTTCCTCTATGGAGTCTATCATCACTTCACATTTGTTCAACTCAAGAACACAAGCCGTCACATCATCTGGAATTGTCCAAAAACTCAGGAATTCCTCAATTATTTCTTCCTCTGCAAGACAAGATTCTTGCTGCTTCAAGTCTTCACTATGTCTCACAAGATCTCCTGCAGGTCTCCATTCTTCACCTACGTTCTGTTCTGCTTCACAAGCAGAAATTTCTTCTTTCAACTCAGCTACTCTGAGTTCTTCTCTCAACAAGGCAATCTTCTTTTGCCTCAACCTCATCTGTAATGGTTGCCATTTCACATTCTTCCTCATGAGCCAACCAACTCTCTGGATTTCTTCTATCCTCAGTTTCAATTTGTTGAACTCTTCCCTGATCTCAGCTAATTCTTTTTGCCATTCTTCATCTGTGGATTTCTTCTTCATGCCATTTTCTTTGGCATATTCACTCACTCCTCTGCTGTGGCTTCTCCCAGAACCTCTGCAATCTCTGTAGTCTCTGTTATGGCTCTCAGTAGCCATTTTCTTCTCTAGGAGTTCTTCACTCACAAGTTTCACTAAGCCTCTGCAAAAACAAGCTCTCTTGCTGCAACTTACCTCACCAAGCTTCTCTCCTGAGCTCCGGATTTTGGCAAGTACTGGTCCCCTCTCTCTGGAACCTTCTAGGCTTCACTCTAAAACTCTCTGAAGAACACCTCTTTTCTTCTATCATCCAACCTCTGTTGGGAATCTTCTAGGTTTTTCCACACTTTCCTTCTTTACTCAGAGTTCCTTGTTTGACTCTTCTACCACTGCTCTCAAAGTTGTGATCTACTTCTGCTGAGATGTATTCAATTTTCTGCACTCTGGCTTCTGCAAACAATCCTTCAACCAAAAGTTAAACACTGTTCACTTCTCTTGAGAACACTACAATTGTCCTCTTTATCCAGCCTCTAATTGAATACCAGGCTCACTACCTTCACTATCAAAATCTGTCTTTAATTTTCAGCAACCATAATTCTGCAATTACAATTTCAAATCAGATTAAAGTTAATTACCTGCAAGATCATGATCCTGTCCTCCACTCACTCCACAATCCTGTTCACTACAAATATGTATGCTGCATGTCAGGCTTCCAAATCTGCAGTCTTCAAAACACTGGTCCTCCAATTGGACTCTGTAATTCTGCAATCACCTTTTGTAGGCTGCAACCTCATCAGTTTCCACAAGTCTAGTTTCCTTGCATTCACCAAACTTGGACTTTTCAAAAAGAGCTATTCCTGAAGCTCTGATACCACTTGATAGCGGGGTTATCCCACAGTCCCATTTTGCTCAAATTTTAACAAAGCTATGTGTGAAATGTATCCAAAATTTCATGCCCAATCATCTCCCTAATCCGGAAATCCCACAACCTTCCTTTATTCAATGCTCGCAAATTTAAACAAATAAGTCTGGTTTATTTTAATATCTCAATTCAGAGAATTGAGATATTAATTCAGCATTCCTCTATAGCTATAACTCGATAGTCCATTATCTATACATATGCCCCCCCATATATATATATATATATATATATATATATATCAAGATTTAAACGGGCAACCGATCGTTCGCATAAATCACAACTTCACCATTAGACTTAAGAACAACTCGCTTATTATTTGTATGTGTACAATGCTCGGGCCCAATCATTTATTTGTTAACAACAACGCAACATACCTTTGTTAAATCCACGTGCCCATCCAATGGTTTTTATCACATCGCTCTGCTCCTTCCGATCTGACGGATATCGCTCGGGCAACTTGCACGGGCAATAACGCGCAATAGTGTGCAGTGGAAGCAGTTTTCCAATTTCGCTCGGGGCCACGTGTCACCCTGCGTATGGAATCACTCCCAATATCTTGAATACCACCCACCGTGTAAAGGTGGTGCGATGAAAACCACCAATTCACTCCAACCTGCCGTTATTGTTCATTCGGTCACGGTTATGCTTCTTCCTCGACACGCCAGGTTCCGTTCAACTCAATTCCGTGTACAACATCAACTCGTGGTTCCGCTCTTCCATTGAATAATCACCTCGATACACAACTTCACTTATTAGGTGAAAATATCCGGTGCTTGAACTAGATGTTCTGGTTTCGAAATCATCGATTCCTTTCGAATCAATTCTTCGGCTTATATATCAGTTCTTCATTACAAGAAGGTCTCTACCTGGAATTCGAATCCCACCACCATGATTCCTCAACAGGGTTTCACTTTTAACTTCGTACGTAGAGATTCATACTATACATAATTACAAAGAATAATCAACAAATGCACAAACACACAATGTATTCCCCACACAGAGTTTAAATAACAAATGCACAGTTACACTGAGATAATTTACTCATACAATTCGACCAAGAAGACATAAATTCACACATGGGATTTATAAAAAATTCTCCATAAACAGATATATATATATATATATATATATATATAGACATATAGGCGATCAACCTCAAAAGCAATTGCTTACAAATTCATGACAGGCCAGATATTCAGTTTAATGGCCATTATCCTCCTACTCTGTTGTTGAGGAGGTTCTCTAACTCTCTCCCCCTCTATATAAGCTCTTCAGGATTACATTTATACCACAAGGATGACCTGAATCGATTCAGGTCTCCAAACAGTTCAGCAACTCTTAGTATTCCCAATTCCTAAAATCAGACTCAATAATTGAACTAATCCTAAAATGACTCTTCGTATTCCTATCTTAACCAATTTCTCATGTTCTCAAATGACTTGAGAACAATTACAATTCCCTACCAACTTTATTCAAACTATTAATACTTACAAGAATATTTAAGAACATGGGACCCCCTATGTCTACTTATGTACGAAGTAGCTTTTGAGCCTAATGCCCCTACATCAGATCTGCACCACAATCAATAAAAAAATCATCAATTTATGTATAAATCCATGCTTAATAAGCTTCTAAAACTTTACCATGTCTTTCTTTCTACTTTGTGCATATTTGTTACAGGTTTACAGAATTCCAGAACATCTAATCCGATCCTTATCAAAGTTTTCTTTGCAACTGCTGCACCTTCTTCCCTAGGCCCAGAGTTTTACATAGTCCCAGTGACCATTTTTCTCTCATAAGCCTTTATTTACCATAAAACCAAATCCAATCATGCCTCCAAAGAAGAAGGGATAGGAGGAGCCTGTAAATCCATTGCTCCATCCTTATGTTGACCTTGGTCACATACCATTAGCTGATAGAGACTATAAAATCCATGAAACCCTATGTGAATTCAAGTTATTTTAAATGTACTTCTAGATAGAAGAGAAGTACATTGGTAAGTCTAATGATATTGGACTGTGGGAGTCTAATTTACCCCATTACATTTTTTTCCATACCCACAGTGCCCCTGAATTCATTATAAAGTTATTTTAAATGTACTTCTGGCTAGAAGAGAAGTACATTGGTAATTCTAATGATATTGGACTGTGGGAGTCTAATTTACCCCATTACATTTTTCCCCATACCCACAGTGCCCCTGAATTATTTAGAAAGTGTCAAGCTTGTTATGTACCCAACCAAAGAGCTATAATTGCTCCTACAGGAGATAATTTTCTTACCATAACTTTCCAATCCATAAACCAAATGATGCAGGCCATTGTCACAGAAAATGCAACCCCTTTCTCATAGGAAGCACTCAATGAACTGTATCAAAATCTGGATTTTGCAAAAAGGGCTAAAACCCTTGAGATTTTTCTGGCTAAAGGTACCCAATTACCTAAGAATAATCCTCCCTACTCATCCTCAATTTTCCCTGATAGAGCCAAGAAAATTATCACTATTATTTCTTACCTCCTTGGATATTACTCTAACCAATGGGTAGATGAGAAAATTATAGGATTCCTTTATATCTTCTCTACAGATTCTAAGCCTTCCATCCTATTCAATTTTAGCCAATTCCTAGCAGATGCCATCCATGACCAATTTTTCAAATTCCAAATAGAAGAGGTGTTTAAATATGCCTCTATATTAGTATATATGTTATTGTATTTTTAGGGAGACAGGTTCAAGTTTGCAATGCAAAAATTGGATGATGATGGAAATCAGTAGTCTGTCATCTTATGGACTACAATGGTTATGAAGGAACATAAAGAATATTCATTCAAACAGTTCATTGAACTATTTTTACATCCATCAATGAGTCTTCTAAGCAACACTTCTGATCCAAGAATCAGTGAAGAAATCAGGAATATTTTGCAACTATCAGACCAAAAAAAAACATGAGACTGTTATCTATACCATAATTACACAAAATTGAGGATCTATGGATGTGAGCTTTCCCCCTATAAGCTCCCAAAATTCCTCCCAATGAGGATTTTTTTTCTAGAATACATCAGGCAAATGTTCAATGCCAATGAATTCCATTTTGTGTCTGCAAAGAAGAAATCGCAGTTCAAAATTAAAACACCAATAGGACATTTCATTTGTAACAACAGGACAACAGGGGAGGAAGCAGAAAAATTGTTAAAGTAAATTCAATTCAGCCTCAGTTTCACATGGTCCTGTGATCCATTAGGTACCATCTCCAAGCTAAGGGTAGAAAACAAATCTACACCTTACATCCATACACACAGGCCATAAATTGGGAGGTTTATGAACCCATTAGAGTGGACTGAAAACACTTTTCAAGAGGCTAATTAATAGTTGGTCTCCACTTCAACATCACAGACTCCTATCCCACATGAGAAAGCAAGAAAAAGGATGAGGGAAGAAGAGGCACCTTCGGTGACTGAAACTTCCAGCAAAGAATTCAAAATCATGTACAGGAAGAGGACCAATCTCAATCCCAAAGTGTACCTAAGAAAATATTTAGAGCAGGAAGTCATCATAATCACCAAATAAAAACCTACTTCTTCACAAGTTGGTGGTCAAAATACACTCTCTCCTACCACTTCTATAGCTTCACAAGATCATAAACAGGCCATTAAGACAAGTACAGTTTCCATAGGAGAGAAATAGAAGACCATACTTGACACATTCAGGGAATTTAAGTTAAAAAATGAAGCTTTGAATACCAACACTTATAATCAATTCTGGGAGCATACTTCCAGTTCTCAAAGTAGACTATTGTCAACCTTTGATTCCGAGAAAGGAAAAATGCAGATGGCCTTTCTCCAGGCACAAATTGCACAACCCAAGACAAAAGCAGACTATAAGAAGACTACCTTTGAATTTGACATCAAAGACATCCATCCCATTGATCAAATGGAGATGTAAAATAAAACATGTGAAATGATTTCATCTACACTCACTAATAATGCTATGAGTTTGTCCAAAAGACAAGTTTCCTTAGCCAACATCCAGTCACAACTCAAGATGGAGAAAATATCTTCTATGGCCAAAAATTCAAGAATTAACACTTTTAAATAATTAGTGGTCAGAGTTGGATATGATACTTCCAACATAAAAGCTACAGAAGAGGTAATAAAGAAGAAAATTCCGACATAGCAGCATTAAGGAAGCAGCTGAAACTGCTAGCTACAAAGGACCCTTTGACTAAGGAAATTGTAGAAACAAAATCTCAGAAGTCAGACATGATGAAGCTCATCATGGAGCAGAATGCTCAGTTGACATAGATGGAATTAGAAATGGAGAAGATGATAAAAGAAAAATAGCAGGTTGCTAGTCTTTAATTGGTCCCTTTTGAGGCTATACCCCTTACAACCATTCCCACAGCCACAACTTCTATAAAAAGTACAACATATGGAGTAGAACAACTAACAAAGTTAGTGCAAAATCTATCAATATAGACAGAATAAATCAAGAAACTTCAGGATCAAGTTAAACTACTACAGGATCAGAAGTATAGAAGTGAAAGCTCACATACAGCTGAAGCATAGAGAGCACAAAAGTTGATAGAAAGATTGCAGAAAGCAAAGATAGAGTCATCCATTAGAAATACCTTGGGCCAAGTCAAAGAGATAATTTGGACAGATGGCGTTGAGTCCATTAATGAAATCTGGCCCTGCATCCAAATTATATTTGAGCAGAAGGAATTGATAGAGAAATCCAATGATGGCATCAAAAGCATCAAAGAGGAGCTTGGAGACATGCGAACTACTTCCAAAAACATCATCAAGTTCTTAAACTCCAAGAATAGATATGAGATGAATGACTTAGGAGTCGATGATATGACAGAGACAATTTTAGAGGTAAAGAAGGTTCTTACTAAGAAAAACTTGATAGTATAGTTGGAAGAGAAATGCCACAGCTTAGAGATAGCTGCAAATAGATTCTTCAGTAGGATTGAACCCTTAACACAGAAGGGTCTTCCTTCTCTGTTTGTAATAAATAACAAGATGATGAAAATACATGATTATGTGAAGAAGTTTAATGAGATTGCTAGAGACACAACTAAATTTTCAAATATCAAAAGCACTATGACAAGGAAAGAATTCTTGGAGGCATTAAGTCATGAAATTTTTATCCAACATGAGGTAAAAAAAATCTTTGTGGTAAAACCTACTTTTGCTAAATATACCAAAGTGGATGAAATATACAGAAATGTCATTAAGTTAACTATTGCAGATGAATATCGATGGGATAAGTTAAGTGAGCTTCAGTAGTAAAGAGTAAAAATTAAATTTCAGTTGCAGCCAACACATAGGACAACACATCAACCAACAGTACAGCCATCGCAGCCTACAAATAGGCCTACTCAACAACTGATTCCTTAAAAATAGTGCCAACATGCCAGATCAACTCCATCAAGCCTATATTTTGTTACAATTAGAGTTTATTGTTCGATTTAGGCTAATAATACATTGTTTATTGAGACACCATTGATTGTAATATTTTATTATAAATACTTCATTGTTCGAAGTATTCTAGGTTGATTTCTGAACATATTTTTCCTACTTCGCAATTGTAAATTCCAAGTTTTTCTAGAGCATCAATAATACAAAGACTTCTTTTAGGATTCATGTGGTGTATTTACTAGTGAAATGTTTCTACTGTTTCTATGTTTTCCATTGTTTTTCCTTTTCTCTATGTATCAGAAATTCTTAATTGTAAACATAAAGTGTGATGAATAGGACATGTTATTTAAAACACCTTATTCTGACTGCTTTTACAATTTAAATGTTTTCCACTAAAGTTAGAATGAAAAATACTTAATTTCTTTTCAGTCTCAACTGAAATTCACTTTTCTACTTGCATATCCATTATTCATTTAAAAATCTATTAGAATCTAGTGAATACAATCTAGATTTCCTTGTTATAACTCTTTAAAAATTTGATGCAACATCTAGTTTTATATTTTGACTCCATTTCCCAATGGGAATATAAAGATTTAATCAACCAAATCAATCAAAATCAAACAAACAACCAAGTACAATAATAGCTAGCCTAATATCTATTCAAAACAAAGTTAAATAATAAAGAGAGATCCCTCTCTGAAGCTGGTAGGGCTAGATCCCAGCTTCCAAAGTGGTTTTGATGGTGTCCGCTGTGTTTATTCTACTAATATTTTAAATTACAGAACGATAATAACCCCTACTTGTTTACTAGTAATCACAGAAGAGACTCCTTCCCTTGCTCATTTATCAGTCTATATAGAAAGGGACTCTTGCCTTTCCTTGATCCAGGTGGCTCCAGAAACACTTTGAAGTCCAAGAGGATCTAGAATTAGTCAAAACTCAAAGTGGTCATATTGCATTTGAACCAAGAACAGATCGAAGTTCTTGTTTCCCTCATTACCACGATGTGAATGACACTCAAATCCAAGTTTGTATGCTCCAGATATGCTGGAAATATGATGCAATGTGCTGTCCTTGATGGCAACCTACTTGATGAAGTTGTCCTTGATGGAAACCTACTTGATGAGTGGTGCATGTGTCTGGGTATTGAATGAATACTTCACTCTGAAGTATATCTGCATGGAATGGTTGAACTCTATTTCTGATAGATCTAAATTTATGATGCACCCATGGATATGATGAAGGTTCAAGATCTCTAGATCTATAAATGATAAATCTCTACGCTGATCTGCAAAAGAAATGATGAAGAACTGGCACAAATCTGCTGATGATAATGAAGAAATATGGGTAAGTTTATAGATCTGGTATATTCTGCAAAGTCTACCATTTACAGATCTATACGCTAGTTTGTCTTGGTAAAAGTGCGTGTATACGCGGGTTCTCTTAATAAAAAATGCGTATGGAAGTTAGGGTTTCTGAAGCTTATTTACAGATATTACTTCTGTGATTTCTGTTTTCTCTCTGCTGTCGGTCAATGAAGTCTTCTTGAAGTTCTGGGTTGATTGAATATGGAGTATGCTGCTGATTTGATAATGAAAAAATCTAATCACTGATTGAGAAAACATGATGAAGGATGAGTGACTATCTAAACAATTCTGCATTGCTGATAGATTGTCTGAATTTAAAGTTTCAGATCTGAATATGAGTCTAAATAGATTCTGAAAGGAAGCATATGCTAGTTGATGAAAAGAAAAGCGCGTGTATACGTGGAAACTGTGAAGAAAAGTAGCATATTATTTCAAGAATATAAAACTAGCATGCACTGAAGCATACGCAGGTTGGTGTGAAGAAAGACGCGTATATACGTGGGTTACATAAAGAAAAACAACGTATGGTATCTGAATTAATGGTTGTTCAAGGTTGAATGTGTATCTGATTATCTACTTTGAAGTCTGGGTTATTTTTGATATTCTCGTTACACTGGTATTGTTGTTCTGATTGAAGTTTTGGGGTTGTATTGAAGCTGTTTTGATCCAGTACGAAAATTGATGAAACATGGTCTGCAGTGGATCTGAGGGTTGAAGCCTTCAGTATGAAAGTGGAAGTTTTCTGCCAGTATAAGCTAGTGCTAAAATCAGGGGGTCGAAGCTCCCTTCCAGAAGATGCTGGTAAATGAGATCAGGGGGTTGGAGCTCCCTTCCAGTTGCAGCTGGAAAAAGAGAGAAGGTTGCAGCCTTCTGCAGGTAGAAGCATGTGTACTGGTATGAGTCTGCATCAGTACAATGTTGTAAATTTTTTTCTATATAATAAATATTGAAGACAGAGATGACAGCAGCGGTGGTTTTCTCCCAAATTGGGTTTCCACCTTAAATATTGGTGTTCATGTGTGTAATGCTTTACACTGTTGATTACTGCTCATAACTTCTGATTATCTAGCCTGATACATGACTGATAAATCTGTTTAAAAAGACTGCTTCTGAGAAATTTTCTAAATTTGAAAGCTAAATCAGTATACGCTAGTTTCCTTCTGTATTTCCACGTGCATATGCTAGTTGAGGTCATAAAAACCGCGTATGGAAATCTGCTCAAAGAAAAGGTTAAATTTATTTTATAAACTCTAAATACTGATTCACCCGCCCCCCCCCCCTCTCAGTATTTTTCCAACAAGATATTCGTAGTCAAAATTTTGGGTTGACTTAGCCAAGTGGCAGGCTTAATGAGGCAACAATTTGGTTGAAATTGGGTGCCAGAATCTGGCCAACCACCGAGTGAATTTATGGTCTACATAAAATTTTTGCTAACTGTTAATTCTGAGAAAACCAAAAATGACTATATTATTTAAAAAAATCGTGAAAAAAATTTAAAATAAGGAATGGCGGGCCATGACCCTCGCCACCCCCATCGGCCATCATATTAAATTCAATATTAAAAATTGGTTCGATGGGTTGTGACCCTTGCCAAACCAGACTCCATGACCCAAATTTTTAGGGTGTGCAATCCACCTCCGGTGGACATGGCTTGAACCGGCTGGAACCTCCGTCGTTACATCACATAAAGGCCGAAACTGGTGGGAGTTGAATCCATGACCAGCAGACTAGTTCTACCCAGGCGGTGGCTCCACACTTGACAGTCAATGTCTATTATAATCATGGCCAACCCTTTTAGTATGTGACCAAAACAACACATGTGTCATTAACAAACATGAACCACCAGAGGGAGATAATTATGTGCGAAAAGTTTTTTACCAAGGAGGGCGGTCAGCGGGGTTGGAACCCTCGACCTCCCCACCACTATTTTAAACTCCGACCAATGAACCAAACAACTCGGCATTGCAATTTCCACCGGAGGATTACTATTTAACCTCGAAATTTCAATGGCATGAGGGAGGAGCCCCGAGAAGTGGAGCGGTAAGGTAGCAGACCAGCAAAACCGTGACATAGTGGCTGAGGTGGAAAGATGCCCCAGGCAGACCCATGCCCAAGCAAAGAGGTTGTGGAACCATGAACTAAAGAATTTTCACAAGGAGGTAAAATTTCATTTTATTAGAATGATGTCAAATTTATAGTCAAATTTCATGAAATTTTGCAGGGAACGCAATGACGATATCAAATTCATGGAAAAAAAGCTTTAGAGAATCACGCGGGGGGGGATCTAAAAGATTCCTATAGGCCCAGATTTTGACAATGTCAGAATTCGACAAATGGATAGTCGATTTTACACCACTCGACCCCAGAAATTTAGTGGTGCAGTTAGTTTTTGCAGCTAAGGATTTTATTTTACGTCCAAATTTAGAAGTGAAGGTACATGAAGCAATGATGTCATGTTTTCTTTCATAATTGATGAGATGATGCATTATGTTTTGAGATCCCTATTTGATGTTATGTTGCGAGATCATTTTTTCCACATTATGTGAGATATATTTAGCTTTTCATGCTATGTATTTTTTATTTAGATCCCTATGTAACTATGCTGAAATGATACTCATTGCCACATTGTGTGAGAACATGTTAGCTTGTGAAGCTAAGAGAAAGCCTTCTTGAGTGAGAATTTTGAGCAGCAGAACGTCTCGTGGAGAGACAAGCCACTCATGTTTTAGGGTGTATGACCTTTCTATGACAAATTTTTGTCCATGTACATCATATCTATTAACATCATTATATGAAGTGTCCTATACTATCTTGACAACTGGCATGGAGACGTAGCCCACACTGGGTGAACTCCATTATAAAATGTCTCGTGTTCTTGTGTTGTTTATTGTCATCATGTTTCCTCTTTATTAAGCATGAATATGTGTTCTTTTAATTATTTTTTCAATGAAATTATAACCACAACACAAAATTAAAAGATCATGGGTGAATCTAGTAGCTAACGGAACTGGATCAAGACGGTATCCGAGCGGTCTTCTTGCTGATGTGAATTACGAGCGTGAACAACGATTGAACATGCAAAAATGGAGGATGAAAAAGACATGTACGAAGACATGCTCAGGATGTCTAAAATGGTGGGAATGATGTACGAATCTTATGAGAGATGAGATAAAGAAGAAGTAGAAAACAATGCTTCATCCACATCTTCAAGTAAACATTCATCACCCTCATCATCTACTTTTCATTCGAATGAGGAGATCAATAAGAGCCTTCAACTAGATAACACTAAATTGAAGAGGCTTCTCCAGGAAGAGAATGAGGAGAAGCAGATATTGCAACTTCACTTGTGAGCCCCAGAAGAGGCATTGGAAGAACTGAAGCACAACGAAGTCTTGAAGAAACCATAATCACCTTTTTATGGATCGACATCTGAGGTAAAAAATAATGATTATTCTTCAGTTTCATCTTCACATGGTGTTATTTCTGTTGGAAATGTGGAGATACCCATTACAGGAACTGGCATGAGACTCCTTACCAAGATGGGGTACAAAGGAGGAGGACTTGGTGTTAAGGGCCAATGCATGACTCAATCATTGGAGGTCATGCAAAGACCACGATTTACAGGTTTGAGATACATTAAAGGACAATTCTCAAGGGTGTCAGAAGCTTCCAAGACATGGTTGGAACCATTGCAGAAATAGATTGATGGGAACACTTCATTATCATCCTATGAAAACACATATTGCAGCGAAAGAGCTCAAGCAAGCTATCATTGCAATAATTACACCATATACCACCAGGAAAGGTATAACATCTCTTAGTATTCTAGTGTTCATATTGATTAAAGGCATTTTGATAATAATGAACATAAATCATGGCATCAAAAAACATGTAGTTTTGTGGATTACATAACCATGTATTTGCTGAGCGTTGGAAAAGAATGGTAGCACAAAAGAGGATGAGGCATGAAAGGCCATCTCCACCGCAGGAACAAAATAAGGTAAAGCAGGTCTGGAGGAAGAAGACTCATTGCATTCATTGTGACACAAGTGGTCATCAAAGAGCCACATGTTGGAGGCTCCATCCAGAGCAACGTCTCAAAGACAAAGTGTTCGTGCATGAACCAATTGAAATAGTTGTTCGAGAAGTGAATCGACCACAGGAAGATAACCCATTCTCTTTGATAAGTGAGAGATGGTTTTTCTAGATTTATTAGCTTGTGATGGCCTTACTTTGTAAATCATGTGTTGCAACTTAAAATGTAAAAGTGATGATTTTTTTTCCTTCACTTGTTAAGGAAAAATGATGTTTTGTCCTTGTATTGATAGCTGGGGTATTGATTTCCATTTTGATGTAAACTTGACCACAAACTATGAGTTATAAACTCATGAAAAGTAAGGGATTATTGGGTCCTAATTGGTCATGTAATTGAGCATGTAATTTGCAAATATTATACTACAGGTTTACAGGGATGTAGGTGTCAGCTCATTGCTTATGGCTCCAAAGAACAAAGGTGAAGGAGAAGGAAGGGTGACCTCTCAGGACACTTGTGGTGCAGACAAGGTACAAAATAGTTTCATATAATGTTCATGCTTTTGGTGGACCAAAAGCTCCTCAGTGGGGAGGTATGATCCAGTTGGCTCTAGACACACTCTGAAGTCTAAGAGGATCCAGAATTGGTCAAAAATCAAAGTGGTCGGATATCTTTTGAACTAGGACTAGATCAAAGTGCCCATCACCCTGATTCCAACGACGTGAATGAAACTCAAACCCGAGTTTGTATGCTCCAGATATTCACAATCAAAATTTTGAGTTGACTTGGCCAAGTGGCATGCTTAAGGAGGCAACAATTTGGTTGAAATCCAACGCCAGAATCCAGCCAACCGTAATTAAAATGTCTCGTAACCCTTAATTCTGAGAAAACCATAAATGAAAAAAAAAAAAAAAAAAAAAAAAAATATATATATATATATATATATATATATATATATATATATATATATATTTAAAGCAAAAAAAAAAAAAAAAGGAGTGGTGGGCTATGAACCCTGCTACCCTCATCGGCCATCATATCAAAGTCAATATTAAAAATTGGTTTGACGAGTCGTGACCCCCTTGAACCCCACTCCATGACTGAAATGTATAGGGCGAGTGGCCCACCTCCATTGGACCTAGCCCGACCCTACCGAAACCTCTGTTGTTACATCACATGTAGGCTGAAGCCGGTGGGAGTTGAACCCATGACCGACGGACCAACCCCGCCCACGTTGCGGCTCCACATTTGACAGTCAACGCCTATTATAACCATGACCAATTGTTTTAGTATGTGACCAAAACAATGCACATTTTTTAGAAAACATGAACCACTGAAGGGAGATAAGTATTGTGCCAAATTTGTTTTACCAAGGAGGTGGGTCGGCGGGGTTGGAACCTGCGAACTCTCCACCACTATTTTAAAATCCAACCAACGAACCAAAAAACCCGACTTTGTAATTTATGTTGGAGGATTACTATTCAACCTTGACATTTCAATGGCATGAGGGAGGACTACCGAGTAGCAGAGCGGACTAGAAACAGATTGGCGGAACCTTGACATAGTGGTTGAGGCAGAACCATGCTCCAGGCGAAACCTTGCCTAGGCAAAGAGGCAGTGGAACCATGAACTGAAGAATTTTCCCAAGGAGGCAAAAATTTATTTTATCAAAATGGTGTCAAATTTTGTAATATCCCAAAATAGGGAAAATAAGCAGTATTGGGAATATCTTAAGATATTCCAATTTTGGACTGCTTAGAAATGCATTCACAGAAAAATTCATTTCCATAAATGTAAGCCATAAAAATGTAAGCCATCACTTGGATCCATGAGATATATCCATCTAGCATCTAAGTCCAAGAGGAGATCATGAAGAAATAAAACTAGTTGAGGTAAACAGACCTCCCACACTAGTGTAGTTGAAAATGACCAAAAACCCCAGACACTACTACACAAGAATAATGCACAAGAGGGACTGCACAGTATTATGAGGGTTTTAGCTCATAAATTAAGAAAAAATTAGATCTACTCATATATTAGACAATCAAGCTCATAAAATTAGATCTAGACTCCTTATTACAATTACAAGAAAACCTGGAAAGGGTTTCTTGTCAAGCACTCTGCATACACATGTGATCTTAAAAAATTTACTAATTCATCACTACAACACTAAAGAATAAGAGTGTAAAAGGCTATAAATATATCTGATCTGATGTATATCCATCAAGGGCTTCCTCCCATGAGAGGATGAACCTCTCAATCACAAGAAAACACTGCAACGGAGCCACTAGACCATCCAATGAAGCTGCCTCCAAAAATAATGCATTCCCTAGCTGGAACAATGCTAGGAATGTTGGGGAAATGAGTGTTCTACTACCAAAGGTCTGAAATAAGCTCTATACCTCTCCAAACAGGTCCTTCAAGTGAAGGAAACCTTCCTCCAAAGAGAAACTAGCTCAGAAAGAGGGATTCCAATCCCTTCCACTGCTACACCCTACAACACTGCACAATCACCTACAGAAAATGCGCTAATTAAGTAGGCTAAAGCTTGGCCTAAAAAACTGATGTGGAAAATGAATGCAAACTCTCCCAAGAGGCTCCTCAAGGAAAGAGGTGGGATTCTCGCTCGGGAACACCCGGTGCTAAACAACACTGCTACTCTACTAAACAGCAAGAAGAAGCAAAAACTCTGAGCAGACAAAATAATAATCTAAAACATGAAGAATAATGTTTCCATCCTCTTCCTTAAATAAAACATGATTTTTCTTGCCCTTGGCCCCACTCAATTAGGTCATCTCCATCCAAAGATTCATCTTTCTCCAAAACTCTGTTATTCCTTCTTTGATTCCTCCTCCTCCACAACTGTGATGTTGACTTAGTCAAAGTGGACTGAACCAACTTGATATTATCCATGTTCACACATGGAGGTGTTTTATTAAGCTGTAAAGAGTGTCCCCTTTCACACTTGGAGTGTTTTTATTCCTCCTTAGGGGACTTATGGGATTTTCTACCCATTTATTCACCGGTTAGAGATGTTGCTAACTCTAATGTTCCATTTAGCTTTGAGGCTAAAATTTGGGAACATTACAAATTTATAGTCAAATTTCAAAAACATTTGTAGGGAACGCAATGGCGATATCATATTCGCCATTTGACCAATGGATTTCTAGTCAGCCCATGGAGCAGAAGCTTTGGAGAATCACAGGGGAATCTAAAATATTCATGTAGGCCCAGATTTTGACAGTATTCGATGAATGGATAATTGATTTTACACCACTCGATACCAGAAATTCAGTGCTTTTGTTAGTTTTTGCAGCTGAGAATTTAATTTTTCAGCCCACTTCAGAATTGAAGGTACAGGAAGTAGTGATGTCATGTTTTCTTTTTTTATTGTTGAGATGATGTATTATGTTTTGAGATCCCTGTTTGATGTGATGTTGCGGGATAGTTTTTTCCACATTATGTGAGATGTATTTAGCTTTTCATGATATGTATTATTGACTGAGATCCCTATGTAACTATTTTGAAGGGATAATGCCACATTTTGTGATAACATGTTAGTTTTTCATGCTAAGAGGAAGCCTTCTTGAGTGAGAATTCCAATGTAATATTCCGTTTTTTGGTGTCACCTATTACTGGGTTAGGATGGACTTCTAAAGTTAGGAGTAGACCGGTCATAGGTACATGTTGGTGTCATCAATGGGCCCATGGGATTTTTAGAGGAGTTTTAAGGAGTTTCTATGTGGTCGGGTGGCATTCACTTGATATATTATCATCCGAGTAGTTTGGCTTTCGTTTCGGTGTATTTCGACAAATTTCAGAAATTTGAGTTATTTGTGGGCTTAACTCAACTGATTACGCTCAAGGTGACATTCCAGAAGGAATTCATGATAGAAAAACTTAGTGTAATAACTCATTGGAACCAGGACGAGGATACCTCCATGATGGGATGACTGGACATGTGTTTCAGTGACCAGAGGAGACGTGTTAGCCTATTTACTCTTTTCTGCATTAAAAAGGAATATTTTAATAAGAGGGAAAGGTGCTCCATAAATAAAATAATAATAAAATAAGTCTCTAAAAGGCTCCAAGAGTTCTATAAAAGAAAGGGAGGAGGCCATTGTGAGATATCTTTGGGATCATATCATTTTCTTGTGTGAGAGGTTTGAGACGTAGTTCTCTACTTCAGCCGTAGCCCTAGGATGGAAACCCTCGGGTGATTTGTGAGTGTTGGATGGAAACCCAACTCTCTTTGAGGAGACTTCATTCAAAATTTTCATAGAGCTTCAACAATATTGGAGTGAGGATCATTCAGATCTTTAATGGGTGCTTCAGTGGATGTAGTGGTAGCTGTTGTCGGAGGGAGAGCGCAGCAATTCAGTTTTGGAGGCCAACGTAGTGTAGCAGTGTAGCATATTTTCTTGAGGCCAGTTGTATTTCAATTATCTCAGCTATATTTCATTTCAGCTTGTAACCCTAGTGAGATTATAATAAAGCTTATTTATTTTCCTGCATTATGGTTTTATGGATTTGCATGTACTTGTATGTTTAATTTTACATGGCAATATTTTGTTAAATAAGTGTTGATTTTATGGCATAATGTGGAGTTTAGTTATTTTGATGCACTTTTAGTTAAAATATCCCATCTAAGATATTACAGTGGTATCAGAGCTTCAGTCTTGGCTCAGCCTCTGAGTTTTAGTCTCCAGTTGCAGCAATTAATGCGATCCTGAGGGTTTATTGCAGGTTGATCCTTTTCCAAGGTATGGCCAGATTTTAATAAGTGTTCAAAAAATTGGTTCAGACGTTAAAAATACCACAAAATCAATTTTCTATTCTCTCATGATTATTCGACAATCTAAGACTATCAAATATTTCTGAAATACGGTAAATATAATCGAGCCCAAAATTCGTGGCATATGAAGGGAGTCAACGTCTATGGGTCATATCACTACTATCAAGGGGACGGAAAGGCCCACAATAATTCATGGTGACTAGCAAAGTCGCGGCTAGCCAACGTATCATATCCCCAAGAAATCGAAGTGTTGTGCGGTTGGTGGTGCATTTCCTTCTCCACATCGGGCCACACATTCCAAATCCGCCCATCAGACTCAACTCAGGGATAGACAATGAAAAATCCTTCGATCTGGCATCGGTAGCATGTGTTTATAGTGAATGATGGACTATGGTTTGGTATGCGCAGCGAGAATATGTTCAGATCGGCCCGCTCACATTTTTCTAGGGCATAATTGCAAGGGAGCCAATTAATGTACAAGAACCCAGGTTTGGTAGCCAAACCTAAAGGGATATTTTCAGAGAGAGAAGGTCGAGTTATTCGACCACAAATATCAAGTTGCAGGAAGAAACTGCTATCACCCTTAGCTATGATTAAAATATTTTGTGATTGGCGCAAGAAGCAAGGATGATCAAATTTTTGGTGCCATTAGACAAGTACTGGAACCCCTTACTTTCCTTGTTGGACGCATTTCTACAGTTGGGATGAGAATTTCTTGAAGGAA
The DNA here is from genome assembly GCA_034641835.2 of Pinus albicaulis. Lineage (NCBI taxonomy): Eukaryota > Viridiplantae > Streptophyta > Pinopsida > Pinales > Pinaceae > Pinus > Pinus albicaulis. The sequence continues at coordinate 46,983,812 of CM076579.1, forward strand.
AAGAGATCAAATCTCCTCATATTTGATGACTAAACAAATTTCCCTTTGTTGTGGTCGTATTTCTACTGTTGGGGGAGTTTTACAGTGGGCATGGCCCACAGAAATTTCCTAAGTGTATAAGTGATCGCGAGGGTGGCCAAAATTATTAAGAGCGGTGAGGTGATATAGTTGCAGGTGGACACATCATTGAGAGTTGACTTATGGGCATGAGTTGGGTACGCAATGTAATATTAAGGCATTTTTTCATTACGCGGGTTTGATTCACAAGTTTTAGGGCTGACTACACAAATTTTAGAGGGTCGATGTTTCTCTCTCTTCAGAGGACTGAAATATTTCTTGCTTGAAAAGGAATGCGTGTAAAAAAAATTTGGTATGTCGAATTTACTACAGGCCGTAAGCACCATTTTCTCTTACCTACCAAGGCATTAATCACCTGGAGTAGACCAAGTCCCGTGACAAATTTATTTTCACTGTAGAGGGTTGTATCACTGCTGCGCAACTAAGTTTAGGGAGATGTATCACTGGTTAGATGCAAGAAAGAAGCAAATTATTTTTGCGTATGATATTGGTCCACTATCCTCGAATTTATTAAGTAGCGTGAAGTAAAAAAGGGTCGTATTTTGTCGCTATAGAAGACAGAACATGAATTAGTTCAAGCTTGTTGAGGGTAAGATTTTCTGGAGCAGCTTGCAAGTATTGTAGATTTTAAATACTATGGGATAGCGTACAACAGTTTCGTTGTATGCCAGGTGCCAAGTTACAACTTCTATTGTGTATTTCTATTGGGAATTTTTTAATATTATTGTGTGTGAATGCCGAGAATATGAATCATGGATCCCCATCAATAATCTTGTTAAAAATTTGAGTTTAAATGAAATATCAGTTATGTCATGCAAACTCCATTGTGTGTTCTACCTACAACATTGTGTTTATAACTTGTTTAACAAGAATTATGACTGAGAGAAGATGAAAAAAAACTCAAAAATTTCATAACAAAATTTTATAGTGGCATAACCTAAAATTATATAGAAATTTCATTAAACTCAGAAAAACAATGATCATATCATTGGTTGAACCGTGGAGGGATTCCTAAATAGCTTGAGAAGAATAAAAATTGGTTCCTTGAACCACCATGCATCAGATGACTAGAATAAAAATTGAACAACAGACCCTTTTCAAGGGGGATGTATGCCATCCTTCAAAAAGGACAGCCAAAATATTTGCAGGGAGAATTGGGGATTGGTCACATAATTTTTTCACTTGGGACATGTTAGCCCCCCATAAATTTTTGACAAGCAAACAGGGGGCTAAAATGTTGTTGAGCCTTCAAGGAATGCATTTCCCCTAAAAACACATCATCCTTGAAGCCTCCTTGTGCCTTTTGTCCTTTGATGAAGTCCCCTCTACTGATTTCCATTATAAAACCTCTCTGTTTGTGAAGAAATGCCCCAAAATGCCTCCTCTTTCCCTTTATTTCATCCTTTCTAAACCTCTGTTCCATTCCCATGTCTCCCCTTATAATTCCCCCTTAGTCCTATTAAATCTCCCTAAAATCCCCTTCAAATTCTACCCACACCCCTTGTTGGGTCAAATTTCCCTTTCCCCCTTTATCGTTCCCCTTCCTAACCTTTAAATCACATTAAAATGGGCTAAAACCCACTTTTAAACATTATAATAAGGCTTAGCCCCTTTTTCCTCTAGCCCTCTTCAACCACTTCCCCACGTAACCCTAACCCAAGACCAAGCGCTTAATGCCTTGGGGGCTAGTCGCAATCGCGACTTGCAAACAAGCGCAACCCTTTGTAAAATCGTAAAACTCCGATGCAATTTCATTTTGCCGTTAAGTCCCACAAGGTGATATGCACCATTGATCTACCACGAGGATCCGATGACAGAGCGCCAATCGCACCCCCCGCCCAATCGCAATCGCAATGTTTTATGTGCGCCCCCCGATCGGTCCATCACAAACACTTGCGATGCGATTGATCAAAACTCCCCTACGATTGCGTTCCCCGCCGATTGATCGCATCGCACATCCTCTCGATTGCGATTGCGATTTCCTCCTGATCCGATCTTGACCGTCCATCCTCTCGCCAAACCAACGACCCGCGCTAATCGCAAATTATCGCAATCGCAACACCTGTGTAGCGTCCCCCGATCGGTCCATCGCAAATATTTGCGATGCGATTGATCACATCGCATGTTTCCCCCTCCGATCACAACTCCTCTCCCCGATTCTCCTGATCACATCGCAGTTTTCTATTCTCCCAATTGCGATTTCCCTCCCGCTCCGATCTCTGATTGCGATTGTACCCCGGGTCCCACATTCGTGGCTTCGCTTCATTGTTTTTACCTTTTGTCCTTTGTAATTCGCTCAAGTGAATACCTTTGATCCTTTACACTATTAACCATTTCTTCCGTCACTCCCCATTATTTCCACCGCTCCCATACGCCTCCGAAGCATTCCTCCGCCACCACTACTCGGGTTTGTAACAGATTCATTTTATTGTGCAGATAGCACAAAGAGGCCATTTCAGCATTTTCCAGCAAATCAACGGAAGAGAGTCAAAGGAGGTTAATGCCTGTTATTGATATAATTAATGTTTAATCCTGCATTCAAAGGAAAAGACACAGTTTGAATATTTAAGCACAATGTCGAGTCATATCTGTGTTTAATATTAGCAGAGTACTTTTCTCGAGGAAGAACATTTATCTACAGCATTCCTCATACCTCCTCGAGCCCCGAAATGGTTAATTACACTAGCAGAAGCTTATTTAAGACTGTCAAAGCTGCAGTAATGGAGGTATGGAGAAGGCTCGCAGACTTTAATCTAGTTAACCAGATTCAGAAGGCTAGCACAGAGTACCAAACTCCAGAAGGATTTCACGAAACAACAGAGGTCAATCTTGGCTTGACAGAGCCCCAAACCATACCAAAGTACTTACAGCAAAAGAAGATTGCCATTAAGCAGTATGGGCATGAACACTTCCACCATTCTGTCTTAATGAGACCCATTTAATGTTCATCTACTCCTGCTATTATTCATTCTCCTATAAGAAATCCCCGAGAACATGTTGTGAAGGGGGTTGTTGTTCGGCTACTGCCACTGTAGTTAGAGGGATTCATTCTGATTGTTAGAACAGTCTTAGGAGGGAGTAGCAGAGTAGTTGTATGTAGTAGGCTGGGAGGAGAAGCTTGGATTGTAACACCCATTGAGCTCAGCGTATGTGACTGGTTTTGCATGAATTAATCAAATCACATTTCATAGGATCCTGGTCTATTACTATTTGTGATGTTTTTCTTACTCTATGTATTACATTTACATGTTGTTTCATCTTCTTCTGGGCTTGCATCAGAAATATGGCATAGGATTTACCCTTGTTAGGTACCCTATGTTTCTGCTTTCCTTGCCTTCAATGTTTTCTGCTGTATGTGTTATCTAAGGGTTGATTTCAATTAATTTAACCAGCATAGTGAATGTCATTTCTTGCTAGCTGATGTATGAATTGAATGGATCTGTTCTTAGATGTTCTTGTTTGGTCTAAGCTGGAAGATTTGAGAATACTGGGGATTAGAGTTAGCCCTATCTACTAGGATCCTTGTGCAACCAGCTGGCCTTTCTAAGATCTATCTGTTAAGCTTATCTCTATTTTCCCTGGAGCACGCTAAAGCTGACCTAGAGTTAAATGACCTCTGGTCCGATCTATAAGCTTCCCCTTTGTCCCTCCTTTGAAAGTTTCCTTTGAGTATGTCCAAGCAGGTCTGGAGTTAAATGACCTCTAGCCTGATCTATAGACAGAAATTGGGTTGCTCTCCTTCCCTCACTTTCCTTCCTTAATGTTCCACCCCACCATCTAATCTAAAAGATCCTTTAGTATTAGATGACTTTCCCTCTGAAGGCTTTGGCTAGCTGTTGCAAGTAATTCCCCTTCATGACTCCATATCCCAATGGATGGCACTTTCTTGACCTATCCTCTTCGCTGAAATATCCTGCTGCTTCGTTCCTTTTCGCTCATTACTTTCTCAGTCCATGATCTCATGACCAACCCAGAAACCAACCAACCAAATCATTTTAAACCCCCCCCCCCCCTTTATGCTTCATACCTAGCCTAATACCTCATCTTGAGCTTTCAAATATATTTCGTTCTTTTTTTTATTCGAGAGATCCCTCTCCGGGTCCAGGAGGGCTAGATCCTCGGGCCCTAAAGTGGTTTGATGTTGTCTTATCTTTTGGTATTGCCAAATCTGCCAAAACATAGGAACCCTAATAGGATAGCTTGTTGGCAATATGATGCAGAGTGTTGTCCTTGATGGCAACCCATTCTGATGAAGATGATGACAACCTACTAGATGAAGTTGTCCTTGATGGCAAAGGAATTGGCAAAGAAGGAGCATCTGAAACAGTAACTAAGAAAAGATAGAGGTAGCAGAGGCAGCAGATGAAATAGAGGAATTAAAGCAGAAGCAACAGAGGAAGAACAAAAGGAGTAGAGACAGAATGGGAGAAAAGAGTACAAAGGCGCAACAGAGTTTTGGTGTACAGTAACATGCATCCAAGAAGGATGGGAGAAATGTAAGGATGAATGAATTTTCATGGGCCGCAACCACAAATTGCAGAGGAGAGTTGATTATGGTGTTGGGCAGTGCCATTTTACAGTGAAATGAAGAGAGTCAAAGTTACAGACTATGGAGGAGCAGAGTTTATTTAAAAACAGTCATTTCGGGTGTTTAAGCCCTCAACAACCAAGTATGAAGAAAATTGAATAAAACAGCGGAAGTTCTTTAAGTCTTTGAAAGCGGTAGGACAAGTGGTCCCTACCACTTGAGCACAAATCGCAAAGCGCAGTTTTGAAGTTTCAAGTGTCTTGTTGATATGGATTATTTGCGATGTGCGATCGCCACGCCATCGCACGATCGCAACATCGCAATGTCGCAAAATCACCCTCCGCCCAAGCCAGAGTTTGTTGATTGTTGCGATATGCGATCATCGCAATATCGCAATATCACACATTTGTTATTTCCGCCATCGCAAGTTTCGTTGTTTGCGATGTGCGATCATCACGCCATTGCACGAACGTAATATCGCACATCCATGTGTTCTGCCTTTTTGTTTGATCGCGCCATCGCATATCACACCTTCGCATTTTGTTTGATCCTCCAATATCGCACATCGCAAATGGCCAACTGTGATGTGGGCCTGGGGTCAAAGAATGAAATCCAATTTGTTTGAAGATTGAAGTCCGGGTTAAAAGTTCATTGAAATTTGATTAAAAGTAATGTTACGGGGGCAGTGTAAATTTTTTAAATAACTGGAGGGGGGTGCCCCCGCAGTTGACCAGGAAATCAAGCGCTGACCATATGAACTCTTAAGATCTCTAACAGCAAAATTTGAGTCAAAAGTTTCAGCTCTTGAAGAAAAGCAGGATCTTCAAAATATTACTGTGGTACAACTTCATGGCATACTAACTGCATATGAAATGAGAAGAGGAGGACCATCTGAAGTCAAAGAAGCAGTCTTTAGAACTTCTACAAAAGGAAAGGAAGTACAAATAACAGAAGGATCGGGATATATCTCAGAAGAAGATGAGATAAACTTCGTAAAGAAACTTCAACTTGGCACAGGACGATTCAGAGGTAAGCTTCCTTTCAAATGTTTTGATTGTGGAAGAGTTGGTCATTATGCTGCTAAGTGTCCTTATAAAGAAACACATAGAAAGGGGAAGGAAGCAGCAAAAAGGTATAAGAATCAGTTTAGCACTAGAAAGAGTTACTATACTCATGAAGATAGTGATGGGCTATCAGATAGTGAGGAAGAATGTGAACAAGAACTTAGACTCCTCATGGCATTTGAAAAAGAATCTAAAGAAGAAAAGGATACTTTTGTGGATGCTCTAGAAGATAGTGATTTTCTTGATGAAAACAATAAACTCAAAATTTGCCTAGAAGAGAGTAAAATAATCATAGAAACTCTCAAAAAACAGCTTGAAGATAAAGAGAAACACAATGAGAATTTATAATGTGAAGTTGTGAATCTAAGAAAAGAACTTGAGAAAGTAAAAACTCTGAATCTTAGATTTGCTAAAGGGTCTGAAACCTTAGATGATATTATCAAGGTACAAAATTCTCCTCTTATAAAGACAGGTCTTGGATATATCAGAGAATATTCTCAGGCTTCAGCACCAAATTATCTAAAAGCAGTTACAGCTAGTTTACAACATGCTGTCACTTAGCAAGGGAATAAAGAATCCTTACAGGTAAAGCATGATCATTTCAATTCAAGGAACACTAACAGAAATGTCTTTCAAAGAAACACCAATCAACAGATAAATTCATATAGAAGATCTGATGATCGCAGAAATTTTTTCTTCAATGGACAATGTTTCTCATGTCACAATTTTGGTCATAAAGTTGTTCAATGTGTAGCATATAAAACTATTTTGACAAGAGAAGCAAGAAAGAAAAGGATTGATATTGAAGTAAAGAAGAATAATTATAGCAACTTTTCTCCTCTTCAAAATGAAGTTGAATGCACTTACTGCAATAACTTTGGCCATAAAGAATCTGAATGTAGGATAAAAGTTCAGCCAAAAGAACAAGTTTCTTCAAGCTCCAAAGTATGGAAAAAGAAGGAAGTACAGGTTGAAAATTGTGGCATAGCGTTATTTGCAGAAGATGAAGAAAACCAATGGTACATTGATAGTGGATGCTCAAGACATATGACAGGTGATAAAGACAAACTTCTTGCATACAATGCTCTGGAAAAGGAGAAGAATGTTACTTTTGGAAATGATACTCCTGCGGTCATTAAAGGAAAAGGGTCTGCTTTCCTAAAGGATAAGGTGAAAGCTAATGAATTCATGTATGTGGATGGATTAAAACATAACTTGTTAAGTGTAAGTCAAATGTGTGATCAAGGAACTGAATTTTTCTTTAGTTCAAAAGAATGTGTGGTACGTGATCTTGATACAGGTAAAGCAATTATAAAAGGAAAAAGAACTGCAAAAAACTTGTATATATTGAAGAACCCCAAAGAAAAATGTTATTTGAGTAAATATTCAGAAAATTGGCTATGGCATAGAAGGTTGGGGCATCTGAGCTTCTCTCAAATCTACAAATCAAGCATACTTAAAGCTGTTCGTGATCTTCCCAATATTACTCTACCTGAAAATATCATATGAAAATCTTGCCAATTCGGTAAGCAAACCAGGGTACAATTTAATGCCAAGGAAGGATCATCAAGTAAGCCTCTTGAACTCATTCATACTGACATATGTGGACCTATGAGGAAAAAGTCACCCCGTGGTGAAGAATACTATATCTTATTCATCGATGATTTCTCTAGAATGTGTTGGATTAGACTGCTTAAACACAAAGATGAAGCATTTGAGAAATTTCAGATCTTCAAAGCACTAGTTGAGACTGAATTAGAATCAAAAACCAAGTGTCTCAGATCTGATCGAGGAGGAGAATATACATCCAAAGAATTTCTTGAATTCTGTGAACAAAATGGCATAAAAAGACAGTCTTCTGTAGCTGGCACTCCACAACAGAATGGTGTTGCAGAAAGAATGAACAGAACAATTCAACAAATGGCTAGAGCTATGCTTGATGATTCTGGAACACCTGACACGTTTTGGGGAGAATCAGCACATACAGCAGCAAACATTCTCAACAAAGCACATGTTCGTGTAAATAGTGATAAAACTCCATATGAACTCTGGTATGGTAATCCTCCCACTATAAAGCATTTTAGAATTTTTGGGAGAAAATGCTTTATCAAGAATAATGATGAAAAACTTGGCAAGTTTGAACCCAGAGCAGATGAGGGAATATTTCTTGGTTACTCCTCTAGGAGTAAGGCATATAAATGTTACAATAAAAGACTTCGAAAGATTTTTGAATGTATTGATGTTGTTATTGATGAGTCTCCTGCAGCCCCAAAAGAAGAAAAGCAAACAACAGATGAAGATGATGAGGACACATATTCTCCTACATCAAAAAATAATGATACAAACAGTTCACCCAGTGAAGAATCTGAAGAGGAGTTGTCTGAAAAGGCTCCATCTAGATATGTTCAAAAGAATCATCCAGAATCTCAAATTTTGGGAGAAAAGGGATCAGGTGTACAAACAAGAAGGACTCTTGTGGGATCTTCTAGCAATCTAGCATTTCTGTCCACTATTGAACCTCACAGTGTTAGTCAAGCTAGCAAAGATGAATGTTGGATTCAAGCCATGAATGAAGAGCTTGATCAAATTGAAAAGAATCACACTTGGGAATTAGTACCAGGACCTCATGACAAAAATGTCATTGGAACTAAATGGATATTCAAAAACAAGTTAAATGAGAATGGGGATGTTATAAGAAATAAAGCTAGACTTGTTTGCAAGGGGTATGCTCAACAAGAAGGTATAGACTTTGAAGAAACTTTTTCTCCTGTAGCCAGACTTGAAGCCATAAGAATGTTCCTTTCCTTTTCAAGCTTCCAACAAATCAAAGATTATCAAATGGATATTAAATCTTCTTTTCTCAATGGTGATCTAGAAGAAGAAGTTTATATAGAACAACCAGAAGGATTCATTTTGGGAAATGATGAAAAACTTGTTTGTAGACTTAAAAAGGCTCTATGTGGTCTCAAACAAGCTCCAAGGGCATGGTACTATCGTCTTGACAAATATCTTCATCAACAAGGATTTTCAAAGGGGTCTGCTGATAGCAACTTGTACACAAAAACTGAAAATGAAAAACTGTTGATTGTGGTTGTATATGTTGATGATATCATTTTTGGAAGTAATAAAGAGTCTATGAGTCAGAAATTTGCTTCTGATATGCAGCAAGAATTTGAAATGTCTTTGCTTGGGGAACTAACATTCTTTCTTGGTTTGCAAGTGCAACAAGCAACAGATGGCATATTCATATCACAAGCAAAATACCTCAAGCAAATTCTGAAGAAGTATGGCATGGAAGATTGCAAACCTGTAAGTACACCAATGATAACTGGATGTAATCTCAGTTCTAATGATGATTCCCCCACAGTAAATAAACCCGAATATAGATCTATGATAGGAAGTCTACTTTATCTCACTGGGACAAGACCAAACATCATGCATGCAGTTGGGATTGTTGGACGATTCCAAGCCAATCCAAAAGAGTCTCATCTTCAGGCTGTGAAAAGAATATTCAAATATCTACAGGGAACTCAAGACTTTGGACTATGGTATCCAAAAAATGTTGATCTTACTCTTCATGCATACACTGATGCAGATTGGGCTGGAAGTGTTGATGATCGAAAAAGCACTAGTGGTGGTGCATTCTATATGGGGCCCCGGTTAGTATCTTAGTTTAGCAAGAAGAAAAGCTCCATTGCCTTATCTACAGCAGAAGCAGAATATGTGGCTGCAGCATCATGTTGCACTCAACTTCTCTGGATGATGCAAACTCTACAAGACTTTCAAATCAAATGTTCACCTCCTATCTCCATTATGTGTGATAATACAAGTGCCATCAGTATCTCAAAGAATCCTGTTATGCATTCCAAGACCAAGCAAATTCCCATCAAATATCACTTCTTACGAGAACAAGTGCTTGAAAAAAAAGTAAAATTGGAGTATGTTTCCTCCAAAGAACAAGTTGCTGATATATTTACCAAACCTCTACCCAGGGAAGCGTTTGAATATCTCAGACAGAAACTGGGGGTAGTCTCTGCCATGCAGAGAATCAGGTCTACTTAATTATAGAAGATTAAATTGGTTGTAAGGTGTTGTTGGGCATCTCTGAATGAATAGGCTAAGGGGGAGAATTGGTCATGTGGCAAGGGTGCATTACTTGTTACTTCATTGAATTTTATGTTTGAAGATTCAGCATGAACTCAGGGGGAGCATGGTAACTTCAGTGCACATCAGATTTGCAGAGCGCTTCCTTCTACAAGAAAAAAAAAAAACCTTGTGTTGGTTTTGATCCGCCCTTTGCCCTTGATGTTAAAGGGGGTGAGTGACATGGTGTTTGAATAAGGAGAAAGAATGTCATGGTACTTGAAGAATGGTTATGATTAATCTGTTGTAGTGATCAAACACCATCGTGGTTGCCATCAAGTCCAAAGGGGGAGATTGTTGGCAATATGATGCAGAGTGTTGTCCTTGATGGCAACCCATTCTGATGAATATGATGACAACCTACTAGATGAAGTTGTCCTTGATGGCAAAGGAATTGGCAAAGAAGGAGCATCTGAAACAGTAACTAAGAAAATAGAGAGGTAGCAGAGGCAGCAGATGAAATAGAGGAATTAAAGCAGAAGCAACAGAGGAAGAACAAAAGGAGCAGAGACAGAATGGGAGAAAAGAGTACAAAGGCACAGCAGAGTTTTGGTGTACAGCAACACGCATTCAAGAAGGATGGGAGAAATGTAAGGATAAATGAATTGTCATGGACCGCAACCACAAATTGCAGAGGAGAGTTGATTATGGTGTTGGGCAGTGCCATTTTATAGTGAAATGAAGACAGTCGAAGTTCCAGACTACGGAGGAGCAGAGTTTATTTAAAAATAGTCATTTCGGGTGTTTAAGCCCTCAACAACCAAGTATGAAGAAAATTGAATAAAACATTGGAATTTCTTTAAGTCCTTGAAAGCGGCAGGACAAGTGGTCCCTACCACTTGAGCGCAAATCGCAAAGCGCAGTTTTGAAGTTTCAAGTGTCTTGTTGATATGGATTATTTGTGATGTACGATCGCCGCACCATCGCACGATCGCAACATTGCGATGTCGCAAAATCACCCTCTACCCAAGCCAGAGTTTGTTGATTGTTGCAATATGCGATCATCGCAATATCGCAATATCACACATTTGTTATTTCCGCCATCGCAAGTTTCGTTGTTTGCGATGTGCGATCATCGCGCCATCGCACGATCGCAATATCGCACATCCATGTGTTCCGCCTTTCTGTTTGATCGCGCCATCGCATATTGCACCTTCGCATTTTGTTTGATCCTCCAATATCACACATCGCAAATGGCTGACTGTGATGTGGGCCCGAGGTCAAAGAATGAAATCCAGTTTGTTTGAAGATTGAAGTCCGGGTTAAAAGTTCATTGAAATTTGATTAAAAGTAATGTTACGGGGGCAGTGTAAAGTTTTTAAATAACTGTAGGGGGGTGCCCTCGCAGTTGACCAGGAAATCAAGCGCTGACCATAGATCAACGGTGGAGAATTACTACGGGGGCACTGCATGCCAAGTCAGCATCAACCGTTTGGTGCCTCCGCAGGGACCCATAGAGGGGTTATAGTTATAAAATTCGAACATTTTGTTATAAAGTGTGAAGGAAGCCCCCGAATTGAAATAATATTTTATGGCGAAGATAAAAGACTACCTTTGGAATGATTTGTGCATGGAAGAACGGAGGTTAGGGTTTTCAAATTGGATTGGCACGATTATTAATACAAAAATATTGAGATGTATGGCTGTTCCGCTTGCGGAACTCACCACATCAACAAGACACTTGCGTATGGAAAAGCGTTGGATATTGTTTATAAAATCCAAAGGGTTAAACTTTGGGTTAAAGGCTGGGCGCACATAGATAATTTGAATCTCCTCGTTTGAATAAAATAAATTAAAAATAAATCGAAGAGCCCCGAGGATAAACTAAAGGAATACCATTAGCGGTTGAGTGGTTTTAGACTCATGGTATTGAGAAAAGGGGAGATCTATATAAAGGACAAAGATCATTATTCGATGGATGGGTTTTTTTGGCGAGCATTGGTGAAGAAGGAATTACTCTAAGGAATATCCGTATGGATAGACAAAGCGCTTAATTGATGATTCTGAGTCCATGATGCACCCTTCGAGACATTGATCTAAAAGGTGATGAGTCGTGAGAGTATTCAACAGAAGAAACGATGAAAAACTAGCGGATGTCTACTGAAGAACACATATGGATCCGTGCATATGACAGTTGGAGTTTCTAAAGGTTAATACACATAGAAGGATACACAGAATGTTGAATGCATAAATTCTCTGAAGTCTGGATTACAGTGGTCACGATGTTCTGTTATGTAGAATTGGGAAAAATATGTTTGTTATTTGAATAAAGGGTTGCATTGGGTCAGAGGGTTGAAGCCTTCTGTATATAGAAGCTGATGTTATGATCAGGGGGGGTTGTAGCTCCCTTCCACGAGAGGCTGGTAAACGAGAGAAGGTTGTAGCCTTCTGCAGGTGGGTGCCTGCGTGTTGGTATAAGTTTGCGCCAGCACAGAAATTGAAATATGTTTTCTTTATAATAAAATATTGAAGACTGAAACTTCAACATCGGTGGTTTTCTCTGGAATTGGGTTTCCACCTTAAATCCTGGTGTTCTTATGTGTTTCTATGTTTGATGGTTTGTACTGTTATTTCTATTCATGCTTATCTGATGAATAAATGATGCAATGATTTAAGTAAAGACGTGATAAGATCTCTGGACATACAAGTAATGTAACATATGGTATTAAGAGAAAGGAAAACCAAAAAATTATCAGTCAGCTCTAAATACTGATTCACTCCCCCCTCTCAGTATTTTTCCTCAACATAGATTTGAAACACAGGAAGATGACATGGAGATTTTTGTCCAAACTATATGAGCTTAATGAAATTCTATCCAAAATAAGCCAAGAAGAAGGGCATAAACGAATTTGGGCTCTAAAACTAGCTATGCTTGCTCTTATATAACCCAAATTCTTGGAGGAACCATGTGAGGGGGTAAAACTTCCAGTTGCATTATGCCTCAGTAACATCATGAAGTTGATCGCACCTATAGCTCCATACAGTGATGATCTTATGAGCAAGATTAGGAGATTGATAGTAGAGACTTTGCAGGATTTGGACAACAGAGTAGGCTCTACTTTCGTGAAGAAACTTGACATTTTAGGGAGTATAACCACATTCGAGATGTATGTCATCATGTTTGACGTTGAGAGTGATGACTTGATTCTGCAGATGTTCCAATGATTCTTCAGCATTAGGAGACATCATCCTGACAACGTCATAACACACATGAAGTACATCCTGTCGTCATGTATGAGAGATCATGATACCATTTGCCAAGAGTTGCAGACCAGGTTGTTGAGAATTTGGAGGAAAGAGAAGTTGGTATCACCTGTTGCTTATGAGCTAGCCCAAGGGCTAGTTGAGCAGAATATTGGGCTATTCACAAGACAGTTGACCAGGGAGGAGCTACTCTAGTTTGGCGGATCTGGTAGCAAAAATGAGCTAAGGAGGAAGGGAATTTTCTTCATCTGCAAAGAACCTTTGGGGCCTGATCACTCGTGCTTGAGTGATGCAGATGATGTGGCAGAGGCAGAACAGAAAGGAATTCCTTCTATATGTCACAATGAGGAATCTTCTTCAAGTTATTCCATGGGATTAGATGCGGATGCTTCTGGGGAGTGAGAGCAGTCATGCAGAGATGATGACAGTAAGTTGGAGTTGTATTCCAGTGTGCAGGGTGAGCAGTCAGGGGACTCTATGAGAGATACTCATGGTGATGAGTCACTTGTGACGATTTAGCCAAAGTAGCATATGATGGAGTAGGAGTTAAAAAAGGAGGATACTATGCACATAATGCATGATATTCCTTTGGGGTAGAGCCAGATGGAGGCTCACATTGAGTCTATTATGGATATACGACTAACCTTGGAGTCAGTCATTGAGGAGGAGTAGTTAGATGCATAGACACTGAGTATGGTGACAGCAGTTGCAGATCCATATCCTCTAGAGATGTTGGAGGTTGATGGGATAGTTCTGCATAGGGTTAGTGGACAGCAGGAGCATTACATTCTCGATGAGGAGAGGAATGAGCTATTGGAGATGGTGGAGCATCCATATTTGGGCCGACACACTGATGAGGTATAGATAGATGCACATGCAATCAGTAGAGCTGCATTAATTTCAAGGAGTAGCACTCTCTAGGAGTACATCGATGGGGTTTTCAACATATCTTTCCCACTTTGGCCCAGTATAGAGGGAGGGGCCTTCTTCTACAGGCATATTTCATCGGCAGATGGGACAAAGAAGCATGAGTTGATTATGAGCTAGTGACATCTCTCTAGGCATGTTCTTTATGCAGTTGAAAGTACATTGGATTCTTCTTCCAGGATATATTGGTGGGATATCATGAGATGGTACCCTCTTGATGGTACAATTTTCTTCGTAGGGAGCACAGCAAAGCAGGTGCCCTTATACATAGCAAATGTTATAGATTCTAGCTGGCAGTGAGACACAAGTTGTCATTTCTTCAGCACTTCATCCTGATTTTAGGAGAGCAGGATCAACATGGGATTGATTCAAGACTTGGATTGGAGAGAGGTGATGAGTTGGTACGCAATTGGTGGGGCAACTTATACAGTTAGAGGTACAACACAGCAGGAGCCAGTGCGCAGTTCGAGCCATGGGACTTGGGCGATGATTGGCCATGGTGGCGTTGGGGTCTGGGAGGATTTTTTGTTGATAGGTACAACGAGAGATCAATTTGGGATCCCAACATTGAGGGGTCTATTACTAGTGGCTTGACACAGGTGCATAGCAACACCTATGGGTTTGTATGAGATCCAGGCATTGGGTCTCAGTTGCATTGGACCAAAAGGGTGCCCACATATTTGGATTGGTTGAGGGAAAGCAATCTTGGGTCAGAAGGTCTGTAATATTCCCTTTTTTGGTGTCACCTATGACAGGGATAGGATGGACTTCTAGATTTAGAAGCAAACCGGTCGCAGGTACAGGTTGGTTTCATCAACGGGACCAGGGTATTTTTGGAGGAGTTTTGAGGAGTTTCTATGCGGTCGGGTGGCATTTGCTTGATATATTCCATCATTCGAGTAGTTTGACTTTCGTTTCATTGCATTTTGAAAACTTTTGGAAATTTGAGTTATTTGTGGGCTTAACTCAGCTGATTATGCTGAAGGTGGAATTCTGAGAGGAATACATGATAGAACACCTTAGTGTAATATCTCATTGGAACCGAGACAAGGATACCTCCATGATGGGATGGTTGGACATGTGTTTCATTGACCAGAGGAGACGTGTTAGCCTATTTACTCTTTTCTGCATTAAAAAGGAATATTTTAATAAGAGGGAAAAGTGCTCCATAAATAAAATAAGAATAAAATAAGGCTCTAGAAGGCTCCAAGAGATCTATAAAATAAAGGGAGGAGGCCATTGAGAGATGTATTTGGGATCATATAATTTTCTTGTGTGAGAGGTTTGAGATGTAGTTCTCTACTTCGGCCGTAGCCCCAGGACGGAAACCCTCAAATGATTTGTGAGTGTTGGACGGAAACCCTTGGGTGATTTGTGAGTGTTGGATGAAAACCCAACTCTCTTTGCAGAGACTTCATTCAGAAGTTTCACAGAGCTTCAACAATATCAGAGTGAGGATAATTCAGATCTTCAATGGGTGCTTCAGTGGATGTAGTGGTAGCTGTTGCCAGAGGTAGAGTGCAACAGTTCAGTTTTGGAGGCCAGTGTAGTGCAGCAGTGTAGCAGATTTTCTTGAGGCCAACTATATTTCAGTTATCTCACCTATATTTCATTTTAGCTTGTAAACCCAGTGATATTATAATAAAGTTGAGTTATTTTCTTGCATTATGGTGTTATGGATTTGCATGTACTTGTATGTTTAATTTTACATGGAAATCTTCTGTTAATTAAATGTTGATTTTACGACATAATGTGGAGTTTAGTTATTTTTCTGCACTTTTAGTTAAAATATCCCATCCGAGATATTACATTCGAGTAGCGAAACGTTTCGTGGAGAGAAAAGCCACTGGTGTTTGAGGGTGTATGAACTTGCTATTAAAAATTGTCTTCCTTGTATATCATATATCTTAACAACATTATATGAAGAGGCCTACACTATCTTGACACTGGGCCTAGAGACATAGCCCACACTAGGTGAACTCCATTATCAAATGTCTCGTGTTCTTGTGTTGCTGATTTTCGTCATGTTTCCTCTTGCTTAAACATGCATATGTGTTCTTTTAATGCTCTTTTCAATGAAATTCTAACCACATCACTAAAGTAAAAGATCATGGGTAGATCTGGTATCTGACAAAATGAGATTGAGATGTTATGAGATTGTTCTTCTCGCTGATGTGAATTACAAGCGTGTACAAAGATTGAATGTGTAGCAATGGAGGATGAAAAATACATGTATGAGGCCATGCTCAAGATGTCCAAAATGGTGGGAATGATGTATCAAGGTTATGAGATATGGGATAAATAAGAAGAAAAAAACAATGCTTCATCCACATCTTCAAGTAAACATTCATCACCCTCATCATCTTCTCATCATTCGAATGATTAGATCAATAAGAGCCTTCAAGCAGATAATGTTGAATTGAAGAGGCTTCTCCAAGAAGAGAAAGAGGAGAAGCAAAGATTGTAGCCTCAGTTGTGAGCCGGAGAACAGGCATTGGAAGAACTGAATCACAATGAAGGCTTGAAGAAGGCAACATCAAATTTTTCTGAATCGACATATCAGGTAAACAATAATGATTGTTCTTCAGTTTCATCTTCACATGGTGTTATTTCTATTGGAAATGTGGAGATACGCATTACAAGAATTAGCATGAGACTCCTTACCAAGATGGGGTACAAAGAAGGAGGACTTGGTGTTAAGTGCCAAGGCATGACTCGACCATTGGAGGTCATGCAAAGACCTCGATTTGCAGGTTTGGGATACAATGAAGGACAATGCTCAAGGGTATAAAAATTTTCCAAGACATGGTTGAAACCATTGGGGAAAGATTAGAGAACTTTTGATGTCTAAAATGGGCCTCCTAAGAAAAATGTACAACCAGCATAAACTTTATAAGAGCCTGTAGGATTCAAGATGATGATGTCAACCATGGGGGATGATTCACCATTTTTGGGGTAAAAAAGCAAAAATATTAAAAAATAATAAAATATTAAAGCTAATTTTTCGACCTAAGTTTTTACTCAAATGTTGGTCGAGAGTACTCGTTGGATGCAAAATTTAATTCATCATCAAAGGAGTAGCCATGTTGCATACTTTCAATGGAATGTGCTACATGAAAAATGAGAAATACATGAAAAATGTTATTGCAATCACATTTTTTCATGTATTTCTCATTTTTCATGTAGCATGGTCCATCGAAAGTATGCAACATGGGTACTCCTTGGATGAGGAATCAAATTCTTCATCCAAAGAGTGCTCCCACTCGAAATTTGAGTAAACCCATAGGGAGATAAGTTGAAAAAAATAGTTTTTTTTTTCCCTCTAAATTTTAATGATGTAATCTAATCTTATTTCATTATTCCCACTATTATTTTATAATTTCCTCAGGAGGTCCATTTTAGACCTCAAAATTCCCCTAATGGATATTGATTGGAACACTTAACCATCATCCTATGAAAACGCATATTATAGTGAAAGAGATGAGGCAAGCTCTCATTGCCATCATTACACCAAAGACCACCAGAAAAAGGTATAATAAGTATCAATATTCTAGTGTTCATTTTGATTACAAGCATGTTTCTAATAATGAACATAAATCATGGCATCGAAAAACATGTATTTTTTTTTTATTACATAAACATGTATTTTCTAAGTGCTGGAAAAGAATGGCAACACAAAAGAGGATGAGGTGTGAAAGGCCTTCTCCACCGCAAGAAAAGAAGAAGGTAAAGAAGGTATGGAGGAAGAAGACACATTGTAGTCATTGCAACAGAAGTATTCATAAAAGAGCCACATGTTGGAGGCTCCATCTAGAGTAACGTCTCAAAGACAAAGTGTCTGTGCATGAACCAATTGAAACAGTTGTTCGACAAGGAAATCCACCACGGGAAGATAACCCATTTACTTTGATAAGTGAGAGATGGTTTTTATAGATTTTTTAGCTTTTTATGGCCTTACTTTGTAAATAATGTGTTGCAACTTTAAATGTAGAAGTGATGATGTGTTTTCCATCACTTTTTTACCAACAATGATGTTTTGGCCTTGTATTGATAGATGGGGTATTGATTTCCATTTTGATGCAAACTTGAACACAAAGTATGAATTATAAACTCATGGAAAGTATAGGATTCTTGGGTCATAATTGGTGATGTAATTGAGCATGTAATTTAAAAATATATAGGTTTGCAAGGGATGCAGGTGTTGGATCATCGCTTATGGCTCCGAAGAATAAAGGTGAAGGAGAAGGAAGGGTGACCTGTTAGGACACTTGTGGTGTAGACAAGGTACAAAGAAGTTGTAGATTGTGTTCATGATTTTGGTGGACCAAAAGCTCCTCAGTGGGAAGGTAAGATCTAGGTGGATCCAGCACACTCTGAAGTCCAAGAGGATCCATAATTGGTCAAAATTCTGTAATGTTCCTCAAATTTCAGCTTCCAAGCTAAATGTAACATTAGAGTTAGTAGCAGCTGTAGCCGGTAAATAAATGGGTATAAAAGCCCATAAGTCTACTAAAGAGGATAAAAACACCCCAAGTGTGAAAGAAGACACTCTTTATAGCTCAATAAGACACCTCCATGTGTGAACAGGTTTAAATTGAAGCTGCTTTGACTAACTCAATAACGCAGTTTTAGTGGAGGAGGAATCCTAGGATGGATAATGCAATTTTGGAGGGAAATGTAACTTGGGTTAGAAGTAACGTAAGTGAGTGGGGCCAAAAGAAAGAAAACTCATATATTATTTAAGGAAGAGGATGTCAGCATTATTCATCATGTTGTAGATTATTATTCTTGGCTGCCAAGAATTGTTGATGCTTTGCTGCTTAGCAAAGCTGCAGTGCTGTTTAGCATTGGGTGTTCCCGGGCGGGAATCCCACCTCTTTCCTCTGAGGAGCTCATTGGGAGAGTTTGCATTAATCATTCCACATTATTTTTTCAGGCCAAGCTTCAGCCATCTTCATCAACACAACTTTTCCAGAGATTGTGTAGTGTTGCTGGGTGCAACAGTGGAAGGGATTTGAATCCTGGCTTCTGAGCTAGTTTCTCATTGGAGGAAGCTTTCCTTCACTTGAGAGATCTGTTTGGAGAGCTCCAGGACATATTTCAGAGCTGTGGTATCAGAAAACCATTTCTCATACCCTCCCAGCGTTGTTTCTTCTAGGGAGTGCGTTATTTTGGAGGTAGTGTTCATTGCATGGTTTGGAAGCTCTGTTGCAGTGTTTCCTTGTGATTGAGAGTTTAATCCTTTCATGGGAGGAAGCCCTTGAGGGTTATACATCAGATCAAACATATTTAAGCCTTATACACTCATGTACTTCATTTTTGCAGTGATTATTCAGTTATTTCCTGAAGATCACATTTGTATGCAGAGTGTTTGACAAGAAACCCTTGCTGGTTTCTTTTGTATTTTGTATAAGGAGCTTAGATCTTCGTTCTTCAGTATTATTTATCAATACATGAGTAGATCTATTGTTCTACTATAATTTTATGTGTAAAATCTCTCTTAGAATACGCAGTCCCTTGAGCAGCTGCTCCGACATTTTGCAGTCTTGGGGTTTTATCTCTTTTGGCAATCCTAGGTGTGGTAGATCTGTTTAACCCACCTAGTTTGCTTTGTTTCAGCTCTATTCTTGGATTTAAGTTGCATATTGTCCAATACATGGGATATAGGAGTCCATTTCACTGTTTTATTACATTTTTTGTTGGAAATGCGTTTTTGATGCATGTTTTATGAGCAATCCTGAAAAAGGAACATTACAAATTCAAAGTGGTCGGATTGCTTTCGAACCAGGACCAGATCGAAGTTCCCGTCACCCTGATTCCAAAGGCATGAATGACATTGAAATCAAAGTCTGTATGCTCCAAATATTCACGGTCGAAGTTTTGGGTTGACTTGGCCAAGTGGCATGCTTAAGGAGGAAACTATTTGGTTGAAATATGACGCCAGAATCTGGCGAATTTCCGAGAACGTTTGTGGCCTACTTAAAATGTCCAGTAACCCTTAATTTCAAGAAGAAGAAAAAAATAACTATATTGTTTTTTAAAAAATAAAAATTTAAAAATTAACATGAGTGGTGGGCCATGACCCCTGCCACCCCCATCAGCCATCATATTAAAGTCAATATTAAAAATTGGTTCGGTTGGTCATGACCCCCATCGAACCCCACTCCATGAATAAAATGTATAGGGCGAGTGGGCCACCTCTGGAGGATGTGGCCTGAACCCACTGGAACCTCCATCGTTGCATCACATAAAGGCTGAAGTTGATGGGAGTTGAACCCATAGTTATTGGACCAACCCTGCCCACGTGGCGGCTCGACACTTGATATTCAATGCCTATTATAACAATGGCCAACTATTTTAGTATGTGGCCAAAACAACACATGCATTGTTAACAAACATGAACTGCCAAAGAGAGATAATTATGCGTGCCAAAACAACTCTGCCAAGCAAGGGGGTCAGTGGGCTTGGAACCCCTGATTTCCCCACCACTATTTTAAACTCCAACCAATGAATGAAACAACCCATCTTTGTAATTTCCGCCGAAGGATTACTATTTAACCTCGACATTTCAATGGCATGAGGGAGGAGCGTCGAGAAGCAGAGCGAATAGGTAGCACACTGGTGGAACCGTCACATAGTGGCTGAAGCGGAACCATGCCCCAGGTAGAACCTTGCCCAGGAAAGAGGGAGTGGAACCATGGACAGAAGAATTCTCCCAAGGAGGTAAAAATTAATTTTATTAGAATGGTGTCAAATTTATAGTCAAATTTCACGAAATTTCATAGGGAACACAATGGTGATATCAGATTCACCATTTGAGCAACGGATTTCTAGTCAACCCATGGAGTAGAATCTTTGGATAATCACGGGGGAATCTAAAATATTCCTATAGGCCTAGATTTTGACAATGTCGAAATTTGACGAATGGATAGTCAGTTTTACACCACTCGACACTGCAAATTCAGTGGTGTAGCTAGTTTTTTAATTTGAGAATTTCATTTTTTGGCAAAATTCAAAAATGAAGGTACATGAAGCAGTGATGCCATGTTTTCTTTCATAATTGATGAGATGATGTGTTATGTTCTGATATCCCTGTTTGATGTTATGTTGTGAGATCATTTTTTCCAATTATGTGAGATGTATTTAGCTTTTCATGCTATTTATTGTCGATTCATATCCCTATGTAACTATGTTGAAGGGATACTCATTGACACATTGTGTGAGAACATGTTAGTATTTCATGTTGAGAGGAAGCCTTCTTGGGTGAGAATTCCGAGCAACAGAACATTCCATAGAGAGGCAAGCCACTCGTGTTTGAGGGCGAATGACCTTTCTATGGCAAAGTGTTTTCCATGTGCACCATATCTCTTAAAACCATTATATGAAGCAACCTACACTATCTTGACACTGAGCCCAGAGACGTAGCCCACACTGGGATAACTCCTTTATCAAATGTCTTGTGTTCTTGTGTTGCTGATTGTCGTCATATTTCCTCTTGCTTAAGCATGCATATGTGTTCTTTTAATTCTCTTTTCAATGCAATTCTAACCACATCACAGAAGTAAAATATCATGGGTAAATCTGGTAGCTGAAGGAACCGGATCAAGATGGTATCAGAGTGGTCTTCTAGCTAATGTGAAATGCGAGTGCGAATAATGATTGAGCGTGCAGTAATGGAGGATGAAAATTACATGTACGAGGCTATGCTTAGGATGTCCAAAATGGTGGACATGATGTATGAAGCTTATGAGAGACGAGAGAAAGAAGAAGGAGAAAAAATGCTTCATCCACATCTTCAAGTAAACATTCATCACCCTCATCATCTTCTCGTCATTCGAATGAGGAGATCAATAAGAGCCTTCAAGAAGATAACATTGAATTGAAGAGGCTTCTCCAAGAAGAGGAAGAGGGGAAGTAAATATTACAGCTTCAATTGCGAGCCACGGAAGAGGCATTGGAAGAACATAAATGCAATGAAGGCGTGAATAATCCATCATCACCTTTTTCTAAATCAACATCTGAGGTAAGAAGTAATGATTATCCTTCAATTTCATCTTCACATGGTGTTATTTTTGCTGGAAATATGGAGATACCCATTACAGGAATTGGCATGAGACTCCTTACCAAGATGGGGTACAAAGGAGGATGACTTCGTGTTAAGGGCCAAGGCATGAATCAACCGTTGGAGGTCGTGCAAAGACCTTGATTCATAGGTTTGGGATACACTAAAGGAAAATTCTCAAGGGTGTCAAAAGCTTCTAATACATGGTTTAAGCCATTGGGGAAAAATATTTATGGGAACACTTCACCGTCATCCTATGACAACACATATTTTAGCAAAAGAGCTAAGGCAAGCTCTCATTGCCATAATTATACCAGACACCACCTGGAACTGTATAATGATTCTTGGTATTATAGTGATCATTTTGATTACAATCATATTGTTAATAATGAATGTAAATCATGGAATTGAAAAACATGTGGTTTTTGTGGATTACATAGCCATGTATTTGTTGAGTTCTAGAAAAGACTGGAAAAATGAAAGAGGATGAGGTGTGAAAGGCCTTCTCCATCGCAAGAACAAAAGAAAGTAAAGCAGGTCTGGAGGAAGAAGACTCATTGCAGTCATTGTGACAGAAGTGGTCATCAGAGAGCCACGTGTTGGAGCCTCCATCCAGAGCAACATCTCAAAGACAAAGTGTCTGTGCATGAACCAGCTGAAACAGTTGTTCAACAAGAGAATCTGCCACAAGAAGACAAAACATTCACTTTGATAAGTGAGAGATGGTTTTTCTAGATTTCTTAGATTTTCATGGCATTACTTTGTAAATCATCTGTTCCAATTTAAAATGTAAAAGTGATGATGTGTTTTCCATCACTTGCTAAGCAACAATGATGTTTTGGCCTTGTTTTGATAGTTGGGGTATTGATTTCCATTTTTTGTAAACTTGACCACAAAGTATGGGTTATAAAGTCATGGAAAGTATGGGATTTTTGGGTCATAATTGGTCATGTAATTGAGCATGTAATTTTAAAATATTTTACTACAGGTTTCTAGGGGATCCAAGTGTCGGCTCATCACTTATGGCTTCGAAGAAAAAAGGTGAAGGAGAAGGAAGGGTGACCTATCAAGACACTTGTGGTGCAAAGAAGGTAAAAAGAAGTTGCAAGTTATGTTCCTTATTTTGGTGGACCAAAAGCTCCTCAGTGGGGAGGTATGATCTAGGTGGCTCCAGACACACTCTGAAGTCCAAGAGTATCCATAATTTTTCAACATTAAAAGTGATCAAATTGCTTTCGAACCAGGACTAGATCGAAGTGCGTGTTTCCCTGATTCCAACGGTGCGAACAATACTCAAATCCGAGTCTGTATGCTCCAATATTCGCGGTCAAAGTTTTGGGTTGACTTGGCCAAGTGGTAGGCTTAAGGAGGCAGCAATTTAGTTGAAATCCAGCATTGGAATCTAGCCAACCGCCGAGAGAATTTTTGGCCTACCTAAAATGTCCAGTAACCCTTAATTATAAGAAAACCAAAAATGACTATATTGTTTTAAAAAAAACGAAGAAAAAAAATTAAAACAAGGAGTGGCAGACCATGACCCCCACCACCCCCATCGGTCATCATATTAAATTCAATATTAAAAATTGGTTTAGTGGTTCGTGACCCCCGCTGAACCCCACTCCATGAACGAAATGTATAGGGCGGGCTGGCCACCTCTGGTGGATGCAACCCAACCCCACTGGAACCTCTGTCATTACATCACATAAAGGCCGAAGCCTCTAGGAGTTGAACCCACTAATGGTAGACCAGCCCCACCCATGCGACGACTCCACACTTGACCATAACGCCTATTATAATCGCGAACAACTCTTTTAGTATGCGACCAAAACAATGCATGCGTCACTAAAAAACATGAACCGTCGGAGGCAGATAAGTATGTGCGCCAATTTTTTTTTACCGAGGGGGGTTGTTACACGTCATTTTTTCACCATGAAATTTTACTATTCATATGGTCTGTCACCACCTATATCATGCTCCCTTAGAGGTCAAAAACACCAATGTTCCTAAATCAAGTCTTGGAATTGGAGAAAAGCTCTGTAAAACCCTTAAAAGTATACCTGCGTGGTTTTTCTAGCCTTTCCCTACACATGCGTTGCTGTTCTGTCCATAAACTGCGAAAATCCTGCACTTTTTTCCACTATTACCTGCACACCCTTGCGAAAATAAAATAAAAGAAAAAATTAAATTCTAGAAGCCTATTTGGTCAAATATTCTCCCAAATAGAAGCTTCTAGAGTCGCGATCAGTTCGAGCTTTATCCCTCCACTCATGGAGCTTATCCCTTGGTCCATGGAGCTCAAATCCCTTCATGAGAGGAATCCATCCCCCTCTTCATGGAACTAAAACTACCTCCATTTTCCTATAAATTGAGCTCAAGCTTCAGGTTGAAGGGTAGATTATAGACTGTAAATTCTACACACATGGTAGATGCTAAAGAGAATTCATAAGAGTGCATACTTATTACACTAGTCAGTTGTCTTTGGCATGAAAATAATCACAACCTTGTGTCTATAAATCCATGTTGGTATTCAGAGAGGAAGTCTTATCAATCTGAAGGAGAAACGATTGTTCAGGACCCCGAGAGAAATCTATACGATATCAAGGCATCAGGTTGTAAGATTGTTATTTTGATTCAAGATAATACATATGGATATGTTTTTCTCATTGAGTTGTTTCTATGCTTATTGGAATAACATCAATACTTATACTCCTTGATCACTAAGTTGGATTAGTATTTCCTAATTATTATATGTTGTAGATTATTTGATCCTTTGTCTTGTCTTTGATTGTAGTTTCTACTTATTGGAGAAACCACTTTGGAGCAATGGGACAAAAGGCTACATCGAACGTTTGGATTTTAAGGTAGGGGCATGTCCTCTCTACTTTAATATAATAATTCTGAAATGAAATTAATCTAGAGGAAAATGTTTCCAAATGGATATTTGTTTCTAGTTACTTGCTAGAGTACTAGGGAGATCGCTCTTGTCCGCAAGATGGATTAATCCACGTAACAAGGGTTGGTGGGGTTGGAACCCCCAACCTCCCCAACACTATTTTAAACTCCAACCAATGAACTAAAAAACCCCACTTTGTAATTTCCATAGGAGGATTACTATTTAACCTCGACATGTCAATGGCATGAGGGAGGAGCGTTGAGAAGTAGAGCAGACACAAAATAGACTGGCGGAACCGTGACATAGTGGCTGAGGCGAAACCATGCCCTAGGTGGAACCTTTCAGAGGAAAAGAGGCAGTGGAACAATGAACTAAATAATTTTCCCAAGGAGGTAAAACTTAATTTTATCATAATGGTGTCAAATTTATAGTGAAATTTTACAGGGAACACAACGACGATATCAGATTCACCATTTTATCACCAGATTTCTAGTCAACCCATGGAGAAGTTTTGGAGAATCACAGGGGAATCTAAAACATTCATGTATGCACAGATTTTTACAGTGTCAGAATTCGATGAATGGATAGTCGATTTTACACCACTCGATGCCAAAAATTCAGTGGTGTAGTCAATTTTTACAACTGATCATTTCATTTTTCGGCTAACTTCAAAAGTGAAGGTACATGAAGTAGTGATGTCATGTTTTATTTCATAATTGCTGAGATGATGTATTATGTTTTGAGATCCCTATTTGATGTTATGTTGTGGGATCATTTTTCCACATTATGTGATATGCATTTAGCTTTTCATGCTATGTATTCTTGATCGATATCCCTATGTAACTATGTTGAATGGATACTTATTGCCATATTTTGTGAGAACATGTTAGTTTGTCATGCTGAGAGGAAGCCTTCTTGAGTAAGAATTTTGAGTAGCGGAACATGTTGTGGAGAGACAAGCCACTTGTGTTTGAGGGCGTATGACCTTGCTATGAAAAAGTGTTTTCCATGTACATCATATCTATTAAAAACATTAGATGAAGCGGCCTACACTATATTAACACCGAGCCCAGAGACGTAGCCCACACTAGGTGAAATCCTTTATCAAATGTCTCATGTTCTTGTATTTTTGTTTTTCATCATGTTTCCTCTTGCTTAAGCATGCATATGTGTTATTTTAATGGTCTTTTCAATGAAATTATATCCACATCACAGAAGTAAAATATCATGGATAAATCTGGTAGCTGATGGAAACATATCACTACTCATTTATCACCCTCTGCTGAAAGGGACTCTTGCCCTTGAACATTTATCAGCACCCACTAGAAGTAGATCCAGCCCCTGATCTACAAGCTACTGCTTGTTGGCCCTATTGATCCATCTTTCATCCATTTTCAAACTAGAACCAATATGCCTCTTCTGTCATAAAAAAATAAGTCTTGTCTACTGCAATTTCTCACTAAATCCACCTTGCACAGCATAATCAATCTCTGATTACTGAAAAAATCACCAACAAGATCACCTTCAGAAATTTCTCATTATTGAACACATCACCAAACCATATGCACCAAAAAAAAATCTATTCACCGAATACCAATGCACTTCTTTGCATCTAAATCACCTTTCAGAAACCAAGATTAGCCTCTAATTCACCCTTGATGCATACCTAGACTATTATGCATCACGTTGCACCAAAAAATACCACCCACACACTCTCTCATGCAACATTTAATTCTTCTACTCGAATTTTTCCTTTAAAGAATTCTTGACTGATATTTTTGGGTTGATCTTTAGCTAACTTGTTCTCTGATCTGTTGCTCGGATTTCTTTTTTTATGGATTTTTCATGATCGATTTAGCCTTTTAATTATACTCTTAACTTCTAAATCTATGATCTGTAGTTCTAGGCTCATTTTTTAGTTAAACTATGGATTTTACTCATTCTGGAATTTTTCATAATTTAATTGTAACTTTCTATTTTTGGCAAATCTCTATATTTGTCATAGCTTCTAAATTTTCCTCTTAACTGTTGCCAACTCGTTTATGAAATTAGTGTTGTGTTATCAATGCATTTAGCATTCCATTTTTATGTCTGGCTTTAATTTCCAAACTCCAAGAGTGGGATTGTTTTCTTCATTTGTGTCTCTATGCCATTGGTATTATTTCTATGCGAAATGACCAAAGTCCAAGTCCTGGAACTAAGGACGGAGCTCTCACTATCCTGACACTTTTTGTTTGTGTCTCTAATTATTCCACTGAACTCCTGGTCTATTTCTACACAAAATGACCAAGGGTCAGGGCTTGGCTTGTAGCCCTTCAATCCTGGTGGATTACCTTGCACCCTCTTTGTAAATCATCGAGGTCCATATTTCGAGTTGACATGTCCTGTGGACACCGCCCACTTGTACTATGATTAGTGTCTCTTGCCAACATGTCTGTCCTCTGTGTCCCAACACCCGTTTCTTAACGATTTCACTTGTGCACCACTAACAACCTGATGGGCTCGAACTAGAAGGATGACATCATGCTAACATCACCTATACCATGTGTCAACCAAATATTGGTGATATTTGTCACTATAATCTGGGAATTTTGGGTGCCCAAAAATGACAAAAATGGTTGCCACATGTGATCAGGAGTTCATAAATTTTTCTCAAAATTCAAAGTTACAAGATTGGGTTGAAACTAGGATGGTTGCGTAGATCTCGTCTTCCTGATTCCGGTGTCACGAACAGTTCGAAACTTTTGTCACATGGTGAAGTCAACTATCCATGCGGTTAGCGCTAACCAACCTTTTAACCCGGAGTTCAACTATAGTTATCACCTCGACTTCCATTGACCATTGCGGTTATGCCGCGGGTTTGGGGTGCGCATGTGGCCACCCCAACCACTAACATTTAATTTCACAGTTAGATTCGGTGGAAGTTTTGGAAAACGCACCATATTGGGCAGAGATTACTATTATAACTCTAGTTAAGTAGAGTTCTCCACTTTTAGTGGAGCTTTTATAGGTGAAATTGGGCAAAAGTGTAGGAGGACCAAGTTTCAACCATTCTAAGTGAATGAAGAGTTTTTTTTGACTAACTGGAGCATTTGAGAGCCATTGGTGCAGAGAAAACAACCATTAGAGCACTGTAACTAGATTTAATAGCAAAATTTTGAGCATAATGAAATATGGACATGCCATTAGGAGCTGGACCAGCAGATGTAGCCCAGGAGGGGTGAACTGCTTCATCATGCCTGCTATGTAAATTTCATGTGGTGACTTATTTCTTTGTTTTAATCTATTGGTTAGTGTTATTTAAGCTTATTTTATGCTTCTAATTCACCTAAAATCATCTACAATTCATGGACAAACACCTCAATCTTGAAGCAAACTAATGAGACAAGTATGCACATGTTTATAAACTAAAAAGACACTTAGCACGAAAAAACTAATAAAATCATTTCAGATCAGATTGGTATCAGAGCTAGAGTTTATTCTCTAGTGTTGTTTTGTGCAAAGAATTGTTTAACTATTTGCAAGTTTTAATATTCTTACTAGGCTCAATCTCAAGAGAGGAGAAGGAAAATTGGTGGAAGTAGAAGGGTCTCAATAAGAGCCAAATCAAAGGAGAGAAATATTGCCACAATCTCCACCACCTAGTTCACCTCCTAAAGAATCATAAGCTACTTTAAGTATGCCTCATGAGGAAGGAAAAATCCATGATGAATTTGATCCCAAGGAGGAAGAAAGAGTGTTCAGGAAAGCATTCCTTGACATGATTGAGATGGTTAGAATATTTTATCAAGAAAGGAATGAGAGACTAGAAGGAGAAGGATCTAAATTTCACAAGGAAGGACAAAGTTCTTCAGGAGGTCACAATGATGAAGATAAGTCAAAAAAGGGAAATGGAGGAAATGGAGGCAATGGAGAGCCATCATCCTCACCCTCATCATCATCATCCTCTACTTCTTCTTCAGTACATCAACCACAAAATTCAAAGAACATTGGTTAAAGTTATTTTTTAAAACTTCATGTTAGGTTTGAATTGCCAATTTTTAATGGTGAATTCATTGCAGAAAATAATGATAATAGGATTAGGCAATTGGAGGTCTATTTGAGAATCCATAACCTTCAAGATGATCATACCGAAATTCAATTAGCATCATTGATAATGGAAGGTGCAACACTTGTTTGGTGGGAAGCCAAGCCAAAGGAGGAAATCAAGAAGCATGGTAAGATTATTCTATCATGGTCATATTTCAATACTACTATAAAAAAAACAATTTTATCCATTATCTCATATTTAGAAAGTCATCATGAACTAGAAAAAATTTAGACAATTAAAGGGACAAAATGTGAAAGAATACACCCAATAATTTAGGAGAAGAGCTCTCTTATTAGGGGTAGATTTGCAGAGTCAAGATACTTTGCTCAAGTATATAGGAGGCTTACATAACTACCTAAAAAATACTATTCTCATGTTTAACCCCATCAGTATAGATGAAGTACGTGTTCAGGCCACACATATAGAAGCTAGAGGTAAGAACATTTCTGAAGAGGGTAGAAAGAAACATTTTAAGGGTAAAAACAAGGAGAAGACCTCAAAAGGTAAAAATAAATAAAGAATGCATCTTTTAAGAAAGAGGGAGAAAAAGTGGTTTGTAAATTTTTTTCAAAAGAAGGCCATGATGAAACTCATTGTTGGAAATTACATCCTGAAATGAGGCCAGAGAAACCCAATAACAAAGGGAAACAGAAAAATGTTGGTACAACTCAACATGATTTAGGATCTGAGTCAGGTGATGAATCTAAGATTATAGCCATGGGATTGAAGAACATGAAGGGAAAATAAATTGAAACTAAACCCAGTACCAGTACATCAAACTATCACATACATACTCCAAATGAAGAAGAAAGAATAAAACTGTTACATGTGAGGGTCATATCCAAACATACCAAGTTTGACACATTGTTTGATAGTGGGTCACAAGAAAACTTAATATCTGAAGACTTGGTCAAGAAACTTAACCTTGAGACCATACCACATCCAAAACCATATCCATTAGGTTGGATTTGTAAGGATGCAAATCTACTGGTTTCAAATAAATGTATATTGTAGTTTGCAATCACTGCAAATTTTGTTGACACAAATGAATTAGATGTGGTTCCGCTTGACATAACAGGTATTGTGTTGGGGAGTCCTTACTTGTATTACAGGAAAGTGATCTTCTATCTCCATGAGAACAAGTATAATTTTTTAAAATATGGAAAGGATTTCATTTTTAGAGCACATCACAAGAAGACAAACATTGCTATGGTAAATGTTGGACAGGTAAAGAGGTTGGTAAATTCAAGTAAGAATTTTGTTCTTCTTATGATTAAGCCTAAATATGATTTTAATCATGAATCATTTCAGGGGTGTGATCCTAAGTTGAAATCATAGTTATATGATGTAGTTAATGCACATCATGATATGTTTCAGGAGCCAATAGGATTGCCTCCAAAAAGAGAGATTCAACATGAGATTTAGTTGCAGCAAGATTGTCCTCTTCCAAACATCGATATGTATCACATGTAGATAATGGAGAATGCTGAAATAATGAGGCAAATCAAAGAGAAGTTGGATAAAGGAATCATAACACCAAGCACTTCGCCATGCGGTTCACCCATAGTCTTGATTCCAAAGAAAGATGGGACATGGCACATGTGTGTAGATTTTCTAGCTTTGAACAAGATTACGGTAAAAAATAGTTACCCACTCCCAAGAATATATTATTTTCTTGATTGGCTAAAAGAAGTAATTTTTTCACTAAGTTAGATTTATGAATTATATATCATCAAGTAAGAATTACAGAAAGTGATATATAGAAAACTGCATTCAAAACCAAACAAGGACTCTTTGAGTGGCTAGTTATGCCTTTTGATTTGTGTAATGCACCAACAACTTTCATGTGTGTTATGGATAGTTTTTTGCATCCAATTGTTGATGAATTTTTTATTTTCCACTTATATGACATTTTAATTTTCAGCAAAACAAGATAAGAACATGTCTTTCATGTGAATAGAGTGCTTGATATTTTCAAGAAAGAGAAATTGTTTCTTAAGATGTAAAAGTGTGAGTTTGGAAAGACTTCTTTGGTCTATTTGGGACATAATATAGGAGGAGGAGAGTTGAGGATTGACCCTTATAAAGTGGAAGCCATTGTGAATTGGCCCACACCCAAAATAGTAACTGAGGTAAGATGTTTCTTAGGTGTAGCTCAATATTGGAGAAAGTTTATTGCTAACTTTTCTTCTATCACAGCTCCTATGCAAGCAATGAAAAGTGTGAAGAAATTCGTCCAATGGGGAGGAAAACAAGAAAAGCTTTCAAAGCTTTAAAAGACAAGATCAGTTCAGATCTAGTTCTTACATTACCAAATTAGAGACAACCATTCGAGATTCAAACCGATGCTAGTGATTATACCATGGGCGCAGTTCTTTTGCAGCATGGTAAGCCTATCACTTTTCATTCTGAAACTTTTAATGGTGTTGTAACTAATTATAATACATATGAAAAAGAAATATATGCATTGGTACAAAGTGTCAAGAAGTGGAAACACTACTTGATGGGTAAAGAGACTATTTTACATACCGATCACCAACCATTACAGTACTTGCAGTTGCAAACAAAATTGCAGCAATCAATACATTTCATGTGGATGGGATTTCTTCAACAGTTTCACTTAGTTATAAGGTACAAGAAAGGGATTTTCAATAAAATTGTTGATATTCTTTCAAGACCAATCATTAGTGCATCTAATTTACTCAAAAATTATTATGTTGTACATGAGAGTTACATAGAAAAATATGCACATGACATTGATTTTCAATATGTGTATGCTAGTTTGAGTGAAGGGAATCAAGTTGAAGAAAAATATTATCACATGCATAACAATTTGTTGTTTCATTTGGGCAAGTTGTGTATTCCACAAGGAGAGAGGCTAAGTGTCATGAGAGAAGCTCATTCATCTCTTATTTTTGGACACTTTGGGGTAGTCAAAATAGTGGCACATCTACAAAGGTATTGCTATTGGCCTCACATGATAGATAGTGTGTTGTGTTTTATAAGAAGTTGTTCTATGTATGCAACAAGTAAGCCTAGTAATAGGAATCTTGGGTTGTGCACACCACTACCGGTACCATCAAGGTCATGGGAGAGTGTCTCCATAGAATTTGTTGGAGGTCTACCTATGTCAAGAAGACAACATGATTATCTTTATGTAGTTGTGGATAGATTCAATAAAAATTTTATACTTATGCCATGTAAGAAAACCATTATTGCTGAAAAAATTGTTGAAATTTATTTTCAACATATTAGGGTTCATTTTGGATTTCCAAATTCTATTTTTAGTGACAGGGATTTTCGGTTCATTGGGAATTTTCGGTCAAATATATGGAGAATGATGGACACAAAGATGAAAAATATTACCGCTTTTCATCTACAAATAGATGGACAAACCATGGCGGTGAACAGAACCGTTGTGCATCTATTGAGAGGATATTACAGCAAACATCCTAAGTTGTGGGATGAACAACTACAATACATTCAGCATGCTTACAACCGGGGAAAGCACTCTTCTACACAAACATCACCTTTTGAAGTATGATTTGGGTATTTTCCAAAATGGCCATTAGACTTCATCTTTGGGAAGGATGCTGCAATTGATGGCCATAGTGATATTGACAAGGCTTGAAAGTTCATTGAGAAAATTTATATTATACACCAACAAGTTCAAGAACAGCTTGAGAAAATTCAAAGAAAATACAAAGAGAGGCATGAAAAACATTGAGTTGATCACAAGTTTCAAGAGGGAGATGAGGTATGGTTGCACATTAGCAAAGAAAGGATGCAAGGGGAAGGTAACAATCTCAAACCCATTCAATTTGGTCCATTCAAGATCATAAAGCAAGTTGGTAATAATGCATTTCAACTTGACTTGCCTTCTTATATGCAAATGTATTCAGTTGTTAATGTTGAAAACTTACACTTTTATGAGCCACATTTTATTGATGATCAAGGAAGTGATGTTTAACTACCTTCTATTGAATATTTCTCGCCAAAATTTCTGGATGAGCTCAAAGAAGATACAATTCTTGACAAGAGGACAAGAGAATCAAAGAGGGGAAGTGTTGACTACCTTCGAGTTGGGCTCAAAGGCACTAAACCAAGAAAGGAAAAATGGATGGAGGATGGAAAGGTGAGGGACCTGTATCCTCATCTACTGAACAAGTAATCAAGTATTTTGGGGTCCAAAAGCTTCCCAATGGGGAGGAGTGATTAGGAGTTCATAAATTTTTCTTAAAATTCAAAGCTACAGGATTGGGTTGAAACTAGTATGGTTGTGTAGATATCATCTTCCTAGTTCCGGCACCATGAACGGTTCGAAAAACCGATGTCGTATGAGGGAGATATCGCACTATGATTGAAATGCCAAACAGGTAAATTTTTGACAGTTTGACCAGGATTGACTAGGATGCACAGTCAACAAGGTGGAGGTAAAGTCGGAAAAAAAAATATTCTAAATAATATTCCTTTCCTCAAAGCCAATCGTATGTTGACATGTGTCAAGGTGCAATTCGTTGTATGTTTTTTTGAGGGCCAATCTGGGGAGGGGCCACATGGCTAGCCCTGAGGCTACCACGTGGCCCTAGAACCACATTATAAAATTTTGGTTGTAGGTCGCAGGAATCGACCCCTGGACATCCCACAGGCATGCATAGGTCTTTATCATCTATTTTATGCAGTGGATCTTAACCTTATAGTTGTCGGCTTATACTTATGGTTCATTGAAATTGGAGTTGGGGGTTGGGAACCGTCGGCGGTCCCAACCCGGTAGTGGTTCCTCGGAGGATTGTGTCACATGCCAACATACAACCATCAACCAACTTTGCGATCTCTTCTAACCCATAAAATCCAACAAGCGTTAAAATATTCCGCAAACTTTGTCACTTGGCGATGTCAACTCTCTGTGCAGTTAGTGCTAACCAACATTTCAAACCGGAGTTCAACTACAATTATCACCTCGAGTTCTACTGATCGTTGTGGTTATGCCACGGGTTTGGGGTGTGCATGTGGCCACCCCAACCACTAACATTTAATTTCACAATTATATTCGATGGAAGGTTTGAAAAATGAACCATTTTGGGTGGAGATTAATATTTTAACTCCAGTTAAGTGGATTTCTCCACTTTGAGTGGGGCTTTTCTAGGTGAAACTGGGCAAAAGTGTAGGAGGCGCAAATTTCGACCATTATGAGTGAATGAAGAGTAATTTTTAACTAATTGGAGCATTATAGAGCCATTGGTGCAGAGAAAACATCCATTAGAGCATTGTAACTACATGTAATAGAAAAATTTTGAGCATAATGAAAGATGGACATGCCATTGGGAGCTCGACCAACAGATGTAGCCTAGGAGGGGTGAATTGCTTCATCATGCCTGCTATGTAAATTTCATGTGGTGACTTATTTCTCTATTTTAAACTGTTTTTCAATGTTATTTAAGCTTATTTTATGCTTCTAATTCACCTAAAATAATCTACAATTCATGGACAAACACCTCAATCCTTAAGCAAACTAATGAAACAAGTATGCACATGCTTATAAACTGAAAATACACTTAGCACAGAAAAAATAATACAGTAATTTCAGATCAATGTGTCCACCATTGATTGGCCTATGGTAACATCATCACTTGCATCGTCAAGGAAAATTTCATGTTGCTACCTATCTTGCCAGAGGAGAGAGAAAGGGCATCGAGACATTTTTTGTGAATAATTTCCTTAGTTAATAAAAAAACCATCAGGTTCAATAATTCTTCCCTCGACACCATTCCTTTATGGTTTATGGTTTTAGGAGGAGAGGTCCTGGGGTGGATCTCCTCCATTGATCTACATGATCGACGGTATGGTAAACCACCTCCAAATGCCTCGAGGCTTGAGAATACTAACACCCATATTTTTGTTATAATGTTGGCATGTGCCTCGATTCTTATCTCCCAACACTTAACCTTATGCTCCATAAAAAATATTCCTGGTGGGCTCTCCTTACCTCACTACCTTTTATTATTTCCAAGCTAACCTCAGAGGACTTCACTGTCAATGTGGGGGCCTTCGCTTGCTTCCCATTGGACAACATTTTACTTCCATGTCTTGATGTCCACCACCAAGAAATTTCTCTTTATGCACCATTTTCAATCCTGTGGGGTGAGTCGGTCGAGATGGAATCACCATTAGGCACCATCCCGGTCAATTTTTTAAGTTTTATATCAATTGTGTTTGTTGGGTGTGTGTTGATGTTTTTCCACGAATAGTCACACATGCGGGGGGCTGACAGAGGGGGCAACAGCCCTCCCTGTTGGGGGGTTAGCAAGGGGGAGGTAGCCCCCTACACGGGTCCAGGGCAACACCCCAGGAAACTTTTTTTGGACCCTATCATAGGCGGGAGAACCTTCCTATGGTTTTATGCATGGGTTTTGCATATGATTTTCTGCATGATGGTTTTATTCCCATGGTATTTTGTAGATTTGGTCAAGGGAACTATGTTTATGTTCTAATCCAGGGTTAATGTATTGAGGTTTATTAATGCTTCAACAATTATATAAATATATTGTAACATTGAAAGGAATATAATGAAAAAACAATCTGGTAGTCCCAAATTTTGGATGCAGGGGAAAATATCTGTGTATATTTGTTTTATGTTTTATTTTCTTGCCATTGTTTTTTTTTTTTTTTGCAGATAATTTATGTACAGGGTAAAAACCTACAGTGTTGAGTTATATCTATCGGGGTATTACCATCGGGTATGCTCCACCTACCCAATGATAACACTTTATGTTGCAAAGTTGTCGGCCACGTCTGCCCAGATCCATGTATAGCAGCTCCGCCAAACTTTGTTGTCATTTTTGGCACTTATTCCAACTTTAGCTAGGCACCAAAGGCTCACCCAAACTCCTTCTAACTCTACTAACTTTGATTTAGGGTCACCAAAATTTGACTGGCTCTATGTTTGGATCTAGGAGCCCATTTTCAGACTTCCATATATCACTAGAAATAATTTTCTAGGCTCTTTCCATCTAATTTTGTTTTTCATGTATGTGATGTGATCTGTATCTATAGAACAAGCTTGCAATCTCAATGGCATTTAATTTCCAACAATGAAAACACCATTATTGGTGCTTTTCCTTTATTTTATCTTTTCTTTTTCCACCTCTCCTATTTTTTTCCATCAATATTTGCCTTGGCCACCAATGAAAACATATTTACCAATGCAGTTTCCTTTTCTAATCTTTTCCATTGCCTTTTCCTTTGCCTTTTCCACCTTTGTTACTTTTTCCTTTGCCACCAATGATTGTCATGCTTGTCTTTTCCACCTTTGTTAATTTTTCTTTTTCCTCTTCCATTAATGACAACGTATTTCCAACACATGTGACTTCAATAACAAAGTGAAGTCGACATGACCTCAGGAGGAGCTTCTCAGAAAGAAAAATATGAATTCAAATGTTATAAGAGAAAAATATCAAGGGGAGAGTAGTCCCATTAATGTTCATATGAGACATGGAAATAAAGTAGGTGATAGTAGAAAATATTTAAATAAAATATTAGTGGAGCCAAAGAAATCAAAGGAAGTTGAAATCATTGTTAAGACACCTGCAATAAAGATGGAGAATAAATTCAGCTTGAAAGTGAATTGCAACATATACCAGTAATATTAATTTCTATTTAAAGAAAGGATATGCATAGGCTTTGGTTTATTTGGAATTAATTAAGTATGTAAGCTGGCCCAAGAACATTATGCATCAGAAAGTGTTTGAAATATGGTTACATGGTAAATCTAGCACAATTATTGCAATGTCAAAATACCACTCTACAAGCTAAAGAAAAAAAAAGAGAGTAAAATGTAGGAATTTCTCTATCCTTAATTTTTTGAAGGCCAAATAGGTCATAGGACAACTGAGATAGTGGATGAGGTGCTTCATGACACAAAGGAAGCTGAGAATAATAAGGCAAGCAATTTCCTTTAATGGTGTTTTAGCAGCTACAACCCCCCCCCAAAAAAAATTTCCTATGCTTTGATTTTGGAGCCTACCTTTGTTTACAAGAATTGGATTTTCATTGAAAATCATTCCTCTTGATTTCCTAGAATTATATTTCCATATGTGTCGCTTGTGTGATGTCTTAATTGTGTTGTCGTGATGATGACCAAGTATTTTCAACAACATTTTAATAAATTCTAAAGACAAGCAAACATCTTTCAAAGACAAGCTAAGTCTTGTCCTGATCTAGCACTAATTGTTGGCCTTGCCTCTAGGAACTACACAATCCTCTACCATTGGAAACTACACGATTCCTTGAAGATGTGATCTAGGCAATCTTGTGATACATGCAGTCATTGAGCAAGAAAACTACGTAATCACTCACTATGGAGTAAAACTGTGCAATCCACTGAAACAGTGAACTGCACAATCCCTTGTCACTAGGAGTTTCATAGTCCTTTCTGCTAGACGGCAGTGAAATCTTCCAAATCAGTGACTTATGCATCCCTAGAAAATAGGGATTTCTCATTCCTTTGTAATGGTGTGGCATAGGTTTTTATTTTAGATCTAATGATAAGTGTCGCTTTCTCCTTGATTTTAGGCATGTGCATCAGAAACCCTAACCCTAATCTCATGAGGGTGTGTGTGTGTATATATATATATATATATATATATATATATATATATAATAAAGGCTTGTAGATCTCTTTTTCACATCCGAATTTGGATTTATATCCATTCTCTAGATTTCAACCAGTTTTGGATACGATTTGCAATGCTTTTATGAGTAAGTATTTCAAGTGTCTCTTTTCTCTACCTTTTCCGTCGCTTTTTTCCCTTTTGTGTTTGCAAGTTTCCTTTTTCCCATTTCTTCTTGTAATTTTTGGTGCTTCTATTACTATTCTTTGGTACAATTGTTGTTTCATTCTTTTGATTTATTTTTATGTTGTTTCAGTCTTTTGATTTATTTTTATAAGTGTCACATCACTTTCTTATTTTTTCGCCTACGAGCAGTTACTGTTTTTGGGCCCATTTATGCATGCATGTTCTTCCTATTATATTATCTTATATGGGTGATGCTAATTATTGATTTAATTGATTCTAGGATAGATCTACACTTGTTCCTTCATCGGTCCCATATACAAAGTTTGTCTCCCACCCGAGCAGAACTACACCATCCCTAGGGCTTGCTATCCTTCCAAACCACACATTACATAATACTTAGAATAAATCCTCTCCCTTGCTAGTTGAAACTGCAAAATGCGTAGTTACTGGCATCCTTGAGTTGTGCATTGTGCAATCCCTTCTAGTAGTGACCCTACCTGGCCACTGAAGCTCTTCATTGCAAAATCATTCTCTATCTCTACTAGCTGAGACTCCATATTCCATAGTTCCAGTCCACAAGCCAGTATATTTTCAAACAGAATTGTGCAATCCCTCTCTCTTATTGTGCATTGTGCAATTCCAAATCCTAGACTTCCTCTTGCTTCTCATCATTGCACAATATTTTACCTAAGTGATTGTGTTGCTTCTTTAAATTTGATTGTTGAATTGATATTTTAATCTAATTTGTTATCATTATGAGTTCATCTCTTGCAACAGGTACTTCAAGTCCTGAACACATTAATTTTTCATCATTGAATAACATGATTCCTCCCAAGAATATAGCATCAAAGGAGGCCATAGAAATTAGTACCGAGGAAGTCATTGGAAATCCCTCAATATTAGTTCCTATTCTATCAGATACACTATTATACGTTGAGAAAGATTCCATTGTCACTTGGAATACCATCAAGGATGCATTCACAACGAAAGAGTTCAAAGAAGACCTAGAGGATAGAAAGGTTTACATAAACATTCAACGATCAGGGTTTCACAAGGTTGCTTACAGGTTCCCAGGTTTTCCATGTGCAAATGTTATTAGATGGATCTTGAAGGACCTCGATACCAACAACATGTCATTGAATAGTGCTAGTGAGAAATAGATTTCCTCTTACTGACCATAAAACATCCATTTTATCTACAAGTATTCAAACCCTTAAAAACATTTGGATTAACTGTTTTAGGAGCGTCAAGCTATCTAAATATGAAGGGAGTAGTTAATTCATGGTGGAAAGTACCAACCAAATGTTTACAAACACATAACAATGCTTACAAGACTAAGTCACTCATAACGATGTTTTAGTAATTAAAAGTTTTATGTTGTTGAGACTACGAATAAAATAATGTTGAATCCTTCCCAAAAGGATGCATCTACATGCTATATCAGATTGTCTCGGAAAGGAATATATTCAACTATTATCATGTAGTGACTCAGTAGTTACATATTAATGTGAATAAGGCGAAGAACGCACCATAGGGAAGGAAACAACAATTCTACATGTTTTCCTACTTGCTAGATGGAGTATATATTTGTAATGATTTTCCTGATTTGGATTGGAAATGGACACCTAAGGAGCCCCCTATCCAAATTGATTGTAAGATACTGGAAAAATGAATCTACCGAGGATTATTTGAGACACTTGTTGATCAATTATTCAAGGTATTATATTAGATGAAATTTGAAGAAGAGGCCCCTTGCATGTTTTGTGAGGTGATGAACTCGGTGATAGAAGTAGAGGATTGGTTTACCTCACCAAATGGTACATACCTTGGAGTGTTTGGCTATCATAAATTTTTTGAACTCTTACCGAGATATGCCATAGATAAAGTATTCGTGCAAGAGGTTTCCTATCACCTTGCCATAGGTTTATATGCAGTATTTCAGAGGAAGAAGAAAGCACCCTAGCCTACGTTTCCCTTGCAAGTGGGATCTTATGAGATCAAGAACTTGAAGGTTGTAGATGTTTAAGCTAAAGAATTGGAAATCCTTAAGTTCAGTATAATATCTTTCCATCAGTATGATCCCAGAGGATTTTACAAAAGACACTATGCCAAGTTGTATTTCATTTAGTGGTATGGGACTTAGGCAAGGTCATAAGAAGAAAAAATCAATAATTTATATAATTCCTCTCAGTCATATGCACCATGCAGTGAGTTAAACCCTTCCAGTGAAATTCTAGAACAAAGTACTACCCAGGGAGCACAACAATGAAAAGAGGGCACCCCAGTGAGGATCAAGTACAAGAGGAAGGTTTCCCATAACCTAGGAGAGGAGTAGATTTATCAATTCAAAGCTGATATAATTATCTAAAAGTGTACATGGACACAAATAGGAGGATGAAGCAACTGGAAGAAGAGAGGAAGCAAGAGGAAGAGTAGACACGCAATGAAGAGCATGAAAGGAATGAAGATGAGGAAATGTAGGCACAAAAGAACTAGAGAGAAAGGAAGAAGAATAAAGACTGAATAAATAAGATGAGTAAGGCAGAAACAACGAGAAGAAGAAGAGAGCCAGCAAAATCAGGATTGAGAGTTTGTAGAAGAAATTGAGAAAATACTGGCCTAGGACATGGTTGCTGAATAGGTAGAGAAAAATCAAGACGTTGATATCATGCCCATTGTAGAACATATTACTAGTTAACCTTCAAGTCCCCAAATATATGGCCACATCCTAGATGGTGAAATGGAAATTTCTCCTCAATTTGACGACATGATCATAGATATTTCCAACCTGACCTTTAACCAGCTCCAGAAAAAAATAATAGAGGAAAGGAGGAAATTATTCCCTAATGATCTAGTCCATCCTGATTTCATCCAGACTGAAAGGGTGATTGTTACCGGTACCAAAAGGAATCCATAGAAAATTGTTGCAAAAAAATTGGCCTTTACAGGAGCTTCAAAAGAAAATACATAATTATTGATGAAAGAAAATTGGAAAATGGCTAAAGATTTGGATGCTTCAAGACAACAAGTAGAACATATCAAATTTGAGATCTAATGATTGTCTTCCATGGATTATTATTTGAAAGAACTTCAAGTAACAATATACGGTAAAATCCAATAATTGGGAATTGGGAGACACAATGACTTCAGTTTATGAGGAGATGATCATCGTGCATAAGGTAGTAATGCCCCTACATGATATGTATAAGAGGTCACGAGAAAATGATTTTTTTAAAAATTAATCCATGCATCCATCACCACGATCAAAGAATGGGGTGGTGAGTATAGGGATGCACCTACATATTTGGCTAGGAATATAATACGATGCAAAACTAGATACAACTGAGGTCAAAATTATCATTTAGAGTAAGAAACAACTTATCACTTTTGTGTTCAACATAATAGTTTCCTATGCATGGTTATATAATGGTTTTGATGCATTGGTTAGAACACACAAGATCCCTTTAGTTAGACCATTTGTAGAGGCAAAGGGAATAAACATCGTCAAGGAGGAAATCAAAGAGTTTTTGGATAGTCAGATGAAGGTCACAACCAAGGAGGACTTGGAGATCAATAGAAATAATATGCAAAGGTATATAGCGGGACCTACTAAGGCTAATATGAATTTTTTCTTGTTTCGGAATGAGGTACAAATGGGATACAAAACCATTTATCGAGATTTTATGAAGGCTAGAGTCAGATATCAGCCTAATATTCTGGCAAAGATTAAGGAAATAATTGCGCAATACAAAGCTTGGCATCGATATGTCACTACATAGATATAAGTTGAATTTTTTGAGATAGAGTTTCCTCAAAATCAACCTTAACGCATTTAGTTTGTCTTATTAGGCTTGTCTTATTAATTTCTAGCCATTTTGTTTCCTACATGGAGCTTTTTTCTTATTTTATTTGAAATATAGTAAAGTGTAAATGTAAGTGGAAGTCCAAGAGTTAAATGTGGAATGTGAAGAGTCGTTAATTATATAAAAGAAAAAAGAAGTCCAAAGGTCATGGGGAGATTTCAAAGGTAACCAAGGGAGATGAAGGGTCATCTCATTTGTTATAAATAAGCCCTCATAGCTCAAGCAAAGGGCTTGGAACTAGGGATTTGGATCCTTGGCTTCTCTAGTATTGGATAGGAATAATATTATTATTTATAGAAGAAAGTGTTGGCTTCATGTTCCACCAATGTGGCTAGTGATATATCAATGTCATTGTATGCTCATAACTTTCACTTAATTATAAGAAGATCTCAGATTCGGCACACCTTCATGCATATGTCATGAATGTAATAAGACAATTATTTATATGTTTTTGATGTATGTTTCAATTACGCTAATGTTAATGAAATAATTCATTTGCTTAAGTATGTAAATTTTTGAATGTATGTTGTTTATGTTATCACTATCATTGTTATCTTGTGAACTATTTTGTAGGTTAAATAATGATTCTTTCTATTGATTGTGTGTCTCTTTTAAGTCCGTACTATTACATTCTTCCAAGGGGCCCACGTATTTCCCTTTAATGTGAACGGACCTTTCATATATTACATTTGATATCTCACAAAGTGCATACACTTTCTATCACCAAAGTCATGCATATGTCATCTTATGTGTTCTTTGCAGCCAAGGCATTTTTGAGATGACCAACTCAGAAATTGATCGTATTCCAGTTGGGTCTCCTACTCCAAATGTCGTGGGGTATAGTTTGTACTTCACATCGGGTAGACCCCCTTCCCCGTTGTTGGCTTCCAGCGTTTTCAAAAGGATTTTGGTGCTAGAAGGAGGGCCAAATGACAAGTTGAGCCCGTGATGTCTGATTTCACCTTTTCATGTTGAATGGCTTCTTCCCATATCATAACCCCAACATTATTTTCTAAAGTTACAAATATTAAAATTCCCACGTGGAAAATTCATGACTTGTCAAATATGAAATTTGATGGAGAGGGTGAAGAAAACATTCTTGAGAATACCCTCCGCTTTGTTGAATTATGTGGATATGATTAAATTAATTGTGAGGATGTTTCTTGACGTAGGTTGTTCATTCTCACATTCGAAGGACGTGTTAAACAATGAAGATTTACATTACCGAGTGCTTCTATTCATTATTTCCAACAACTTGTCAAGGAGATTCACCAATCCTTTGATAGATATGATTACAAAACTTCTTATAAGAATATTATTCATCTCATAAATAAATTTGATGAATCCATTGAATATTTTCATGATCGATTTATTCATTTCTCTTATGATTTTAAAGAGGATGGCATAGATTGAAATTTCATGAAAGATAACTTTCAGTATCTTGTTCAAATTTCTTTGAAGCTTCCTGAACTTGAATCCCTTTCAGGTCTCCCAAAATTCCTTGGTCATGGAGCTCCCAAAATTCCAAAAGAACAAATTATTTTTCCATGTGACTCTTCTTCTTCTTCCAATTCTTCACCAAATCAAGCAGCTCCATGTAGCCAAGTCAAAGTTGGAGAAATTGAAGATCAATTTGTTGATCCAACCCCATATTCTCCTTCCCCTCATATTCAATATTTGAACTAAAATCTCAATCTTGAATTTGATTTAACAGATGATTTGTTTCTTCTCAATATGTTCCTTATACTCTGTCATTTATTTCCTCTAACCCTCTCCATGTTGATTAAATGAGTCAACATGTTATATTAGCTTGTGTTGAATCTCATGCGGGTCAAGTCTAGGATGGAGTTAATAGGGATTAGGAGATTCAAGATATATTTCATAATGATTATGTTTAGGATCTATATTATGAACTAGAATATGTTATTGAATATTATTCCTCACTCGATCTTTCCATTTCCTCATCTTTCACACATTTTCCTGGAATATTTAAAGAATTTGTTACACATATCACATTTATGCATGATTTTAGAGTGAAATAGGATCAGGAGGAATCTAATCTTCACGATCTATCTCATCCCTCATCTTTTGGATATGAAGAAGAATTGGATGAAAATTCATGTTTTCTATTAATTCCATTTTCATATTCTTCAAACCCTAAGGATTCCCTTTTCTTGAATGAGAAAACAAATATTGATCATGACTTCCTTAATGTATTCATTGACTTATCTACTAATGGTTGTATATCTACAACTATCAATTTCTCCAAGGAACTGATTTTTTATGATGTACCTTCAGATACTTTAGATCCCTGTCAAGAAGTCGATACACTTCATCCTATGCTAATGGTTATGTCAAGATCTCACAATATTGATAAGTGTTATAATCATGATCAGACTAATACTCTTTTCGGAGAAAACCTTCATGAATTGACTCCAAATATTGAAAATGAATCTACATTTCAATTTCACAATCCTTCACCTAGTTATTAGGACCCCATTGTTAAATGGTTGGAGGAATATTACTTGGAAAGCCCGATTGGTAGGAATAATTTTTTATCT
Organism: Pinus albicaulis; assembly: GCA_034641835.2. Taxonomy (NCBI): domain Eukaryota; kingdom Viridiplantae; phylum Streptophyta; class Pinopsida; order Pinales; family Pinaceae; genus Pinus; species Pinus albicaulis. The sequence continues at coordinate 47,028,020 of CM076579.1, forward strand.
TTCCTGATGTTTTCCAATATTGAAAGTTGGAATGGATGTTTTGATATGAAAGTATGCCATGGTGTGTATCGTAACTTAGCAGAAAATTGTGTTGTGCATTCCTTCTTGTCATACTTTTTTCTCATGTTTTTTTCATTTGAATTTTGGAGCATGTAACGATCTATATTTATTCCCTAATGCTTCACTTTATTATCTTTCTTGTTGGTTATTCCCTCGTCGTTACAGGTCAAGAAATAATTTGTTGGTTACATTGGTAATTTAATTTCACGTGAGCTTAACCTATCTTTCGTTAGGGGTAGTTTTAGGTTATTTTAGTTTGTTCTATTGTTATCGGGCACTTTTCTTTCACAATAAGCCTTTCATGATAGTGGTTTTTTGGTTATGAATAAGCATGGGAAATTTTAAAAGGACATTGTACAACTATTAACGCTTGGTTAGCCGCATATTCCCTTCGTTTCATGGGTATATTTTAGTCTATGATGCTTAGACAAAAAATACGTTCTTTCTCATAGAAAACCTTAGTGATTCTATTATCCATGATAAAATTTGGTTGGTTTTAAGTTAATTAGGTTGAGTCACTTAGAGTTGAATAGGGTGTTTTGAATTCATAATTTTTTAAAAACATGCACATATGTGAGGGGTCTTAATGGTCATCATTCGTGTGATAGGATTCAATGTAAAAGAAAAATCCAAAAATATCTTATGCATGCGAAAATATGGTCATTAGAGTGAATTTGACACTTTTACCCAAGTTTGTAGTAAAATCAGTGTAAAACAATCAGAATTTTCTACGACCTTGCCTAATGCTATGTTTTTCCAACCTTATGAGTTTTTGATATTTTTGAGGCATTCAAGGCAGGTACGGAGGTAAATGAATCATCAAGTGAGTTCAAGATATGTCATTGGGCCATTTGTTTAAGAGGGCATCTCAACCATCAAAATTCATGTGTATGACAACTCATCAAGGCAACAAATAATTCCAACTAATCAATTGGGAAACACACCATCTCAACCTGAAGTATTTCAAGTTCTTAGCTCCAGTGTATCAGTGGTCAACACCTCAACATGTCAGCGTGGTTCGATAGAGATGCTACAAGCTGAATTGAAGAAAAAGAGTCTCAAAGTGATTATGCAATATGTTGATGTTAAATATGGTAAGGCAACACATATTTGGACCATATTATGTAAAATAATATCATACCATGCATTTAAAATCATTACTAGTGTTTTGGAGGTGAAAAAAGGAAGAATTAAAAAAAAACTATCAAACTAGACAAGTTCGTAGCGAACTCTAGGCTTGAAGCTGAGGTTTTGCTACGAAATCGTTGTAGGTTTCCTTAAGTTAAAACTCCTTCAAAAAATACATGGAAGATGGTGATAGAGGCATTTATTTAGCTTATTAAACCCAAGGAATGCCCTCCAATAGTCAGAGAAGTCAAAATGGTTGCTGAATTTTCCAAATGGAAAACGCTAGGAACTCTTCGCTAGGAACTCTCCTGAAATTTCCTGTACATGATTGTTTTAGCAGTCAACTTCAAGTTACATTTCTAACCAAATGGAAACAAATTTTGGAAATATGAAGGAGTTTTTGTTTCATCACGGGCACATATACACAAACCTCTCTCAGTTTCTACAAAGGCATTAGTGTTTGGACATTATGCACTCATCTTTGAGGCATATTTTTCAGAATTTTCACTAACCAGATTTATGAAAAAATTGTAAAATTCGACTTGGAGGAGGTCCAACTCAGCATCCACATGGCATAATGACACATCAACACTCCAGTAGACTCAGAAAATTAGTTGGTTGCAGTTTATAAGGGTTATGAAATGGATTTGTTGATTTATTTAATGAAAGAAGAGTCATTTTTGTATTCAAACTCTGCAAAATAGAAATATCCCTTGGAAGTCTCCAAGTTATTTAATACTATTTGAAATAGGCCTCTAAGGTGGGAATTTGAAGCTAGCAACGTGGAAAATCATTTGTATGAGTACTCACTTTATAAATGAGAGAGTTTTAGAGTTATAAATGGTTGAATGATGTTGACTACAAAACTACTATTGTAAAAACTTCTTATCAATAATATATAGTGGCTATTGGCTTTTATTCAGCTGAGATTCATTGATGTTTTCCATGAGCATTTGTATTATGTATTTTGATATTTTATATTTAGTACTCTGAATGTTTGATTACTTAGAATTCATGTATATCATGCTCTAACTTCCATCAAACATTAGACTGTTATGTATCTGTATATGTTATCTTCATCAAAACATCTATATGCCTCAGCGGCCATAAGAAGAGTTCCTATGTCATTGAGTTTATTTACACTGACTACATTTTCCCATTGGTAGTGATTTCTTCACATATTTCACCTACGTACAAACAGAATTAAAACACTATTTTAGAGTTAACCATCTATTGAAATTCATTTGTATACAATCATATTTATCTTTGAGAGAGCCCTCTCAGGTTGAAAAGGCTAATTTTCAGCTAGAATTAGGTTTGAAAGAGTTACTCTAAGTTGACTGGTGAAGCAGCCCATCTATACCAACTTAGTGATAATATTTTGGTGCCTCTGTTGGGATACTGAAGATATATTTTCCCAAAATTTTGTACTCAAACAGAAATACTGAACTCTTAAAGGTTGCAGGAGCACAAAAGAATTCAAGGTGACATTCTACCTTGGCGACTCCATTCTTAAAGAGTTAAGAAGTTCATAGCTTCATGGTGACTCCACTGCTTGAAGATAACTAGTTTGATGAAGTTCCAAGATGAGTTCTATTGAGAGAAAGAATGCCAAGTATTCTCCTATGGATTTTTCTCACATCCTTGGTTTTCCAAATCCTATGCCAAGAGTTAATTGGTCAACTTATCTTCCCAAATTTAAAGATGAAAAAAAATATAATGCTGCTCTTCACTTGGTTAGATTCCATATGCATATGGATAAGTTTTGAGTTAAGTTTCTTGAGGATTGTCTCATGAAAATGTTAATGACCACCCTAGAGGATGAAGCTAGAACATGGTATGAAGGGTTGCAACCCGGAAGCTTGTTCTCTCTAAGAGATTTCCATAGGTATTTCTTAGAACATTATGAGAAAACTTATTCTTCTTTATCACCGTTACAAGATTGTTTTGATTTCTGTGAGGTTTTCATTCCATATCTTAAAACTCTTTGTGATAATGGAGAGTGCATGGATGAGGATATGTTAGAAGTACTTCATGATTTCTCTTCTCATGTTAGTTTTCATGATAATTAGGAAGGTTTCTAACAAGAAGAGGTGCCTTATTTTCTTTAAGATAAAATAGATCATTAATTTCATAGTCAAGTCATATTACATGAAATTTATGAGGATTTGTAGGCCTGTCAATCTATATGCAGTTAAAGGTATGAGCCAAATCATTCAAATTTTTTTCAGCCCATTCCTTTTCTGAAATTTTATGTCAAGAATAAACTCCTCAAGATCAGGTTATTGAAAATACATGCATGAAAATTCTGAACAGTGAAGTAACATGTGATGAAAGTACACTTTTGGGTAAAATTGAGCTACATGAAGATTTGAATATACATGTTTTACCTTTTCTATTTTGGGATCATAAAAATGACATGGATGATATGCATAAAGTTGTTTGTATAGGAGTTGCTAGTGTTCAGAATCAAGATGAAAATCCTCAAGAAAAACTACCAAAGATTATATTTGATTTGTTTGATAAGAAAAAGAGTAGTTTTGATACACACAATATGGATGTCATGTCTGAAGATGTTCAAGGATGCATGAATGGTTTTGTTGATTTACATGAAAGGAAAGACAAATTTATTGTTGCCTTTTCATTTGATAATGTTCTTGGAATTGAAGACATAGGAAAAATGAAGCCATAAATTATAATTGAATTCAGCTCTCATGGTTTTACTCATCAAGAAAAGGTGATTTTTCATGGTTTCCAAGATCCAATGGCAAGTTTGTTGCAGTCATCAGCCAAGACAAATTTTGTATTTCTTATGGAGCAGGGATTCAATTTTCATTCCGAGTTGCCAATAGATGACTCACTTCCAATGTTGTTCAAGTAAAATCAAGAAGCCCAAGTGTTGGATCAAATATATGATTGGATATACTGGAAATTTCATATTGCTTGAAATTGAAAGTTTGGTTTCCAACTGTTAGAGTAGGATTGGTATGTGCATAAATAATATTTTTGGGCAAGCATCTCTTTCAGCATTTAGTTTGAAGATTGTAGTTGCAAGTTTCAGTTTGTAGAAGTGGTTTTTCTTCAAGAGCATATCAAGGATCAAATACAGGCTGAAGAATATGACAAGTGGTTTGGAACTACCAAATTAATAAGGCACTAGAGCTGCTGGTTCTTTGCTACACAACAGGGGCGCAACATTCCCATTGGAGCCACGTCTATTATCCATGATAAAATTTGGTTGGTCTTAAGTTAATTAGGTTGAGTCACTTAGAGTTGAATAGGGTCTTTTGAATTCATAATTTTCAAAAAACATGCACATATGTGAGGGGTCTTAATGGTCATCATTCATGTGATATGATTCAATGTCAAAGAAAATCCAAAAATATCTCATGCATGAGCAAATTTGGTCATTAGAGTGAATTTGACACTTTTACCCAAGTTCGTAGCGAAATCAGTGTAAAATAGTCAAAATTCGCTACGAACTTGCCTAATGCTCTTTTTTTCCTGATCCAGGTGAATATTGGTGGTCACCCACCTATCCACTTGAGGCCCCACCATTGTCTCTTTCAGTTTTTTAGTTTCGGCACAACTTACTATTTTTAGCAGTTTTTCGGGTCCTGAACTTCTGGAGCCATTTTGAGGCCCTAAACAACGTTTTTTGGGAAAAATGGGAGCAAAATGGGTCCATGGACCAATGTTTCTCACTCAAAATTTGTAGTCCTTGGATAGATCTTTCTAACAAGGTATGGTTCGCGTCAAACAGAGATCGTATGCCAAAGTTACATCCCCCGGAAGTTGAAACACCAATTTACCCAAACGGAGCCCATAGTTTTGGCGCTTCATCTCCTAGGGTTAGGGTTTTGGATGTTTAGAGTTTTCCATTATTTCTAAAAAATAAATAGGCCCTTGAGCCTCATTGTAGCTCAGTTCAGAGGCTTGTAGCTGCCACATCTCTTCTCAGAGATAGCTACCAGCGCCCTAGCTAGTTTATTTCCATTCTGTCTATAAGAAAATTTCAGTTCTTTGATATTAATTAAATGAAGTGTTATTTCCGCTGCATCTTTTTATTTATGGTTATATGTTTATTCCGTTGCGTTCCTACATAAATATGGATCATTTCCAGCCTTGTGAGTTTGTGATATTTTTGAGGCATTCAAGGCATGTAAGGAGGTAACTGAATCGTCAAATGAGTTCAAGAAATGTCATTGGGCCATTTTTTTAGGAGGGAAACTCAACTGTCAAACCTCATGTATATGAAAAATCATCAAGGAAAAAAAGATGCCAACTAATCAATTGGGAAACTCACCATATAAACCTGAAGTCTTTAAAGTTTTTAAATGTAGTGTATCAGTGGTCAACACCTCATCATGTCAGTTTGGTTCGATAGATATGCTACAAGATGAATTGAAGAAAAAGCGTCTTAAAGTGATTATGCAAGATGTTCATGTTAAATATGGTAAGGAAACACATATTTGAACCATATTATGTCTAATACTATCATACCATGCATGTGCAAGCTTTACTAGTGTTTTTGAGGTGAAAAAAGGAAGAATTACAAAAAATATGTCAAACTAGGCAATTTCGTAGCGAAATCTAGGCTTGAAGCCGAGTTTTCACTACAAACTCGCTATAGGTATCCTCAAGTTAAAAATCCTTCAAAAAATACATGGAATAGGGTGCTAGAGGTATTTATTTAGCTTATTATACCCAAATAAGACCCTCCAACAATCAAATAAGTCAAAATGGTTGCAAAAATTGCCAAATGGAAAACGCTATGAACACATCGCTACGAACTCTCCTGAAATTTCATGTACATGATTGTTTTAGCAGTCAACTTCAAGTTAAATCTATGACCAAATGGAAACGCATTTTGGAAATCTGAAGGAGGCGTTTCTTTAGCGTAGGCCCATCTAAAAAATCCTCTCTCATTTTCTGCAAAGCCATCAGGGTTTGGAAATTATGCACTCATCTTTGAGGCCTATTTTTCAGAATTTTCACTAACCAGATTTATGAAAAAATTGTAAAATTCGACTTGGAGGAGGTCCAACTCAGCATCCACATGGCATAATGACACATCAACACTCTAGTACACTCATAAAATTAGTTGGTTGTAGTTGATAGGGTTTATTAAATGGATTTGTTGATTTATTTAATGAAAGAAAAGTCCTTTTTGTATTCAAACTCTGCAAAATAGAAATATCCCTAGTGTTGGACTATATAAATTACTTATTAAATGACTGAACATAACACATTTAATTATCAATCGAGGGACTCTATTTATTCCAATGACAGTTGCACTGTCTATGCTGATACACCAACCAAAATTAATTTCAAAGAAAATAAATCGTTGCTGAAGAAAATGCTGGAAATAAATCACTCATGCAGAAATAAAAGAATCCACAAGATTGACATCACAATTCAATTAATATGTCTAGCTCGCCACACAATAAGCACCCAGCTAGTATTTTTGTTATCACATGTAACAACATATAAAGTATTTAAATCGAAGCAAATATATTCTCAACTGAACAGCAACAACAACACTCTAATGATACATAAACTGAAATAGAATTACATACACACAGCTAGTTTAATCACTGCAATCCCTGCTAAGAAGGAGGGCCCTTCCTCCCTAGCAGGGCATAGGTAGAGAAGGAAATTTAACTAAAACTAAATAGAATCACACATGTAACAACAATAAAAGGATGATTTGTATTAATCTAAACACAATTACAGAGCCAAAAAAACGTTGTTCTTCGCTAACCTCTCGACCTCTAAGGCTGAGAGATATATAGTGGTTACATCAAAAAATCCAAGGATAGATCAGTCATAAGAATATTACGATTCTCATGCTAATAAAAATAGAACTCATACAGTTATAACCACTTCCTAATAAATTTCTGATTAGAAAATAAAAGATTACAATTGGAACTGCCCTTAGGTTGTTATCCCAAAAATATAATCCTAACAACTCTTAAAGCTATCATAATGAAAACACAGCTGTAGTGCAACTTCCAGAGGACAAATCAGCAACAATATAGACAAGAGCAGTCAATGATACAACTGTATTAGTATTTCGCCAATGATTTTGTATCAGCAGAGTGTAACAACAGCTTGCTAGCAAGTCTGTAACAACAAGGTGACATATAAAAGGACAACACAAAAACCATCTACCTTTTCCAAACATTCATCATCAATTAGTCATAAAAAGGTATAATAGACAATAATAATTGGTGAATTGGAAAAGTAACGCAAGAAAGGTGAAACAACACAAGTTAGGGTAAAAAGGTAGGAAAAGGGGTAAATATACTCCCATTGGTTATAGTTATGAAGCAAAATAAAGAAGATAAGTGTAGGAAAAATGTACAAAACTAGCACCCAACATCTCCCCCCAACTGAAATATTTGCATGTCCTCATGAAAACTCATCTCTCATGGGAATACCTTCAGTGCAGGTCGATGAGATCATAAGCACCATCTGTGTCCTCGTCTATAGATCTGTATCCCTGATTGGCCATCAACTTCCGTACCCAGCATTCCGACTCATACTTGCTTAATTCTTAATTGGTATGGTAATCCTGAATGGGCAACCAAATCAAAGGAAACTTGAACTTCAATCCCAACCATAAAGCTCTAAGAGATTGTACAATTTGTGCATAGGCTAGTACATGTGTAACAACCACTACAAAATTTTGGAATGAGAATGGATCTCCCTTTAATAGCTCGGCACTGCTGGCTTCCGTGCATTTTAAACACCCTGCAAAGCTCGAATCTTCATCATTGTGAATTGATTGAGGCAGAAATCCACAATTCTTCTTTTATAAGTGGCAGTCGGTTCTTTAATCCTAGAGGTACTCGGCATTCTCCTAAATTCTCGTCTCAACTCAGCAGCCCATCCTGGTTCTGCCCGAACCCACAATGTTGTCTTCTCCTCATTAATATCCATAGATTTAATGGCCAGATGCCATTCAATATGATTCCTCATGAAGGATACAAAAGCCCTTAATTGAATATCTCCCATATAAGATAATATTGTCACAATCATCTACATACACACATGTTCACAAATAATGTTGTGTAAAAATAATTCACACAACAAACTTTGCTCATCAAAATCTGAGGCATGGAAAACATCCAGAAATTTACGAGTGGAGGAACATAAATAGAGTATGTCCTCCATAATGGCTTTCAATTGAAACAAGAAGTAACGTTCCCATAGAAAAATAGGATAGGATGGAGAAGGTCACCTACAACCCAGCAAGTTGAGGGCTATATCATGAAGTCTCTACTTATCTACAGTGAGGTCTTGAATCTACTCCTGTAACAGAAAAAAATGTTTTTCCTGTTTCTTCAGAGCTTCTTTCTTCTTGTAATCCTCCCACCTTTTGTTCAACTTCGCTTCCATCCATATTTCATGTAAAGTGTCTATTTCTCTCTGATTTTCCTTTAGTGAAATCATCCCAGCCTGAAGGGAGATTGCTTCTTGTTTCCATTTTTGTAACTCAGAAATTAACAGGAGTTTCTCAGAGTTCCATCCCAAGATGGGACTCGAAATCCTCTTAAATTTGATACCTTCATCAACAATAGGTGTACCAGCCTCTGCTTCATGGGTTTGTTCCACCTCCACTGCTGGTTCTTGTGTAACAACAGCCTCTTCGGTGGGTTCTTGTGTGTCAGCCCATTTGTTTTTACCTAGAGTCGCCTCTATGCCCATTGATATTTCTTCTACAATAGGGGTGGCCTCCACAAGTTTTTGTGGGTCGGATTCTAGGTTGATTATTACATAAGGCTCTTCTTTAAATGCTATTTCTTGTGTAACAACTATATCATCAGCAAGTTCTTGTGTAACAACCTCCTACTGTTCTGTTTCTACTTCCATTGGGCTGATATTTTCTCTACGAGCATTATATCATGCTGATGTTAAGTTTTGAAAACATGTCATGCATAATGACACCGGAATTTCCCTTCCCTTAGATAATTTTCGCTTCAATTCCTCATTTTCCTTTCTTAATTTTTCAATTTCTAAACACGAGGCATTGGTTTTGTCCTTACCTGATGAGGAAGGTTGCCTTTCTTCTTCTAAAACTTTTGCTTTTGTCTGCTTCTCAGTCGTTGGTAAGGGTTCTGTAGGTATGCCGACCTTCACTCTTTTTTTCAGTCTTCTATACCTAATTGGTTCATCAATAGGCTTCTTGCCAATCCTAACTCCAGTAGGCCGAGTTTGGGTTTCATCCTCTGCCTGACTTCCTCCTGAAGTCATGGTCTTTTGCCCCCAACTTGTCCTTTTTATTTTCCTCTTGAACTATTTTCAAGTTTTTCCTTGCTATCCTAAGACATCCAACACAATTATCTTAATGAGTCCGTGATTAGTTACGCATGCCTCCGGGCGTGCTGCTGTTTTTACTGTTGCCGCCATGTGCTTGATGTTTCCTAGCAAATAGAATGGAAGATTGATTCTTTGTTGGAGCTGAAGGTGGCTAAGAAGAGGAAAGTGATAGTTGAACACTGTCGTGGATCTCCCTTCGCAAGTGATATATTTGATCAAGCCCAGGGCAAAATCTTCCTAAGGATGAGGAAGTGACAACCTGTCAATTCCTCTTCCTTTCTTCTCTAGTTTCTATTCCCCTAGTAGGAAATCCTTTTTCAAAGAGGGGTCATTTATTTTTCTATTAAACTACCTCCGCCCTTCTACTGGTAATGAAATTATCAGGGAAATTTCCTCTTCATCCACCTCCACCTGCATGCCTCTTACTTGTGTTTGATTATTGTTCAAGTTCTGAGCAAATTCAATTGCCACTGCCTCGTCTTAGCCTTCAAGCTTCTGGAAATACTCAACCCATCCAGCATCTCTGAATATATGGTAAGCTTCTAGGAAATTATGCAAAGCATCCATAGAGTCTGGCACATGCCTGACCGTTTCTCCACCCATCTCTATTGTTTGTTTCTAAATTTGCTTATTAATGTTTGGCAACACTGTAATATCACTGATTTTTTGAGTTCACTTCTTTTCTATTCAATCCTATTGTAACATCACTATGTCTCTAAACTAGTTGATGCTTGGCACCTCTGCTTATCCTAATCGACGAGTTCACAATGACGACGCTGTAATATTTCAAAAATGTAGCCTTCAGATAAATGGAATATTATAGTTTGTTTTATCACTAGGTAGGTGAATAAGTGGATGGGGAGGCCCATAAAACTCTTCAACAACAATAAAAACACTTCAAGTGTAAAAGAAAACCTTTGTAGTAGCTAAATAAATAAACTCCAAGTATGAACAGGGATTATATCATGTTGATTCAGTCAACTTTGACCAAGTCAACAGCGCTGTTATGGAGGAGTGGAGATTAAATGAAGAATAACGCAGTTTTGAAGGGAGATTGATCCCATGGGGGAAATGACCTAATTGAGTGGGACCAAGGGCAAGTAAGCTCATAATCCATATAAGGAAGATGATGGCAGCCATATGAGGGGATGTTTTTTATTATTATTTTGTGTATGGTCTGTTTAGACTTGCATTCCTTTGCTGTTTTGCAGGGTTGTTTTGCTGTTTAGCACTGGGTGTTCCCGAGCTGGAATTCCACCTCTTTCCTTGAGAGGCCCCTTGGAAGAGTATTGTATTCATTTCCACATTCATATTTTTAGTCCAAGCTACAACTTTCTTCATCAACGTAGTTTCTGCAGGTTATTGTGTTGTGTTGTAGGGTGCAGCAATGGAGGGGTTAGAAACCTGCTTTATGAGCTAGTTTCTCATATGAGGAAGGTTTCCTTCTCTTGGGAGATCAGTTTGGAGAGCTCTTGGACTTATTTCAGATCTTCGTCATTAGGCCAGCTATCTCCCATCATTTAAAATGCTGTTCCAGCTGGGAATTGCGTTATTTTGAGGGCAGTGAGGGATCTTGTGGTTCCTTTAGAGTGTTTTCTTGTGATTGAAGGGTTCAGCCTTTCATGGGAGGAGAAATTTGAGGAGATCTAAAATATATCTGCTACATCTCAGCCTTATACACTCATGTGCTTTTTTTGTCAGTGAATCTTCAGCCCTAGGGCTTTAGATCCCATCTTGTATAGGGTGTATTTCTAAAAACCCTTTCCGGGTTTCTTGTAGGAGTTTTTATTAAGCCTAGATCTATATTGGGAATATATGTTAAGGCATATAACAGCCCTACATATTTTGTACATTCTTTTTTTGTAGCAGTGTGTTTATAACTGCGTTGTAGTAGTCTTCTGACATTTTGTATTGTAGCAATAGTTCAGATTTAGGAGTGATTGCTTATGGGAGGCTTGTTTCCTCATTGTATATGATTCATGCCTCACTATTATGTATTGATTTTTCTGATATAATACATGATGATATGTCTCCATATTGGTCTCCAATGTTAATGAGTTGATTTACACTGCTATTTCTAGTTTGTGCTCATATATTGTTGCTTCCCCATTTTGGGATATTACAGTGGTATCGGAGCATAATCTTGGCTCGGCCTGTCGATCTCATGCAATATGTCACCATAAGGAGAAGAATTTTCAAAAGAAGAAGGAGATGTACAGAAAACAAAAAAAATAAAAATAAAATAAATAAATAAAAATAAAAATAAAATAAAATAAAATAAAATAAATAAATAAATTTATTTGGAGGAAGAGAGGAGGAGGAGCTCTCACAACTTCTCTTTCAAACTATGCAGAATATCAAGAAAGATCTCAAGAAGATGAGAAGAGGGAGAGAATATCCAAAGGAGTTTGGATCCAAAGCCAACTCTAGATTTTCACATGACGAGTGTGAGCATGCAGCCACACACTATGATGCACAGCGCAGTCATATGCCCATATCTACTATGAGGGAGATGAAAGAAGAAGAGATGCCTAGGAGAGAAGCTCTTAGTGATTATCTACAAGAATGTGAATCTCAAAATAAGAAGTTTAGAGATCATATCACTTTCCAAGATTTTTGCAAGATCAAGGTGGAGAGGAGCAAGCAGCATGACATGAGTATATTTTTCCTATCTACTTTTGATGGATCACCAACATGTTTGGCTAGAGCTTGGGTGGAGTTACACACCTATTTGCAGCAACACCAAGTTTCTGAAGATGAAGCCATAAAATTTGCAGCGCTGCATCTTAGAGGTAAGGCCTATCCATGGTGGATATTTGAGTCCTTTTCTTTGAAAAATGCAAATACTTCTTCTTATGCAAATATTACTAAAATATTAGTGGAAAGGTTTGATGGAAAACATTCTGAAACATCATTAGTGGAACTAAGAAAACCAAAACAAACAAAACCTTTGCATATATTGGGGGAACCTATAAACTCAAATCCATTTCAGAAAATTGTTGGAGAGGTAAGATCTTTGTCTCAGATTCTTGGGCAAGAGGGCATGGAGATTCCTTTTCTAAAAGAGGATCCACTTACTGGAAGGTTGTCCATTCATACTAAGGAGGAAGAGAAGGTTGAGGGTGTTATCCCCCTATAATTTTTTTGACAAGCAAACAGGGGTCTAAAATGTTTTTGAGCCTTCAAGGAATGCATTTCCCTTGAGAACACATCATCCTTGAAGCCTCCTTGTGCCTTTTTCCTTTGATGAAATCCCCTCTACTGTTTCCAGTTATAAAGCTTCTCTGTTGCGAATAAAAATGCCCAAAGGGCCTCCTGGTCCTCTTATTCCATCTCCATTAAGCCTCCATTTCCTCCTATTTTATTCCCACCAAACCCCACTTTTCACCCCTCTCCCCTGTGTCAAAGTTCCCATTTTTTTCTCTAAATTCCCCCTTTAACCTCTAAATCATACCTAAAATTCCCTTTAAATCCTATGAGTTCCCTTTGTTCCACCTAATTTCTCCTTTTTTCCCCTATCACTACCTTTTCCCAGCCTTGAAAAATTTTAAAAATGGGCAAAAACCCACTTTTATACCTTATATTAAGGGCCTAGCCCCTTTGCTGCCAGCCTCGCATACCACTTCCCCACATGCCCAGGCAGCGAAACCAGGTGCAAAGGACTCAAGCGCTAATCGCAATCGCAATGATCGGAGAAGCGCATTCCTTTGTTAAAGAGAAAAACTCTGATGCGTTTGAGTGTGGTCTTCAATCCCTTTGCCGCTATCTCCACCATTGATCTACCACTTTGATCAGACGGCCCTGCGCCAATCGCACTCCCTCTTCTGATCGCAATCAGAAATTTCAAATGGTGCCACTCTTTTTCCCCCCGATTGTGTTTCCCCGACCAAATCAAAGCCGTCCATCCGTCCCGAGGATCAACGGTTTAGATCTTATCACATCGTGTCCTATCGCCCTTTTCCTTTCCCCACCGATACAATCTCTGTCATCGATCTAGACCCAGATCAGACGGCTCAATGCTAATCGCATCCCCGCCTCCATAGCAATCGCAAAGGTCTTGTTGCACCCTCCAATTTCGATCTTCCGATCTAATCTTCGTCGTTGATTCCCCTGTCAATCCGACTGCCCGCGCTCTCACGTTTCAATCGCAATCACATTTTTCAGGTGCTACCCCCTTCCACCCTTTGCGATTACGATTCCCCAATCCAATCCCAACTGTCCATTTAACCCAATATCCAACGGTCACGATATAATCTCACCATCGTCCATCGGATTGTTAAACCTCCCATTTCTACCCTCTAATTGAATCGTAGTCGTCGATCTCCTCCTGAGATCCGACAATCTTGGTTGAATCGCCCTCTGCCCATGCTGGGTCCCACATCAATCCTCATCTCATATTTTTACATGCTTTTCCTTTGTTTTTCGTTCCAAAGCCCGAACCTTTGTTCTGCATAAATACTATATTATCGCACCCACATTAAAACTTTAGTGTTTTTACATTAAAGATTCTCGGCATTTCTCCACCGTTTCCATCACATCCACAACGTTGCCTCTGTTGCACCACTATTCCTCCATAGGCCTCCACAAAATTTCTCCGCCACTACCTAGAGTTCAATGGCAGGCTTATTTCATTGTGTAGAGATCACAGAGAGGCCATCATAGCATCCAAATGAAGTAGTAGAGATGGATTTGAGGGATTTAAGTCCGTAATTGATGATTTAATGTACTAATCCCATTTTCAAAGGATTAAAGTAAATTTTGATGACCAAATAGCACACCAGCATGTCATATCAGCACTACATATCAATAGAACATATTCTCTCAGAAGTACGCCTTCCCACAGCGTCCTCCATGACCCCTTGAGCCCAAGAAAGTTAAAGACACTGACAGAAGCTTCTTAAAGACTGTTAGGACTGTAGTTATGGAAGCATGGAGACTTGAAGACCTTTCAGTCACCTTACTTGTTACACAAAGCTAGCACAGAGGACCTTACAGCCAGAAGAAATTCACGAAACATCCGAGGTCAAATCCAACCCGACATAAATCTCTAAACCGGTTTACAGAGTACAGTGCAGAGCTATTAAGCAGAGTGGGCTCAGAATCTTCCACCACTCTATCTTAATGGATCCATTTAATTTGTATCTACTCCTGCTATTATTCATTCTCCTATAAGAATTCCCGAGAACATATTGTAGTGGTTGTTGTTTGGTTATTGCCGATTGCTGTTAGAGGGATTCATTTGGACTGTTATAATAGTCTTGGGAGGGAATAGAAGAGTAGTTTGTATGTAGTATACTGGGAGGAGAAGTTTGGATTGTAACAGTCGTTGAGCTCAGTGTATGTGACTGGTTTTGCATCAGTTAATCAAGCACATTTCATAGGATCCTGGTCTATTACTATTGATGATGTTTTTCTAACATTGTTTATTACATTTTCATACTGTTTCATTTTCTACTAGCTTGCATCAGAAATATGGCATAGGATTTACCCTTGTTAGGTACCCTATGTCTCTGCTCTCCTTGCCTTCAATTTTTTCTGCTAAATGTGTTATCTAAGGATTGATTCCAGTTAATTTAACGAGTGTAGTGGATGTCATTGCCTGCTAGTTGATGTATGAATTAAATGAATCTGTTCTTAGATGTTCTTGTTGGGTTTAAGCTGGAAGATTTGGGAACACTGGGAATTAGAGTTAGCCCTATTCACTAGGATCCTTGTGCGACCAGCTGGCCTTTATAATATCTCTTTCTGGTGTCAAAGCATTGAAGGTTCAAAGTCCTTCTCTGATCTATAGACCCTGGCTCTGTTAAACTTATCTATGTTTTCCCTTGGAGCATGCTAAAGTTGACCTGGAGTTAAATGACCTCTGGTCCGATCTATAAGCTACCCCTTTGTCCCCCCTTTGAGATCTTCCCTTGAGTATGTCTAAGCAAGTCTAGATTTAAATGACCTATGACCTGATCTATAGACAGAAATTGGGTTTTTTTCCTTCTTTCACTTTCTTTCCTTGATGTTCCATCCCACCATCTAATCTAAAAGATCCTTTATTATTAGATGACTTGCCCTCTGAAAGCCTTGGCTAGTTGTTGCAAGTAATCCCCTTTCATGACTCCATAGCCCAATGGATGGCATTTTCTTGACCTATCCTCTTTGTTGAAACATCATGTTGCTTTGTTCCTTTTCTCCCATTATTTTATCAGTCTATGATCTCACAACCAACCCAGCAACCAACCAACAAAATCATTTTAAAACCCCCTTTGTGCTTCATACCTAGCCTAACATCTCATTTTGAGCTTTCAAAGATATACCATTCTTTTTATTTATGGAGAGATCCCTCTCCAGGTCCAGGAAGGCTAGATCCTAGGGCCCCAAAGTGGTTTGATGTTGTCTTATCTTTTGGTATTGCCAAATTTGCCAAAACATAGGAACCCCAAACATAATGGCGACTCCACTGGGGAAGAGACCAATCAGCTTGATTTGGTAAATCACTATGGTGGACAGTAAAATTTTGAATCATCCACCTGGTGACTCCACAGTTCCTAAATGATGAAAAGACTCCACTTGTGATCAGTAGGACATTGATTATCTTGGTTTCATGAGACTCCACTGGGAGACCATGTCGTAGTACAACATCATCCATGCCAAAGAATAAGTCACTTCACCTATGGAAGACTATGAGCTGTTTGCATAATTGCATCCAAGTTTCATAGCAGAGTGTCGCGCTACAATTTCGAGTGACTTGGTAGAATTGAAGGTGGAGGACCTTCCCGGGGCCATTATTCTTAGTTCAAAATTCATACCTGTGCTCAGGAAAATTTTCTTAGAAGTGGTGGTTGAAAGGTATGAAGTTGAGATTGGAATTTTGAACTTACAAGAGAAATCATACCATTTCAGAGACCCCAGAGCATTTTTGGAAAGTTTCCCTCCCCCTAAGAGAGAGGAGATTCCATTTTTTTTTTATGTGCAAGAAGAAGGTGATTAGGCTTTCAAGAGCCACTTTGAGGATGCAGTAGAAGAAGCAATAGTCAAAGCTACCCAGGATACAGACAGCCTACCAGTCATGGCGGGCCTGAAAGAAGAAAATGTACATCATTTGTTCTTTGATCCTGTGGCAGAATATATGGAGGCCCTGATTAGTCTAAATTCTCTAGCATCGATCCTTAGCACGAGCCAAATTCATCAGGAGTGGTCGCTGCTGATGGTGACCTTAGTTTTGAATAACCACATGCAGAGCACCCTCTGGTTATCTCTGACGGGCAGTCAGTGCTCCTATCCTTTTTTGCTACTGCTTGACTGGCTACATTGGCATTATTGTATCACCTAGAGCATCAAAGATTTCCAGTTAGAGTAGGGTAGGTAGGAAGTATGAAATAAGCTCATCCTGTGAGCATATAGTTAGTTGTTTTAATTTCTGCAAAGTCCAGCAAGTCATACAGTCTAATCCTGGCTTGACTGTTTTTCAATTTCTGTCTTAGAAGGTAGAGAAGAAATTTGCTAGACAGTTTAATCCTAGCAGATATAGTTTAGGTAGAGAAACTATGAGGCCAACATTCTAATCTGGTCTCATGGAGTAATAAGGGTAGAAGTAGAATAGGTTATTTTCCTGCTTGTAAAAATTGATGATGTAAAGGGTCTGCAAGTCCAAATGCACCCAAAAGAAAAAATGTTAGGACTATAGTGTGGGTAGGTAGTTGTTTAGGAGAATTTTACTGCTGATATGATGTCTTCATGATTTGTGGTAGCTGATCCAAGAAAGAAAATGGATGGGTCAAGTACCAGGCATCTGGCCTACACCAAAGATTTATCCTCTGAATTCTTGACTCCTTCAAGAAGAAGCCATCCCCATGTGGAGCCACTGTTAGCCCCCTATAAATTTTTTGACAAGAAAACAGGGGGCTAAAATGTTTTTGAGCCTTCAAGGAATGCATTTCCCCTGAAAACACATCATCCTTGAAGCCTCCTTTTGCCTTTGTCCTTTGATTAAATCCCCTCTACTGTTTCCAGTTATAAAGCTTCTCTGTTGCGAAGAAAAATGCCCAAAAGGCCTCCTGGTCCTCTTATTCCATCTCCATTAAGCCTCCATTTCCTCCTATTTTATTCCCACCAAACCCCACTTTTCACCCCTCTCCCCTGTGTCAATGTTCCCCTATTTTTCTCTAAAGTCCCCCTTTACCCTCTAAATCATACCCAAAATTCCCTTTAAATCCTACAATTTCCCTTTGTTCGGCCTAATTTCTCCTTTTTTCCCCTATCGTTACCTTTTCCCAGCCTTGAAAAATGTTAAAAATGGGAAAAAACCCACTTTTCTACCTTATATTAAGGGCCTAGCCCCTTTTCCACCAGCCCCACAAATCACTTCCCCGCATGCCCAGGTGGCGGAACCAAGCACAAAGGACTCAAGCGCTAATCGCAATCGCAACGATCAGAGAAGCACATTCCTTTGTTAAACAGAAAAACTCCAATGTGATTGAGTTTGGTCTTCAAACCCTCCGCCACGATCTCCACCGTTGATCTACCATTTTGATCAGATAGCCCTACGCCAATCGCACTCCCATTTCCGATCACAATCAGAACTTTCAAATGGTGCCACTCTTGTTCCCCCCGATTGTGTTTCCCCAACCATATCACAGCCGTCCATCTATCCTGAGGATCAATGGTCCAGATCTTATCACATTGCGTCCCTTCGCCCTTTTCCTTTCCTTGCCGATACAATCTCTGCCGTCGATCTAGACCCAGATCGGACAGCTCAGCGCTGATCGCATCCCTACCTCCATAGCAATCTCAAAGGTCTTGTTGCACCCTCTGATTGCGATCTTCTGATATAATCTTCGCTGTTGATTCCCCTGTCAATCCGACGGTCTTCGCTCTCCCATTTCAATCACAATCACATTTTTCAGGTGCTACCCCCTTTCGCCCTTTGCGATTATGATTCTCCAATCCAATCCCGACCGTCCATTTAACCCAAGATCCAACAGTCACGATATAATCGCACCATCTTCCATCGGATTCTTAAACCTCCCATTTCTCCCCTCCGATTGAATCGTAGCTTTCAATCCCCTCCTGAGATCCGACGATCCTGGTTGAATTTCCCTCCGCCCATGTTGGGTCCCACATCAAGCCCCGTCTCATATGTTTTACATGCTTTTCCTTTGTTTTTCGTTCCAAAGCCCGAAACTTTTTTTGCATAAATATTATATCATCGTGGCCACATTAAAACTTTAGTGTTTTTACATTAAACATTCTCAAAATTTCTCCACCGTTTCCATCACATCCACAGCGTTGCCTCCGTTGCGCCACCATTCCTCCACAGGCCTCCACAGCATTTCTCCGACACTACCCAGAGTTCAATGGCAGGCTTATTTCATTGTGCAGAGATCACAGAGAGGCCATCACAGCAGCCAAATGAGGTAGCAGAGACGGATTTGAGGGATTTAAGTCCGTAATTGAAGATTTAATGTACTAATCCCGTGTTCAAAGGATTAAAGTGAAGTTTGATGACCAAAGAGTGCACTAGCATGTCATATCAGCGCTACATATCAACAGAACATATTCTCTTAGAAGTACGCCTTCCCACAGCGTCCTCCATGACCCCTCGAGCCCAGAAATGTTAAAGACACTGACAGAAGCTTCTTAAAGACTGTCAGGACTACAATTATGGAAGCATGGAGACCTGAAGACCTTTCAGTCACCTTACTTGTTCCAGAAATCTAGCACAGAGGGCCTTACAGCCAGAAGGACTTCACGAAACATCCGAGGTCAAATCCGACCCGATAGAAATCTCTGAACCGGTTTTCAGAGTACAGTGCAGAGCTATTAAGCAGAGTGGGCTCGGACTCTTCCACCACTCTGTCTTAATGGATCCATTTAATTTGTATCTACTCCTGCTATTATTCATTCTCCTATAAGAATTCCCAAGAACATATTGTAGTGGTTGTTGTTCGGTTGTTGCCGATTGCTGTTAGAGGGATTCATTTGGACTGTTAGAACAGTCTTGGGAGGGAATAGCAGAGTAGTGTGTATGTAGTATACTGGGAGGAGAAGTTTGGATTGTAATAGCCATTGAGCTCAGTGTATGTGACTGGTTTTGCATCAGTTAATCAAGCACATTTCACAAGATCCTGGTCTATTACTATTGGTGATGTTTTTATAACATTATTTATTACATTTTCATAATGTTTCATTTTCTGCTGGCTTGCATCAGAAATATGGCATAGGATTTATCCTTGTTAGGTACCCTATGTATCTGCTCTCCTTGCCTTCAATTTTTTTCTGCTAAATGTGTTATCTAAGGATTGATTTCAGTTAATTTAACCAGTGTAGTGGACGTCATTTCCTGCTAGCTGATGTATGAATTAAATGAATCTGTTCTTAGATGTTCTTGTTGGGTTTAAGCTGGAAGATTTGGGAACACTGGGAATTAGAGTTAGCCCTGTTCACTAGGATCCTTGTGCGACCAGCTGGCCTTTCTAAGATCTCTTTCTAGTGTCAAAGCATTGAAGGTTCAAAGTCCTTCTCTGATCTATAGACCCTGGCTCTGTTAAACTTATCTATGTTTTCCCTTGGAGCATGCTAAAGCTGACATGAAGTTAAATGACCTCTAGTCTAATCTATAAGCTGCCCCTTTGTCCCCCCTTTGAGAGCTGCCCTTGAGTATGTCCAAGCAGGTCTGGAGTTAAATAACCTCTGACCTGATCTATAGATAGAAATTGGGTTGCTTTCCTTCTTTCACTTTCATTCCTTGATGTTCCATCCCACCATCTAATCTAAAAGATCCTTTAGTATTAGATGAATTTGCCTCTGAAAGCCTTGGCTAGTTGTTGCAAGTAATCCCCTTTCATGACTCCATAGCCCAATGGATGGCATTTTCTTGACCTATCCTCTTTGCTGAAACATCCTGCTGCTTTGCTCCTTTTCTCCCATTACTTTATCAGTCTATGATCTCACGACCAACCCAACAACCAACCAACCAAATCATTTTAAAATCCCCTTTGTGCTTCATACCTAGCCTAACATCTCATTTTTATCTTTCAAAGATATACCATTCTTTATATTTATGGAGAGATCCCTCTCTGGGTCCAGGAGGGCTAGATCCTAGGGCCCCAAAGTGGTTTGATGTTGTCTTATCTTTTGGTATTGCCAAATCTGCCAAAACATAGGAACCCCCAACAGAGGGCAATAGCACTGTCATATCTAGAGCACATCTATCACCTCATGCAGAGGTAGAGGGAGCACTTGCTCCAACAAAAGGGATTCTTGTGTCATTGCAAGGAATTCCCTAGGATCTCATATATGGAGATCAAGGCACAATCAATGAGCAACATGATTGCGAAACATTGCAGTGGGAAGAAGAAGGTAGGGAGGAAGGTCAAAATCACTTGATGAGGAGCACATACCCCTATCTATTCTAGAGAGTTAATGTAAAGAAGGGGCAGACTGATTTGCGCTGTGAGGGTAGGGACAAAGTTGTCCATCCATATGTGCAATCTACTCTTGAAATTGATGTCTCACTACATCGAGGCATTCCCCGGGGAGACCACCAGATCTGGAGATTATGAGAGATTCTTCACATGGGGTTGCACCACTCTTAGATCCTGAAGGGGTAGATACTTTGGAGGGGACTATTAAAACACATATAATTTGGGGAAGACTTAAGGAGGAGGGAGACATTCTCCCATTTTAAGCATTACCCACTCTCACTACATATACTGCACTGAAAGAAGTTGCTACAGTGATGGAGGATGGCACCTTCATGGTGCAAGGGTGATGCTACATGGATTTGGAGAAAAAAAGGGTACTTCCTTTGAGGAAGGTATCCTCCATACATTGGAGTAGATGGAGGCCACTCATGCTTACATTGGCCAAGATCAGGAGATTCTTTTTGGATGGGAGCTTCCCATGGGAGGCCAACTTCCGAAGGTCACCACTTCTATTTGAGCATGAGTAGCTACATGATGGGCATGACATCACTTTGGAGGATAAATTTGACATGCGGGATGTCAAAGGAGTAGGAAAAATCATGTGGGGAGCTTCACATTTTAGATCATCAGCGTTGTCTCTTGGGAGGATTGATCCATATTGGAGGTCTCAACTTTTGGTAGAGTACTCCAAGGATCTTGGTGCCTGCATGATTCTTGATGACCCAGAGGGAGATGATAGATATATGGTAGATGATGTGGTCATCTATTCTTATGGAAGAGTCTTCTTGAATAGAGCTTCTGAGCTCAAGGAGAAGCTGCTACATGCAGCACATGAAGACTTTCTTTCCATGCACTTGGATGCATTTCATTCTTTGATGGAGGAGCTCACTTGGGAGGGCATCCATCATGATATATTTCAGCATATGGAGAGATGCATATTCCGAATGCTGATGGAGAGGTTGGCACAACCACTTCCCTACTCATTGAGAGTGAGGGAGAACTTTCAGATGAGCCATTTTAGGTCAATGAACAAAGTACATAGTAGGGAAGGTACATTTTTGCATTATGATTTTCACTTCTTTACTTTATATGAGTAGCATGTTGTATTAAGGAGGGTCATTCCTTCTTATACATTATATCATGATGTGCTTGAGGCCAAATGTAGCATTAAGATTGGCTATCCTATTGGTGGTTTGTGGGGGAAGCCACATGATTCTTGGTGTGTACCAATGACACAACATTTTACCTTCATGATCCTATCTTATAGGATTATTTTGGTAGCAAACAAGTGGCTGGAAAAGCACTTGTTGTTCTTTGATTTGAGGCATGTAGGGGATGCATTGCGTTGGTTCCATGTGTGGAACTATGATCCACTTTTCGGTTGTCATATGGCAACTTGTTTTCATTGGTTTTTGCTTCCATATGTTGGAGATGTTCTTATGTTTATGGGAAGCTTTGTTTGGAGAGTGGCACAAGAGTTGGAGGTGCCCATTGGGAGTATGCTTCTCCCTATTATGTATGTTGCATGTTTTAGGAGAAACCATGGGCAAACCATGATGGCCACACTATGTCTCTTGTCTTCATGTGGGAGGAGCCATTTGGAGAACTTAAGTTCTTGGAGGAGGCACTTCATGGATGTTTTTTTTGGTGGGGTAGCTTGGGCCATTCTTGGAGGCCATAAAATTTCAACCCAAGATCAGCAACAACCCCATACATACCATAAATGGAGAGAAAAACAACTTGAGTGGAAGAATTTAATCTCTCCATGCAGCCCCAATACATTGCATGAACCAGGGTTTGAGGATCCTTTTGATGAGCTACCTGGAATGGCTCATTTCATTTGGATGATAGCATGGGTTTGGGAGTCTCTCATTGGGAATGAGGTTCCCCATGTTTGTCATCACTCCTACCTTGAGGAGGCCATTGGACAACAAGAAGGTTTCCACTTACACCTTCCACCCTTTCATGATGTGAGCCATTTGGTTTTGCATACTTGGGAGGAAACATTGGAGGGCAGATTTATTGTAGATTTATTTGAGTAGTGGTGGGGACTATTGATGAGGAGGCCACAAGAGGAGGAGGGGAGGAATTTTTCTCTCCCTATACATTTTCTTGAGGACAAGCAACATTTTGGAGGGGAGGACTGTAATATTCAAAAAATGTAGCCTTCAGCTAAATGGAATATTATAGTTTGTTTTATCACTAGGTAGGTGAATATGTGGATGGGGAGGCCCATAAAACTCTTCAAAAACAATAAAAACACTTCAAGTGTAAAATAAAACCTTTGTAGCAGCTAAATAAAGCACCTCCAAGTATGAACAGGGACTATATCATGTTGATTCAATCAACTTTGACCAATTCAATAGTGTTGTTATGGAGGAGTGGAGATTAAATGAAGAATAACACAATTTTGGAGGGAGATTGATCCCATGGGGGAAATGACCTAATTGAGTGGGGCCAAGGGAAATTAAGCTCATAATATATATAAGGAAGAGGATGGCAGTCATATGAGGGGATGTTTTTTATTATTATTTTGTGTATGGTCTATTTAGACTTGCATTCCTTTGCTGTTTAGCAGGGTTGATGTGATGTTTAGCACCGGGTGTTCCCAAGCGGGAATCCCACCTCTTTCCTTGAGAGGCCTGTTGGAAGAGTATTGTATTCATTTCCACATTCAAGTTTTCAGGCCAAGCTATAACTTTCTTCATCAGCGCAGTTTCTACATGTTATTGTGCTGTGTTGCAGGGTGCAGTAGTGGAGGGGTTAGAAACCTGGTTTCTGAGCTAGTTTCTCATAGGAGGAAGGTTTCCTTCTCTTGGGAGATCATTTTGGAGAGCTCTTGGACTTATTTCAGATATTTGGCATCAGGCGAGCTATTTCCCATCATTTCCAGCATTTTTCCAGCTGGGAATTGCATTATTTTGAGGGCAATTTCAGTGAGGGATCTTGTGGTTCCTTTATATTGTTTTCTTGTGATTGAAGGGATCAGACTTGTTAGGATATTCCGACACATAGGAAATATTTAAGAATAACTTAGTCTAGTGTATAGTTAGGTAAAGTGTGTTTCTTTACCATGTACATTTGTAACTTATAATCTAACGGTCACGATTTGTAGTGATCTGACGGTTATCACTTACCTCGGTATTAATGACACTTGATCCGTGGTTTAGTACCCAATTGGTCCATGATATCTATTTAAAGAGCATGGAGGGTCATTTTTCCGGTAACCGTTTATGAGAGAAAAATATGTAACTTTTCTTTTTATATTAATAAATTTCCTGAAGTGGATGTGTTGGCTCAGGTCGTGGACTGTTTCCCTTTTTGAGGGTTTTAACCATGTGATTATACTAGTGTACTGATTTTTGATCTAGTTGTGAGAAATTACCTTTGGTTCTTGATCTAACGAACTTACCGTGTAAATTCCTACATGCTATCATAGCTATTTTGAGGGCCGCGTCGACTGTTGATCAAAATCCAAAGCCAGTTTGACTGCATGTGAATGCCGTTTTGTATATCCATTATTTCTGAACATTTTTGGGCTTGGAGGACTTCTTCGTTGTGTCCGGAGCATCTATTACAGTGAGGAATGCCTTTCGTTTCATGCGAAAAGGTTTCCGGTTTTCCAAGTTATGACGGTTTAGATCTGGAGGTATAAAGCATTTGTTTTGCAGCTATATCTGTTAATAGTTTTGTTTATTTCGGTTTCCTTTTTTTATTTTCAGTTTTTAGGTTTTATTTATTTTCTAGATCTACACCCTCTTCTCTATGTATGCTCTTTTCTCTGTGCCGCGTGCGGTCTCGACAAATCAGAAACAGGAAAAAAGAGATTTTTTTTCTACGTATGCTCTTTCCCTACGTCTTTGTGCGATCTTGGGAAATCAGAAATAGTGAAAAAAGTGATAGTTGCTGGTAAGGCTAATCGAAAAGCTAACATTCTGCTGCAAGGCTTCACATTTCATTTTTTTTTGCTCAGTTTTTTGTGATTTTTTTGTGCAGGAAAAGGCACGCACACCAAAGAGTTAAAAAAAAAAACCCTTCCTCCTTTCATACAATAACGTGATCCTTTTACTATCTCACTTGGTGAGGGGTTAGTTTATGAGAATAGAGGTCTTGGGTTCAAGTCTCCTTCTCAAGCTTATTTTGTAAAAAAAATTTGTTAAAAGGGGCAAATGTTTTTTTTTTAATAGCTACACTTCATCCCGTTCCCGTAACTATTCAGCATCTACAACTCAGATTTCAAAAGGCATAACTTCTTCATCCGGAAGTTGTTTTTCGAGCCGTTTTTTTTTAAACGGCCTAATTTTTCGAGATATTTTCATTGGAGAAGTTAGTTGTAGATTTTCTCAGCTTCAGTTTTTTTTTAAAATGGAAAGTGCATGCCCGACTATTCTTAACAGCACCAATTATTTCCAATGGCTACCTCACATGGTAGATATAATTAGAAGTAAAGGGCTTTATAGAAAAAATAAGCCTTTTGATGATGGTAAAGCTGCTAAATGAAAAAATAAACAAGATCAAGAATGAGGGTTGATAGGAATGTCCATTGCTCAATATCTTTGATTTCATATCCTTGACATTGATACCCTTGATGAAGCCCTGGAAAAGCTAAGAACTTTTTTTGGCATTCAAAATCAAATCAAGGCCCACCAGCTTGAAAATGAGTTGCTTACTTTGGACCCCAATAACTTCTCCTCCATTGAAGATTTTTTGTCCAAATTCAAGACCCTCAGAATTCTTTTAGAAGGTTGTAAGATCAAAAAGGACGATGGTAGCCTCATGTATTGCATTCTTGCTAAACTTGGCCTTGCATACTCTATTTTTGTTTCTGCCTTCCATTCCACCATAGAAGCCATAATTTCTTCAGGAACCACCTACAAGAATCCCTCTTTTGATGCATTTTTTGATTCTTTGATAAGAGAACGGGAAAAAAATTTACACCTTGGTCTTATCACTGCTGGAAACACTTCTAAGAAAGCCTTAGCAGCCCAACAAAAACCATATCAAAAGAATCCCAAGAAGAAGTATCCTAAAAAATATGGTCCTAAACCAAACAAGGGCCCTAAGAAATTTTAGCCGCAAACTGAAAAATCAAATCACCAAAATAATAAGGCAAATCAAAACAAAGGGAAGAAGACAGATGGACATTGCAACTTTTGCAATCGGGATGGCCATATAGAGTCCAAATGTTTTAAGAATATGGAAGCATTAAAAGCAGCAATGAAGAAGCACAACATCAATTTGGAGCACTCTTCACCTTCATCTTCAGGCATGGCACTTTCTGCTTATGGTTGTCAAGCATCAAGATCTGGTTATGCATTAAATATATCTTCTTCTTCTCCTTCTCATGAGTGGCTCATTGATTCTGGAGCTTCTTACCACATGGCTAAAAATAAATCCATTTTTTCCTCTTTAAATGATTGTAACACCAAACATATTTATGTTGGTGATGATATATCTCTTAGTGTTGTAGGATCTGGAACCATTCATCGAGATAATGGTCAGTTTAATGACGTACTATGTGTTCCTACCTTGTCATGCAACCTTCTATCTCTTTATCAGATAACTCATTCAAGTGAAGGGAAAATAGTAGAATTATCACCTCATGATGTTGTAATCAAGGACCTCAAATATCGTAAACATATTTTAGCTACTGGAATTTCTGATGATTCCACAAGGTTGTATAATTTTGACAACTTTGGGTCATCATGTCTTCCCTATGTTTTTGTTGCTCATAATGATGATGTGAGAAAACTTTGGCATGAGCGATTTGGTCACTTAAACTATCACTCTCTTCAAACTCTATGTAAGGAAAATATGGTGATGGGCCTTTATATGGTATCTTGCCGAGATGGTGTTTTCTCCGAATGTGTACTCGGAAAACATCATCGGGATAGTTTTGACAAACGTGCCTCTTGGCACGTGTTGGAACAGGGTCTCCGAACAAGCTATGAAATTGGTCCATTTTGGTTATTTTTTATTATATTTAGTATAGTGCAGGGGTTTTGGGGTGGGTCAAAGCCCTGAATTCATTGTAATGGGTCAAAGGGTAAACTAGGGGTCTAAAAACCATGGGTTGCAGACCATAGGAATGTTAAAGATAGATTGTTATAAATCGAGAGGCATTTCAGATTATATGATAAGATTTAATGAGCCATTGATGCGATCTGTTGTGTAAGCTATTTTTTTGGGCTTTAGGGAACAAACTCCTATTGGCTGTGTGCGTGGAGCTCCTAGTCCAGTTGTGTGTGAAACCTACTGCTGTGTGCATAGGTTGGGAAGGGAATTGTAAGGAAAGATTGATGAATGAATGAATGTGCAGGATTATTAGATCTGAATTTGTGAGCATTATTGAATGAATTGATGGTAATTACTTTGTTATTAATTTTTTGTCCTTTTTCTGCGAAGGTCTGTGTATTGAATGATTGGATCTTTTCTGCTCTAGTTATATAATGCTGCGAAGATCTTTGTATTGAATGATTGATCTAGATCTGTTCCGTTCTGGTTATATAATGTTGTATTGATGTTATGAAAAGCCTATAATTGTAGATCTAGTGCACGTGGATGAAATTAGATACATAGTTAACCCTGCGAAGAGACAAGGTAATATGAACAGAATGCAGCCCTGCTTGCCTTACCCTTCCTTTCTCTGGGTGTGGAAACCTGGTTCTAGCACCCACCCATACTACTTCGGGTGAGACTATGACCTGCGAAAGCAGGTCATTGCCGAAAGGGCCAGTAGTATAGGGGTTTGTTGGCAAACCTTGCACACCGAACCTGGGTCAGGACCCTAGAAGCCAACAAATGGTTCTGTTGCCAGGACCCGAAGAAATATGAGAACGGGATTGGGTCACGGCTTTAGAAATCTAGCGTAGAGTTGAATGAGGAAAGGCATAGTGCGGAATGGTGAGAACCATTGAGACAGTCGAGAAGAAGATCACCCTGCCCATAGTCTGTGGAAACCTACACAAGATTAGTCAGTTGCCCCAATGCTAGGGCCTCAAGAAGGTAAATCAGAGGAGGCCATGGCGACACACTTAAAATTACCTACCTTTAAAGGAGCAGTCGATGAGGACCTAGAACGATTCTGGTTCGTGGCCGACTCGGTATGGATGGCGCAAGGGGTGGTAAGTGATACTGTAAAAAGAATGCAACTATCCTTGGCTTTTGAGGAAAGGGCGCTGGACTGGTATATGTGGTACATATCTCAAAACGGGAGCACAACACTTAAAAATATTAAGGATGCCCTAAAACAACAATTTCGGAAGCCAAAATCCTATTCCCAACTGGTATCGGAAGTAAAAGACTTCAAGCAAGGAGTATCTGAGTCAGTCTGGGAGGCTGATCAACGGTTAAAGAAAACAATCAGGGAAGATGAGTTCAAGTATGATGAAAAAAAATACACAGAATGGTTTATTGCTATGCTCCTACCTCACTTGCATACACCTATGGGCCATAAGACTTTTGAATCATAGGAAAAAGCCTTGGAAGCTGCCATGAAACTTGAAGCTGCATCTAAGGATGACACTAAGGAAGGAATATAGTAAATTCAGGAGCAGCTCGGAGCCATGCACATGGAAATACAAAGCTTACGAATGGAATGAGGAAAGGGAGTAGGTTCAGACCTTTGGTGCGAAGATTTCCGAGTAGCAGGACTGCATGATACAACCCAATGTCGGTGAATAAATAGAGGTGAAGTGAAGCAACAATGGTGTAGGTTCTGCCAACTATAGGACACGATGAGAAAAACTGCCGCACATATGACTTATTGGTAGATAGAGGAACCCTCTATAGGGTACAATCCGATCCTGTCTCTCCAAGATCCCCCATGAGCTTTTGTGGCTCCCATAAATGGGGCAGGGGGGACGGGGAGGAAGCACAGGATGAGGATGGGGCCAACTGATCTGCTACAACTATGGAGAGGTAGGGCAATTTTCCCGAGACTACTCAAATCCCACTAGGCAGACCTATAAATATTACCGACAGTTGGACCATGAAATCGAAGACTGCCCGATCTTGCTAACCAAGATGAAGGACAAACAATCTAGTCCCACACAGAATGTACAGAGAGTCAAAATAGAGATGAGGAGCATCACGCGTAGCATGGTCACCTAGAAAGCAAGAGAAGAGCTTGATGTTCGGAAGGAACCAGATCCCAGAAAGTAGGGATCAATGGGAGCCCCTGCGCAACTACCGGAAGAAGAAGTTGAAACCTTTTTAAGGGCATGCTTGAAGCTACTACACAATCCGCAGGTGGGAGAAAGTATTCAAGTATTACTACAAGACTGCACAACTCAGCCCATCATGACGACCAAGGTTAAGGAAGTACACAAATTACACAGCTACAAAAGGTGCACCAGAGAGAGATGCACTTGACTGCACATATTGGCGACTATGAGATAGATCAGGTTATTCTTGACCTTGGATCTGATGCGAATGTCTTACCGAAACAAACATGGCAACGAATGGGGAACCTAAATTAGACTAGTCCACCATCGAGCTACAAATGGAAAATCAACAGAATATCATCCCTTTGGGGCGGTTTCCAAGGGTTATGGTTGATATCGCAGGGGTAAAGGTCCTGGTTGACTTTGAGGTCATAGAAATTGTGGAAGATACGGACCCCTACCCTGCGCTCCTGGGGATAGAGTGGGCTATCGACGTAGGGGGTGTCATTAATATAAAAAAAATGTAGCATGGTGTTGGAGAAGAATGGTACACTTGTAATAGTACCACTGGATCCCACTGAGGGCACACGGTATATCGAACCAGCATATGAAGAAGAGCAACTCGATCACATCTACAGGATGACAGCACAGGATGAAGACCAAGATGACCCTGCAACAGGTGGAGTATTCAACTGGGAGAAGAATAGGGAGTACTTTTCTGACCTAGATGAAGAACTTGAGAATTGGTAGACCCAGCTACACAATGTCTCAAACCTACGATGCCCTTGGGTTGCAAGAACTCTCTACTGCATCACTTCGAAGGTAAGGGACCTTCCCCACTTTGATGAGTCTAGTACTATCCAAGACTTATTAAGAACATTATAAGCTAGGATGCCAAAGGATCGATGACTCTGGGCACTCAATCTGGGGCTATGCGGCACACCTGCCTAATGGTGGGATACCCACAAGAAAGCATTTCCGGACTGGGAGACGTTTCGGGATAGGATGGTGCTATGATTCACACCCCCTGCCAATGTGCGCACCAGGATATTCCTAGGGCCCGGAGATCCCCGTGTGCATCTGCATATATGGATGACCAAGTGGGCTGAATGAACCCTAGACGAGTCGATCCATCTGTTTATACATGACCTGGGCCCTATCCCCAGTACTTGGTACTTAGATGCCGAGTTACATCAGCAGACCCGCCATTGGGAGATATTAAAAGAGGACTTCCTTGAAACGTTCAGACTCATTGGAGGAACATAAATGCTTGAAGAAGCTCTGCAAGACATTGATTCTTTCATCTTTAGGAAGCCTCATCCCCACACCCCGCCAGCCGTTCTGACATGGGAGGCCCAGATGCAAGACATAGTCAACTACCGGAGCTTGACGATTAACGAAGAGGAGGATAACCCGTGGAATATCTCTGTTCTAGAATCTGAAGGGGAATGTACCGTTATCGGACCATCACTCCAAAATGTCGATGTAACACAACCTCTCCGGCTACGCGAGGTTAATATTTGGATAGATGAACGCCCTAAATTGGCGAAAATTGGGGACTATTGGGATGAAGGCACTGTGGGCAAAGTCGCCGAGCTACTTACGGAGTACCAGGACTTATTCCCCACAAAGTTTTCTAAGCTCAAAGGAATCACAGGGGACCTCAACATTATGCACATCACTTTAAAGCCTGAGGCATGGCCCATCAAGATGTGGCCCTACCGATTGAATCCTAACTATAAAAAAAAGTTCAAAGAAAAGTTGGACAAAATGCTGACCGCAGGTATCATTGAACCAGTTGAATAGTCAGATTGGATCAGTCCAATGGTCGTTCAGGAGAAAAAAAAGAGGAGAAATACGCATCTGTGTGGACCTCCGAAAACTAAACGATGCCTATGTTGATGACCCCTTCCCTACTCCCTTCTCTGATTAAATCTTGGATAGTGTGGGTGGCCAGGAGGCCTATTCCTTCACAGATGGATTCTCTGGATACCATCAGATTAGAATTGCAATAGAGGATCATAGTAAGACCACCTTTGCCACCGAATGGGGCTCCTTCCAGTACACGATCATGCCCTTCGGTCTTAAGAACACACTTGCTATATTTTCAAGGGTTGTAGTGGCCGTGTTCAAAGAATTCATCCATAAGTTATTGGAGGTCTAATTCGATGAATGGATGGTGTTTGGCTTAGTAAAAGATCATGTCTTGAACTTGCGTCGGAAGCACCATATCTCCCTAAATGTCAAAAAGTGTGTCTTCTGTGTTCCTTTTGGGATCTTGCTTGGACATATAGTCTATCAGCAGGGACTAATGGTTGATCCTACAAAGATAGTTGTAATTATCAACTTAGTAGCCCCTACAATGGAGAAACAATTGCGCTCCATTCTTGGCCACACAGGCTACTACAGAAAATTCATTCAAGGATATGCTCTAATCACAGCACCCATGGAATAGCTGCTAAGAAAATATGTCTCTTTTTTCTAGAATGATGAATGTCAAAAGAGCTTTGAACTACTCAAGGAGAAGATGATTTCTATGCCCATATTGATATTCCCTGACAGGTCAAAATAATTTCATGTACATGTTGATGCGTCAGGCATTGCCTTGGGTGCGGTCCTTATGTAGCCTGACACAGGAGATATTGATCATCTGGTTGCCTTTGCCAGTCGAAAAATATCAGGCGTCGAACGAGATTACTCTACCACTGAGCGCGAAGGACTGGCTATGGTGTATGCACTGCAAAAATATCGACACTATTTACTGGGTGGACACTTTAAGATGTTCACAGACCATTCAGATTTGAAATACCTGGTCAACAAGCTTGTGTTGGGGGGGAATTTGTCACTGGTTGTTGCTATTTAAGGAATATGATTTTGAGATCATTGTGAAGCTTGGGAAGTTGAATGCAGGCCCAGATCATCTGTCTCATATTGATACAGGGGAAGAACCCACTAACTTGGACGAAGGCTTACCCGATGTGCAGTTGTTTACCATTAAAATGGTGGATGATCACTTCGCTGATATCATTGAGTTCCTTACTACGGGTATGGCCCCTGTTGCGTATTTGGTACAACAGAAGGAGTTGGTTACCTGGGCAGCAGACTTTATTAACATTGCAGGACAGCTATACAAGCTAGGCACAGATGAAATACTCCGCAGATACATATTAGAACATGAACGACCCACCGTCGTCACAGAAGCCCACAAGGGATTCGCAGGTTGCCACTACGCAGGCAGGGCTACAACACAAAAGATTTTGAGGGCTGGCTTGTGGTGGCCTACCCTACATCAGAATTATTACACCTATTATAGAACGTGTGATACATGCCAATGAACCGGCCGACCCTCACGACGTGATGATATGTCATTACATCCCCAAATGGCCTTACAATATTTTGATAAATGGGCCATTGACTTTATAGGACCCATTAATCCACTAGGAAAGAAAATCGGTGCACACTACATTATCACTGCCACTGACTATGTCACACGATGGGCTGAGGCACAGGCCATAAAAGATTGTACCGCTGATACTGTTGCGCACTTCATCTTCGAGCATATTCTGACTAGGTTTGGTTGCCCAAAAATCCTAATGAGTGACAGAGGTACGCATTTTGTTAACCAAAAGATTCAATCTTTGAATGATGAATTCCAGATCCACCATGCCAAGAGTACACCATACCATCCCCAAGCTGATGGGGCGGTTGAAGCTTTCAAAAAAAATTTGGAGCAAGCATTAACGAAGGTTTGTAATTTCGATCGTAGTGACTAGGATATTCGCATCCCCTCGGTTCTATGGGCTTACCGACCAACCTGCAAAATGATGAATGACATGACACCTTTCCAAATGGTCTGTGGTAAGGAGGCCATCATGCCCATAGAATATGTTGTTCCTAGCCTATGCATTGCAACATTCAAAAATATGGCAGACTCTGATATCATAGAAGAACGCTTGGTGCAACTTGTAGCATTGGAAGAAGATCGGTTTATTGCTCAGTTTCAACAGCAGGTACAAAAAGCTAGAGATAAAGCCTGGCATGATCGACACATTTGCCAGAAGACATTTTTCGCAGGTGATCTTGTCTTGTTATATGACAACCAATTTATGAAACATCTTGGAAAATTCCGGCAGCATTGGCTTGGTCCCTACATAGTTCAGAAGGTTACGAATGGCAGAGCAGTCCAGTTAATCACCCTACGTGGTGACCTCCTCCTTGGCTTTGTCAATGGAGGTTGACTCAAACCATACCAGGATATGGATTATGGGGTCCACTAGTGCAGTTACTCAGGACGAGTCACAAGATTGTGTTGGGGGACTGTTGGAATGGGGTCTCCTAACAAGCTACGAAACTGGTCCATTTTGGTTATATTTTATTATATTTAGTATAGCGCAGGGGTTTTGGGACAGGTCAAAGCCCCGAACGCATTGTAATGGGTCAAAGGGTAAACTAGGGATCCGAAAACCATGGGTTACGGACCATAGGAATGTTAAAGATAGATTGTTATAAATAGAGAGGCATTTCGAATTGTAAGAGGTAGGATTTAATGAGCCATTGATGCGATCTATTATGTAAGCTATCTATTTGGGTTTTGGGGAATGGACTCGTGCTGGCTGTGTGCGTGGAGCTCCTAGTCTAGATGTGTGCGAACCCTACTGCTGTGTGCGTAGGTTGGGAATGGAATTGTAAGGAAAGAATGATGAATGAATGAATGCACAGGATTATTAGATCTGAATCTGTGAGTATTATTGAATAAATTTATGGCAATTACTGTGTTATGATTTTTTTGTCCTTTTGCTGTGAAGGTTTGTGTATTAAATGATTCGATCTATTCCGCTCTGGTTATATAATGCTGCAAAGGTCTGTGTATTGAATGACTAATCTAGATCTATTCCGTTCTGGTTCTATAATGTTGTATTGATGTTATGAAAAGCCTATAATTGTAGATCTAGTGCAGGTGGATGCAATTAGATACATAGTTAACCCTGCGAAGAGACAAGGTAATCTGAACAGAACGTAGCCCTGTTTGCCTTACCCTTCCTTTCTCAGGGTGTGGAAACCTGGTTCCAACACCCACCCATACTACTTTGGGTGAGACTGTGACCTAAAAAAGTAGGTCACTGCTGAAAGGGCCAGTAGTATAGGGGTTTGTTGGCAGACCTTGCACACCGAACCTGGGTCAGGACCCCTCAAGCCAACAACACGCTTCAGCCCCTTTGTAGTTTGTGCACAGTGATTTATGTGGTCCACTTCCTATTGTTTCTTTCTCTGGTTGCAAGTACTTCTTAAATTTCAATGATTATTTTTCCTGATGCACTTGGGTATATTTCTTAAAACTCAAGAGTGAATTTTTTAACATGTTCTTGGCCTTTAAGGCCTTTGTTGAGAAAAAATCTGGACATCAAATTCTTAAGTTAAGATCAGACAATGGCGGAGAATATGTTAACAAAAAATTTATCAACTTCTGCAATGAGCATGGAATTCAATTGCAACATACTGTTCCATATACTCCACAAAAAAATGGTGTAGCTGAAAGGAAGAATCACACCTTAAAAGAAATGGCTAATTGTATGCTTCAATCTAAAAGACTTGGTCTCAATTTTTGGGCAGAAGCCATTAACTATGCAAATTACATAGTAAATCACACTCCCACTAAGGTTTTAAAGAATATAACTCCAAAAGAAGCTTGGAGCTCAATCAAACCATATGTAAGTCACTTTCATGTTTTTGGAAGTGATGCTTGGGCCCATATTCTAGATGCGAAACATAAAGCCTTAGAACCTAAGAGTGAAAACTGTATTTTTGTTGGATATTCTGAAGATGTCAAAGGATATAGACTTCTTCAACCAAAAACAAAAAATATAATCATTAGAATAGATGTAAAGTTTGATGAAAATATATCGGCCTGTGAGCCTAGTTTGGTGGGTGTGCCACCTTTGGCCTGCGAGCCTGATTCAGCATATGTGCCACATCTCTCTCTCTCTCTCTCTTCTATTTTTAATAGAATTCCTTCTATTTCAGATGATGATAGCAAGGATTAAAATCCTCCTCCACCTCTTGAAATTGTTCCTTATACTCCATCGCTTCCAAGATGGGTCCGCTCTACTCGAAATGCAACAAGTTCTCTTGTAGGTGACCCTGCCGTTTGATGACGTACACGTTCTTAGTTCGAAAGAGATTCTTCCTTATTAGCTCAAGTTCCAGAAAAAATTGATCCATAAACCTTTGAAGAAGACTTTGGTCATCCAGATTGGGATGAATCTATGAATGAAGAATGTCGTTCCTTATTGGAGAATGATACTTGGGATCTTGTTCCTCTTCCAAAAGGAAGAAAACTTATTAGATGCAGATGGGTTTACAAAACAAAGTTTGGACCAGATGGAAAAGTGGATAGACATAAAGCTCATCTTGTCGATAAAGGATTGTCACAAGTTGAAGGCATTGACTATACTAAAACCTTCTCCCCTTTTGCCAAAATGAATTCTATCCGCCCTGTTCTTTCCCTTACTGCCTCCTTTAAATGGGAAGTCCATTAGATGGATGTTAAATCTGCCTTCTTACATGGAGATTTACATGAAGAAATCTACATGGAACAACCCTCTGGCTTTATCCAAAATGACTCTAGCCTTGTTTTTCTCCTTAGGAAGTCTCTCTATGGTCTCATACAAGCTCCTCGGACTTGGTATGCCAAAATGGATAAATTTCTGTTAGATAATGGCTTTTCTAGGTGTCATTCTGACAACACTGTCTACACCAAGAAAGTGGTAAGTCCTTCACTATCCTTGTTCTTTATGTTGATGATCTTATCCTTACTGGTAGTGATCCAAACCATATAAGCCATGTGAAGTCTAGCCTCAAAAATAAGTTTGAAATGATATATTTAGGACACTTGGATTATTTCCTTAGTCTTCAAGTCTTGCAATCCAAGAAAGGCATTACCCTCTCTCAGTCCAAGTATTCCTGTGATCTTCTACACCAATTTCACATGGAATATTGTAACCCAGCCCCTTCTCCCTTTCAGTCTAGAGTCAAGCTTTCAGTCACTTGTACTACCCCTGAAGTTGATGCTACCTTATATCGTCAACTTGTTGGTAAAATTTTGTATCTAACCCACACCTGTCCTAACCTTTCCTTTGTCGTTGGTCTTGTCACTCAGTTTATGCACCAACCTCATGAAAGTCACTGGAAAGTGGCTAAAAGAACACTTCGATATATTCTAGGTACAGTTCAGTTCGGGATTCATTACAGTGTAGGAGCATCTTCATTGTTGATTGGTTTCACTGATTCTGATTGGGCTAGTGACCCTGATGATCGAAAGTCTACTGTAGGATATGTATTCACTCTTGGTTCAGGACCTATTACTTGGTCTTGTAAGAAACAAAGTGCCATCTCTCTTTCTTCAATAGAAGTGGAGTATCGTGGTGCAGTTGAAGCCAGCAAGGAAGCCATGTGGCTTTGTCAGATCTTGTCTGAATTTAGTCTTCATCAGTAGCATCCAACTACACTTTGGTGTGATAATTGGAGTGCCATTCAGCTATGTAAATATCCAGTTCAGCATCAGTGTATGAAACACATTGAACTCCACATACACTTCATCAGAAATCTCATTCATGATCATGTTCTTGAAGTGCAGTATTGTCCAACCAATGATCAAGTAGCCAATATCTTTACAAAGGCTCTCACAGAAGCGAAGTTTACCAAACTTCAATCCATGCTTGGAGTTCAGGAAAGTTGAAATTAAGGGGGGATAGGCTCTAATGCCTCCTCCCTTCTCCTATTGTGTCACTTTTGTAAATCCTTCAATCCCATCCCAATTTGTTCTTAAGGGGGGATGTTAGGATATTTTGACACATAGGAAATAGGCTCTTTTGTGTCACCTTTGTAAATCCTTCAATCCTATCTCAATTTGTTCTTAAGGGGGGATGTTAGGATATTCCAACACATAGAAAATAGTTAAGAATAACTTAGTCTAGTGTAGAGTTAGGTAAAGTGTGTTTATTTACCATGTACATTTGTAACTTATAATCCGACGGTCACGATTTGTAGTGATCCGACGGTTATCTCTCACCTCATTATTAACGACACTTGATCTGTGGCTTAACACCCGATTTGTCCATGATCTCTATTTAAAGAGCATGGAGGGTCATTTGTCTGGTAACCGTTTATGAGAGAAACATATGTAACTTTTATTTTTATATTAATAAATTGCCTAAAGTGGTCACGTTGGCTCAGGCCATGGAATTTTTCCCTCTTTGAGGATTTTAACCACATGATTATACTGGTGCACTGATTTATGATCTGGTTGTGAGCGGTGACCTTTGGTTCTTGATCTAAGGAACTTACCCTGTAAATTCCTACAAGCCTTTCATGGGAGGAGACATCTGAGGAGATCTACAAAAAATCTGCTATATTTCAGCCTTCTACACTCATGTGCTTCATTTTGTAGTGAATCTTCAGCCCTAGGGCTTTAGATCCCATCTTGTATAGGGTGTATTTCTGAAAACCCTTTCTAGGTTTCTTGTAGGAGTTTGTATTAAGCCTAGATCTATATTGGGCATATCTTTTGAGGCATATAACAGCCCTACATCTTTTGTACATTATTTTGCTGTAGTAGTATGTTTATAACTGTGTTGTAGCAATCTTCCAACATTTTGTATTGTAGCAACAATTCAGATTTAGGAGTGATTGCTTATGGGAGGGTTGTTTCCTCATTGTATATGATTCATGCCTCACTATTATGTATTGATTTGATGATATAATATGTTAGGGTCCTATAATAATAGGGTTTATAAAATTTTGAATTGAATTTGATAAGTGTTGTACATACCTTGATTTCTGCAAATTGTTTTCCCATATTTTGAAAAAATGAAAATTAATAAAAAATCAAAAAGAGGGTAAAAGTCCTAAAAGAAAGATCAAAGGACTTAGAAAAATATAAACCCCAAAAGAAAAGAAAGGAAATAAAACCTGAAAGTGAGCAAGTACAAATGCCACTACTTTCTTTTACTTCAAAGAATAATGATTATGTACAGAGTGTCAATAAATGCCATAATCCATGATCAGTTAAACAATTTAATCTTATGTTTTAGATAGGGAATAAACATTTGTCAAACAGTTTAAACTTGACAAATCAATAGATAGGTAGAGAATAATGAGGAGCTCAACTGTCTAATCTAAGCCCTCGGATGAAATAAGGTAGATTTAGATATTTTTATGCTTTGAAAGAAAATGTTTTAAGGTTGCAAGCCTAAATGCACCTGCAAAATGAAGAAAAAATGTTAGAAATAAATTTGGGTAGGTAGAAAGCAGTGGAGCAATCATATAAATAATACACCATTGAGAAAAATCACTAATTTCCCCTCCCCTGTGAGTATTCAGTATTCTAAGCTATCAGTCAAATAGGCTCAGAGCATTTCTCTGACTTTTGTTGGGACCGGACCCAAGGCTCTATGACTGGTTAGTTAAAAATATTGAGTTCTTATGTTAAATTCTCATTTATCATCATTTACCCTTCATTTATACATAAAACCCATTTTTCCTAAGTAAAGACACATTCTTACTTAGTAAAATTAAAATCCCAAATAATTAACTTCATCCCTTCAGAAGCATTCATAAAAACCCACAAAATCACATTTATCCTAAGTATTAGTGAAAGAAATATAAAAATGAGCAATGCTTGATTTTGTACTATACTTAGAGAGAATGTGTATTTTGTTTTACACTACCCTTTCATATTAACCTTTAACATATTTTATTAAATCCCTAAGAAATACCATCCCTTATTTATTAATTTCACTATATCTAAGTACCCCAAAAAACCACTATTATAAACTTTTGACCAAAGTCTATTATCCCATGTGCGTAAATGAAAAACCCAAAATATAAAGCCCTTTGGTCTAAAAGATTATCATTATTCTAATGTATCTCGCCCCTAAATTTTTTTAAACTATCCAAATGGTTGAAAACTATATAAATACAATATATAAACCCACCTGCTTATGTTTTATTAAAAACATTTAACAAATGTTTTAAATAAAAAAACGATTAAATCCACATATACCATCATTAAAACATATCATATATGTTTTATATCATTTACCCCTTGGCCATATTATAAATGTTTAAACCTATCATAAAACCCCGCCACATATTAAACCATAGCCACTTATGTATAAAGCCCACTCCCATGTATACATTTTATTAAAACCATGTATTATATGTTTTAAAACTTTAACCCTTAGCTATATCATAAAGGTTTAAACACATCCTAACCCTTTCGCTTATATAATTAAAGCTCGGTCCCACCTTTCCACTCCAATTCAACTCTTGACACGATCACGACCGTTCACTTCAAACCTTTTGATTTGATGGTCGACGTTTGATATCGCATAGATTAGATGCACGATGGCCCCAATGAAAAAGCCACGCAAAATGAGTGGTTTCCCAGCAACCCTTCCCCTCCACGTGGCCTCTCCTAATTGGATCGCATGGGTTTTGTTTAAAACCTTTTACCACTAAAACTCCACGCGATAACCACCGGTTTTCCATTCGTTTAATTTTTGAAACCACCTTCCCGCCTGATCGTGACTCACATTCAATGCTGATCAATGCAAATTCATACACTTTGATAAAACCTTGGTTAATACGTTAATTCATTTATATGTCGTGTTTAACCATTGTTTTTGCCTTCCTGACTATGTAAGCCTGCAAAAACCCCTGATAGCCATTTTAATGCCCAAAACCTCCGAAATCACCAAATAAACTTGTAAAGGCTCTAGATGAACCGCTGAAAGCCTTCAATTCAACAAAGAACCTCATAAACCTTTCCATAAAATAATACCTGCAGCATACCAGGTATTTTTCTCATAATTCAACCTGCAATCAAGTTGGAAAACCATTTTCGAAGAAAGGAAAATAGTTTAATTTAAGAAATTAATCAAGAACATTGCCCAAAAGGTCCCAAAAACAGGCTAAACTCTGGAAAATTTTTCCCAAAGACCCTTTTAGCCGTTGCGCACCATTTTTTAGGAAATTATCAGTTTTTCACAGTTATTGATCAATTTCAAGCTCTAAAAGGCTAGAAATCCTCTGCAAGTGCCCTAATATTCTATAAATCCTTTTTCAATAGAGTTTTAGCCCATTTTGCAGTCAAAAAACTCAGAAAACCCCTATTTTATGTTTTATACAAGTTTTGAAAGCCTCAGAACTTATTTGAGAAGCCTAATTGAGCATAAAATATAAAAAAGACATTCTGTTTTGCTAAATTTTCCCAATCAAGCCTCTGTTATATTAAAATTGCCTCTACAAACAGTTTAAACTTGTAGAAGCCAATCAAGATGCCTAAAAAATAGAGTGTAAGTAAGCCTGAAGGTTCTAAAACTCCTAAACCTACTCCTGCCATGAATCCAAATACTTCAACTGTAGTCAACCCATTACAACCCCCATTTGTTGATATTGAGCATATTCCCCTAGATTATATTGACTACAAAATAACTGATCCTATAGTTGAATTCAACCTGTTAGATATCCACAACTGGTGTTTTGAAAAATCTCTAGATGATCATGAAGAAGTTCAAATTTGGGAATCCAATCTGCAAAAATATGTAGTCCCCCTAACTCACCCTTGTCAAGAAATTATCAGACTATGTCACCAGTACTACATTCCTGAACAAAGAGCTATTTTGAATGCAAATAAAGAGGTTGTATTTACCATCACTGCAGAGTCAATAAACCAAATATTGCAGCTTCAACCAGACCCTCAAGCAGTACCTTTGTCTATTGAAGCCCTCACTAAGCTATACATTGGCTTAGACTTTCCTAAAAGGTTTATGATTTTTCAGACTTTTATTCCCCTGCATGTTGAAATTCCCAAATTAAACCCTCCATATTCAACTTCCAAATTCCCTGAAGGTTCAAGGCATGTAATTTCCATGCTTTCCTTCATACTTGGGTATTTCACTAATGAGCACATTAATGAGTCAATCTTGGGATTTTTGTCCACCTTTTCTCCAGGTTAGCCACCTTCAGTTATATTTTACTATGTTGGTTTCATTGTTGATAGTATTCACTATCAATTGACTAATTTGCAGCTGGAAGGAGTATTCAGATATACCTCCTATATTTTCCACTTGTTTCTATTCTTTCAATCAGAGAGCTTTCCAATTTCAATTCAAAAGTTGGATATAGAAGGAAAACCTCTATCAGTTATCTTATGGAAATCCATACTCAGCAAAGAAGGCACAAAATTCAATTATTCAGAGTTTGCAGAGTTTTTTTTACATCCATTGATCACCATCTTGACAAAAACAGAGCAACCTAGAATCATTGAGGAAATGAAGAAAATATTGCAGCTATCAGAGTAGAGAAAAGTGTGTGATTGGTATTTATATGAGAAATTCACTGAAATTAGAGTTTTTGGTTCTAACTTGTTGCCTTACAAGTTACCTAAGCATCCATCAATGAGGATATTTGCCTTAGAGTACATTAGGCATATCCTAAATTCAGATTCAATTAATTTCATGGCAGCCAAAAATAAGACCCAATTCAAACTCAAAAATAAAATTGGGCCTTTCATATGTAATCACAGAGATGCAGAAAAGGAAGCAACAAATCAATTACTAGAATATAAATTAGAAGAAAGCTTTCCATGGAATTATGATCCCCAAGGGATCTTAAGTAAACTAAGGGTAAAATGTAAACTGAGACCCTTTATCGATGAGTCAAAGCCAGAAATAGAGAAGTTTGCTAATCAAATTGAGTAGGTTGAAAACACTTTAATAAAAGCAGTTAACCAAAGGAATACTAGTCACACTTTGGAAATTTCCAAATAGCCAGAGACATCCACTAAGAGAATCAAAGAAGAGGGAGCTTATACTGCAGAGACTACAACAGAAACAAAGTTTAAGATCATTTACAACAAGAGGCCAAAATTGGATACAACAGCTAAAGGTAAAGTAACAATAGATGTTGAAGAAACACAACCCTTGAATACCAACACTGCACAGGCAGAGACCAATGTAGCCACTGTAATCATCAATGAGCCAAATCAGAATCAAGAACAATTGAATAATGAAGATGCACAGATAATGGAAAGGAAACAAAGTATGGATACTTCTTCCTCACATTCAGCTCAGGAGAAGGATTTAGATATTAAGGAAAAATACAAGCAAATCAAATTGAAGAATGAGGAAATCAAAACTGAAATATATTCTAAGTTTTTGAAGAAAAATCCAGGTAATCAAAACATATTCCTATCAACATTTGATTATTCAACTAAAAAATTGATTATGTCAGTATTACAGCCCACAGTATCAGTGCCAAAGACAGTTGTTGACTACAAAAAAGTTGATATGGAAGTAGCTACAAAAAAATCCATGAATTGGATCAAATTGAATTTCATAGGAAAGCCTTAGATATGCTCTATTCCATAGTCACAACAAAATATATGAGTTCTCATATTCTTCAAAATACCATCTCTAATATGCAGGACCAAATGAAGATGGATAAAGCTTCATTATATGTAAAGGATCTAAGGATAAAGGCCTTAGAAGATTTAGTATTGCAGGTATGATATGATCCTACAAACATCAAAGCAGCAGAAGTGTTGATTAAAAAGAAAAATGAGGATATAGCTGCCTCGAGGAAACAACTCAAGCTTCCTCAAAGTGAGCAACCTCAGACAAAGGAATTTTTACAGGATCAAAAGGAAAAATATAAAATGATGAGTTTTATACTTCAACTGACAGCTCAAATTAAGGAAATGGAAGTACAGATGGACCAAGTTGTCCAAGAAAATGAGTCATTTAAACCAGTCATTCCTACAGTAATCCTAGTCATCAAAGCAGCAGTGCCTTCAACTTTAGGAGAAAAGTTGGGACCCAAAGAGCCACTGGCCACTGTAGTGCCAGTTGTTAGACTCCTATACCAATAGGTGTCATTTTTCATGATTGTCTTGATTGAACTATGGAATATGTTCAAACCTTTTTCTTGAGCAAAGGTGTTCCATATTCTTGAAAAACCAAAAAATCAAAAAATTTAAAAAATGTAAAGAGGGTATACCCTAAAAGAAAATCAAAGGGTAAGAAAAATAAATTGGTCAAGAAAATGAAAGAAATGAACCCCAAGCAAAAAATAGACCAAGGAAAGTGTGCAAATCCAAATGCCACTACTATTTCATTTTTGTAATAAAGCAATTGTGTGCAGCTTGTCAAACTTTTGCCAAAATTTATGAAGAGTCAAACTGTTTAAACTTGACTCATTCATGTTTCAATTTCATGTTGTAGAATAGAGAATAAATATCTGACCAAACAGTTTAATCTTGGCAGATAAGTAGATAGGTAGAGTTAATAAAAGGTGCTCAACAGTTTAATTTGAGCCCTTGGATGTAATAAGTTGAGAATTAGATAGAATTTCCATGTAAAAGAAAAGAAAATTGATAAGGGTTTGCCAGTCTAAGTGCACCCTAATAAAGAAGAGAAAATGGTAGTGTAAAGTAGATAGGGTAGGTAGATGGTGTTGCAAAGTTTCATGTGATGAATGATGCTGCTAAATGTGTTTAATCCTTTACTTTCATCATAAGTACTGAAGCAGAAAATACATTGGAAAATTCACAAAAAGCAAAGTCAAAATCATTAACTTCCCACATCACTTTCTCCCTAAGAGTTTTACTAATTTCCCCAAAGTGCTAAGGTATTTGAAGATTAAAGGGGCTCAAGGCATTTCCTTGACTTTTGAAAGGACCGGACCCTCAGCCTAATGATCAAAAAGATCTAAGTACTTGAAGTTATTTATCATTATAATCATTCACTTTTAATCTTTTCCTAAGTAAAATTCTATTTTACTTAGGAAAATCATGCAAATTTCCATAATAATCCCTCAAAATTACTTGCTATTCTATGTTTAAGTGTTGAAATTGAGATGATGCAATTTACTTCAGAAATCTTCACTTTCCTAGTTGTGTAAAGTATTTTGAGTTTCCCTTGTCCCTTTGTCATATTAACATCTGATTTATTTATTAAATCCTTAATAAAAATACCTTATCCTATTGTATTTAACTCCTCCTATGTAATATCCCCAAAACCTTCTTATTATAGATTTTTAGCCAAAGTATTTAATTCCATATGTTTGAAATAAAATCCCTAATTACAATACCCTTTGGTTAAAAACATATCCTTATAAACTATCCCCGCCCCTATGGTTAATAAATTGCATTAATTTATTACCATATAATAAAAATATTGAAAGGGTTTTAAACATATGTTTTATGTTTTAAACGGAAAAATGAATATAATCCGAAGTTTTAATTTAAACCAAAGCTTCGAAAACCCATGAGCCTCCGTGACCCATCCCCTTGGTATTTTAATTCCGCCCAACACCCTAACCATGGTTAAAATTCTCAAAAGCCAAACTCTAAACTATGGTTTATAAACCAATAACCCCGCCGCAACCGTGATTAAACAATGGGATTAATTAATCACCCGGATTAACTAATA
Source organism: Pinus albicaulis (assembly GCA_034641835.2). Taxonomy (NCBI): domain Eukaryota; kingdom Viridiplantae; phylum Streptophyta; class Pinopsida; order Pinales; family Pinaceae; genus Pinus; species Pinus albicaulis. The sequence continues at coordinate 47,072,603 of CM076579.1, forward strand.
ACCAGCTTTCCGCCAATCAAATGCCTCCCGGGATAGTTAATTAAATGATTAATTATTTTAAATACCCGTCGGGCCCGCACATTAAAACCCCCGCCAACTTCACGTCCCGTCAACCGTTGGATCGCCCCCCCGAAGATCGACGGTCCACGATAATTCCGCTGACTGTCTCCCGTCTGAAGGTTAACGCGTGGGAGCGCGATGGTTTCCAAATAGTGCTCTGACCACGTGTCGATCGCTTAATGGAATCGCTGCCTCCCCGCGGAAAACCGCCTGCTCCCGAAAGCGGTGCGGAATTTACCGCTTACCGCCCGACCCCGGTGACGCATCCATCGTACATCAGTGACGTCATCCCATAAAAATAATAAAAATTCCCCCCCGTTTGAATTTTCCGATAAAACAAAACATTCACGTCTTTTTCGTCATTTTGTACGCCAGTGAAAGAAAACGCCTTCCAGCAGATAAATTCAAAATTCGAATTTGTGAAGTCCACTTACCTTATCCTTTCGAAGAAGATTGCAGACAAGCCTCTCAGAAGATTATCTACCTTAGCCGGCACCTATCCAAACGTTGTTTTCTCCAAAAACAGGTATTTACCCTAAATTCAAACTGAACTCTGTTGAAATCTCGGCTTTCCTTTTTTCCTTCACTGAAACAGAGTTAGAATTAATTACTAGTTCATTCCGTGACCTCGAAAACTGTAATTGAATTACTAAATCTGCAAATGGACCCGTTTTTCCCGTGAATTTACTCAATTCCTCACCATTAGCCAAATTTCCATTTTTCCACAAGAACCAAAATGGGAGTTCCTGTAGCCTTGAATGATGCTCCATTTTGAACTTGGTCAAAACCTCACTCCCTTGTCCATTGGGGAATTGCTTGAAAAATCTACTCGGTTGTCCCCTGAAGAGGTAATCAGAAGATCACATCCTTGGATAAACAGTCTTAATACTAGTCATAAGATTTTTTTACTCCAATATTGTTATCAAATCTATTCAAACAGAGGTTAGAAAGCATAACAACTAAAGAGTATCAATGGTTAAAGTGTATCAGGTAAAAGTCAGTGACAGTTAAGATGAAGTTACAGAGCAGTCAAAGGTAAACAGTAAAAGTAAATACAGAAGGCAGTAAAATGGTAAAAAGAGATGAGAATACTTTCACCAATAGTGAGGTTTGTCTAAAGTGAAAGTAAAACAGTCAAAAGAGCAAGAAAGTAAAAAGATGAAAAAACATAACAAGAAGGAACATTTTTGCAGAAATTCCATATTTTAGTCATAGTTTTACAGAAACTATTGTGATCAATCCAATATTAATTTTACAAAACTGACGGAGGTTTATGTTCTTAAGAGGGCCATCTACAAAAACCTCGCTCACGTTTCTAACATCCATTATGGTTTTGGAAATATTAAACAATGTTGGAAAGCACGTTTTGCAGAAAATTCCTGTTAAGTCATCATTTTGCAGAGAATATTGTGGCCAATCCGAAATACATATTACAAAACTGAAGGAGTTTTTTGTTCCTAAGAGACCCGTCGAAAAAAACCTATCTCATTTTTTGGACATTGAGTTTATACTGAGAGATAAATGCACATCTTTAGAGGCTATTTTTCACTCTGTAAAAATATGTTTTACACATCGTTTTGCAGAGCCTATTGTGCACAGCTGGAGAGAAATTTTAGGACAGTGAAAGAGGTTTATCTCACCAACATATTTATATACAATAACCTCTTTCACTTTTTACATATCTATTACGGATTGAGAAATATAAAGGTATCATTTGACCCCAAATTTGCATAATTGTTGGAGCAGAATTGCACAAAGAAAGGAAGCAGTTAGTGACTTGGATGCCTCATCATCAACTAAGAGTTGGATCAAATTCAAATTATCCTCTTTGTCATCACCTATCCATAAAAAATAGTGCCAAATAGATGAATTAGTTTGAGTGTCCTTTACTTAAGTTCTATTTATGTAAAATAGTTGGAGAGATTTGTGAACTAATCTTGATATTTTTTCAAGATATTTTAGTTTAGAATTTGTATAAATACTTCACTCTTGGAAGTATTTTGGGTGGATTCTACTACTTGGATGTGACATTGATATTTTTGGAATAAAATTTTTTTGGAGAAATTTATTTGTGGCTTTCTGGATGACAATTTGAAGCTCAGGACTTTTTGCAGGATTCATGTGTCGGACTGAAGTTCAATAAGTCTTTCTATCTTATGTCTTAAGTTTTATATCTGTTTATATTATCATCGTGTCCATTTCTAAATAATTGACATAAAAGAATAGATCAGAATTTACTTAATTGTACTCTGATTTCAATTGTGATTATTCTAAATGTTTTCCTCTAAATTAGTTATAAGCAACGAATTCTTAAATGCTCTTGCTTCGCTAATTTAAACATTTTGATTATTATGATAAAGAATTCTTCACTGCTCTTTATTTGTAATCATTTCATTTCTTTCTTTTGAACATGTTGAAATATTCTTAACTGCCTTTCATCCCTTCAAACCCATTCCATCCACTTTAAATTCTAAAAATTGTTCTATGTTTGGCTATCTTGCCCTGCAAAGCCATCTTGTGTATAGAATAGAAATCCAATAAAGCCATCCTTTGACTCCATAGCCCAATGGCCTAAAAATATTCAACCTTGCCCTTAGTTAGCGAATTCCACCATTTTCAAATAAACTCTTGGATCTATAACTAGCCTAAAACTTTCTAAGAACAAAGATAAATCATAAAGAGAGAGCCCTCTCTGGATACAGATTGGCTAGATTCTGTATCTGAAGGTTGGTTTGTGGTTACCTCGGGTATACTTTCCTTTTCCACAACTTCAAGGAAAACCTGAGTGATAACACCAACGACTTCTCTAACAACTTCAGTAACTAAATCCTCTACAAAAGTGCTGCCACCTACATATGAAAGTAGTCAAATAGTAAAATCAATGGAAGAGATGTCCTTGAAGACCAATGAAATCAACAGATTGAAAAAAATAATTGAAAATATTGAGAATACAAACAAATCAACTAATATAGATGCTAAAATACATGAGAAAAATGCCCACAGATTGGGTGAAGAGGTAAAGAAGCTCCAAAAAGAATTAACTCTCAAGGATCAGATATCATATATTAAAAATTACCTATGGAATAATGTAATTGAAGCCATCCATGATGTTTGGCCTTCGATTCAGGTATTTTTTTAGCAGAGAGAGTTACCATTGGCAGCCCAAGAAGAAATCCAAAAGACACAAGCTGATTTAGCTGATAAACTAGAACAGGATGTAAGGTTAATAAATTTCCTCAATAGAAAGATTATACAGGAACTTGAAGAATTAAAAATCAATGACAGGACAACAACTATCCTAGAAATTAGGAAAGTTACCACCAAAAGAAATTTAATGAGGCAGCTTGAAGAGAAATGTGAAGGAATGAATACTACTATCACTATATTCATGGTTAAATTTACAAATTTAAGGCAAAAGGGACTTTCTAATATCATGGTTATAAATGATAAGTTAATGCCTCAAAATTATTATGACAAGAAGATAAGATAACATGCCAAGGAGCAAGTGAACAAGCCAATAGGTCAAGGTATTCCCACAGGAAAAGTATTGTTAAAAAGTTTTGAAGATTTTTTTTATTTTCAGTATGAAATCAAGAACTTATTTTTCATCAAGCCCACATTTGCTAAGTACACTAAGGCTGATGAGAATTTTAGGAAACTCAAGAATATTCTAATTCCTAAAAATGAGGATTAGCAAGCATTGACTGATTTGCTATGAAGAAAGAAATACAAGAAAATGAAGAAGAAAAAATATGTTTGCTGATTTCACTGTCAAAATAAATTTTACAGCAGAAAGCACTTTAACTAAAGGTTAAAGAGTATCCAAAATGAAAGAGTATAAGTGATAAAGAGTATCATTGAAGGCAAGTTAGATTCTGAAAAATATCTAAAGAGCCAGCAAAGATGTTAGGTCCCTATATTACTAGTATAGTCCCTTATTGTTGTTAGTGTAACCCCCTTATTGTTATTATTGTACCCTTGTAACCCCCATTTTATTATTATTGTGCCCTTAAATTATTATTGTGCCAGTCGGCTAGGATTACATTGTGGCCCACTAGGATTACATTATGGCCCCATGGACTCCTATATATAGAAAGGAGGTTTTGTAACTGGATCATCCAAGATTTGTTCATTTATGTAATGTATTGGAGGTTGCCCCCTCGAAGTGGCTTATTTCTAAGGCGTTGATATCTCTTTTCTTCTATTTTTGGAGCTGGTTACACAACATTTGGTATCAGAGCTTTGGATTCTAGGGTTTCGCTGCTCCAAAAAGTTCATCGTGGCATTTGTGCTATAATTTTTTTTCTACGAAGTTTCAGAAGCTGAATTTTTTAGGGTACGAAGCTGAAATCGTGAGGAATATTGTCTAAAAATTTCAGATCTTGGTTCGAAATGTTTTCAGAGATATCATCTGTGGAAGTTAGGTATTTTTTCAAGCTCCTAAACAGTTCATCGTGGCATTTGCACTATAACTTTTTTTCTACAAAGGTTCGTACCTAGAATGCAATGTGTATGGTGCGAAGCCGAAACTCGAGGGAAATTCTTCAAAAATTTCGTAGCTTGGTTCGCAATATTTTTGGAGATATGATCTTTGAAGGTAGTGCTTTTTCAGGCTCCTGAATTGCATCTCAAAGCGGTGATCGTGGGAAAAGTTCAATAAATCTCTCTCTGGGCATCGGATTGGAGTGTCGTAAAAATTGGTCGCAAGTACACATACTTTAGTTTCTTCGCTATCAATTTTAGAGACAAAGGACGAAACAGTGATATGTGGCAAGTCATACAAGTTCGCTCTACTGAACCAGTCCATAATTAGGTCATTGTGGGAGATTGGACACAACTTTGTATTGGAGAATCCAAATCAGGTCAGACCTGTAGAATTCGAAAGATAATTCAGAGAGCTACATCAGTACCAAAATTCAAATATTGAATGGCCGCAATCACAGAGATATTCTACCTTCAATATAGAGCTCCTCAAAAGCAAGTAAAAGGTGTATATTTTATTTCTCGAATTGCATAAGTTTTGTTTGAAGAATCAAGTTGAATTGATTCCAAGGGCATATTGTAGAATAGATATCAGTATTGGATTCTAAAATGGCCCCTAAAAATAATTCAACTCCCATCAAGCCTTTAGAAGGCTCTACTATGACTCATGAAGACAAATAATGGCAACATGACATATCAAAATTACAAGAGCAAGTGCAACAAATTTCACTCTCACAAAGAGCAACCAAAAATGAAATTGAAGTTTTGAAGAAAGGTGTGGAAGCGAAGATGGATGGCATGGAAGCTAAGATGGAAAACATGAAGAATGATCTAAAAACATACATCTAAGGTTTGACGAAATGTTTCCTAATGGTGAAAAGATAGTAGAATAACCTCATGATGAGAACAAAATAAATGTTAATCGTGATTTCATAAACTCTAATTTTGGTGGGAAGAACCACCATATTCCAAAGATGGATATGAGGAAGTTTGATGGCAAGGATCTCGTAACATGGATACTACAGATGGAGCAATATTTTGATCTCAATAATGTGCAAAACACACAAAAGGTATGTATTGCAACTTTAAATTTATGAAAAAATACATTTGTATGGTATCGATGGCTTTACTCCCGTAAAAACATTTTCACTTGGTCAATGTTTACGGAGGAAATGATAGCACATTATGAGGATACGAAGAGAAACACCTTCTTTAGCCAATTGATAAATCTCAAACAAAAGGGTTTAGTGGGGAAGCACATTGAGGACTTCCAAAAATTGAATATAAGGGTGATTGATATTCTAGAGGAACACAAGATCGATCTCTTCATAGGCACTTTAAAGGATAACATCCAACATGAAGTTCGTGTTTTGGAACTTGATTCATTGGAGAAGGCATTCAGGTTGGCAAGAAAAATTGAATGTAAAATTATGGCGACAAGGAAGCCTACCACTCACTTCTATAAAGAAGGAAGTGTTGCTACACCTAGATTTCCATAACCTACAAGGTTGACACCACAACAATTGGAAGAAAAAAGAGCAAAAGGGATTTGCTACAGTTGTGATAGAAAATAAACTAAAGGTCATAGGTGTGCTGAGAAGAAATTATTTTATATAGATTGTGAAGAGGAAGAAGAAAATGAACAAGAAGAGGATATACACCAAGAACCAAGCCTAGAAGAAGAAAAAATGAGTCCGACCATATCATGTAATGGATTGGTAGGAATTACCACTCCTCAAACTCTCAAGATAGAAGGACATATCAAGAAGAAAAAGGTAATAGTGTTGATTGATTCGGGTAGTACCCATAATTTTATTCATTATAAGGTAGCCAAGGAATTGAATTGTTTCCTATACCCAGCACCAGAATGTCAAGTGATGGTTGCTAATGGAGGAACTATAAATTTCTCTGGAAAATGACATAATATCAAGCTAACCATGGGGGAATATGTATTGATTAGTCCAATGCTTTCCATTCCTATGGGAGGGGCTGATGTTGTACTAGGAGTACAATGGTTACAATCTTTGGGGACTATAGCTTTTAATTTTCAAGAAATTTTCATGAAATTTTTTTCAAAAGGAAAGGAAATTGAATTACGAGGTATTGCAGGGAAGCCGAGAAAGATAATAAGCTCTAATGTTATGACAAAGCTTCTAAAGAAAGAACAACGAGGCGTAATTGCACAATTATGCTCACTAGAAGTTCCAAGGTGTTTGAAACTTCCAAAGGACTCCCACCTATTCGTGATCATGATCATGCTATTCATTTAATTCCAGGAAGTGTTCCTCCAAACATCAGGCCTTATAGATATCCTTACTTCCAAAAGAGTGAAATTGAACGTATGATTCAACCTAGTCAAAGAGCGAAATGTTAGAGGTGGGTATAATTCAACCTAGTCAAAGTTCTTTCTCTGCTCCTATAGTATTGGTGCATAAGAAGGATGGATCATGGTGCATGTGTCCACATTATAGGGAGCTCAATAAGCTCACTATTAAAGATAAATTTCCCATTCCTGTGATTGATGAATTATTGGATGAATTACATGGAGCAATTTATTTTACCAAGTTGGATCTTTGTTCAGGATATCATCAAATTAGAATGAAGATTGAAGATATTCCGAAATAGAATTTCGAACTCATGAGGGTCATTATGAATTTTTGGTCATGCCTTTGGCCTTACCAATGCACCTTCTACATTTCAAGAGTTGATGAATTCCATTTTCAAACCCTTCCTTAGAAAATTTGTGCTAGTATTTTTTGATGATATACTAATCTACAGTAGGTCTTGGAAGGATCATGTTCAACATGTTGATAGGGTGCTCAAACTATTGGAGGAGAAACAATTATATGAAAAAACATCCAAATGTTTCTTTGGAGTAAAAGAGGTGGAATATCCGGGTCATATTGTATCTCACAAGGGTGTTAAGGTAGACCCTAATAAAATTAAATCCATTAAGGAATGGAAAGTCCCCACAACCATAAAGCTGTTGTGAGGATTTCTCGAGTTAACAGAGTATTATCACAAGTTTGTTAAGAATTATGGGAGAATAGCAGCACCTCTAACAACATTATTGAAGAAAGATGCATTTTCATGGACTCCTGGAGCAACTAAGGCCTTTGAACATCTTAAAGAGGCAATGTGCCTAGCACTGGTCTTAGCTATGCCAGACTTCACAAAAACCTTTATCAGAATGTGATGCCTCGTAAAATGGAATTGGTGTGGTTTTAATGCAGGAAGGAAGACCCATTTCTTTTGAAAGTCGTCCAATCAAAGGAAAGTATTTACATAAACCTATTTATGAGAAGGAAATGTTAGCAATACTACTTGCACTAAAGAAATGGCGAACTTACCTAATGGGAATACACTTCAAGGTAAAAGATGATCATGATAGTCTTAAACACTTTTTAGAAAAAAGACTATCGTCAGAAGAGCAGCAAAAATGGGTCACAAAGATTTTGGGTTATGACTTTGAAATAATCTACAAAAAGGGAAAGCTTAATGTTGTTGCAGATGCACTCTCAAGAAAGAATGAAGAGGTGGAAGCATTGCTTTGTGCCATTTCTATTATCCAACCAGATTGGATAACTGAACCAAGAGATGAATGGAAGAAGGACAAAGATGTATGGACACTAATTCAAAAGTTGCAGCAAGATCCTAGTACATCTGATACATTTAGTTGGAAAAATGATTCCTTATGGTACAAAGATCGCTTATATCTTTGTAAGAATTCCCAACTAAAACAAAGATTCTTCTGGAATTGCACACTTCTCCTTTAGGAGGACACTCAGGATTTTTAAAAACTTACCACAGGGTGAAGAAAGAATTTTTTTGGGATGGCCTTAAATCCGATATTCAAAAGTTTGTGGCGGAATGTTTGGTTTGCCAGCAGAATAAAGTGGAAACAATTAAGACCCCAGGACTTCTACAACCTTTATCCATTCCAAGTCAACGTTGGGAGGAGATTTCAATGGATTTTATCACGGGTTTACCTAAGTCCGAAGGAAAGAGTGTCATCATGGTGGTAGTTGATAGAATTACCAAGTATGCACACTTTTGTGCATTATCTCATCCATTTAAAGCAAGTACGGTTGCTACTACATTTATGGACATAATTCAAAAGCTACATGGAAGCCCAAGGGTTATTGTGAGCGACAGAGATCCCATTTTTACTGGAAATTTTTGGACGGAGTTATTTTCTTGTTTGGGTACTCAGTTAGCTCATAGCTCATCTTATCATCCTCCATCTGATGGTCAAACTGAGATAGTAAATAAATGTTTGGAAGGATATCTTCGTTGTTTTGTATCTGATAAACAAACACAATGGGTCAAGTGGTTACCTCTTGCTGAATGGTGGTATAACACTTCCTTCCATACTGCAGCAAAAATTACCCCATTTATGGCACTTTATGGATATCATCCACTATCCATCACATCATCTTTAAGGGAAAATTCGAAGGTTCAAGCAGTGGGAGATCACATCGAGCATCAGCAAGAAGTTCTCCAACTCTTAAAGGATAACCTGAATTTGGCACAAAATCGAATGAAACAATAGGCAGATCAACATCACAGTGAAAGAAGTTTTGATGTAGGAGATTGGGTATTTTTACGGCTATAACCATACAAACAAATGTTCCTCAAGCAAGCAAAGAAGGATAATAAATTATTACCAAAGTACTATGGTCCTTACAAGGTGTTTGTAGGTCTTAACCCTGAACAGAAATTATCTACACATGAATCTTATAACAGAAAATAAACAATAGCAAGAGCATAAAACATAAAATAGATAAACACAGAGATTTTCCCATGCATCCCAAATCGGGACGACCAGCTTGATTTTTCATTATATTCCTTTTAGTGTTACAACACATATATATACATGCCGAAGGAAAGAATATAACACATACCCAACATTCTCCCACTTGTTGTTTTCTTTCCATAGGGGGCCACAGGAGAGGTTAGTCATTGGCCCAATTCTTCAACACCCATTGTTTCTCTACACCAAGAGAATTTCTGAGTGCTCACAGACTTTGTCAATGCATCTGCAACATTCTTCAAAGTGTCCACCTTTACCAGCAACACCCTTTTAGCCTCAACCATATCTCTAACAAAGTGATATTGAACATCAATGTGTTTTTTCTTTGAATGATAAGCAGGGTTCTTAGCCAAGAAAATTTCACTTTGGCTATCACAGTCTATCCTTATAGCTTGCTGTACCAACCCCATACTTGAACACAATCTCTGCAACCAAACTGCTTCCTTGCTTGCATGAGTGGCTGCTATGTATTTTGCCTCTGTAGTTGAAAGAACCACTACAGACTGTCTTTTACTCATCCAACTGACTGCGCCTCCAAATAGGCTAAACACATACCCACTTGTAGATCTTCTTTGGTCCAGATCTCCAGCCCAGTCTACATCAACAAAACCATGAATGTCCAACATTCTTTCCAATCCTGGTCTTCCTTGGTAGCACAAGCCATAATCACTAGTGCCACGTAAATATCTGAAAACCCGCTTCACTGTTGTCCAATGCTCCTTTCCTGGGTTTGACATAAACCTGCTCAATACTCCCACTGAATGTGCAATGTCTGGTCTAGTACAGACCATTGCATACATCAGGCTACCCACTGCACTTGCATATGGAACACGAGACATATACTCCTCTTCTTCTTGTGTCTTGGGACACTTTTCAGCAGACAGCTTTACACCTACAGGAATAGGAACATTCACCGGTTTACTATCCTGCATATTGAACCTCTGCAATATAGTCTCCACATACTTCCTCTGGTTTAACCAGAGCTTCCTCTTTGCCCGATCTCTCTTAATTTCCATGCCCAAAATATAGTTTGCGGCACCCAGATCCTTCATGTCGAATTTGGAGAACAGTTGGGTCTTCAAATCTTGGATAATTTCTTTGTCATTTCCAATCAACAACATATCATCCACATACAAGACCGAATAAATAACACGGTCACCAATTAATTTAAAATAAACACAGTGATCCTCCTTGCTTCTAGTGAAGCCAAGTCCCCGTATATAGGTATCAAATTTCTGATACCACATCCTTGGTGACTATTTTAACCCATACAGAGACTTCTTCAACCTGCATACCAGTTCTTTCTTACCCTTCACCATAAAGCCTTCAAGTTGCTTCATGTAGATCCCCTCTTCTAGATCCTCATGAAGAAATGTTGTCTTCACATCCATCTATTCTATCTCAAAATAAAATGCAGCAGCAACAGATAAAAGTAATCTAATAGAAGTAACTTTGGCAAGAAGAGAAAAAATATCACCAAAATCAATTCCTGGCACCTGGGAATAACCTTTCACTACCAACCGAGCTTTGTATTTCTCCACCTTGCCTTCTACATTCATCTTCTTCTTAAACACCCATTTTCTACCAATGGGCTTCCTTCCAGCCGACAACTCCACCAGATCCCATGCATCGTTTTTGTGCAAGGATGCCATTTCATCAACCATGGCCTCCTTCCAGAGTTTTCCATCCTCTGAATCTACTACCTCCCTGATAGTTCTAGGTTCATCATTAGTTATAGTTAAGGCAAAACTTGAACAGAAAGAAGATGGACTATACCTTTCTGGTTGCCTTCTTTCCTGAACTGATCTTCTTAGGTTCTTTTGGTAGGACTTCATGTTTAACGACATCTTTCACTTCTCTAAACACCACATCTCAGCTGTGCACAACCTTCCTTGTTTCTGGGTTCCAAAGCTTGTAACCCTTTAAACCATCCTTATACCCAATAAAGATGCACCTTTTAGATTTATTATCCAACTTGGTCCTTTTCTCCTTTGGAACATGTACATATGCATCACATCAAAATACCCTTAGATGTGAAAGAGAGGGTTTCTTACCATTCCATACCTCATGTGGGTTCTTATCCTCCAACGCTGATGAAGGTGATCTGTTAATTAAGTAACATGCAGTCTCCACTACCTCTGCCCAGAATTCTTGTCCTAACTCGGTACCACTGAGCATGCTTCTTGCCTTTTCCATCAGTGTTCTATTTATTCTTTCTGCAACTCCATTTTGCTGAGGTGTATATGGAGTAGTCTTCTACCGTGCTATACCACACTTCTTACATAACTCTTCAAATTCCTTCTTGCGGAACTCCCCACCATTATCTATCCTCAATGCCTTTATCTTCTTCTCTGTCTGTTATTCCACCAAAGCCTTAAATTCTTTAAATTTGTCAAAGACTTCAGATTTCTTCCTAAAGAAATATATCCATGTATTCCTTGAGAATTCATATATGAATGAAACATAGTACACAGACTTTCCCAGTGATGGAACTGACACAGGCCCAAACACATCACTATGCACAAGTTCTAATATCTTGTTTTCCCTCTTAGCACCAGACAGAAAACTCACCCGATTCTGCTTCCCATATACACAATGTTCACAGAAATCAAAATCCAGAGAAAAATTAGACATACCTTCTACCATACCATCTCTATGCAGTATCCGAAGGCCCTTCTCTCCAATATGTCCAAGCCTTTGATGCCATAGCATGGTCTTTTCTCCAGAGACAGCTAGGCTTTCCATCCCACTTTCAGGAACCACAGAACTATTACACCCATCAATAACAGTGCTACCTTCTAGCTTGTATAGAGTTCCAGTCCAAACTCCCCGCATTAATACCAGTGCTCCCCGAACCATCTTGCAGGCATCTTTCTTGAACACTGTTTTTACACCTGAATCAACCATCTTGCTTACAGAAATCAGATTTATGGCCAATGCAGGAATATGCAGAACACCAGCAAGTGTTCTAATCCTTCCACCTTGTAGCTTCAGCTTTACCTTTCCGCATCCGATGATTTTGGCCTTACTATCATCCCCTAGGAATACATGACCATCATATTTATCATACTCGCAGAACCACTCCCTATGGGGAGTGAAGTGAAAGGATGCACCTGAGTCAATCAACCATGACTCACGATCTACATGTGTATTTGAAGAAGAAGCCAAATACACATCCCCACCTTCATCCGAGGTGGTTTTTTCCTCTGCAGAAGGACCTTCATCAGATCCCTTTCCTTTCTCAGGAGCTTTAGATCTGCATTCCTTTTTGTAGTGCCCTTCCTTTTCGCATTTCCAGCACACTTTTACAAACTTTCCAGGAGATTTAGATCTCCCTCTAGATTTAGATCTCCCACTCGAAACCTTATTCTTGTTTCTGTTCTGGGACCTTCCTCGTACAGAGAAGGCATCTCCATTCTGACCCTCCATATTTCTTTGTCTCATTTCCTCCGACAGCAAGGCTGAGACAATGTCATCAAAATTCAAGGTAGTTGTATTGCTACCTATTACAATAACCAGACTGTCCCACGAGTCTGGTAGAGAACACAACAAACTGATGCACTTATCTTCATCTGAGATTTTAATATCAACAGATGACAGCTGACTTACCATAGTATTGAAGGCGTTCAGATGCTCTGTCACCGAGTCTCCATCCTTCATCCTCGGGTTATACAGCTTTTTCCGCAGGAACAACTTATTCACCAGAGACTTAGATTGGTACAAAGTCCCAAGTTTTTCCCACAAATTCTTCGCCATAGCTTCCCCAGATACATTCAACAATACTGAATCTGAGACACACAACCGTATTGTGCTCTTAGCCTTCCGATCCAGTTTCTTCCAGTCTTCATCTGACATTCCCGTTGGTTTAGTACCTGGATCTACCACGATCCACTGATCTTTATCCACCAGCAGATCCTCCATCTTGAGCTTCCACAACTCAAAACTCTTACCATTAAATTTCTCGATCTCTATCTTTCCGTCGCTCGCCATCTTCTTTCACCGCAAGAATCGATCCCGCAGATCTCCCACTGAACAAGGTCTACCACAAGCCCGAACAAAAAACCCTCAGCAGCAAAGGCGTCCCCTTGAAGCCGAAATAGCTTCGATACCAAATGTAGGTTTTAACCCTGAACAGAAATTATCTACACACGAATCTTATAACAGAAAATAAACAATAGCGAGAGCATAAAACATAAAACAGATAAACACAGAGATTTTTCCCTGGATCCCAAATCGGGACGACCAGCTTGATTTTTCATTATATTCCTTTTAGTGTTACAACACATATATATACATGCCGAAGCATACATAAACCCCAATCCATAAACCCTGGATTAGAACATAACCGTAGTTCCCTTGACCAGATCTACAAAAATACCAGGGGCTGAAAACCATTGTGCCCTAATACCATGTGCAAAACCATGCACAAAACCATGGACGCGGACTACCCACCGGAAATTAAGGACCAAAATTTTTCGCCGGGGCACTGCCGCGGACCCCGACAGGGGGGGCTATTGCCCCCCCTCTTACCCCGCCCCCCCTGCGCGTGCTTAGTCGTGGAAATAATATAGCACATACCCAACAATGTTGCAAAATATTGGTACTATGGCATACAAATTGGAGCTTCCTGCTTCTTCACGAGTACATCCAATTTTCCATGTTTCATGCTTAAAGAAGGTTATCGGTGAAAATCTTCCAGTTCAAGCAATATTACCAGAACTTGATGAGGAAGGAAAAATCATATTGGAACTTGAAGTGGTCACGGAAATAAGAACTCAAAAACTACGGAATCGATCAATTTTAGAGTATCTCATCAAGTGGAAGAACTTACCCACTAAAGATTCTACATGGGAGGATGAGAATTTTATACAGAAACACCCAGAGCTACTCAAGTGTTGAGGACAACACTTTTTTGAAGGAGAGGGGCATGTTAGGTCCCTATATTACTAGTATAGTCCCTTATTGTTGTTAGTGGAACCCCCTTATTGTTATTATTGTACCCTTGTAACCCCCATTTTATTATTATTGTGCCCTTAAATTATTGTTGTTAGGTCGGCTAGGATTACATTGTGGCCCACTAGGATTACGTTATGGCCCCATGGACTCCTATATATATAAAGGAGGTTTTGTAAATTGGATCATCCAAGATTTGTTCATTTATGTAATGTATTGGAGGTTGCCCCCTCGAAGTGGCTTATTTATACGGCATTGATACCTCTTTTCTTCTATTTTTGGAGCTGGTTACACAACAAAAGAGGACACATAAGCAGCCAACTTCTTCTTATCTTAAAATAGTTTCTATTTATTTTGAATAAAATATGACAACTTGCTAATTTGTTGAGAAAGTTGTCACTATTATTGTTGTAAGATATTTTATTTTCCTAAGTTAATTCCTAGAAGTCATCTAGGATATTTTTTCAAACATTATGTATATGTACTTCACTCTTTTGAATTTTTGTGTGGAATAAAATTGCTGGAGATTACTATAGATATTTTGTTGACTTCAAGGCTTTGGATTTTGATTTTGAGTAACATACTGGATCAACTATTTGGCATCATACTTCAAGATCCCTGTAATAAAATATCTGGAGTGAAGTACTCTCTAAAACTTGTCATTGTTATTCTTATTTGTTACATGCATACATCTGTGTTTTAATTCTAAATCTAAATGTATAACTAGGAGTATTACTACAGGACATGTTAATAGCACTCTGATTTTAACTAGTTATCATTTCTTTTTTTTCTTATGATTTTTGATGTAGGGAACCCTTAATTGCTCCCTCTCCTTTTTGACCTCTATATTCCACTTCCCTTTTCCAGATTTAAGGATTCTTAAGTGCCTTTTATCCCGATCATACCATCTGAAAAACCAATTTTCCAAGATCTCCAAGGGTTATCTATCTTTCCCTATAGACATTTGACCTTTTAGGCCTTGATCCCAATTCTATTAGCTTAACTTAGACTCCATAGCCCAATGGATAAGTAGATTCCCCTCTATCTACCCTCCAAGTGAAATTTTCCCACCAAATCCAACAAAACTAAACCAAATCTGCACTTTCATAACTAGCCTAATATTCACAAATTAAAACAAAGTTAAAATTTAAAGAGATAGCCCTCTCTGAACCCTAGGAAGGCTAGATCCTAGAGTTTGAATTAGGTTTGTGGTTACCTCTAGTATTCTTTGACTAAAAGCTAAAATCCCACAACTTAAGAATTTACTGGAGTGATAACATTACCGGCGACCATACTAGGGAAATAACCAGTCCTCAGTCATAAAATTAGTCTTAAAGGAATCATTTAAATCATCCTTTTACTTTAAGATTATTTTTATAGGTTGTGGGTATTGAAAATTTGTAATTCTGGCTTCTAGGAAAGTCTATTATACCAAGTCTAACCCGGATCCTAAGCCTATTGTTATAGTAGATGACCCAGACCGAATTTGTAAAAAGAAAAAAAAAACAGAAAATTTAGAGGCTGAAATCTAATTAATAAGAGTCAATTCATTACCAAGTGAATTAGTAAATCTGCAAGGTATTGATTTTGATCTGAAATTTGAGCATTCGTTATTTAAAAGTAAATCTGAAAGTGATTTAAAAATTGTTGTTTTAGACCTTGCTTTTATTTCATTTTTGAATGAAAAACAGAAATCTATTGCAGTAAATTCTAAATATAAGAAAGTTTAATGTCAGACCAAAGTTGAAGAAATTAATGTTACTATTCTATAGGATATTGATGAAGCTATTTAATTAGCTCATTTATTGACTTATGCAAACAGACCTCTAGTTTCTCAATTACACACCACAATAATTCCAGCTAGAGATTCATCTTTGTATGTTGTTACATCATCCATAAATTCTTCTACTAGCTCATCTACAGATCCATTTATCCCTAAACTACCTCTACAACCTAGAGTGTTATTTCCACCAATCACTTCATCCACTATATCCATTAGTTCACCTTTTGATTTCTTAAATACATCATCCTCATTTCCCAGCACTTAAAATACAATCTATAGTTCATCTACTATCATTTCCAGCACAGCTCCAAGTAGTTCTACCTTACCTCCTAGCCAACCTAAGCTTCAAGCTATGGCTGCTAGATCTGTTCCACTTGTCCTACCACAACAACTTAATGACATGCCACAATACTATCAAAAAAAAATACCATTGTTTGATGGTACTACTCAATATATTGTTCAACAACACATTGCTAAGATGACAGAATTCTTTGAAATTTATGAAATTGATGATTCAGATGTTCAAATGAGACTGTTTGTACAAACTTTAACAGGAGAAGTTAAGAAGTGGTTGAAATATTTAGCTGCTGGTAGTGTAACTGATAAAGCTATCTTTTTTACTTTGTTTTTAAATAAATGGGAAAAGAAAAAGAACCCCCTCCAAATTTTGGCTGAATTTGATCCTTTGAAAAGAGCTCCAAATGAGTCAATCCAAGATTACTGCACTAGATATAATAGTGTCTATAATTCTATCCTTGCACATCTGAAACCTACTCCTTATTTAGTTCTGCTCAAATTCCCTGATGGATTTGATACATATATGGCTTACTAATTAAGGGAAAGAGATGCAGACACCTTAGAAAAAATGTAAACTGATGTAGTTAGTGTAGAATTGAACATTCTAGCCAGAAATTCTAGACTTAGAAATGAAAGAAGAGTGACCATTAAAGAAGAAAATTCTAATTCAGACACAAAAAAGGATGTTATAGCTAAAAAATTAGAAAGAGTGATTGACAGATTATATAATATGGAGAGAAGACCTCGGTTGGATAACCAACAACGGATTATAAATCCCAATTTTAGAAAGAACATAAATTCTAGAAAAGCAAAAGAAACACCCCTAGACCAAAAAAATAGGCCACCATTCTAAGAGAACTATGCTGAAATTTCTCAGAATAATAATGATGAGGAGGAGGATACTATTAATTTAATGGGAATTTATGACAATAATACCATTTTCCTAACTCAGGAAGATCAAGAATTGTTTGAAATTCAACATCTTAAATTAGATTCTAGTGAATCCTTTGATTATAAGCAAGGTTATGATTATGCAATAAATAAAATACACAATCAATATAACCTTAGAAACAAGAAAAACAATGAGTCTTCTAGTAAGAAAACTTCCCAAAATCATAATCAGAAAACATTAGAAGCCCATAAAATAAAAGTTCTGCAAATTATCGCAAGGGAAAATAAGAAAAAACTCTAATTCTTCCCAAAACATTTCTAGTCCTAAAAAAGCATCAGGCCCTAAAATTGTTGATATTACTAATGAAGTTTCTCAAGCTGCAAAATATTCTCAAAAATCTACTGCTCCTAAAGCTTCTAATTCTATAAAAACAACAAATTTAGATCCCAAAAAATGTTCTACTGATCCTAAAATAGTAAACCCAAAAGCTGTTACTTCAAAAACATCTGTTGAAAATTCTAAGTAAAAAAAAACATCTACTGCTTCACAAACAATCCCTGAAAAGAAAGTTAGAAGTAGTAATACACAAGAAACACAAAAAAAGAATCCTAAAACAATTGAAAATGAAAAAACAACTGTAGAAAAGCAAGATAAACCAACACAAACTATAGTTACCAAAGAAGAACTGATTCAAATCAGTAAAACTCAACCTGCATTAAACATACAATCATAAATTGCAAAGCTTAAAATACCAACACCTTTGACTGAATTGGTAAAAAATGACTTGTATAAATCAACCATAACTGAAACATTAAATATGAATGATGGAGAAGACTCCATAAATCTAAATGATGATCAGCCAGAGTTGATTTTTGGCCCAGATGTAAATGGAAAACATGCAGATGGTGCAATTCCTCCATTTTATATCAGTGTTACCATTCATGATTAAATTATACATAACACAATGCTAGATTCAGGAGCTTCCCATAATCTAATGCCTAAAGCCATCATGAAAACTTTGAATATAGAAATTACAAGGCCATACAAAGATTTGTTTTCTTTTGATTCATGTAAAGTTAAATGCTTAGGTTTAATCAAGGATTTGTGTGTAACACTAGTTCAATACCTTGGTAAGAGTATATTAATGGACATTGTAGTAGCTGATATCCCACCAAAATATGGTATGCTATTTTCTCTCTCATGGGGAGAAAATTTGTAGGGATCTCTACAATTGGACATGTCTTATGCTACTATATCAGTGTTTGGCCAGCCTAAAAAGTTATATAGGGAAAAATTAATAAATTACATGGTCAGTAGTGTTGAAATATCTATAAAATACCCAATTTACTCTACACCAACTAACCTTGATTCTTTTATCCTATGTAACTATGAAATAAATGAAATCCAAATTGAACTAGTAGATAAAAAGAGAGCACCAAACAATGATAACATTTTTCATGAATCCCAATGGCATTTAGACTTTGATGGTTCAGTGAATAAGTTAGGAGCAGGAACAGGAGTCTGGATAAAAAATATGGAGACCAATCATTCTGAAGGTCATGCTTTCAGGCTAAATTTCAAATGTACAAACAATATGGCCGAGTATGAAGCCCTCATCCTAGGACTCCAAATTATATAGGAACTCAGGGGGAAAAAGATTTTAATCATGGGAGATTCAGATTTGATCATAAAATATGTAAATGGAGTTTATTATGTTTACAATCCTAGACTAAGCAGATATATAGACATTGTCATAGATTTAACTAATGATTTATTAGAATGTAAGTTTGTTATTATACCTAGAAAGCAAAATATACAAGCTCATTGTCTTGCAAATTTTGCTAGCACATGCAATTTACCATTTCAACCTAATCACAGATATACTCCTGAAGTCAAACATAGGCCAATAATTCTAGACAATCTTAAGTATTGGCATATTTTTTCTCAGGATGAACAAATTTACAAGTTTACGAACAATGAAGGAGAATTTCAGAATTGTTTTATAGATACAAATTGTACAATAAATCATGATTTGGATTGTGAAATAGATTTAAATTACTAAGATGTAAATAGAATAAAGTTTGATAAACCTACTAGATTTAGTCAAGCTGATATAGATAGCTTAGAGAAAGTAGAGATTGAAGAAATTACTGAACATGAATCAGATATATTGAATCTTAAGGATAATTTTTTACCTAAAGGTTTAACCCCATTAGAAGATCTTTTTGACTCCAATGATGTAGCTAGAAAACCAAAAATGGAGCTAGTAAGATCTGACATAGAAGAATGTAACATTGGTACAGAGTTAAAACCAAAAACAATCAAACTTTCTAAAATTTTACCTTAACAAGAAAAAGATAAATATATTTAGCTTTTAAAGAAATATCAAGATGTGTTTGCTTGGAGTTATGAAGATTTAAAATCTTATGATATGAACATAATCCAACATAAAATTCAAATAAAAGAATATCAAAAGCCATTCAAACAAAAGTTGAGAAGGATTAACCCTGTGCTATTACCTTTGATTGAAAAAGAAGTTAGAAGAATGTATGATGCCCAGACCATTGCACCAATCAGATATTCTGATTGGGTTTCCAACCTAGTCCCTACAAGAAAGAAAACAAGAGAAATTAGATTTTGTGTAGACTTTAGAAATCTTAACAAAGTATCCTTAAAGGATAATTACCCTTTACCTAAAATGGACCACATATTACAAAGGGTAGTAGGTTTTTCAAGGATTTCATTGTTAGATGGTTTTTCAGAATACAACCAGATCCTAGTTCAAGAAGAAGACAAAGCTAAAACAACATTTACTACTACTTGGGGCACTTTTATGTATGTAAAAATGCCTTTTGGTCTAATGAATGCAGGAGAAACCTTTCAAAGGGATATGGACATAGCCTTTACAAAGGAAATACATGACTTCTTAGTAATTTAATTAGATGATATTACTATTTTTTCCAAAACAGATAATGAACACTTGGATCATTTGAGACAAGTTTTTATTAAGTGTAGGAAATATGGCATCTCTTTAAATCCTAAGAAAAGTCTATCTGGATTAAAAGAAGGTAATTTACTTGGACATATAATCTCAAAATAAGGAATTAGGATAGATCTTGCTAGGATAGAAGAAATTCTTAACATCAACCCACCAAGAAACATCAAAGAATTACAAGCCTTTTTAGGTAAGATTAATTGTTTAAGAAGATTCATATCTAATTTAGCTAAGATAATTAGAGAATTGAATAACATGCTAAAAAAAAAATTCAGTTCAGATGTACTGTTGAGGCTAAACAATCATTTGAATCTATCATACAAGCCTTAACCAAAACTCCAGTCTTAATAAGTCCTGATTTTAAGAAAGATTTCATGATTTTTTCATTTGCTTCAAAAGACACAATTGCTATAGTTTTACTGCAGAAAAATGACCAAGAATCTGAGCAACCCATAGATTTTTTCAATAAGACCCTTAGAGATGCCCCTTTGAAGTATAACATTATAGAAAAATAGGCCTTAGCCATGGTTAAGGCCATTAAAGACATCAGAGTTTATATTCTCTACTCACACATTATTGCCTATGTCCCAAATTATGTAGTTAAAGACATTCTTACTCAAGATGGTCCTAATGGAAGAAGAGGTAATTGGATTGCCACTATCTTAGAATATGACATAGAGATAAAACCCACCAAGCTCATTAAAGGTCAAAGATTAGCCAGAATTATGGCTGAATCCAATTGTAATGCCCTAGACATAAACTTTATTTCTCAAGTAGATGATCAGGAAGAGATGGCGACTCCATCGATCAGTGAAGTCTTTTCACACTCACCTTGGTATACAAATATCATATTTGTACTCCAAAACTTACAAGCTCCTCCTAGATTTTCAAGAACCAAAGCTAGATTTTTAAAACTTAAAGCAGTAAGATTTTGTATCTTAGATAATGTACTTTTTTGGAGAGATCATAGTGGGATTTTATTAAATTGTTTACTAAAGGAAGAAGCTGACAAAATAATTAAAGAATTTCATGCAGGTGACTGTGGAGGACATTTATACTAGAAAAATACTACTGACAAGATCCTAAGAGCTGGTTTTTATTGGCCTACCTTGTTTACTAATGTCAAAAAATATGTTACTTCATGTCATAAGTGCCAAATTTTTAAGGGTAAGAAGAAATTATTACCCCTCCCTTTAAACCCTATTTCAACTGAAATGCCATTTCAACAATGGGGTTTATACTTCATTGGTGAAATTCACCCCCCCTATTTAGGCCAACATAAGTGGATTTTGACACCCACTGATTATTTTACCAAGTGGATTGAAGCCATACCCTCCAGATAATCCACAGATACTGTCATTATTTCCTTCCTAGAAAACAACATCCTTTCAAGATTTGGATGCCCCTAAAAGATAATTACTGACAATGCATCATTATTCAAATCCAAGAAAACGATTGACTTTTTCCACAAATACCATATTACCCTACGCCACTCTACTGCATATTACCCCCAAGGTAATGGCCTAGCTGAATCCTCCAACAAAAGCCTAGTAAATAGCATCAAAAATTTACTTGAAGATAATAAAAATACTTGGAATAAGAAGTTAGTTAATGCCTTATGGGAATATAGAATTACTACTAAGAAATCCATTGGTACTTCACCTTACCAACTAGTTTATGGAATGGATGTTGTTTTTCCTTCCTCCCTAGGTGTACCAGTGATGAAAATTATCCAAGAATTGCAGGTTGAAACAAATGACATCCAAAGGAGGATAAATCAAACTATTCACTTGCAACAAACAAGGGAAGAATTTTATATCAAATCTCAAGTCATTCAGGATAAGATCAAGAAAATCTATGATAAAAATACCAAAGAGGATGATTTTTACATAGGAGTTAAAGTGTTAAAATAGGATTCTAGAAGATAAGACAAAGGAAAACATGGAAAATTTGATTTTCTATGGCAAAGGCCTTATGTAATTTATGGACATAGAGGTAATAATGCTTTCTTTTTGAAAGAATTAGATGGAACAGATTTTCAAGAAGGACCAGTTGATGGTAGAATGCTGAAGCACTACTACTCACCTGCGTTAACACATAGTTAGTTTTTATTCACTTTGATCATTGTACATAGACATTGCAAAGTTTAGATTGGATTGGATGTTTCCTTAGCAAAGTTGAATCCCGAAGAGAAGGCCCAAAGCTTTAAAAAGTGAATATCATAAATATGAATAAGTTGTAGATATCAGAAGACATTTACAGGATCATCACAGTCAAATTTCCAAGGCTAGTAGTCTTAGAGTTCTTGATATTTCACCAGGAAATGTCATCCCCATGTGGAGCCACTGTTAGGGCCCTAAAATAATAGGGTTCATAAAATTTTGAATTGACTTTGATAAGTCTTGTAAATATTTACATACCTTGCTTTCTGCAAGTTGTTTTCCCATATTTTGAAAAAATGAAAAATAATAAAAAATAAAAAAGAGGGTAAAAGTCCTAAAAGAAAGATCAAAGTACTTAGAAAAATATAAAACCCAAAAGAAAAAAAAGGAAAAAAAACCTGAAAGTGAGCAATTCAAAATGCCACTAGTTTATTTTTACTGCAAAGAATAACGATTATGTGTAGAGTGTCAATAAATTCCATAATCCATGATCGGTTAAACAGTTTAATCTTAACTTTTCATGCTTTCAATTTCATGTTTTAGATAGAGAATAAACATTTGTCAAACAGTTTAAACTTGACAAATTAGTAGATCGGTAGAGAATAATGAGGAGCTCAACTGTTTAATCTAAGCCCTCGGATTAAATAAGGTAGAATTAGATATTCTTATTCTTTGAAAGAAAATGTTTTAAGGTTGCAAGCCTAAATGCACCTGCAAAATGAAGAAAAAATGTTAGAAATAAAAGTTGGGTAGGTAGAAAGCAGTGGAGCAATCATGTAAATAATACATCATCGGGAAAAATCACTAATTTCCCCTCCCCCATGAGCATTCAGTATTCTAAGATATCACTCAAACAGGCTCAGAGCATTCCTCTGACTTTTGTTGGGACCGAACCCAAGGCTCTATGACTGGTTAGTTAAAAATATTGAGTTCTTATGTTAAATCCTCATTTATCATCATTTACCCTTCATTCATACATAAAAACCCCTTTTTCCTAAGTAAAGACACATTCTTACTTAGTAAAATTAAAATCCAAAATAATTAACTTCATCCCTTCAGAAGCATTCATAAAAATCCACAAAATCACATTTATCCTAAGTATTAGTGAAAGAAATATAAAAATGAGACATGCTTGATTTTGTACTATACTTAGAGATAATGGGTATTTTGTTTTACACTACCCTTTCATATTAACCTTTAACATATTTTATTAAATCCCTAAGAAATACCTTCCCTTATTTATTAATTTCATTATATCTAAGTACCCCAAAAAACCCTCTATTATAAAATTTTGACCAAAGTCTATTATCCCATGTGCGTAAATGAAAAACCCAAAATATAAAGCCCTTTGGTCTAAAAGATTATCATTATTCTAATGTATCCCACCTCTATAGTTTTTTAAACTATCCAAATGGTTGAAAATTATATAAATACAATATATAAAACCACTCGCTTATGTTTTATTAAAAACATTTAACAAATGTTTTAAATAAAAAAATGATTAAATCTGCATATACCATCATTAAAACATATCATATATGTTTTATATCATTTACCCCTTGGCCATATTATAAAGTTTTAAACCTATCATAAGCCCCCACCACATATTAAACCATAGCCACTTATGTATAAAGCCTGCTCCCATATATACATTTTATTAAAACCTTGTATTATATGTTTTAAACCTTTAACCCTTAGTTATATCATAAAGGTTTAAACGCATCCTAACCCTTTCACTTATATAATTAAAGCTCGGTGCCACATTTCTTATCCAATGCAACTCTCGACACGATCACAATCGTTCGCTTCAAACCATTTGATCTGATGGTCAACATTTGATATCGCATAGATTAGATGCATGACCACCCCAATCCAAAAGCCACGCGAAATGGGTGGTTTCCCGTCAACCCTTCCCCTTCACGTGGCCTCTCCTAATTAGATCACGTGGGTTTTGTTTAAAACCATTTATCACTAAAACTCCGCGTGATAACCACCAGTTTTCCATTCGTTGAATTTCTGAAACCACCTTCCTGCCTGATCGCGACTCACATTCAATGTTGATCAATGCAAATTCATACATTTTGATAAAACATTGGTTAATACGTTAATTAATTTATCTGTCGCGTTTAACCATTGTTTTTGCCTTCCTAACTGCATAAGCCTGCAAAAGCCCCTGATAGCCATTTTAACGCCCAAAGCCTCCAAAATCACCAAATAAACCTGTAAAGACTGCTGAAGATTCGTACCTACTCCAAATGAACTGTTGAAAGCCTTCAAATTCAATTAATAACCTCAGAAAACTTTCCATAAAACAATACCTACAGCATAACAGGTATTTTTCTTAGAATTCAACCTGCAATCAAGTTGGAAAACCACTTTCAAAGAAAGGAAAACAATTTAATTTAAGAAATTAATCAAGAACATTGCCCAAAAGGTCCCAAAAACAGGGCAAACTCTGGAAAAATTTTCCTAGAAACCCTTTTAGCCGTTGCGCACCATTTTTTAGGAAATTTGTCAGTTTTTCATAGTTATTGATCAATTTCAAGCTCTAAAAGGCCAGAAATCCTCTACAGGTGCCCTAATCTTCTATAAATCCTTTTTCAACAGAGTTTTAGCCCATTTTGCAGTAAAAAAAAATCAGAAAACCCCTGTTTTCTGTTTTATACTAGTTTTTAAAGCCTCAAAACTTATTTTAGAAACCTAATTGAGCCTAAAATCCAAAAAGAAATTCTATTTTGCTAAATTTTCCCAATCAAGCCTCTGTTATATTAAAATTGCCTCTGCAAATAGTTTAAACTTGCAGAAGCCAATCAAGATGCCTAAAAAATAGAGTGTAGGTAAGCATGAAGGTTCTAAAACTCCTAAACCTACTCATGCCATGACTCCAAATATTGCAACTGTAGTCAACCATTACACCCCCTAGTTGTTGATATTGAGCATATTCCCCTAGCTAATATTGACTACAAAATAGGTGATCCTATAGTTGAATTCAACCTGTTAGATATCCACAACTGGTGTTTTGAAAAATCTCTAGATGATCATGAAGAAGTTCACATTTGGGAATCCAATCTACCCAAATATGTAGTCCCCCTGACTCACCCATGTCAAGAAATTATCATACTATGTCACCAGTACTACATTCTTGAACAAAGAGCTATTTTGAATGCAAATAAATAGGTCCTATTTACCATCACTGCAGAGTCAATAAACCAAATGTTGTAGCTTCAACCAGACCCTCAAGTAGTACCTTTGTCTATTGAAGCCCTCACTAAGCTATACATTGGCTTAGACTTTCCTAAAATTTTTATGATTTTTCAGACTTTTATGCCCCTTCATGTTGAAATTCCCAAATTAAACCCTCCATATTCAACTGCCAAATTCCCTTAAGGTTCAAGGCATGTAATTTCCATGCTTTCATTCATACTTAGGTATTTCACTGATGAGCACACTGATGAGTCAATCTTGGGATTTTTGTCCACCTTTTCTCTAGGTCAACCTTTAGTTATATTTGACTATGCTGGTTTCATTGTTGATAGTATTCACTATCAATTGACTAATTTGAAGCTGGAAGGAGTATTCAGATATACCTCGTATCTTTTCCACTTGTTTCCATTCTTTCAATAAGAGAGCTTTCCAATTTCACTTCAAAAGTTGGATATAGAAGGAAAACCTCTATCAGTTATCTTCTGGACATCCATACTCAGAAAAGAAGGCACACAATTCAATTATTCAGAGTTCGCAGAGTTGTTTTTACATCCATTGATCACCATATTGACAAAAATAGAGCAGCCTAGAATTAGTGAGGAAACGAAGAAAATATTGCAGCTATCAGAGAAAAGAAAAGTGGCTGATTGCTATTTATATGAGAAATTCACTGAAATCATAGTTTATGGTTCTAACTTGTTTCCTTACAAGTTACCTAAGCATCCATCAATGAGGATCTTTGCCTTAGAGTACATTAGGCAAATCCTAAATTCGGATTCAATTAATTTCATGGCAGCCAAAAAGAAGACCCAATTCAAACTCAAAAATCAAATTGGGCCTTTCATATGTAGTCATAGAGATGTAGAAAAGGAAGCAACAAGTCAATTACTGGAATATAAATTAGAAGAAAGCTTCCCATGGAATTATGATCCACAGGGGATCTTAAGTAAAGTAAGGGTAAAATGTAAATTGACACCCTTTATCCATGAGTCAAAGCCAGAAATAGAGAAGTTTGCTAATCAAATTGAGTGGTTTGAAAACACTTGAACAAAGGCAATTAACCAAAGGAATACTAGACACACTTTGGAAATTGCCAAACAGCCAGAGACATCCACTAAGAGAATCAGGGAAGAGGGGGCTTATACTGTAGAGACTACAACAGAAACAAAGTTTAAGATCATTTACAACAAGAGGCCAAAACTGGATACAACAGCTAAAAGTAAAGTAATAATAGATGTTGAAGAAACACAACCCTTGAATACCAACACTACACAGGAAGAGACCAATGTAGCCACTGTAATCATCGGTGAGCCAAATCAGAATCAAGAACAATTGAATAATGAAGATGCACAGATAATGGAAAGGCAACAAAGTATGGAGGCTTCTTCCTCACATTCAACTAAGGAGAAGGATTTAGATATTAAGGAAAAATACAAGCAAATCAAATTGATGAATGAGGAAATCAAAACTGAAATATATTCTGAGTTTTTGAAGCAAAAGCCAAGTAATCAAAACAGATTCCTTTTAGCATTTGATTATTCAACTAAAAAAATTATTATGTCAGTATTAAAACCCATAGTATCAGTGCCAAAGACAATTGCTGACTACAAAAAAGTTGATATGGAAGTAGCTTCAGATAAAATCCATGAATTGGATCAAATTGAATTTCATAGGAAAACCTCAGAGATGCTCTATTCCACAGTCACAACAAAAGCTATGAGTTCTCATAGGCTTCAAAATACCATATCTAATATGCAGGACCAAATGAAGATGGATAAAGCTTCATTATATGCAAAGGATCTAAGGATAAAGGCCTTAGAAGATTTAGTATTGCAGGTAGGATGTGATCCTACAAACATCAAAGCAACAGAAGAATTGATTAAAAACAAAAATGAGGATATAGCTGCCTTGAGGAAACAACTCAAGCTTCCTCAAAGTGAGCATCCTCAGAAAAAGGAAGTTTTATAGGATCAAAAGGAAAAATATGAAATGATGAGTTTGATACTTCAACTGACATCTTAAATTAAGGAAATGGAAGTATAGATAGACCAAGTTGTCGAAGAAAAGGAAACAGTTAAAGAACCAACCATTCGTAAAGTAATCCCAGTCATCACAGTAGCAGTGCCTTCAACTTTAGGAGAAAAGTTGGCACCCAAAGAGCCACTAGCCAGTGCAGTGCCAGTAAATTCTTCAACAACTTCAGTAACCGAATCCTCTATAACAGTGTTGCCACCTATAGATGAAAGCAGTCAACTAGCAAAAGCAATGGAAGAGATGTCCTTGAAGACCAATGAAATCAACAGATTGACAAAAATAATTGAAAATATTGAGAAGACAAACAAATCAACTCAGATAGATGCTAAAATACATGAGAAAAATGCCCACAGATTGAGTGAAGAGGTAAAGAAGCTCCAAAAAGAATTAACTCTCAAGGATCAGATATCATATATTAAAAATTACCTATGGAATAATGTAATTGAATCCATCCATGATTTAGCTGATAAACTAGAATAGGCTGTAAGGTTAATAAATTTCCTCAACAACAAGAATAGACAAGAACTTGAAGACAACACTAATTATTCTTCTCTGACAGCCCTAAAACCTAAAGTTTTGGGAGATAGGAAAAGTAAGTAAAATGAAGACTATGGGCCTCCATAATGATAGTAGAAGGTTGAAGAAGATATCAGAAGGTGACCTCCATGGTTTGCTAAGGTAATAGTGCTTCACTGCATCAAAGGGAAGAAATATTGCAAAGCAGTATCAGTATGAGGGAGGTCAGGTTTTAAAGTGCAGAAAATTGCCTTCAAAGGGTCAAAGGAATAAAAGTATGGTTTTCAGTTATAAGGTAAAAAAATAACATGAGCATGAGTTTACTGTTGAGTAACTGAGTGGTCAAAATCCAAACAATGACAAAGGAGACCGAAGCAATTGTGTCATGTCATCTGCAACAAACTAAAAATGGCCTAGAAGAGACATAGCAGGCCTGATTTATGACCTTTGTAAAAATTGGTTTTATCACAGTCAAAATTCAGTAAGAGGGTGCCAACACCAAAAGGAGAAGAATTGCCTTGAAAATTTTTCAAAACACCTACAAAAAGGTCAAAAGGATATCAATCCAATGACAAAGTAACAAAACATAGCAAAAGTGGGTTTTTTTTTCTTTTTGATTTTGATTTATTTTTCAAAAGTATAAAGGCATCACACATGGCCTTTTAGCTCATTTTTCATTTGAGGAAAGAAAGAAACCCTTCAGGAGAATTTTTTTGAGAATTTTGATAGTTTATGGGCCAAGTCCCTGGTGTTACGCGAATACCTTGGCGCTGCACTCACAGATCCTGGCGTTGCGCTCATAGACCATGGCGCTGCGCTAATAGGGTTTTTCTTCATTCAAATTTACTTGGCGCTGCACGAATAAGAGGTGGAATTACACGTAGTTGAAACAACACACCCAAGACCCGACTCTGCCCAGCACTGCGCTCAGACAGAGGCATGACCCCCCCAGCGGTGCGCCCACAAGCCGACCTGACAGTGCGGGTAGGGCGCTGCGCTAATGCAGAGGTCCTAAAAAATTGCAAAAAATTTGCAGAGAGGCTCAAGGACATCCTCAAATTTTCCTTCGAAGGCCTGTAGAGGAGTTATGTAATATTCCCAATTAGCCACTACTACTTGGAATATTATAACTACTCCATTTTTGAAACAAGAAGTAGGGAAGACAATAAAAGATATCCCAGTGTGAAAAGGGATTGGATTAGGAGGAAAAAATAAATCCACTTTGGTGTGAAATAAGGGCAAATAAATGAGCTAGATCTAGTTGACCAAGTCAACAACATTGTCACAAGAGGAGGGAAAGCTACTAGGGCAGTGCAGTTTTGAAAGAGGATTCTTCTCAAGGAAGTCACATCACCAATGAGTGGGGTTCGAGGTGGGAAAGCTCACCAAGGATAAGAAGGAGGAGGTAGCAGCAAAGAAGTCATTCATTATTCATCTTTTTTTTGGTCTTATGACTGATTTCAAGCTTCAGCTGTTTAGCTGGAGTTGCAGCACTATTTAGTGCAAAGAATTCTCATGTGGGAATTCCATATTTACCTTTGGTCTAGCTGATTGGGAGATATAAGGAGAAGGTCCTGAGCTTAATTTTCATCATTTTTCTTGAGGATATCCATTCTGCATAACATACAGTGCATTCACTTCCAGTCACTGCACCATTTTTGTAGTAGCAGCAACAGCTGGGTGAAACCCTCTTGTTTTGTGCTTGTTTTGGAGGAGGAGGTGCCTATTTCACTCCGGGAGGTCTATTGAGGAAGGCCTTGGGAAAATTTCTATATTATTTGTCTATTTCAGATCACATTTAGTATTTTATAATACAGAGTTGCTGGGTGCATCGTTATTTTCTGCAGTGCTGCATTTTGTGTTGCTATTTTGCCAGAAATCCTTGCCGGGGTGTTCCGATGTGCTTGTAAAAGAGGTAAAACATCTTATTTATGATTCCATGATTAATGAAAGCTCAAGATATTTATGAAACCATGTTTTTCTGAAGATTTCATAATAAAAATTACGTTATTTCAGTCTTCAGCAGTTTTATTTTATGAAGTTGCGGGATTGGGGTGTTTTTAAGCATATATGAGCTGGGGAGATCTGTTTAATGTAGCTAGGATGATTTTTTTTTTTTTCGTTCTATATTTAAGCTAAATACAACATATATAAGAGGATCCAAGTCCTTTTCTACATTTTTATTGCATGGTTTTCCTTATACAGCGTCCTCATTGGAGATATTGTAGAAATTCCTAAAAAAGGAATATTACAGTGGTGTCAGAGCCCTGCTCTTGGCTCAGCTTGTAGGGGAGATTTATCTTCAGCATGGAGGAGGAAGACATTTCGAATCTCCTACTTCAAACCCTATAGGACATTGCAAGGGACCTCAAGGAGATGAGACATGAAGGGGATTCTATAGAGTTTTTCCATGAGGAAAGTACCAGCACTACAAATGGCATGGGGCATCTAGCTACATCACAATTCTCTACCATGCCTTCATTTCTAACTGGGGTAGATAAGGAGGGAACCCTGGGAGAATATTTTGAAGAATATGAACTCCAATCTCAAGGGTTCAAGGAGCACTTGAGCTTTCAAGAGTTTTTCCGGATCAAGGATGGGAGGAGGATTAATCCTCATAAAAAGGAGGAGAACTTGATGCAGGAGTCAGCCCTACAGAATATTATGGTAGGGTTATTATTTCTCACATTTAATGGGACACCTAATTGCATAGCCAAGGCTTGGGTGGAGAAGCTGGACACATACTTCCAGCTCATCAGGGTTTCTGAGATAGAAGCCATTAAGATAGTTGCACTGCACCTAGAAGGGGAAGCTCAAGAATTGTGGTTTCATGGACTGACCGCACTTGGGCATCATCATATCAGTTCATACTCAGCCTTCACCAAGAAGCTAGTGGAGAGGTTTTATCCAAGAGATCCGGAAGCCCACTTTTCCAAGGTAACCAATCTCAAGCAAGAGGGAGATCTTGAGGATTATATTGCTGAGTATTTGCAGCTTTCAGTGATGGTATCCAACATCACTATGAGCAGGAAGGTATGCATTTTTATTAATGGGATGGCTGAACCATTGCAAGGGTTGGTAAAATCCACTAAACCAACCACACTCCTTGAAGTTGTGGAGAAATCTAGATATCTACAACACATCTTGCCCAGGGCAAGAGCCTTTTTGCAGCAGGAGACTTACTCAAGACCAAGGAAGACAATCCATGTTCGGGATTTGGAGGGAGAATGTGTTGCAAGAAGGACACATCATGTCAAGACCTTATCCAAGAAGGATGCCAGTGTTGTACAATCCATGGAAGACTTTTCTCCAAGAGGGGGAGCTATTGTAGCATTAAGAGGAGTCCCAAAGTATCTAACCTTGAGGGTGAGAGGTACTATCATGGGGCAAAGAGTTTCTATGTTGATAGATAGTGGAGCCACTCATAATTTTATTGATGCACAACTAGTACAAAGGAGAGGAATCTGCATGGAGGAGGTTGAGGGATTTTCAGTTTTGGTCCCAGGAGCTATGACCCTGCAATGTGCCAAGTATGTTCTGGCACTAACCATTACCATGGGGACCTACACATTGATAGACCAATTCTTTGTGGTATACATTTTGGACACCAATGTCATATTGGGAGTCCAGTGGTTAATCACCCTTGGGAGAGTTACCACGAACTGGAGAACCTTGGAGATGGAATGGATAGGAGGGAAGGATGGCCAACAACAAAAGATCAAGGGTATAAACACATACCCCCCTCAGGTTGTTTCATCACACAGGATGGAGGCAGATGTTTATAGAGGGGATGTTGAATGGGCAGTGGAGCTGCATATATCAGAGGTGAAGGGCAAGGATTCATCAGTGCATCCAGATGTTTAGTCTCTCTTGGACCGGTATTCTACAGTATTTGGAGATATCCCACCAGGGATACCTATTGACCGAGGGTTTGAACACACCATTGAGTTGGAAAAAAGGATCCAAGCAGTAATCACCACTCCTTATAGGCACCCCAAGGCTTATAGGGATGAGATTGAGAGAGCTATCCAAGAGCTGCTAGCTCTAGGACACATCTGGCCTAGTACTAGTCCTTTTACTTCCTCTGTGGTTTTGGTAAAGAAGAAAGATGGCACATTGAGGATGTGAATTGATTATAGGGCCTTTAACAAGAAGACTATGAATAACAGGTACCCTATACCCAGGATCGATGAACTCATGGATGAGTTGAAGGGATCTAAATACTTCTCCAAGATTGATTTGAGATCTGGGTACCATCAAATCAAGGTGAGGGAGAAAGATATCCCCAAGACAATGTTCAGATGTCACTATGGGCATTTTGAGTTTCTGGTTAATGCCCTTTGGATTGACCAATGCTCCAGTGACTTTCTAATCCTTCATGAACCACATCTTCCATGGTCATTTGAGAAAGTTTGTATTGGTATTCTTTGATGATATTCTTATCTACAACCGCACTTGGGAGGAGCACTTGCATCATATTGAGACAGTTTTACATATCCTCAAGGAGCAGTAATTCTATGCCAAGCTCTCCAAATGTGAATTTGGCCTCACAGAGATGTTTTATTGGGGCACATCATAGGAGTGGATGGAGTGAGGGCACATGAGGAGAAGATCCAGGCTATTAGAGATTGGCCTAAACCCAATAATGTTACAGAACTCAGAGGGTTTGTGGGCATATGCACTTATTACCAGCAGTTTGTGAAAGGATTTTCACAACTAGCAGCACCACTTACAGAATTGACAAAGAAGGGAGCTTTCCATTGGACACCTACAATGTAGAGGGATTTTGATAAGCTTAAAGAGGTAATGAGTAGTTGTCCTATTTTGGTTTTTCCTGACTTTTCTCAACCTTTTGTGCTAGAGTGTGATGCATCAGGTGAAGGGATTAGGGCAGTCTTGATGCAAGGTGGGCATACTATAGCCTTTGAGAGCAGGAATTTGCTCCCTCATGAGAGGTTATACCCCATCTATGATAAAGAAATGTTGGCTAGCATGCATGCATTAGCCAAATTCTGGCAATACTTGGTGGGGAATAAGTTCAAGGTGAAGACTGATCATAACAGTCTTAGATTCTTCCTTGAATAGAGACAACTCTAGGAGATACAACAGAAGTGGGTGAGAAAAATCCAAGCTTATTATTTTGACATAGAATATATCAAGGGAAAGAGAAATGGAGTAACTGATGCACTATCCAGGAGGCCTACAGCGCTATCTTTGAGGGGCATGGACGCAGGTTGGAAAGCTCAACTTTTAGTTGAGTATTCCAAATATGACTTTGCATGTCAGATACTTGATGGGGTGGTATCGGATAAGAGGTTTAGAGTGATGGATGAGGTCATCTATTACCGAGACTAGATCTTATTGGCTAAGAATTCCAAGCTGAAGGAGAAAATATTATTGGTATCACATGATTCCCCACTTACCGGGCATCAAGGTTTCATAAAGACTTACAAAGCTATCAGAGAGAGATTCTCATGGAAGGGTCTTAAGGAGGATGTGCTCTGACATGTCAGAGAGTGCACCATTTGTCAGCAGAACAAGGGAGAACACACTCACCCTGCTGAGTTATTGCAACCACTACCTATTCCAAATGGGAAGTGGGAAAGTATCTCTATGGACTTCATCACCGGCTTACTGACAGTGCAGGGTAAGGACTGTATCTTTGTTGTTGTTGATAGACTAAAAAATTACTCTCATTTATTTTCCATTTCTACACATTATACTGCTTCACAGGTAGCTGATCTCTTCTTCAGAGATGTATTTAGACTCCATGGTCTCCCAAGGACCATAATGAGTGATCGGGACAACCGCTTCATGGGTGGCTTTTGGCATGAACTTTTCTGGTTAGTGGGGACTGATTTGACTCTAAGCACTAGCTATCATCCCCAAACCGATGGATAGACCGAGATAGTGAACAAGTGGCTAGAAGGCTACTTGAGGAACTATGTGGCAGGGCAGTAGAGAGCTTGGTTGCGTTGGCTCCACTTGGGAGAGTATTGTTACAACACTACTCACCATATTTCTATTGGCATGAATCCATTCCGAGCCCAATATGGGTATGAGGCACTCTCATTTGTTGATGTTATGTTTGGGGCAAGTAAATCTTTAAGGGAAAAGGAATGGATTCAGGAGAACTAAGACATTCTCAGGGCACTCAAAGACAACATTGCCACTGCCCAGAACTAGCAGAAGATGTATGCAGACCATGGCCGGATAGAAAGACAATTTAAGGTGGGAGATCTTGTCTATCTGTGTCTTTAGCCTTACAAACAGTCCACACTCAAGGAGAAGGGAGCTGAGAAGCTCAAACCACGTTTCTATGGGCCATACAGGGTGGTCAAATGTATCGGTAAGGTAGGATATGAGTTGGAGCTTCCTAAGGGGAGCAAGATCCACAATATCTTCCATGTCTCTTGCCTCAAGAAGGCCATTGGGAGGAATGTAGTTGTCAACATGGATCTTCCCCCTATTGATGATGAGGGCCACTTAATCTTGCAGCCAAAAGCAATCTTAGACACAAGGGATAGGCAGCTGAGAAACAGAGTCATCAAGGAATATCTAATTCGATGGAGGAATCTACCAGATGAGGATACCACTTGGGAGGGAGAGAAGATCTTGGATCATCCTTCTTTACTTTTGCTTGTGGGAAAGAAACTTTTGAGCAGGGAAGACTGTAATATTCCCAATTAGCCACTGCTACTTGGAATATTATAACTGCTCCATTTTTGAAACAAGAATTAGGGAAGACAATAAAACATATCCCAGTGTGAAAATGGATTGGATTAGGAGGACAAAATAAAGCCACTTTGGTGTGAAAGAAGGGCAAAGCAATGAGCTAGATCCAATTGACCAAGTCAACAATGATGTCACAAGAGGAGGGAAAGCTACTAGGGCAACGCAGTTTTGAAAGAGGAATCTTCTCAAGGAAGTCACATCACCAATGAGTGGGGTTCGGGGTGGGAAAGCTCACCAAGGATAAGAAGGAGGAGGTAGTAGAAAAGAAGGCTTTCATTATTCATATTTTTTTTGGTCTTATGACTGATTTCAAGCTTTAGCTGTTTAGCTGGAGTTGCAGCACTGTTTAGTGCAAAGAATTCTCATGCGGGAATTCCATCTTTACCTTTGGTATAACTGATTGGGAGATCTAAGGAGAAGGTCCTGAGCTTAATTTTCATCATTTTTATTGAGGATATCCATTCTGCATCACATATAGTTCAATCACTTCTAATAACTGCGTCATTTCTATAGTAGCAACAACAACTGGGTGAAACCCTCTTGTTTTGTGCTTGTTTCGGAGGAGGAGGTGTCTATTTCACTCAGGGAGGTCTATTGAGGAAGGCCTTGGGCCAATTTTTGTATTATTTTTCTATTTCAGATCACATTTAGTATTTTCTAATACAGAGTTTCTAGGCACAGTGTTATTTTCTACAATGCTGCATTTTGTGTTGCTATTTTGCTGGAAATCCTTGCCAGGGTGTTCCGATGTGCTTGTAAAAGAGGTAAAACCTCTTATTTCTGATTCCATGATTAATGAAAGCTAAAGATCTGTATGAAACCATATTTTTCTGTATATTTCATAATAAAAATTACACTGTTGCAGTTTTCAGCAGTTCTATTTTATGAAGTTGTGGGATTGGGGTGTTTTTAAGCATATATGAGCTGGGGAGATCTGTTTAATGTAGCTAGGATGATTTTTTTCTGATTCCATTCTATATTTAAGCTACATAAAACATATATAAGAGGATCCAAGTCATTTTCTACATTTTTATTGCTTGGTTTTCCTTATACAGCGTCCTCATTGGAGATATTGCAGAAATTCCTAAAAAGGAATATTACAAGTTAAATCTGGTAGGTTCCCTATTTCTCCTCCTCTCTAAATTTTTTAGTCATTTGATGGTTAAATGAAAGACTAAACCCTAATAGTTGCAAGCCTTATGTCTCCAATATAATTCATCCTCTGTTTTAACCCCCAAACAATTTTTAGTTAAGGGGAGTGAATTAGGGTAGTTACACTTCATGTTCATATAAAAAAATTCATCTAGCTCAAGGAAAATCAATCATAAACCTCACCTATACATCACTCATTTTCAAAGAGTTGCCTACCATCATTTTATTTTTACTCCTCTTGCCCAAGTTTTCCCACCATAAGCCCTAATCACCATGTCAGGGGCAGAAGACCATAGCAGCAGTGACAAATGTCAAGGGCCTATGAGGCCAAATCACAAGGGATGGAAAGTGAATATATTTGAGCCATAGAGCACAATGAATATCACCTCATATCCCATGATCCTCTCATGTTTCCAGAATTCAGGGTGCTTCCAATTTTGTGAGAGAGTCAAACAAGTGCAAAGCCACCCAGAGCTCACAAGGATTTTTATCCTTAACTTGTACAACAAAAAATCAAGCCTTGCTAGAGTGGACTTTGAATTATCAGCAGATGCCATCTCTAATGCTATTGGTATCCCTGTTGTTGGTGAGAAGTGGTTTAAGAAAGCCAAATTGGACAAGAACTATTATGAGCCATTTGTCAAGACTAGGTACACAGAAGGCTACAAGTCTATTTTTCCTTTCTTACACCTAAAACAGAGATTTCACCCTTTATGAAAGTTATCATGAAGTACTTCACCTATGAGGGGAGGTACTTTAGGATTTATTCCTACCATGCTAGAATCCTCATGCATTTCACAAGGGTGAAGATGCTCAACTTGTCACCTCTATAGAAGTATGGACAAAATGTCTTCTGTTGTCCGGAGAAGGAGTCCTTACCAACAAACGCAAATTTTGTTTCACCATTCCTTGATCAAGATGGTGGTTCTACATCAGTTGGAACATAAGGGCATACCTTGGGAAGTATTCATAGCACATGAAGTCTTTACAAGCCCACAACTCCCTCATCAAGCTAACTTGCCCTCATCATCCACACAAGTTTCCTCACCTCAAGGAAACTTCCCTTCTTCCCCTTCTCATGATGCATTAGAGGAAGAAGAAGAAAATGATGAAGTAGGGACAAAAATTGATGAAGAGGAAGAGGAAGGAAAAGATGATGAAGAAAGGGGCAGTGAGCATGACAGTGATGAAGGTGAAAACAATGAGCATGACAGTAAGAAAAATAGTGACAAAATGGAAGAGGATGATGAAGAAGATGAGGAGGTTGAAAGTGGAAATGAAATGAGCATTGATGAAGAGGAGATCAACAATAAAATAGGGGATACATAGGCAGAGAATGAAGAGTAAAATGATGAGGCAAAGACAGAAAATGATGAGGTAGAGACAGAAAATGATGATGAAGATATGACAAATAATGAAGACATGAAAGAGGATGAAAATGATAAAGATAAAGACAATGAGGACAAGACAAAAAATGAAGGCAATAGTGACAAAAATGAAGCAAGCCTCAGTGATGAAAAGGAAAACAAGAAGAAAATAGTCATGACAGTCATGACAACCATGACAACAATCAACCCCTTAGTAATAATGACAATGATGACAGCGCAAAAGATGAAGATGAAGGTAATCCTAGTCATGAGGACAATGAAAAAGTGGAAGAGGATCATAGTCTAAATGATGATTACATCCATGAAAAAGATACCAGTAAGACCACAATCATACCTCTTTCACTCACATATCAAAGAGGGCCAAGGATAGTGTTTGTTGCCTCCAAAAGGCAAGGGACCCTGCCATCTTCCTCAGCTCAAAATCTTGACAAGGGCAAACAAAAAATGAAGAAAGGTGAGAAAGTTAAGAGAGGTAGGAAAACCAAACAAAAGCCCCAATTCATTGACCTAAACAGTGATAATGAAGATGAGGAGATGGCCACTAGAATACTGCTCCAAAGAAAAGATGCACAAATTAGGGAGTTGGAGAGAGATTTTTCCATGGCATAACATATCATTCATTATTATAAGAATGAAAAAAAGTATTTTAAGAAGATAAAAAGGGGCCTTGATCTCCATAAAAAGATGACCAAGCACTATGCAATGAAAAAAAAACTTGCTTGTGCCAAACTCAAAGAGTCCCTCATTGAAATTCAAGAACTAAAAGGAGGAGAAGACCAAGCTAGACTTGGAATTTTGGCATCAGCTTCCCTATAGGTCTCTAAAACCCCTTGGAGGAGACCTCCACCAATTTTGAAGGAATTTGGACAAGTTTTTGTTTTTTGAGAATTTGAAGGCCTATAAGAGCAACACAATTGGCACTAGGCTTTTCCCTCAGGAATCCTCATAGGGAAAACTCTATATTTTTTTATTTCTCATGACTAGCACATTATTCTCACCAAATTTCAGAGCAATTGGAGAATTTTTGATGCCTCAAAAGGTCAAAAAACACCTCATTTTTCACCATTTTGCCTCCTTTTTAGGCCTGGCGCTTCGCTCAGATCAGTCTTGGGGATTTGAATTTTTTGAATAGGTTATAGGTGCTTAATCAGAAAACCAAATGCATATATGTAATCAGGACTTAGCAGGATTTCCAACGGGCCTTCACGGAGCAAAATCTGATATTGGGAAGGTCCCCAAAAATTGGATGCAATAGGACCTATTTTCTGCCAAAGGTGGCGCTGTGCTTATAGACAGCACTGTGTGTTTTTGGCCAAAAAGTCAACAAAACACACAAATTGATGGCAAAATTATTTTTTAATGTTTTCTTGGGAAAATCACTCTATATTTTATTGAGGAGTTATGTTATGTTATCTTTCATTTATTAGCTTAGATATATGTGTCTTGGGCCTTGCATGGTCTTCAAGCACATAAATGACATTTATGATGAAATTATGGTTTCTAGAAGCCTCTTATGGTTTTCACCTCATCACTTTCTAGATAAATAGAACAAGGAGGTCTTATGTATTGGGTTGGAATTTTATGAGTTTTGAGAGCAATACATGGTTTTCTTGAGTTTGAAAAAGAAATTGGTCTTGTGGAGTTTCTGAATGCCTTACTTTGATTGATGATGGAGGATAGCTTCCAGGATCCCTGAGCATGATTAATGGTGATGTGTCTCTGTTTAGTTCTTGTTTCCTTATGTATCATTTTGTTACATCCTTCTATGTTGCAATAGAACATAAGAGTATAGGCTAAGAAATGTTGTTTGAGGCACCTTAGTCCTTCCTATTGTCTATTGTCTTTATGTTTTCCTATGCTGGGTTTGTTTAAGGAATTCTTAGTTGCTCCTTAGATCTGCCTATGCTTGTTTATTTCATGAATGGTTAAATATAGTAGATTCAAATATGTTTTATGGTTAGCCCTATTTATTTTATGCTATTTAAACTCTGTTTTGGAATCTCTCTTTGAAGTATTACTTGTTAGGTTTTAGCCAAAGAGGCCATGTTTTGATCATGCCCTTTGTCCATGCTTGAGAAGTTGCCTTAAAGTTCTTTGTAGCTTGATCATTGATGTTTAGGCATTCCCTCTTCATTGATTAAAGTTATTTTTTATCTTGAATTTTTTCTAAACCTTGAAGGTGAAATCACTAAAAGTTAGATTAGTTTCTTGCTTTCTATGTTTCACTGAATTGTTCATCTTGAATGCTTGTTTTCTTAAGTATAATAAAAAATTTATTGTTTTTCCATTATGTTGATCAGTATTTGAGACCATCTTGTTTAAAAGGTATTTGTTTAAGGATTATTTACTGCCCTAATACACCTACTATGCTCACAAACTTATTGTTCATTTCACTTCACACATACCTGAAAGATCCATTTGACCATGCTAGATTTTCCCTGTTATGCATCTTGTTTCATTGTTGAGATATCCATGACTTTCATTGAATCCATAGTCCAATGATTTGAATACCTCTCACTCCACCTATTCTACTTGATCATATTACCCAACCAAAACAAACAACAAACCCTACACTTAACAACTATCCTAAAATCAACCATTTAAAGCAATCAAGTTCACATCCTTTGCATACAATAGAGAGAGCCCTCTCTGAGTCCAGGAAGGCTAGGTCCTAGGACTCCAAAGACTGGTCTGATGTTACCCTTTGCATTTGGTCTACCAATCTACTAAATCACGGGACCCTAATAAAATTCACGCATCAAAATCTTCACTCATAAATATCTTCTAAAAATGGTAGGATTATGCACACGATAGACACCATTCAATTGCATTACAAGAAGTAGGGAATCTAAATGAACATGAAGGTGGAGGATGCGATGGGAAAGGGCATCAGCTAATAAACCTCGCACTGCATCATATTCGGCCTAGTTATTGGTGGTAGTACCAATTCATACACAGTTCGAGAGAACAAGTGAATGTAAGGGGGTAAAAATGGCCCAACCTATCGAGGCTAGATTTCGAGAGTAGCGACTTGCACCATCGGCATAACCGATATAAGGTGTGGACGGGGGTCCATCTAAAAGGTGCCACACAACAACAAATGAGAGAATGATGAAAAATGTTGGCAAATTCAGCACAAGGTAGAAATTAAACAAACACTGATAGAGGGAGTGCTTTGGGTAGGATGTCTACCACCCGCACACTGATGGGTAGGTGGTGTGTGGGAGCTACCTTGGGGGTGGATTTTTCTCAGGTTGTGAAATTCACCATAGACACGAATGGTTTCATTCCACTTATGGGCAGGAAAGATGAAGTTAGGGGTGGAAAAGGCTTCCATGATGTCGTCATCACAGTAGATGGGGTGATTGGAGGAAGAGAGACCACATGACGTGGAAAAACTACCTGACTCATCATCATGAGAAGAAAGGTTCAAATGCACATTATTATGGGGGGTGACGGAAAAACAAGCAGATAAGGGATCCACTGATGTTGAGCCTAGGGTGATCACTGAAGGGAGGTCAAGCGAAACAAAAGGGGAAGTCTCAGAGGGATATTCCACCATGGATCTCATGAATTATGATAGGTAGAGGATGGTGGCCGTAGGCTCCGTCATCTCGAAATCAGGAGGAGGAATGTCAATGGGAGCAGGTAAATCCTCAAGCTGGCCCAAAGCATACTATGCAAGGATGGGAGAGGCGGACTGGTTCTATTCAATATCATACTCCCGAACTACCTCAAAAGAGGCACGGTAATGCATGAGGTAGGGACACACAACATTAACCATGGACTTGATATGAGGAAATTCAGGACAATGATGGGTGGCATGACCGACAACATCACACAAAGCACATGGGGGGGTATGCTTTGGAGGCTGAGGAGGAGTACGGTTGGTTGGGGCATCCTTGTCTTTATATGCCTTCTTGCGAGATTTTCCCTCATTATCAAAGCTGTCGTAACAGGATGAGGTTCATTTTGAGGTGGATGAGGCACGGTAACAGAGGGAGGGGTCATGGGGACCGATTGAACTGGGGTTAAAGTAATATAAGGTTTGGATTGACTAAGCAGGGTAGCGGCTGGGGGATCAATTTACCAAACTAGGATCCCCAGGGTCAGGTTAGGAAGGGATAAGGTAGCCATAATAGGTAACGAAAACACTCCAAGAGGGGGAGCTAGGAACGGTATCTGACCTGAGGGATAATGGCCAGGCAGGATAACTCCTAGATGGTTAAGGCTAGGAGGAACCATGCCGCGAGGGTAGAGAGGCTCATGGATACCAAATGTAGATATGGGTCCTTGAGGAGGAGGTCCTGAAGGTTGAGTCAGAGTGTTAGGAGTAGTTTGCAGAGGGCGGGGCTGCTGACTAGCCAAAGCGAACCACTTGAGGGAAGCTCGAGAAAATTGCATCATGCAAACATTCAACAAGTTGGGATCAGAGATAGGAGGAGGAAGATCAGGGAAATAACCAAGCAAAGAGGATTCTTTGTAGACTTTGGGTGAGACACTGGTCAAAGGTTCGACATTTTTATTATTGGTCACCGAAGAGATGATGGACTCAGGGGAGGTTTGAGACTTCGGTTCATAATATTTAAACTGGTCAATGGTGACTATCTTTCCATGATGAGGAAAGGACATCTTGCGATGAATCACAGATTGGACAAAAAACATCGCATAGGTGTAGCTAGGACCCAATAGAATGTTGTAATCTAAGGGGGCATCAATGACTTCTACGTCAACGCAAACAGTTTTGCACGCAAGAGTAATGGGACAATTGAGGAACAGGCCAATGGGCTAGGAAAAGTGGCCATCCCATGCTCGGAGTGTGATAGTGGAAGGGGCCAACTCAGGTGATTTGAGTTGCTTCCAAAC
This sequence comes from Pinus albicaulis, assembly GCA_034641835.2. Classification (NCBI taxonomy): domain Eukaryota; kingdom Viridiplantae; phylum Streptophyta; class Pinopsida; order Pinales; family Pinaceae; genus Pinus; species Pinus albicaulis. Next base: position 47,114,935 of record CM076579.1, read on the forward strand.
TAAAGCAAACATCACACAAGTGGATTCCCCCTCATCAATGATACAACGGGAGACGTTGGCATTCCAGATCTTGACGAGGATTTGGAAGGCGACGGAAGCAAGAAGGGGAGGATGTTCTGCCTGGTCAACATCGAAGATGATGAAACGATAATTTGAGGGATCCAAAGTGCCCATGGAAGTTAGTAGAAATTTTCGTTCTGAAGGGCATGACTAGAGGAGTTCAAGGGTTGAGATGGTAGCAGGAGATTATGCCAAATCATCTACTATACTATATGAGTGGGAAGCTTTGCCAGAAGTAGTGTTTTGGTGTAATGGTCCCTTGGGGATCTTGGTATGAACCTCTAACTTAGGCTAAGGGATCTATAAAGGACCATTTTTTATCGAAAGAGGATCTGTGGAACCTAAAGAAGGGGGCTCAGGCGTAAACGTAGTGGGAGGCTTGTTGTACTGACGAGACTGAGTCTGAAGGTTGAGGTCAATAGTAATGGGTTGGTCAGAGTTCATCATGAGAATATGGTAATCAGAGGTACCAGATGGATGAGGTTGAGTGGCTACCTAACCTTCAGGGGGTTGGGTAGCCACGAATCCCTGTTGAGGGAAAGGATTGGTAAACATAACTAGCTGGATAGGTGCAGCATTGGGAGGAACCGAAGGGGAGACTTGATTTCCTCATGATGCTGCTTGAGTCTCCCACATCTGACGCATCTAAGGTAAAAGAGGACAATCGTGGGTGTAATGACCATAGGCACTACAACAGGAACAAAGCTTATTCGTGTGAACAGACTTATCCTTCTTAGGTTGAGTGCCCTATTGCTGGTTAGCAGTGTTAGGTGCATTCCCCTCGGGATTGGGTCCTGGATTACCTGGGGCAGATTGATTTTGGGTGCCTTTCCTCTTCTTTTTGGAAGTAGGAGGATTAGTCATGCCCTGTTGTGCATACACCTACCCCTGGGGGGGATGGTGGCTACTGTTGCGAGGGTTAATAAGGCAAGAGAGGCGGGGGTGCTAATTCTGGAGGAGCACCAGGCTGTGGATACGGATAATAAGGAGGTTGGGAAACATTGTGGTAAAAAGGTTGGGCAAAAGGAGGAGGCATGCCATATCCTAGATACATGCTACCGGGAGGGGGGAAAGTGATAAAAGAGATGACCCCTCCTTGAGGGAAACCATAACCCATGGGAGGATGAGTGTACGAATGAGAAAGGGCTCCAATGATACCATCAGCAGCATGGGATGCCCCTGGTGCATTGGCACCACCAGGTCTAGGGAGATCAGGTAAAATGGTATAAACATAACCAAACTATGCATAGATCATGTCATATTTTAACGCAATCTAGAGAGCAGCTTCTTCAGTCTGAGAGAAATGAGATGTGACATCTTTTCCAATAGAAGGCAAAAGGGATCTGAGAAACTAGTCCATGTAGACACGGTCTTCGAAGGTAGGGGCTTGACATAGGCTCTTTCTTCTTCACCATTCCTGGACATGATCGGATAGGTGGGTCATAGAAGATTGACGGAAAGAGATCAAAAGTTCGATACTAGTGTCATAACGAAGGGGGAGCTAGAAATAAGACAGAAAAGCCCGGGAAAGAGTCGCAAAAGTGGTATGAGAGGAGGAGGCCTAGTCAACATACCACTTAAAGGCTTCTCTAGTAAGAATATGTTGGAACAACCGAACATGGACAAAGTCATCAGTGATCGGGTTAGACAAACATCACATGTGGAAAGATCGAACATGGTTTGTAGGATCTTCTCCAGCAAGACCTTCAAACTTGGGGATGTCAGAAGGGAGCTTGGTTGGAATAACAGGCCAACCAACGTTATGGCATATAGGGTCATTGATCAACTACTTAAAATCAAGAAGACTAAGGTCTGCCATATAAGGGAGCAAGGGAGTAGCCGAAATAGTTTCTGTTGCGGTCGCACTAGTAGTATTCCTAACATTAGGGCCGGGGCTACCACCAGCATTAGGTCCTGAACTAGACATGGTGAAGGTGACAGGGGCAGAACCAGGGATGGAACTAGAAGGGGAACCTAATGAACTAGAAGTGGAGTCGAAATGAGGATGAAGGCCAAGAATTCTCCTGGACAAACACCTCGGGGGCGCAATGATGAAAGAAGAAACACTGATCACAAAAGGAAGAGAGACCAACAGGGGCGAGGAGGTGCAGGATAAAATGATTACACTGTCTAAATAAGGGAAGAGAGGTGCAGGATCAATTGATTACAATGTTATAGTTTTTTCCTGGTGGTGTTAACCAAGCACTTCTTCACTTAGGGTGTGTGTGTTAAGTGTGTTAATTTTAATTTTTAAACCCAGATGTTTGTAGAGAAAAAAACAAAAATTTTGTTGTATAACTGTAAATAGATCTGCAAATAACAATAAAGTAAACCAAATATAATAGAAAATAAACAGCTAAAGATGCATCAATCTAAACCCAAGGAGGCGGGCTTCTCAAAAACTAGTTTGTGGGTGGGCAAAAATATAGTCAAAAGACACCAAAATAGCTTATGGATCTAAATTTAGGAGGGACAATGATCTAAAGGATAGATCTGTTGGAAATAGGTGCAGAAAAAAACAAAAAACCAAAGGGAAAAGTGCTGCAAATGAGGTGGCAAAAAGCTACAACCTGAAGGGACACGGAGGGGACCCTAGAGGAGGACCAAACAAAACTGAAAAGAGGTGTTTTGGATGGATGAATAACCAATCTGACAAGGATTTGAAGGTACAAGATCAGATCTGAAAAAATGGCTGAACACACTAAAATTTCAGACGACTTGCTTCAGCAAAACTCCTCCTATAAAGGTGGAAGTGTATTGAAGCCCTAGGGGGCTAGGTTCCCACTTCAAAAAGTAAAACAGAGCAAGTAAATGTCAAAAATAGGAGGAGACAGAGGTCAGAAAACCCTGAATAGAGGCCTAGAAAAACCTAGAAAAATCTTAGAAAAATTCTTGCAAAAAGTACAAGTCACAGTTTCTGACCTAATTTCTATAGAGGTCGCAGGTTTGGGGCTATTTTCTATGCCCTAAAGGTCCAGGTTGCAGGTTTTGGCCCAAAAAGTGTGACCTGCACTTTCGACACTCTCGGGAGCAGGTTTTAGAAAAAAATGTCATCTCTGCTACGGCTGATGCCTGTCACCTGCACCATAGGTACGAAAACACATGGAAGTTAGAATTTTTAATTTTTTAGGTTTTATAGGTTAAAAAAAACATCAAGAAAAGAAAACAAAAAGCTGAAGAAAAATCCTAGGGTTTGAAGCAGTTGGTCATGCAGGGATCTAAAAAATGACAGAGGCCGTAATCGTAAACCCTTGTGGAGTCGCCAGTTTTTAGGATGAATTCTAATCGCAAGTGTATGAAAAAAATCACTTTAGCTATGCATAAAAAACAACCCTAACATCAAATATGGCTGCCAATTTCTTTAGATCTACAGTTAGTTGACCAAGTTAAATGCTACAAAATCTAGATCTATGCAGTAAAAGACATTAAGATGTAAATAAAAGAAAGAGTTACTCCATGCATCCAATAGACAAGACAATAATATTTTTTAAATAATTTTAGTACTTTTGACATCTGGGAAGGGAACATAGAAGGATGTTACCAGTCCCCCTCAATGAGATGGGTTCTTGTAAGTCCTTAGCACTTCAGATCTAAGATCTCTCTCTCTTGATGGTGTAGAAAACCCAGAAAAAAGTGGAACTCAAAGGGAGCTAACAAGAAAAATGGTAGAAAAATATGACAATGATGGAGGATCAAAATCGGGCCAAAAGTATAGATCCAGAGTGATCTTTAGGCAACAAACAGTAGTCAGTGAATGGAAAAACCCTTCTATTTATAACAAAATATTGAGTTAGTCTAGATATTGGTGCATAATTAAAATATTATTAACCAAATCTAGATCCAAATTTTATGGAATATTTTATTATATTTGTTGGAGGGAAAAAGAATTTGAATTTTGTCAAATCCCTTTATTTATAAATAATAAATAAATAAACATCGTAACAGGATGCCATTGTGGTGCTTGCGGAATAATCTGCCCTGTAGCATTTGGTAGGAAGCGGCTTTGAGCCTTATGGCTTGTTTCTATTTCGCTGTTAGGGTGGGATCCAGGGTCCCATGACCAAGATATTTTATGAGGTATGAGTACCATGATGGTGAGGCTGGTGTTTGTACATGATCTACCTGGTACATTTAAATTTTGTGTTCCTAACACTCTCCATCGTCATTTTGCGGGCCAGCTACTTCAGCAACCAACTTGCATAACCTGCGGTCCTTAACAGTATGCACTGGCTTCAACTCTAGGTCATACTCCTAAAGAAATTCCATCCATTTTCCCCATCGCTCACCCAACCCTTGTTACACGAACAACAAACAAACTACTGGGTGAGGGACGAAAACTGCCACATGGTTCTTCAGGATATAGGGCCTAAAATGATTTACCACCTTGTATACTACATATTCCTATTTGTCGATGTCTGGATAGTTCATGTTGGTGCCTTGCAACCCTGTGATCATGAATGATATGGGTCATTCGTCATGACTATCATCATTTTGGGTGAGGACAGCTGCCAGTGAGGAGTCCGAGGCAAAAGTGTACAAGACAAAACCTTTCTTGAAATTAGGGCTATACAAGGTTGGGGCTTCTGAAATGGCCTTCTTGATATTTTCAAAGGCTTCCTTCTCTATCTGATTCCATTTGAAGCTTGTGCCCTTCTTGATCATGTTTTGTAGGTGTTTCAAAATCTGGGCGAAATCAGATATGAACTTGTGAAGGAAGTTAATTTTCCTAAGGAAAGATTGCATAGCTTTCTTGCCACTCAGGAGGGGAAATTGGGCAATGGATTTTATGCATTCTGGGTCAACAACAATTCCATCTTTGGTTATAATTTGGCCTAATAAATTCCCTTTTGAGACCGTGAAAATACTCTTCTTTGGATTTAATGAGATCCAATACTTTCGAAATCGCTCGAAAATATGTTTTAGGTGGTGTGGATGATCATAACTTCGCTTTGAAAATATTGTGACATCATCTAGGTAGACCACCACACTTTGTCCTATTAATCCTCTGAATGTGATGTCCATGGACCTCTACGGCATTAATTAAATCGAAGGGCATGTGTCGGAAAGTGAATGTGCCCCACTTTGTTCCGAATGTTGTCTTCAAACAGTTGGGCTCGGCAACCCGCACCTGGTTGTATCCTGAGAACCTGTCAAACAAAGAGAACATCTATGAGCCTGAAACAATTTGAAGAATTTGTTCCATGAGGGGAAAAAGGTAGTTATCCTTGTTTGGTTCCCAGTTTAGGTTTCAGAAATCCTTGCACAATTGGATTTCACCAGTCTTCTTATGCACAGGGACCAATTTCAACACCTATGTTGAATGTCTTACTTTGAAAATAATGTGGGCATATAGGATTTTCTTTAATTCCTTCAGAATCAGTTGTTCCAGAGTTAGATGTACCTTTCTCAGCTTCTGCTGGAAGGGTCTAACTCCTTCTTTCATAGGTATCATGTGTTGGATAATTTGGGTTTCATATGTCCAAAGGTCGTCATACGTCCAGAAAAAAACATCTTGATACCTCTTAAATAAGATGATGAACAGTTGTCTTTCCTCAGGTGTGCATCTGGTACCAATATTGACAAACTTCGAATTAGTGTCTGTTCCAAGGTTAATATGCTCGTGCGATAAGGTGGAGCTTTTCACTTTGGTGTTAGGTGGTCCCTAGAATTAGATTTGCAAATAGAATAAATTCTCGAGTGAGACAACCCCTTTGGGCATGATATTTCTTTTCCATTCATCTGCTTCCTTTTGCAAATCCAACTCGCATTCCTACTCTTCTATATCTGCATCTTTTAACACATCAATGATGAGCATGAAGTCCAACACATATTGATCATCGTTGAAAATGCACAATTTATTCACATTATGTTAGGTCCCTATATTACTAGTATAGTCCCTTATTGTTGTTAGTGTAACCCCCTTATTGTTATTATTGTGCGCTTAAATTATTAATGTTAGGTCGGCTAGGATTACATTGTGGCCCCACTAGGATTACATTATGGCCCCATGGACTCCTATATATAGAAAGGAGGTTTTGTAAATTGTATCATCCAAGAATTGTTCATTTATGTAATGTATTGGAGGTTGCCCCCTCGAAGTGGTTTATTTATAAGGCGTTGATATCTCTTTTCTTCTAAATTTGGAGCTTGTTACACAACATTTGGTATCAGAGGTTTGGATTCTAGGGTTTCGCTGCTCTAAATAGGTCATTGTGGAATTTTTGTTATAACGTTTTGTCTACGAAGATTTAGAATCTGAAATTTTTAGGGTGCAAAGCCGAAATACTAAGGAAACTCATCAAAAAATTTCAGAGCTTGGTTCAAAATATTTTCGGAGATATGATCTGTGGAAGGTAGTGCTTTCTTAGGCTCCCGGATTTCATCTCAAAGAGGTGATCGTGGGAAAATATTTATAACTCTCTCTCTGAGCATCGGATTGGAGTGCCGTAAAAAGTGGTCTCAAGTAAACAGACCGTAGTTTCTTTTCCATAAATTTTAAATTTGAAGGATGAAACAGTGACACGTGGAAAGTCATACAAGTTCGCTCTGCTGAACTAGTCCATAATTAGGTAATTTGGGAGATTGGACACAACTTTGTCTTGGAGAATCCAAATCAGGTTAGACCTATGGCATTTGAAAGAGAATTCAGAGCGCTACGTTGGTACAGAAATTCAAATATTGAAGTGCTGCAATCACAGAGATTCTTGTTTGAAGAATCAATTTGAATTGATTCCAAGGGAATATCATATAATAGATATCAGTATTGGGTTCTAAAAGATGCCCTGTAAAAATAATTCAACACCCATTAAGCTTTAGAAGGCTCTACTATGACTCATGAAGATGAAGAATTACAACATGATCTATCAAAATTACAAGATCAAGTGCACCAAATTTCGCTCTCGCAAAGAGCAAAAAAAAATGAAATGGAAGTTTTGAGGAAAGGCGTGGAAGCTAAGATGGATGGCATGGAAGCTGGCATGGAACCTAAGATGGATGACATGAAAGACAACATGGAAAACATGAATAATGATCTAAAAGCAGACATGGAAGGTTTGACAAATTTGATATAAGAAATGTTTCATAATGGTGAAAATATAGTAGAAGAAACTCATGATGAGAAAAAAATAAATGTTAATCGCGATTTCATAAACTCTAATGTTGGTGGGAAGAACCACCATATTCCAAAAATGGAGATGAGGAAGTTTGATGGAAAGGATCCTGTAACATGGATACTATAGATGGAGCAATATTTTGATCTCCATAATGTGCAAAACACACAAAAGGTACGCATTGCAACTTTACATTTAGAAAAAAATACATTTCTATGGTATCGATGGCTTTGCTCCCGTAAAAAAATTGTCACTTGGTCAATTTTTACGGAGGAAATGATAGCACATTATGAGGATACAAAGAGCAACACCTTCTTTAGCCAATTGATAAATCTCAAACAAAAGGGTTTAGTGGGGCAGCACATTGATGACTTCCAAAAATTGAATATAAGGGTAACTGATATTCCAGAGGAACACAGGATTGATCTCTTCATAGGCACTTTAAAGGATAACATCCAACATGAAGTTCACATTTTGGAACCTGATTCATTGGAGAAGGCATTCAGGTTGGCAAGAAAAATTAAATGTAAAATTATGGCGACAAGGAAGCCTACCACTCACTTCTATAAAGAAGGAAGTGTTGCTACGCCTAGATTTCCACAACCTACAAGGTTGACACCACAACAATTGGAAGAAAAAAGAGAAAAAGGGCTTTGCTACGATTGTGATAGAAAATACACTAAAGGTCATAAGTGTGCTGAGAAGAAATTATTTTACATAGATTGTGAAGAGGAAGAAGAAAATGAACAAGAAGAGGATATACACCAAGAACCAGCCATATAAGGGGAATAAATGAATCCAACCATATCATGTAATGCACTGGCAGGAATTACCACTCCTCAGACTCTCAAGATAGAAGAACATATCAAGAAGAAAAAGGTAATAGTGTTGATTGATTCAGGTAGCACCCATAATTTTATTCATTGTAAGGTAGCCCAGGAATTAAATTGTTTCCTATACCCTGTTAGGTCTCTGTAATTTATTAGCAAGATTGGGAGAGTCCAATCACAGAGTTAACATCATTTCAACCAACTTTGGGATTCTAGGATCTAGCCCCCCTGAATCTGGAGAGGGATCTCTCCAATATGTACAAAGATGGATATTGTCTTTGAAATGCTTAGGGTAATGATATTAGGCTAGTTATGAAGGCCAAGGTTTTTGTTTTGTTTTGTTTTGGATGGTTGAGCATGCAATGTTACTTGAGGGGAAAGTCCTAAGTGCAAAAATTTTCAAAAGTGAGAAGTTGCAAGCAAATAGAACAGATTTGGCAGACAGATAGATATAACGATGGTTTTTAGTCCATTGGGCTATGGAGTCATATCTGGGCTTTAATTGAACAACAACATCAAGTGTGATCCAAGGGGCAAGTTATCTATACCACAAGATTATTGAGATTAAAATGATGAAATGGAAAAATTAAAATGTTGGAGGGGTGGAAACTGATAATAATTTCTCAGAGGATTTATAGTCAGTCCAAACAAGAAAAGCCTTTTAAGTAACTATTTTAAAACCAACCAAGGACAGGGCTAACCATAGACTTCTTGGGCAAGTTCTTATTAAAGCAGCTTAATTGACAAACAATCCAGTAATCCACATAATTACCTTAAGAAAGTATGAAAACACATAAGAAAAACAGAGTGTAACTTAAGATCAGATAAAGTACTTTTAAACCTAGTCTGCTTTCAGTCAACACCAAGGGAAACTTTCAGAATCTGCCTTTGGAGAAAAGAATCTAAGAATCAGGGCAAACCATATCTTCTCTAGTCTAACTTTAATAGCAAATAATGGAAATAACATTCAAGAACAATGTTTGAGCAAACAGAAGGACGAGGGAATGCCAACATTCCTAACTGTTTAAACTGTATTGAATCATTCTTAAATAAACAAATCTGAAGAAAACATTAAGATAAAAATTTCTCAGCCAGAGAAGGTTACTGCTATACAGAAAATCCTAACCCTGTTTAAACTGTTCTTTACAGAGGGAAAATGAACAATATGGCATACATAGAAGGAAAACGATTAACAAAGAAAGAAGCACTTCACCAGTGATAAAGACCAGGATCCCAAGAAACGGCTTTTATATTGATGTCAAACCAGTTACAATCTTCAAGTCCAATGTTTCAGTTCAGCAATCATCTTCACTATTCAACCTAACTACTCTAGCACAAACAGAGCTTCAAGGGCCAATGAACACTATGTACAAATAGAAGTCTCGAGCTCAAGTGTATTTCAAAGTTCTGCAACCAACAATTTCTCATCTTCTTCTGAGGTATTTATAGAAGAATGAGGAGGTGATCTGAGAAAAGATCTCTCAGGATAATTAATACAGGTTCAAGACTTCTCGGCCTTTTGAGGGGCTCAATGAAGAAGTTTACAGGTGGTTCTCTGTATTAACTGTTTTACATTTATGGATTAAGCTCGGTGGGAGCTTTATTTGACTTTGAGGCTTTATGTAATGTTTGGAGTAACTCTGTAGATATTTTCTGCATTGATTTCCTTGCAGAAGTAACTCCCTGGCTGTGCTGGAGGCGAATGTCTGATTTTATTCAATAACTTCGGCCTCTGTTTGAAAGGTTTGAGGCGACAGGTGGCTCGGTGGTAGCTGAGGAATCAATTTGCCTCAGATGTGGCGGTGGAGGCTTTCTGTCTGATGAAACACTTTAGGTTTTTCATTTAAACTATGTTTTAGATTGGGGATTAGGATTTTGATAACGGTCTTAGCCGTAATCCCCATAAAAACCGTCTTCAATCTTCATCTGCTGTGCTCTGTCTTCAAACTGATACTCTTTAACTGTTTTTGAATTAAAACAGTGTCCTATCGATGTGCAGGCCGTACTGGGCTTTTTAAAGGCATCAATGCCCATGAAGCATTGAGAAAAAAATGGAGCGAAACCCCGCAGATGGTTCTCTTTAACAGCTCGAAGGCGCAGGAAACGTCTCTCCCAACCCTCGGCTTTCTTTCATTAAACAATAGAAAACCATTAAAACGCCTGCAAAACACAAAAATAGTTAAGAAATCCTGCGGAAATAGGTTTAAACTGCTTCAGATGGCGGGGGAGGAGCGAAGCCGTCGGATGAAGGCAACCAACGGTGGAGATCTGCATAGAAAAGAAAAAAGGATAGCGGGAGAAGAATAAGGAGGATTAGTTTTGGACCGTCCGATCTGGACACGTGGACGGTCCAGATTCAATCGAAGGATCGCAATCGAAACTGCGGGCCTAATCGCAATCGAAACTGCGGGCCTAATCGAAATCGAAACTGCGGGCCTAATCACAATCGAAATTGCGGGCCTAATTGCAATCGACACTGCGGGCCTAATCGCAATCGAAACTGCGGGCCTAATCGCAATCAAAACTGCGGGCCCAATCTTTTCGATCAACCCATTGAAATTTTCCCGATTACGATTGCGCGATCGGTCTTTTTAATCTAACCATTTTATATTTAACATGTGACTTCAAGCTTTTAAGTTGAAACTTTGGATAAGCGGGTTCTTGGGTTTTATAAAGGAAAAAGAAGAACAGTAATGAAAAATTTACAATGTTTTAAGCGCCGGAGGCGGGCTTACTGGATATATAAAATAAACGATGCGATCGGGTTTTTGTATTTACAAAGGATTAATCGCATCGGAACATTTCAAACCAAAGTATGATCGCAATCAGAACTTTTGAATAGAGCACAAGTCTCGCGCATTTGGATACTTCCGATGTGATGAGCGCCGAACTGGGTTAGCGCTTGGTTTTTTAATGGAAATGGGGGTTCCGAAACAATTAAAAAGTGAGTTTTCAACTAAGGAAAGGGGAATTTTTCATAAATGGAAAGAAGAGGACTTATGAAAACAAGGCAGTTTTGATGGAGAAAAAGGGGAGAAGATGAAAGGTTTGAGAAGAGGGAAAATGATGGTCTTTCAGCAGTCTTTCATTTGGAATCAGCACAGAATTTTCTGAGTATAAAATGGGACAGCAAATGAGGATTTGGGACAGAGGCATGAGGCCTTAAAGAGACTTCAAGAGCCAACAATTTTTAGTGATAAAATTTGTTCCTTGGAGGCTCAAAAGGATCTTAGCCACCTTTTGGTATAACAAAATATTATAGGTGGCTAACAGTGGCTCCACTTGGGGATGGTGCCTTCTTTGAAGGCATCAAGAATTCAGACTTGATTTCTGGGAGGCTGATCAGTTGCCTCATCCATTGGGCTGTCCTTCTGTGATTGAATGATCTTTTTCTAAAAACATATTTGGCAGCCATGAAAACAATGGACCTTTATCAACCAGCTTGCTACCTACCCAATCCTACAGATCTAGCATTTTTTCTTCATCAGAGTGCACTTGGATTGGAAAACTCTATTCACAACATTTTATTCTTTTGAAAGCAGGAAATCTAATCTATTTCTAATCCTTATTTCTCCCTGAACTCAGATTAAACAGTTGAGCTCATATATTTCTCTACCTAGTCTACTGTTTGTTGGGATTAAACAGTCCAACAAACTTTCATTCTCTAAATTCTACAACAGAAATTTAAAAATAGTCAAGTCAAGATTGAGCTATTCGACTTGCTATGATCTATGGCATAAGAACAAGCTGCACATAGATTATTATTTGCAGAAAATTAAATCAAAATGGAAGGCTTAAGACCTGAAAGTTTCTCATTATGGCCTTCTTTTCTTTACAACTCTGTTTTTAATTTTGTTTTGAGCTGTCTCTTTCTTGATATCTGTTTCAGATTTTGGGCAAATTAGAACCAGTTTTTCTCCTTTATGACTTAGAAAAATAAAACAGTTTTGAGTCATCTCTCTTTGGAAATTTTGGTTCAGATTTTGAACATGTTTGAACCTTAATTTCTATCCTAATCTATCTACTGATAAGCCAAGATTAAACAGTTTGGCAAATCAAATTCACTACCCTATCAGCAGAAAATTGAAAGCTAATTAGTAAAGATTAAACAGTTTGACTAACTAGAAGTGTGTTTTGCAGGAGTGGCATTTAAGCTTGCACACTTTCAAATTTATTTCTCTTTTTTGGCATGGGGTTGTGCCTTTCTTGTTTTTCATTTCTGCCCTCTTTTCTTTCTTTCTTTGTTTTTGTATTTTTTGATTTTTCATAACTTTGAATGCAATGGTGGATGAAATATTTATAATGAAAAAAAAAGAAAAAATAAGGCTTAAAAACATATCATGAATCAAGAGAAGTAATGCTTGAGCATCCTGCCATTGACAGGACCCCAAACAAATCTGTTCCATCCAGCTCTTGTAAGAAGAATGCATTGTTTCCAGCAACTGAATGAATAGAGTAAGGGCCAAGCCATAGATTGTCAAATTTACCATGCTTTCCCTTGTCTTCTCTCTTTGAGTCCCACTTTAAAACTTTGTCCCCAATCTTGAAATTGCTGGCCTTTGTTCTTCTGTCAAAAAGATTTTTAATGCTGTCCTGTTTCTGCAATGTTTTGTTGTACACTTCCTCTCTGATTTGCTGAAGATGAATGGTCTGATTTATTCTTCTGATCATGTCATTATCTTCAGTCTGCAATTCTTGGATAAACTTCATAACTGGTACACCAAGGCTATTAGGAAAGATTGCATCTGTACCATACACAAGCTGAAAAGGTAACATACCAATAGATTTCTTCAAAGTTAATCTGTCAGCCCAAAGTGCATGGACTAGCTTTGTGTGCCAAGACTTTTTATTGTCCTCCAACAGTTTCTTGATTATGTTCACTAAGCTTTTATTGGAAGATTCTACAAGTCCATTACCTTGAGGGTAATAGGCTGTGGAGTGTCCCAACGTTATCTGATATTTATGACAGAAGTCAACCATTTTCTTTGATCCAAATGCTGCTGCATTATCTGTGATGATCTTGGTAGGGCAGCCAAATCTGGAAAGGATATTGGTTTCTATGAACTTTATAATAACTGAATCATTGGCTTGCCTACAAGGAATGGCTTCTATCCACTTAGTGAAATAGTCTGTGGCAGTAAGGATCCATCTATGCTATGTTGTTTAGACCTAAAACAAGAAAATTTCAACCAGATATGACAATCTTGGAGAGGTTAACCAATCTGTTTTTACAATTTTAAATCCCACAGTCCTCTAACTGAGTTTGAATGATTTTATAATGATAAGGGTTCTTCCCAGTGGAGTCTTAAGGTCTACTAGGATTGTGGAGTTGCCAAGTGGAAATTTTTAGCTCCTTTCAGAGGTAAAAGGTCTTATGGTCCACCACCATGTTTATTTAATTCCAATCTGAAATATTTTTAGGTTTTTCTAAGTCATTTTTCAGTTTGTGGTTGTTAAGAATGTCCTAACTTTGTTTCAAAACTTAGCTAAGGTTGTGAGAGAAAGGCAGTCTACTCTTATGGCTAAGCCAGCTGATTTTTCAAGGTTAGATGAAGTCTTAAGAGAAACCTAGGGTTTACCTAGTTGTCACTGATTCAAACAAGTTCCATCATGATTACCTATATTAGGCAGTGCTTGAAAAGGCTGCTTTTTACTCTGGTTAATAAAGCAGATGCTCTATGAACCAAATCTCTGACGTCGTATGATTATCTTTAAATGAAAATGATTCTGGGTTCGATATCCCCAGCGGAGTCGCCAGAAATGTTAGGTTCTGGTGGCTCAACTGCAAAATAGAACAATTGTCATGGAACCAGAGATTCTGGGTTAAAGTCTCCCCAGTGGAGTTGCCAGAAATGTTAGGTTCTGGTGGCTCAGCTGCAAAATAGAACAATTGTCATGGAACCAGAGATTTTGGGTTAAAGTCTCCCCAGCGGAGTCACCAGAAATGTTAGGTCTCTGTAATTTATTAGCAAGATTGGGAGAGTCCAATCACAGAGTTAACATCATTTCAACCAACTTTGGGATTCTAGGATCTAGCCCTCCTGAATCCGGAGAGGGATATCTCCAATATGTACAAAGATGGATATTGTCTTTGAAAAGCTTAAGGTAATGATATTAGGCTAGTTATGAAGGCCAAGGGTTTTGTTTTGTTTTGGATGGTTGAGCATGAAATGTTACTTGAGGGGAAATTCCTAAGTGCAAAAAGTTTCAAAAGTGAGAAGTTGCAAGAAAATAGAACAGTTTTGGCAGATAGATAGATATAACGCTGGTTTTTAGTCCATTGGGCTATGGAGTCATATCTAGGCTTTAATTGAACAACAACATCAAGTGTGATCCAAGGGGAAAGTTATCTATACCACAAGATTATTGAGATTAAAATGATGAAATGGAAACATTAAAATGTTGGAGGGGTGGAAACTGATAATAATTTCTCAGAGGATTTATAGTCAGTCCAAACAAGAAAAGCCTCTTAAGTAACCGTTTTAAAACCAACCAAGGACAGGGCTAACCATAGACTTCTTGGGCAAGTTCTTATTAAAGCAGCTTAATTGACAAACAATCCAGTAGTCCACATAATTACCTTCAGAAAGTATGAAAACACATAAGAAAAACAGAGTGTAACTTAAGATCAGATAAAGTACTTTTAAACCTAGTCTGCTTTCAGTCAACACCAAGGGAAACTTTCAGAATCTGCTTTTGGAGAAAAGAATCTAGGAATCAGGGCAAACCATATCTTCTCTAGTCTAACTTTAATAGAAAATAATGGAAATAACATTCGAGAACAATGTTTGAGCAAACAGAAGGACGAGGGAACGCCAAAATTCCTAACTGTTTAAACTGTATTGAATCATTCTTAAATAAACAAATCTGAAGAAAACATTAAGATAAAGATTTCTCAGCCAGAGAAGGTTACTGCTATACAGAAAATCCTAACCCTGTTTAAACTGTTCTTTACAGAGGGAAAATGAACAATATAGCATACATAGAAGGAAAACGATTTAACAAAGAAAGAAGCACTTCACCAGTGATAAAGACCAGGATCCCAAGAAACAGATTTTATATTGATGTCAAACCAGTTACAATCTTCAAGTCCAATGTTTCAGTTCAGCAATCATCTTCACTATTCAACCTAACTACTCTAGCGCAAACAGAGCTTCAAGGGCCAGTGAACACTATGTACAAATAGAAGTCTCGAGCTCAAGTGTATTTCAAAGTTCTGCAACCAACAATTTCTCATCTTCTTCTGGGGTATTTATAGAAGAATGAGGAGGTGATCTGAGAAGATATCTCTCAGGATAATTAATACATGTTCAAGACTTCTCGGCCTTTTTAGGGGCTCAATGAAGAAGTTTACAGATGGTTCTCTGTATTAACTATTTTACATTTATGGATTAAGCTCGGTGGGAGCTTTATTTGACTTTGAGGCTTTATGTAATGTTTGGAGTAACTCTGCAGATATTTTCTGCATTGATTTCCTTGTAGAAGTAACTCCCTGGCTGCGCTGGAGGTGAATGTCTGATTTTCTTCAATAACTTCGGCCTCTGTTTGAAAGGTTTGAGGCGACAGGTGGCTCGGTGGTAGCTGAGGAATCAATTTGCCTCAGATGTGGTGGTGGAGGCTTTCTGTCTGATGAAACACTTTAGGTTTTTCCTTTAAACTGTGTTTTAGATTGGGGATTAGGCTTTTGATAACGGTCTTAGCCATAATCCCCATAAAAATTGTCTTCAATCTTCATCTGCTGTGCTCTGTCTTCAAACTGATACTCTTTAACTGTTTTTGAATTAAAACAGTGTCTTGTCGATGTGCAGGCCGTACTGGGCTTTTTAAAGGCATCAATGCCCATGAAGCATTGAGAAAACAATGGAGCGAAACCCCGCAGATGGTTCTCTTTAACAGCTCGAAGGCGCAGGAAACGTCTTTCCCAACCCTTGGCTTTCTTTCATTAAACAATAGAAAACCATTAAAACGCCTGCAAAACACAAAAATAGTTAAGAAATCCTGCGGAAATAGGTTTAAACTGCTTCAGATGGCGGGGGAGGAGCGAAGCCGTCGGATGAAGGTAACCAACGGTGGAGATCTGCATAGAAAAGCAAAAAGGATAGCGGGAGAAGAATAAGGAGGAGTAGTTTTGGACCGTCCGATCTGGACACGTGGACGGTCCAGATTCAATCGAAGGATCGCAATCGAAACTGCGGGCCTAATCGCAATCGAAACTGCGGGCCTAATCGCAATCGAAACTGCGGGCCTAATCGCAATCGAAACTGCGGGCCTAATCGCAATCAAAACTACGGGCCTAATCACAATCGAAACTGCGGGCCTAATCTTTTCAATCAACCCATTGAAATTTTCCCGATTACGATTGCGCGATCGGTCTTTTTAATCTAACCATTTTATATTTAACACGTGACTTCAAGCTTTTAAGTTGAAACTTTGGATAAGCGGGTTCTTGGGTTTTATAAAGGAAAAAGCAGAACAGTAATGAAAAATTTACAATGTTTTAAGCGCCGGAGGCAGGCTTACTGGATATATAAAATAAACGATGCGATCGGGTTTTTGTATTTACAAAGGATTAATCGCATCGGAACATTTCAAACCAAAGTATGATTGCAATCGGAACTTTTGAATAGAGCACAAGTCTCACGCATTTGGATACTTCCGATGTGATGAGCGCCGAACAGGGTTAGCGCTTGGTTTTTCAATGGAAATGGGGGTTCTGAAACAGTTAAAAAGTGATTTTTCAACTAAGGAAAGGGGAATTTTTCATAAATGGAAAGAAGAGGACTTATGAAAACAAGGCAGTTTTGATGGAGAAAAAGGGGAGCAGATGAAAGGTTTGAGAAGAGGGAAAATGATGGTCTTTCAGCAGTCTTTCATTTGGAATCAGCAGAATTTTCTGAGTATAAAATGGGACAACAAATGAGGATTTGGGACAGAGGCATGAGACCTTAAAGAGACTTCAAGAGCCAACAATTTTTAGTGATAAAATTTGTTCCTTGGAGGCTCAAAAAAGATCTTAGCCACCTTTTGGTATAACAAAATATTATAGGTGGCTAACATACCCAACACCAGAATGTCAAGTGATGGTTGCAAATGGAGGAACTATAAATTGCTCTAGGAAATGCCATAATATCAAGCTAACCATGGGGGAATATGTATTGACTAGTCCAATGCTTTCCATTCCTATGGGAGGTGCTGATGTTGTACTAGGAGTACAATGGTTACAATATTTGGGGACGGTAGCTTTTAATTTTCAAGAACTTTTCTTGAAATTTTTTTCAGAAGGAAAGAAAGTCGAATTACGGGGTATTTTGGGGAAGCTAGGAAAGATAATAATCTCTAATGTCATCAAAACGCTTCTAAGGAAAGAACAACGAGGCGTAATTGCACAATTATGCTCACTAGAAGTTCCAACATCAAAATCATCTATGTTTGCAGATCTCCAACAAGTCTTGGACAATCATTCCAAGGTGTTTGAAACTCCCAAAGGACTCCCACCTATTCGTGATCATGATCATGCTATTCATTTGATTCCAAGAAGTGTTCCTCCAAACATCAGGCCTTATAGATATCCTTATGTCCAAAAGAGCGAAATTGAACATATTATTGCAAAAATGTTAGAGGCGGGTATAATTCAACCTAGTCAAAGTTCTTTCTCTGCTCCTGTAGTATTGGTACACAAGAAGGATGGATCATGGCAAATGTGTCCAGATTATAGGGAGCTAAATAAGATCACCATTAAAGATAAATTTCCCATTCTTGTGATTGATGAATTATTGGATGAATTACATGGAGAAATTTATTTTACCAAGTTGGATCTTCATTCAGGATATCATCAAATTAAAATGAAGAATGAAGATATTCCAAAAACAACATTTCGAACTCATGAGGGTCATTATGAATTTTTGGTCATGCCTTTTGGCCTTACCAATGCACCTTCTACATTTCAAGGGTTGATGAATTCCATTTTCAAACCCTTCCTTAGAAAGTTTGTGCTAGTATTTTTTGATGATATACTAATCTATAGCAGGTCTTGGAAGGATCATGTTGAACATGTTGACAGGGTGCTCAAACTATTGCAGGAGAAACAATTATATGCAAAAACATCCAAATGTTTCTTTGGAGTACAAGAGGTGGAATATCCGGGTCATATTGTATCTCACGAGGGTGTTAAAGTAGACCCTAACAAAATTAAAGCCATTAAGGAATGGAAAGTCCCCACAACCATAAAGCAGTTGCGAGGATTTCTCGGGTTAACATGGTATTATTGCAAGTTTGTTAAGAATTATGGGAGAATAGCAGCACCTCTAACAACATTATTGAAGAAAGATGCATTTTCATGGACTCCTGAAGCAACTAAGGCCTTTGAACATCTTAAAGAGGCAATGTGCCTAGCACCGGTCTTAGCTACGCCACACTTCACAAAAACCTTTATTGTGGAATGTGATGCCTCAGGAAATGGAATTGGTGCAGTTTT
This sequence comes from Pinus albicaulis, assembly GCA_034641835.2. Classification (NCBI taxonomy): domain Eukaryota; kingdom Viridiplantae; phylum Streptophyta; class Pinopsida; order Pinales; family Pinaceae; genus Pinus; species Pinus albicaulis. The sequence goes on from CM076579.1 coordinate 47,133,408, forward strand.
AATGCAGGAAGGAAGACCCATTGCTTTTGAAAGTCATCCAATTAAAGGAAAGTATTTACAGAAACCTATTTATGAGAAGGAAATGTTAGCAATACTACATGCACTAAAGAAATGGCGAACTTACCTAATGGGAAGACACTTCAAGGTAAAAAATGATCATGATAGTCTCAAACACTTTTTGGAACAAAGACTATCTTCAGAAGAGCAGCAAAAATGGGTCACAAAGATGTTGGGTTATGACTTTGAAATAATCTACAAAAAAGGAAAGCTTAATGTTGTTGCAGATGCACTCTCAAGGAAGAATGAAGAGGTGGAAGCATTGCTTTGTGCCATTTCTATTATCCAACCAGATTGGATAACCGAAGCAAGAGATGAATGGAAGAAGGACAAAGATGTATGGACACTCATTCAAAAGTTGCAGCAAGATCCTAGTACATCCGATACATTTAGTTGGAAAAATGATTCCTTATGGTACAAAGATCGCTTATATCTTTGTAAGAATTCCCAACTAAAACAAAATATTCTTTTGGAATTGCACATTTCTCCTTTAGGAGGACACTCAGGATTTTTAAAAACTTACCACAGGGTGAAGAAAGAATTTTTTTGGGATGGCCTTAAATCTGATATTCAAAAGTTTGTGGCGGAATGTTTGGTTTTCCAACAGAATAAAGTGGAAACAATTAAGACCCCGGGACTTCTACAACCTTTATTCATTCCAAGTCAACGTTGGGAGGAGATTTCAATGGATTTTATCACAGGTTTACCTAAGTCCGAAGGAAAGAGTGTCATCATGGTGGTAGTTGATAGACTTACCAAGTATGCACACTTTTGTGTATTATCTCATCCATTTAAAGCAAGTATAGTTGCTACTACATTTATGGACAAAATTCAAAAGCTACATGGAAGCCCAAGGGTTATTGTGAGCGACAGAGATCCCATTTTTACTGGAAATTTTTGGACGGAGTTATTTTTTTGTTTGGGTACTCAATTAGCTCATAGCTCATCTTATCATCCTCAATCTGATGGTCAAACTGAGATAGTAAATAAATGTTTGGAAGGATATCTTCGTTGTTTTGTATCTGATAAACAAACACAATGGGTCAAGTGGTTACCTCACGCTGAATGGTGGTATAACACTTCCTTCCATACTGCAGCAAAAATGACCCCATTTATGGCACTTTATGGATATCATCCACCATCCATCACATCATATTTAAGAGAAAATTCGAAGGTTCAAGCAGTGGAAGATCACATCGAGCATTAGCAAGAATTTCTCCAACTCTTAAAGGATAACCTGAATTTGGCACAAAATCGAATGAAACAACAGGCAGATCAACATCGCAGCGAGAGAAGTTTTGATGTAGGAGATTAGGTATTATTACGGCTACAACCATACAAACAAATGTCCCTCAAGCAAGCTAAGAAGGATAATAAATTATCGCCAAAGTACTATGGTCCTTACAAGGCGTTGCAAAAGATTGGTACTATGGCATACAAATTGGAGCTTCCTGCTTCTTCGCGAGTACATCCAGTTTTCCATGTTTCATGCTTAAAGAAGGTTATAGGTGAAAATATTCCAGTTCAAACAATATTTCCAGAACTTGATGAGGAAGGAAAAATCATATTGGAACCTGAAGCGGTCATGGAAACAAGAACTCGACAGCTACGGAATCGATCAATTTCAGAGTATCTCATCAAGTGGAAGAACTTATCCACTGAAGATTCTACATGGGAGGATGAGAATTTTATACAAAAGCACCCAGAGCTACTCAAGCGTTGAGGACAACACTTTTTTGAAGGAGAGGGGCATGTTAGGTCCCTATATTACTAGTATAGTCCCTTATCGTTGTTAGTGTAACCCCCTTATTGTTATTATTATACCCTTGTAACCCCCATATTGTTATTATTGTGCCCTCAAATTATTAATGTTAGGTCGGCTAGGATTACATTGTGGCCCCACTAGGATTATATTATGGCCCCATGGACTCCTATATATAGAAAGGAGGTTTTGTAAATTGTATCATCCAAGAAATGTTCATTTATGTAATGTATTGGAGGTTTCCCCCTCGAAGTGGATTATTTCTAAGGCGTTGATATCTATTTTCTTCTATTTTTGGAGCTGGTTACACAAAAAATTATCGGGCATCGCAATTTTATATACAATTTCCATAGAAAAATCTTCCCTTAACAGGGTAAATATAGCAGCAACATTGGCTACAGTATCACCCGCAGCATTATTCATTATAGGAATCGACTTTATATCAAAATAATTAAAGTAGAAATAAAATTCCATACCTCTTGCTGATATCCTTTAAAATGTGGTGACAAAAAATGGATGGTATTGCGTCCCTATCTGGTGATGATTTCAAAGTCATCGGTTACCTTCAGGCGTCCAACTTTGAGATCAATAGATTTCTTGAGCCCGAGGATTAGAACTTCATATTCAGCAGTATTATTGGTGCACTCGAAATCTAACCTACAAGAAATCAGAAATTTATTCTTCCAAGGTTTTATCAGGTTACAACCAGCACCAGCTCCATCCTGGGTTTTGGAACCATCATAGTATAGGTTCCAAATTTCACTACGGGTTGCCTCTAGGTTGCATGCGTTTATAGATGGGGAAGTTAGCTTGATATCATCAAGAAAAGAATCTATCCTGATAGTGCTAGGTTGTGGAGAAGGGAGAAATTACATCTGAGTTCCAAGGGTTACGGGGGGATGGAGCGGCCTGGTAACATCCAAATTTGGCCTCCAAGAAAGACATCCCCGACTCTTATTGAGAGAAGATATTATGAAACCAGCTCCAAAAATAGAAGAAAAGAGAGATCAACGCCTTAGAAATCAGCCACTTTGAGGGAGAAACCTCTAGTACATTACATAAATGAACAATTTTTGGATGATACAAATGACCAAAACCTCATTCTATATATAGGAGTCCATGGGGTCACAATATAATCTTTGCCGACCTAACAATAATAATGTAAGGGCGCAATAATAAAAATATTGGGGTTACAGGGGTACAACAATAACAATAAGGGGGTTACACTAAGAACAATAAGGGAATATACTAGTAATATAGGGACCTAACATGCCCCTCTCCTTCAAAAAAGTGTTATCCTCAATGGTTGAGTAGATCCATATTCTTCTGTATAAAATTCTCATCCTCCCATGTAGAATCTTCAGTGGGTAAGTTCTTCCATTTGATAAGATACTGTTATGAAACCATCTCCAAAAATAGAAGAAAAGAGAGATAAACACCTTAGAAATAATCCACTTCGAGGGGAAACCCTCCTTCACATTACATAAATGAAAAATTCTTGGATGATACAATCACAAAACATCCCTTCTATATATAGGAGTCCATGGGGCCACAATGTAATCCTAGCCGACCTAACAATAATAATGTAAAGGCACAATAATAACAATATGGGGGTTACAGGGGTACAAAAATAACAATAATGGGGTTACACTAAGAACAATAAGGGAATATACTAGTAATATAGGGACCTAACATGCTCCTCTCCTTAAAAAACGTTTTTTCATCAACGCTTGAGTAGCTCCGTGTGCTTCTGTATAAAATTCTGATCCTCCCATGTAGAATCTTCGGTGGGTAAGTTCTTCCATTTGATGAGATACTCTAAAATTGATCAATTTCGTAGCTGTCGAGTTCTTTTTTCCATGACTGTTTCAAGTTCCAATATGGTTTTTCCGTCCTCATCAAGTTCTAGCAATATTGTTTGAACTAGAAGTTTGTCCCCTATAACCTTCTTTAAGCATGAAACATGGAAAGATGGATGCACTCATGAAGAAGCATGAACCTCCAATTTGTATGCCATAGTACCAATTTTTGCAACACCTTGTAAGGGCCATAGTACTTTGGCAATAATTTATTATCCTTCTTAGCTTGCTTGAGGGACATTTGTTTGTATGGTTGTAGCCGTAAAAATACCCAGTCTCCTACATCAAAACTTCTCTCACTGCGATGTTGATTTGCCTGTTGTTTCATTCGATTTTGTGCCAAATTTAGATTATCCTATAAGAATTGGAGAAATTCTTGTTGATGCTCGATGTGGTCTTCCACTGCTTCAACCCTAGAATTTTCCCTTAAAGTAGATGTGATGGATGGTGGATGATATCCATAAAGTGCCATAAATGGGGTCATTTTTGCTGTAGTATGGAAGGAATTGTTATACCACCATTCAGCAAGAGGTAACCACTTGACCCATTATGCTTTCGTATCAGATACAAAAAAATGAAGATATCCTTCCAAACATTTATTCACTATCTCAGTTTGACCATCAGATTGAGGATGATAAGATGAGCTATGAGCTAGTTGAGTACCCAAACAAGAAAATAATTCTGTCCAAAAATTTCCTGTAAAAATGGGATCTCTTTCATTAACAATAATCTTCGAGTTTCCATATAGCTTTTGAATTGTTTCCATAAATACAGTAGCAATTGTACTTGCTTTAAATGGATGAGATAATGCACAAAAGTGTGCATACTTGGTAAGTCTATCAACTACCACCATGATGACACTCTTTCCTTCGAACTTAGGTAAACCTATGATAAAATCCATTGAAATATCCTCCCAACGTTGACTTGGAATGGATAAAGTTTGTAGAAGACCTAGGGTCTTAATTGTCTCAACTTTATTTTTTTGGCAAACCAAACATTCTGCCACAAAATTTTGAATATCAGATTTAAGGCCATCCCAAAAAAAAATATTCTTCACCCTGTTGTTAAGATGAATTCTAATCGCAAGTGTATGAAAAAGCTCACTTTAGCTGTGCATAAAAAACAACCCTAACATTAAAGATGGCTTCCAATTTCTTTAGATCTGCAGCTAGTTGACCAAGATAAATGCTACAAAATCTAGATCTATGCAGTAAAAGACATTAAGCAGTAAATAAAAGCCAGAGTTTCTCCATGCATCCAATAGACAAGACAAGAATATTTTTTAAAGCTTTTTTGTATTTTTGACACATGGGAAGGGAACATAGAAAGATGTTACCAGTCCCTCTCAATGGGATGGGTTCTTGTAAGTCCTCAGCACTTCAGATCTAAGATCTCTCTCACTTGATGGTGTAGAAAACCCAGACAAAAATGGAACTCAAAGGAGTCTCACAAGAAAAATGGTAGCAAAATATGACAATGATGGAGGATCAAAGTCAAACCAAAAGTATAGATCCAGACTGATCTTTAGGCAACGAAAGGTAGTGAGTGAATGGAAAAACCCTTCTATTTATAACAAAATATTGAGTTAGTCTAGATATTGGTGCATAATTAAAATATTATTAACCAAATCTAGATCCAAATTTTATAGAATTTTTTATTATATTTGTTGGAGGGAAAAAGAATTTGACTTTGGTCAAATCCTTTTATCTGTAAATAATAAATAAATAAATGATGTATTCATTATTTTAAGAATATGGTTGAGTAATAATTAAATAAATAATGACTTATTCAATTATTTATAAATGATTTAGTCAAATTTAACAAGGAATATTATTTAAATAAGGTTTAAATAATTATTCCTAGACAATACTAAGATAAATAATGGTTTATCTAATTAATTTTCTTGTTTTGGGTTAAATATGACCAGGAATATTAATTAAACTATTGTTTAACTAATTATTCCTTGAGGAAAATAAAAAAAATGTGGATTTATTCAATATTTCCTCATGGGGTTTCCTGTCTAGACCATAAACAACTTAATAAATTAAGGATTACTAAGTTATTTTTCATAGTGAAAGCAATTTTACTTCGGGTAAAATTGGTCTTACATGGTGTACTTTGGTCCATCTAATAGTAACAGGTTAGATGGCCAAAAATTGGTGTAACAACTGTGGTAAGTTTTTAAAAATCCCGAGTGTCCTCCTAAAGGAGAAGTGTGCAATTCCAAAATAATATTTTGTTTTAGTTGGGAATTATTACAAATATATAAGTGATATTTGTACCATAAAGAATCATTTTTCCATCTAAATGTATCAGATATACTAGGATATTGTTACAAATATTGAATGAGTGTCCACACTTCTTCGCCCTTCTTCCATTCATCCCTTGCTTTGGTTATCTAATCTAGTTGGATAATAGAAATGACACAAAGCAATGCTTCCACCTCTTCATCCTTTCTTGAGAGTGCATCTGCAACAACATTTAGCTTCAATTTTTTGTATATGATTTCAAATTCATAACCCAACATCTTTGTTACCCATTTTTGCTGCTCTTCTGAAGATAGTCTTTGTTCCAAAAAGTGTTTAAGACTATCATGATCTGTTTTTACCTTGAAGTGTCTTCCCATTAGGTAAGGTCACCATTTCTTTAGTGCATGTAGTATTTCCAACATTTCCTTCTCATAAATAGCCCTTTTTAAATACTTTCCTTTGATTGGACGACTTTCAAAAGAAATGGGTCTTCCTTCTTGCATTAAAACAACACTAATTCCATTTCCTGAGGCATCAAATTCCACAATAAAGGTTTTTTTGGAGTCTGGCATAGCTAAGACTGGTGTTAGGCACATTGCCTCTTTAAGATGTTCAAAGACCTTAGTTGCTTCAGGAGTCCATGAAAATGCATCTATCTTCAATAATGTTGCTAGAGGTGTTGCTATTCTCCCATAATTCATAACAAACTTGCGATAATACCTTGTTAACCCGAGAAATCTGCGCAACTGCTTTATGGTTGTGGGTACTTTCCATTCCTTAATGGATTTAATTTTGTTAGGGTCTACCTTAACACCCTCGTGAGATACAATATGACCCAGATATTCCACCTCTTGTACTCGAAATAAACATTTGGATGTTTTTTCATATAATTGTTTCTCCTCCAATAGTTTGAGCACCCTGTCAACATGTTGAACATGATCCTTCCAAGACCTGCTGTAGATTAGTATATCATCAAAAAATACTAGCACAAATTTTCTAAGGAAGGGTTTTAAAATGAAATTCATCAACCCTTGAAATGTAGAAGGTTCATTGGTAAGGCCAAAAGGCATGACCAAAAATTCATAATGACCCTCATGAGCTCGAAATTTTGTTTTCGGAATATCTTCAGTATTCATTCTAATTTGATGATATCCTGAACGAAGATCCAACTTGGTAAAATAAATTGCTCCATGTAATTCATCAATCATAGGAATGGGAAATTTATCTTTAATAGTGAGCTTATTAAGATCTCTATAATCCAGACACATGCACCATGTTCCATCCTTCTTGTGCACCAATACTACTGGAGTAGAGAAAGAACTTTGACTAGGTTGAATTATACCAGCCTCTAACATTTCTGCAATCATAATTTCAATTTCGCTCTTTTGGACATAAGGATATCTGTAGGGCCTGATGTTTGTGAATAGCATGATCATGACCACAAATAGGTGGGAGTCCTTTGGGAGTTTAAAACACCTTGGAATGATTGTCCAAGACTTTTTGGAGATCTGGAGAAACATATGATTTTGATGTTGGAACTTCTAGTGAGCATAATTGTGCAATTACGCCTCGTTGTTTTTTATTCAGAAGATTTGTCATGACCTTAGAGCTTCTTATCTTTCCTGGCTTCCCTGCAATACCACGTAATTCTATTTCCTTTCCTTCTGAAAAATGTTTCAAGAAAAGTTCTAGAAAATTAAAAGCTACCATCCCCAAAGATTGTAACCATTGTACTCCTAGTACAACATCAGCACCTCCCATTGGGATGGAAAGCATTGGACTATTCAATACATATTCCCCCATAGCTAGCTTGATATTATTGCATTTTCTAGAGCAATTTATAGTTCCTCCATTTGCAACCATCACTTGGAATTTTGGTGCTAGGTATAGGAAACAATTTGATTCCTTGGCTACCTTACAATGAATAAAATTATGGGTACTGCCCGAATCAATAAACACTATTACCTTTTTCTTCTTGATATGTCCTTCTATCTTGAGAGTTTGAGGAGTGGTAATTCCTGAGCATTACACGATATGCTCGGACTCATTTCTTCTTCTTCTAGGGTTGGTTCCTGGTGTATATCCTCTTCTTTTGAAGTTTCTTGTTCATTTTCTTCCTCCTCTTCACAATCTATGTAAAATAATTTCTTCTCAACACACTTATAACCTTTAGTGTATTTGGTATCACAACTGTAGCAAAGCCCTTTTTCTCTTTTTTCTTCCAATTTTTGTGGTATCAACCTTGTAGGTTGTGGAAGTCTAGGAGTAGCGACACTTCCATCTTTATAGATGTGAGTGGTAGGCTTCCTTGTCGCCATAATTTTACATTCAATTTTTCTTTCCAACCTGAATGCCTTCAATGAATTAGGTTCCCAAACGTGAACTTCATGTTGGATGTTATCCGTTAAAGTCCCTATGAAGACATAAATCATGTGTTCCTCTGGAGTATCAGTTACGCTTATATTCAATTTTTGGAAGTCCTCAATGTGCTCCACCACTGAACCCTTCTGTTTGAGATTTATCAATTGGCTAAAGAAGGTGTTTCTCTTTCTATCCTTATAATATACTATCATTTCCTCCATAAAATTTTATCAAGTGACAATTTTTTTATGGCAGCAAAGCCATCGATACCATACAAATGTATTTTTTTCTAAATGTAAAGTTGCAATGTGTACCTTTTCTGTGTTTTGCACATTATTGAGATCAAAATATTGGTCCATCTGTAGTATCCATGTTATGGGATCCTTGCCATAAAAATTCCTCATATCCATCTTTGGAATATGGTGGTTCTTCAATCCAACATTAGATTTTATGAAATCACTATTAACATTTATTTTGTTCTCATCATGAGCTTCCTCTACTATCTTTTCGCCATTAGGAATCATTTCTTATATAAACTTTGACAAACCTTCCTTCAAACCTTCCATATTTTTTTCCATACCATTCTTCAAACCATCCATATTAGCTTCCATGCTTTTCTTCAAAACATCCATTTCATTTTTTGTTTCTCTTTGTGAGAGTGAAATTTGGTGGACTTCCTCTTGTAATTTTGATATGTCATGTTCCCTTTCTTCATCTTCATGAGCCATAGTAGAGCCTTCTGAAGGCTTAATGGGTGTTGAATTATTTTTAGGTGGAATTTTAGAACCCAATACTGATATCTATTCTATAATATTCCCTTGGAATCAATTCAAATTGATTCTTCAAACAAGACTTATGCAATTCGGGAAAACAATACACACCTTTTTCTTGCTTTTGAGGAGCTCGATATTGAAATTGATTTATCTCTATGATTTTGGATATTTAATATCTGAAATTTGGCCCTATAGTATCACTCTGAATCTTATTTTGAATGCCATAGGTCTGACCTGATTTGGATTCTTCAAGGAAAATTTATGCCCAATCTCCCACAATGACCTAATTATGGACTGGTTCAGTAGAGAGAACTTGTATGACGTGCCACATGTCACTGTTTCCTCCTTCAGCTTTGAAATTGATAAACAGGAAACTACAGTCCATTTACTTGCAGCCACTTTTTACAGAATTCCAATCCGATGCTCATAGAGAGAGTTATGACGATTTTCCCATGGTTACCTCTTTGAGATGAAAATTGGGAGCCTGAAAAAAACCTAACTTCCACATATCATATCTCTGCAAATATTGTGAACCAAGATCTGAAATTTTTACAAGAGGTTCTTCAATATTGTAGCGTCGCTCTGTAAAAATTTTAGATTTTGAACCTATGTATAAAAAATTTATAGCGCAAATTCTACGATGACCTATTTTAGGTGAAATTTGGGAGACTGAAAAAACCCTAACTTCCAAAGCTCATATATCCAAAAAAATTGTGAACCAAAATCTGAAATTTTTACAGGAGGTTCCTTAGGATTTCTTCTTCGCTCTGTAAAATTTTTAGCTTTTAAACCTTCGTAGAAACAAATTTATAGCGCAAATTCCACGATGACCTGTTTTGAGCAGCGAAACCCTAGAATCCAAAGCTCTGATACCAAATGTTATGAAAACAGCTCCAAAAATAGAAGAAAAGGGAGATCACCACCTTATAAATAAGCCACTTTGAGTGGGAAACCTCCTTTACATTACATAAATGAAGAAGTCTTGGATGATACAATGAGAAAACCTCCTTTCTATATATAGGAGTCTATGGGGCCACAATGTAATCCTAGCCGACCTAACAATAATAATGTAAAGGCACAATAATATCAATATGGAGGTTACAGGAGTACAACAATAAAAATAAGGGGGTTATACTGAAAATATATAAGGGACTATACTAGTAATATAGGAACCTAACAGAGACTCTGAAATTGATCAATTTCGTAGCTGTCGAGTTCTTGTTTCCATGATTGCTTCAGGTTCCATTATGGTTTTTCCTTCCTCATCAAGTTTTGGAAATATTGTTTGAACTGGAATTTTGTCTCCTATAACCTTATTTAAGCATGAAACATGGAAAAATGGATGCAATCACGAAGAAGCAGGAAGCTCCAATTTGTATGCCATAGTAACAATCTTTTGGAAAACCTTGTAAAGACCATAGTACTTTAGAGATAATTTATTATCCTTCTTAGCTTGATTGAGGCACATTTGTTTGTATGGTTGTTGCCGTAAAAATACCCAATCTCCTACATCAAAACTTCTCTCATTGCGATGTTGATTTGCCTGTTGTTTCATTCGATTTTGAGCCAAATTTAGGTTATCCTTCAAGATTTGGAGAACTTCTTATTGATGGTCGATGTGATCTTCCACTGCTTGAACCTTAGAATTTTCTCTTAAATAGTATTTGATTGATGGTGGATGATATCCATAAAGTTCCATAAATGGGGTCATTTTTGTTGTAGTATGGAAGGAAGTGTTATACCACAATTCAGTGAGAGGTAACCACTTGACCCATTGTGTTTTCTTATCAAATACAAAACAACGAAGATATCCTTCCAAACATTTATTCACTATCTTAGTTTGACCATCGGATTGAGGATGATAAGATGAGCTATGAGCTAGTTGAGTACCCAAACAAGAAAATAATTCCATCCAAAAATTTCCAGTAAAAATGGGATCTCTATCACTTACAATAATCTTTGGGTTTCCATGTAGCTTTTGAATTGTTTCCATAATTGCAGTAGCAACTATAATTTCTTTAAATGGATGAGATAATGCAAAAAAGTGTGCATTCTTGGTAAGTCTATCAAATACTGCCATGAAGACACTTTTTCCTTCAGACTTAGGTAAACTTGTGATAAAATCTATTGAAATCTCCTCCCAACGTTGACTTGGAATGGATAAAGGTTGTAGAAGAACTGGGGTCTTAATTGTCTCAACTTTATTTTGCTGGCAAAACAAACATTCCACCACCCACATTTGAATATCAAATTTAAAGCCATCAAATTTTTTTTTGTCTTCACCCTGTGTTAAGTTTTTAAAAATCCTGAGTGTCCCCCTAAAGGAGAAGTGTGCAATTCCAAAATAATCTTTTGTTTTAGTTGTGAATTCTTGCAAATATATAAGCGATATTTTTACCATAAGGAATCATTTTTCCAACTAAATTTATCAGATGTAATAGGATCTTGCTGCTACTTTTGAATGAGTGTAAACACTTCTTTGTTCTTCTTCCATTCATCCCTTGCTTCGGTTATTCAGTCTGGTTGGATAATAGAAATGGCACAAAGAAATTCTTCCACCTCTTCATCCTTTCTTGAGAGTGCATCTACAACAACATTTAGCTTCCCTTTTTTGTAGATGATTTCAAAATCATAACCCAACATATTTGTAAACCATTTTTGTTGCTCTTTTGAAGATAGTCTTTGTTCCAAAAAGTGTCTAAGACTATCATGATCAGGTTTTACCTTGAAGTGTCTTCCCATTAGGTAAGGTCTCCATTTGTTTAGTGCATGTAGTATTGCCAACATTTACTTTTCATAAATAGCTTTGTGTAAATACTTTCCTATGATTGGACGACTTTCAAAAGCAATGGGTCTTCCTTCTTGCATTAAAATAACACCAATTCCATTTCCTGAGGCATCACATTCCACAATAAAGGTTTTGTGAATTATGGCGTAGCTAAGACTGGTACTAAGCACATTTCCTCTTTAAGATGTTCAAAGGCCTTAGTTTCTTCAGGGGTCCATGAAAATTCATCTTTCTTCAATAATGTTGTTAGAGTTGCTGCTATTCTCCCATAATTCTTAACAAAATTGCGATAATACCCTGTTATCCTAAGAAATCCTCGTAACTTCTTTATGGTTGCGGGGACTTTCCATTCCTTAATAGCTTTAATTTTGTTAGGGTCTACTTTAACACCCTCGTGAGATATAATATGACCCAAATATTTCACCTCGTGTACTCCAAAGAAACATTTTGATTTTTTTGCATATAATTGTATCTCCTCCAATAGTTTGAGCACCCTGTCAACATGTTGAACATGATCCTTCCAAGACCTACTGTAGATTAATATATCATCAAGAAATACTAGCACAAAGTTTCTAAGGAAGGGTTTGAAAATGGAATTCATCAACCCTTGAAATGTAGAAGGTTCATTGGTAAGGCCAAAAGGCATGACCAAAAATTCATGATGACCCCCATGAGCTCAAAATTTTGTTTTCGGAATATCTTCAGTCTTCATTCTAATTTGATGATATCTTGAACGAAGATCCAACTTGGTAAAATAAATTTCTCCATGTAATTCATTAATCACAGGAATGGGAAATTTATATTTAATAGTGATCTTATTGAGCTCCCTATAATCCGAAAACATGCACCATGATCCATCCTTTGTGCACCAATACTACTGGAGCAGAGAAAGAACTTTGAATTGGTTGAATTATACCACCCTCTAACATTTCTGCAATCATACGTTCAATTTCTCTCTTTTGGACATAAGGATATCTGTAAGGCCTGATGTTTGGAGGGAAACTTCCTGTAATCAAATCAATAGCATGATCATGATCATGAATAGGTGGGGGTCCTTTGGGAGTTTCAAACACCTTGGAATGGTTGTCCAAGACTTTTTGGAGATCCGGAGAAATAATTGATTTTGATGTTGGAACTTCTAGTAAGCATAATTGTGCAATTGCGCCTTGTTGTTCTTTATTCAGAAGCTTTGTCATGATATTAGAGCTTATTATCTTTCCCATCTTCCCTACTATACCTCGTAATTCGACTTCCTTTCCTTATGAAAAAAATTTCAAGAAAAGTTCTTGAAAATTAAAAGCTACCATCCCCAAATATTGTAACCATTTTACTCCTAGTACAACATCAGCACCTCCCATTGGAATAGAAATCATTGGACTATTCAATAAATATTTCCCCATGGTTAGCTTGATCTTATGGCATTTTCTAGAGCAATTTATAGTTCTTCCATTTGCAACCATCACTTGACATTATGGTGCTGGGTATAGGAAACAATTCAATTCCTTTGCTACATTACAATGAATAAAGTTATGGGTACTACCCGAATCAATCAACCCTATTACCTTTTTCTTCTTGATATGTCCTTCCATCTTGAGATTTTGAGGAGTGGAAATTCTTGCCAATACATTACACGATATGGTCAGACTCATTTATTCTTCTTCTAGGGTTGGTTCTTGGTGTCTATCCTCTTCTTTTGAAGCTTCTTGTTCATTTTATTCCTCCTCTTCACAATCTATGTAAAATAATTTCTTCTCAGCACACTTATGACCTTTAGTGTATTTTCTATCACAAATATAGCAAATCCCTTTTGCTCTTTTTTCTTCCAATTGTTGTGGTGTCAACCTTGTAGGTTGTGGAAGTCTAGGAGTAGGAACACTTCCATCCTTTTAGATGTGAGTGGTAGGCTTCTTTGTCGCCATAATTTTACATTCAATTTTTCTTACCAACCTGAATGCCTTCTCCAATGAATCAGGTTCCCAAACATGAACCTCATGTTGGATGTTATCCTTTAAATTCCCTATGAAAACATCAATACTATGTTCCTCTGGAATACCTATTACCCTTATATTTAATTTTTGGAAGTCCTCAATGTGCTCCATCACTGAACACTTTTGTTTGAGATTTATCAATTGGCTAAAGAAGGTGTTGCTATTTGTATCCTCATAATGCACTATCATTTCCTCTGTAAAATTTGACCAAGTGACAATTTTTTTACGGGAGAAAAGCCATCAATAACATACAAATGTATTTTGTTCTAAATGTAAAGTTGCAATGTATACCTTTTGTGTGTTTTTCATATTATTTAGATAAAAATATTGCTCCATCTGTAGTATCCTTGTTACGGGATCCTTGCCATCAAAATTCCTCATATCCATCTTTGGAATATGGTGGTTCTTCCATCCAACATTAGAGTTTATGAAATCATGATTAACATTTATTTTGTTCTCATCATGAGTTTCCTCTACTACCTTTTCACCATTAGGAAAAATTTCTTGTATCAACTTTGTCAAAACTTCCATGTTTGCTTTTAGATCATTCTTCATGTTTTCCATCTTGTGTTTCATTTTTTCATCAATATTAGCTTCCATGTCATCCATATTAGCTTCCATGCCTTTCTTCAAATCATCCATCTTAGCTTCCACGCTTTTCTTCAAAACTTCCATTTCATTTTTTGTTGATCTTTGCGAGAGCGAAATTTGGTAAACTTGATCTTGTAATTTTGACATGCCATGTTGCAGTTCTTTGTCTTCATGGGTGATATTAAGCCTTATGAAGGCTTAATTCGTGCTAAATTATTTTTAGGGGGGCATTTTAGAAGCCAAAACTGATATCTATTCTACAATATTCCCTTGGAATCAATTCAAACTAATTTTTCAAACAAGACTTATGCAATTCGAAAAAAATACACATCTTTTTCTTGCTTTTGAGGAGCTCGATATTGAAACTAAATTATATTTGTGATTTTGGATATTCAATATCTAAAATTTGGTCTTGTAGTAGCTCTCTGAATCTTCTTTTGAATGCCATAGGTCTGACCTCATTTGTATTCTTCAAGGCAAATTTATACCCAATATCCCACAATGACTTAATTATGGACTAGTTTAGTAGAGCGAACTTGTATGGAGTGCCACGTGTCACTGTTTCCTCATTTAGCTCTGAAATTGATACACATGAAACTAAAATCCATTTAATTGCAGACATGTTTTACAGAATTCTAATCCGATGCTCAAAGAGAGAGTTATGACAATTTTCCCATGGTCACCTCTTTGAGATTAAATTCAGGAGCCTAAAAAAAACCCTAACATCCACAGATCATATCTCCAAAAATATTGTGAACCAATAACTAAAATTTTTACAGGAGGTTCCTCAAGAATGTGGCTTCGTTCTGTAAAAATTTCAGCTTTTGAAACTTTTTAGAAAGAAATTTATAGTGAACATTCCACGCTGACCTATTTTAGGTGAAATTAGGGAGCCTGAAAATCCCTAAATTCCACATATCATATCTCCGAAAATATTGTGAACCAAGATCTGAAATTTTTACACGATGTTTCTCAGGATTTCGCCTTCACTCTTTAAAAATTTCATCTTCTAGGCCTTCGTAGAGAAAAATTTATAGTGAAAATTCCATAATGACCTATTTGGAGCAGTGAAACCCTAGAATCCAAAGCTCTGATACGAAATGTTATGAAACCAACTCCAAAAATAGAAGAAAAGAGAGATTAATGCCTTAGAAATCAGCCACTTCGAGGGGGAAACCTCCAATAAATTACATAGATGAAAAATTCTTGGATGATACAAATTACCAAAACCTCCTTCTATATATAGGTGTCCATTGGGTCACAATATAATCATATCTGACCTAACAATAATAATGTAAGGGCACAATAATAACAATATTGGGGTTATAGGGGTACAAAAATAAAAATAAGGTGGTTACACTAACAACAATTAGGGACTAAAATAGTAATATAGGGACCTAACATAAGCTCATGGCTTCGTTTGTTGCTTCAAGGTCAATGACGGTGTATTTCATGTATGTCTCACTATTGACCTTGATCTGGTTGTTCCTTCCTATGTACGGGAGCCACAGATGGGACCAGTCGATGACAAAGTAACCTTGAATCTTGCTTGACAAGTCTCAACTTAGTAAAAATCCATACAATTCTGGAATATCAACGACGACGACGTCAATGCACTAGTGTACTTTAGAATTTGAGGATATCTATATTAACACATCATTCAATTTTCCCATGGCGGGGACCTGTGATCGGTCTAATTGGATGATCCTAGCATTAGTGTTTTCTGCCTGGATATTCAACTTTTTGCACACAGATAGGGGCATGAAATTGGTTGATGCTCCTGAGTCAACAAGGCAGTCATGAACATTGAGATTGAAAATTTCAAATGATAAGAGAAACGGGTGTGTGGACCCCCATGAATTGGCATTGTTGGACACCTAATCCTCAACGGGTAGGTGTGGAAGTCGAATGGACAAATGGAGTCCAAGAGACCACTTGGAATGGGAATACAAGGGTCACACCAATGTAATATAAATGTACACTTATGGTGAATAATAAGATAACTCACGCTTATCTTTGTGTGTTTACTTTCTTGTTTACCATGTGTGTGTTTAACATGGTATCAGAACCATTCATTCAGTGGCCTTCTAAACATTGATTAGAATACATGTTACAATATTTCCATTCCTTTGCTATGAGAAGACCAACCCTGCAAAGAGGAATATCCTCTATCTACCAGAACTGCACCTGAGTGTTTCTCTGCACATATTCGTTGCCCCTTTTGTTAGCTTCATTGTGCTCCTACAACTCCTATTTACCTTCATTATTCCCCACCATTGAGAGAGTGTTCTCTACTTTCTGCATTGAAGTGTTTGATGTGTGTGTATGCTTCTCCGAGCATTGAAATGAATTGAAGGATGGACTGTGCGATTGTGTGTTGGTGTATTTCTCCTACGTGGATTGGTTATGGTGCATTTGAAATGTGGATTGGAACTATGCCGGTGCTAGATTGTGATTCGTGACTGAACGTTATCCCATATTGAACACTATTACTCATTTTAGCAGTGGTGGAAGACTAGAGGACTCTTTGTTGAATGTGCTGGTGGAAATCGTTGTCATGGTGAACGCTGGTCCGAATTACTGAATGAGGTGAAGAAATTAATGTTGCCTAACATTGATACGATGTTCATATATATTCATTGAATATGATGTACTAAATTTCCATGGTTGGGACTGGTGAATAGTGTGTTGAACCTTCACCACCCGTGACTCCTCTCCCTTCCAGCTCTCCCTCCACATTTCGCTCCATATAACGCCTCCTTTTAATTGAAATTTTTATATTATGATGGCTCAAAATCTTAATTATGGTAGTTTTCAACATTGCCTATGGTTTTCACTTCCTGCATACTAATACAAATTTCGTCCAGTGATTAATAACAATGGCAGATGAAATTTTTTTAATCTTGGTGTCCAGTTGATCCTCTATTGGGTCTCCTGAGTTTTTAGTGCCTCTGAAAGCCTTGTTATTTCTCCTTTAAACAATCGAATTCTCCAAGACCTCTATGAGAACCTTGGTATCAGCAAATTCCACTCTGTGGGTTACAATAATTTTTTCAAAACATGTCGTTCTAGGATTTCTAAAGCCATGAAGAAAGTCCGAGTCTTTCTTGTGTTTATGATAAAATATTTGTATGCTGCAATATTCCTTATCTACTTTGATGTGTGCAAACCACGCTGCCTAGACTCCAGTCTCCACTGTGCTTCGGTCCCTAAATGTGCAACTGTCCCTTGGCACACCTCCCTCAAAATCCGATTCAGACCTTTGTAGTGTGGGTTGAGGGTTAACATACCTCCCATACCACCAGTTAATACTGGCCCCTCGCCTCCACCTGCATAGTTCCACCAGCCTCCCTCACTCACCTCGTCCCCCTCACCGCTCACCCTCTGTCACTCCCGCTCCCCTACCCCCTGCAAAACACCATCAGTTCCCTCACAATGGCACACCTACACCACCTGCCTCACTCCCCAACCCGCTCACCTCACCTCACTCCCCCGTCCACCTCTACTCCTGCCTGCGGCTCACACTCCCACCTCCCTCACTGCTCAGCTCCTACCTCCCTTCACCAATTTCCCTCCCTCCTGCATCTCCCTCTGTGGTCGCCAGTGCCCGACCCTCCACTTTCCACCGGTGTCCATTATTTGATTTTTTTGAATCTTTGAACAGGCAGATAACATAGAATTCAAGCACACAAAAGACAACTGGCGAGGATTTCAACAATAGATTGGTGAATAATTTTGTGCAAGAGTTCAAGCAGAATCATAAGAAAGATATTATTTCGAATGCCAGAGAGCTAAGGAGGCTGAGGATGGCAAGCGAGAGAGCTAAGAGAACTTTAGTGGAGTTTCTCGGCAAACAAAGCTCTTTCTGTCCATAAAGGAAATGTGACATTTTCACCTGTGTTAATCCTGTGTCTGGTCCATAGTCATTTCACTTCAACGGTATGTAAGATTCCTTCCATGCTACATGTCATGCATTGAAACACCTTTGAGGACCGGTATGTGATAGGACCGAATTCTCTCGGCCTCATCATTTGGAGAAAACTCACCTATGCATTAAAGTTGATTGTCGGTTGAAATACCCCCATTTACATGTGCCTTGAGTTTTCAAGGTTTGTGCTTTTGATTTTAAAAAAAATAAAAAAATATGGAGTGATAAGAGTGATAATATATTATTTGGAATGGAATAATAAAGTGAACGTGACATGAAATTGAAGTGATAAGAGTGATAATATATGGAATAATAAAGTGAAAGTGACATGAAATTTGTTGAGAGAATTTTTAATGGTTGAGATGCATAGTATATGGGATATATGGAGGATATAATTAGTGGAGCTTTATATGCTCGTATGGTGTTGATTTTTTATAATTAAGAGTGATGTAAGTATATTTTCCATTATCATATCAATTATTGATAAAATGGTCAGAATTGACAATTTATTAGAGTTATTAAGAACTCTAATCGTTTCAACTGCTGAAAGCACAATTAAAATCAGTAAAGACACTCTCACAAATATTCAAACCTCTTTGAAAAATGCACAAGAACAAATTGAGTTTTTGCAGCTTAAATCTCAGCTACAACAAGAAGAATTACAACAGTGGATTCATCATTCTGAACCTGTTTCTGTTCAGAAAATTGAGAGGGACTCCCATCGGTTGCAAAAATATAAAGTTGAGGTTTGTTCACATTCAGTACCCATTTCAGGAGCAGATGTGTAAAAATATGCAAAAATGTAGCATGCACCTCCCAAGCCCATCATCAGACCTTGGTAAGAGCTTCTCTACAACAAGCATAGAACTAGTCTTGGATATGGCAAGGAGTTTTCCTTTCATATTCTGGACTACTCCAAGCCCATTCAATTTCAGAGTGTCGGATTTCTTCATGATAGTTCACCTTCAGTTGTTCCAGATCATGCTCCTCTTCCACAACAACAATTTAACAACCACAAATTAAAAAATGCCAACATCGTGATCGAGTTGGTCATATGAAAGATCATTGTTTTGATCTTCACCCATGCAAGCACTGTGGTCAGCACAACCATTCTTCACACAGATGCTTTAGAAACAAGTCTTGTGCAAGAAAAAATATTCATCTTGGATGGATCGCTTCTCGGAAATGGGCATCAACAACCAAGAAGATGTTTAAGACAAGTAAAAAATTGTTCTAAAATATTGAACAATCTCGCAGTTGAGTTTTCACCACCATCTCACCTTGTACCTGACAGGGGGGGAAATGGTGGTCATCTACAAGCTTCAAAGCCACATCAAGAGAGCCTTAGCCCCAATCTCTCATTCCAGATTCAGAGGTATATCCAGAGACACAACACTTCAAGCGAGCCTGAGCCACAACTTTTCATTCCAGATTTAGAGTTGTAGCCAGAGACACGAATGCCCATGGTCATTCCTTTGGTTGGTGGATAGCCTTAAACCATCCATGCAAGGTTGATATTCTTCCTCTTCAAAGAATTTGGTACACTTCCTCTAGCATAAGACTTCAACTTCTTGCCAGTTTTGGTTGAGTTCCAGGAAATGCATCAAGCATTCCAGTGTTGGTGGTCATCCTTAAACCATCACAGGTTGTAGACGTCCCTTCTTCTAGGTTGAAGGTCTCCCTCTTCAAATATGAGGGACACTTCCTCTAGCAGAAGCCCTCAGCTTCTTTCCAGATTTGGAAGAGTTCCAAGAACTGCACTTAGCGTTCCAGTGTTGGTGGTCATCCTTAAAGCACCTCTTTATGCCAAAATTTCATAGAGTTGATTCAGCCTAAGTACTAGCCATGCATACTTTGTAGATTTGTATTAAAACTCTCTTCTTGGACCCACACATACCCCTTCGGATTAAGGGGGGGAATGTTGGACACCTAATCCTTAATGGGTAGGTGTGGAAGGTGAATGGAAAAATGGAGTCCAAGAGACCACTTGGAATGGGAATCCAAGGGTCACACCAATGCAATATAAATGTACATCTATGGTGAATAATAAGATAACTCACACTTATCTTTCTCCTTGTGTGTTTACTTTCTTGTTTACCATGCATGTGTTTAACAAGCATTTATGACGTTGACAATAGATTAGAGGTTGACCTTGGCTTGGGATGGTGTTGAAACTCTTTCCTTCAAAGAAGAGGATGGCCTACTTACTGAAGGAGGGGTAGAAAAATCTTTAAGAATCAGATCACATTGGTTGGCTACCCTGGTGAGCTCATAAAGTGAAATGTTGACCTGTGTTTTCTTCATATATTTGATAATATTGTATCTGGACTCCGAGTGTGTGGGTCCTTCTGTGGTCACCTGAGGCAAAGTGGGAGACTGTGAGGCTATGGACGTGCTCCCGGTAGTGGTGAGGCTGGTATTTTACAAGGTGGGGGTTTTGGGTTGGTTCGACTTGTTAGGAGGCAGGACTTTCCTCATGAAAACTTTTATTCTCTCTTCAAGGGTTTGTTCGGCTACTAGGATTTTTCTCCTAAGGTTGTAGGTTAACGGAGGTTTGGGATAGATGTTTTCAGCCATATTAACATCCGTAAAGGATTTTGTTTCATCTCGCGAAAAGCTTCGAAAGCTAAAATAGTTGATCTCCTTAGGCACATCGCATTCCTCCTCGGGGTCCCTACCATTTGGTATTCGAGAATTATATTAACCACAAAAATCATACCATTGATCCACTAGGGGAAAGTTCTCTTTGAGTGATATGCTTGGTGGAAAGAAAAAAAATTATCCTTGCCGATCTCCTCAACGTTGAAATTTTCGTTGGGGTTTTGAGGAGCCTGAATCGGTGGATTATTGTTCCTTCTAAAGAAAGGTTTTTGGGGCTTGCTACTTAAGGCACCGCCGCTATTCTTCCTTTTCAGATCTAAGAATTCATTCATTAGGAGTTTCACAGACTTAGAAATTCTCTTGAAGTCTAAGGGGTCTTTACCTTTTTCTCCTGGATTACTAGTTGAAGGTTGCAGCTTCTTGTTAGCGGACTTGGGATCATCACGATTGTCATGATCTAGAACCCCTATGGAGAGCATATATTTCTCAACGAAAAGGGACGCCATGAAATTTTCAGCTAGGGTGACCCTAGCTTCACTTTTAAAGAACATAAGGATGTCTGACATAAGAGCCCTCGTGTAATAGTATATGGTGATGGAATCATTGAGGACCATGTCGGGGGGAGCTTATTCAGGATAGTAGCGAATCGTTGATCAAAATCTTTAACCTTTTCCTTCTTTTGGAATTTCAATGTGCTCAAATCTATGAGGAGCATAGAATGGTTCTTATCCTCTGAGAAATTTTCAAGGAAGGTCAGTCAGAACTCTTCCCACATCTAGATCTAAGAATCGAGTAAAGAGCGATACCAGGTGGCAAACTTATTTTCCAAGGTTTGGGGAAAGAGCTTTCATGCTATTTCATCATACTGTACCCTCATCATCTATAGGGAGAGGTAGAAGTTATTGATATGGTATTTAGTGAATGTCCACCTTTCAGGGTCAAACTTGGGTAAGTGTTTCTTGGGGTGCCAAGGTATGTCGTGGAGGGGTCCTCAGATGCCCAGAGGGGACTGTGCCATCCATGCTATGGGTTGCACTCGGTTAGATCTGGGCAGGGGTCGAATCACGAGAGGTTTGACTTCACCTTTATATTTTCTTCTGGCACATGACCTAGAAGTGTCGCCATCATGTTCCAAATGCATATCATCATATCGAGGAACCCTCATATCTTTAATATCCTTATAGTTCCTCAGATTTATAAAACCATAAAAATTAATATGGAAACTAAACACACCTTGGTTTTGGGGTTGGTTGAGGTGGTGGGTTTGGTTTGTTGGAAATGTTGTCATTAATAGCAAAGGAGCACAAAGGAGCAGCACTTGAACCAGCAATGAGGCAAAGTAGAAGACAGGTAGAAGAGGCAGCAAAGAAGAAAAGTAGCAGAGAGGCAGCAGTAAGAAAGCATAAAAGGAGCACAAAGGAACAATAGGTAAGAAGCAAAGGTAGAGTTGCAGTAGAGACATCAGAGGAAACATATGAAGCAGAGAAAGAAGCAGAGAGGTAGCAGAGAGGCAGCAGAGAAAGCATCAGACAAGGAGCAGAGGCAGTTAAAGAGGTTGATTTTGGTTGATTTTGCATATGATGTGGAGAAATTGATTAATTTGTTGTGTAGAACCTCAGAGGAAGTTAAAGAGGTTTACTCTGATTAATTAGACATAAAGCAGAGAGAAAAAGAGCTACAGATCTGATTTCTGTATGAATGGCTTTGCAAGCAACTGTGAAGGAAACAATGGTTGTGTAGGAAACAGTGGTTGGTTGATTTTTTTGTATGAATGGATTTATTTCTACACGCCTTTGATAGATAAATGGAAAACTGTGGTTGAACCCTGTGTGTCTAATTTCACAATAGATAGAGGATATCTATTGTGCAAGGGAAGAAACTCTATAATAAAGCTCTGAGATGAGGCTCTGCACTTGATGGAAGAATCAAAGTTAATATGTCGACATTGTGTTTGAACTGGAAGAGCCAAGGTGAATGACAAGGGGTTGTTTAACATCTGTTTGTAGTTATGGAAGCAATGGCATGGTTTCATAATGAAACCATAAATAGATGCGATGGGGTGTTTTTATCTTGCAAGAAGCTCGATTCTTGAAATACCTTTTACCCAAGACTGTATAGTGGAATTCCTCAAAGAGGAGCCAATTCTGTTGGAACTTGTAATCAAAGAAAATAGAACGATGAAGAATCAAACCAATGTGCAAAGGATTCTGAGAAGGAGGCGATGGCGCAGAGTTATAATGAACCTCAACTTATGCAATGGAATGGGTTGAATCGAATGAAAAAGTGGTGAGAGTTGTAGCGTTGAAGAACTGAAGAAAATTCGTAATCAAATGGAACTGTGAATAAACGAAAGGGCAGAACTGAAATGGTAATAGTAAAAGTGGTTTCGAGAATAGAAACCGATAGTATCGCGCTACCCCTTAAGTGGTAAGTAATTTTTTTGGAAAAAACATGATTCCACAAAGTGTTCGATGCATGGCAAAGAGTGGTAATACAAAACCATCTCATCCCGTTTTTTTGGGACGTTAACGTCTGGAGAATAAAAAAACGCGAAATCCATTTATAGTCGTCGAATCATCCAAACCAACGCGATGATTTCTCAGCCGTTGGATGAGAAGGATGAGTTAAGTGCTGGGCCTAGTTTCATCGCGTAGTTTCGGAGAAGTAACCTTTGCGCATCTTGGTAGCATGATCATAGTCGGATGGGCATATAAATGAGTTTGGAGCGTGAGAATAGATAGGCTATCAGATCAGAATTGAAGTTGCATAGAGGATAACTGAAGGTATGTTATAATGGTTGTGGGACCGGGATCACATATAATTTGATTTGAGTCCTATTGCTTTATGAAATAAATGCGATGGGTTGTTCTATGTTGGAATTTGGAGTTGTTAAAAACCTGTGGGACCCGTATTAGTCCTTTAAATAGTTGGGTTTATGAAAATATGAGCATAACCACATATGGAGGTAGTTGAAATTTAATCCACAAAGTTGTATAGTGAGGAAGTCCAAATACACTATAATATTTGTGGGTAGCGAAAGGCTTATGTGCCTTAGACTATGGGTTTAATTGAATAGTCGAATATTAATTCGAATAATTATAAGGTGCATAGTTTTATAATCAACAGCCAAAGGGTAGGTCCTGAATGTGCTCAGTACTCATCCAAATTAGGATCGCGGGCATATTTGATTATTGAAGTAGTTGGAAACCTTAGATTAAAGGGTTGATCAGATTCTCACATATGAAAGCATATTATATGTGTTGTGGATTATTGCTGTGGGCCCCAACTTTATATATATATTGAAGTCTACATTTTAACCGAATTCGAGATTGATAAAGCGTTGGTTAAATCAAAGTCAAAATTGATAAATGAAATTAAAGTGCTGTGGGCCAGATATGATATTTGGCATGATATAAAGTCTTGACATATGTTAACATATGTGGAAAAATGAGTTATACTTCCAGTTATAAACGCAAGCTGAACCTTGTATAAATGAAACTGTTTGCTGAGTGTATTATTGTTATATGCAAAAGATAAGCTTTGGGCTTATGATATATTGAGTTGTAATACAAAGTTAAAATATTCATTTGATGGCTTATGAAGTGGGTTGGACTATGGTTTAACCATATATTTGAAACAGGTAAATTTTCCGCATATGAAGAGTGTGAAATGGGGTTGATTGTAAATCAAATATGTTAAAAGAAAAGCCTCCGCATACATTTATTTAATTGCCAGAACAGGGAAAATGAACAAAGAGGCATTTTAATATGCACAAGACTTTGAGATTTATTTGGGAATAAACTGGTAAAACAGTTATATATACAGCATATACACAATTGCAGTGAACAGGTGAATATGCACAGGAATGAAAATGTGGGTTTGACAGGTGTACTTGCACAGAAAGCAAAAGAGTGTGCAAAAACTGAAAAAGGCAGTGAATAGTAGAGGTATGCAGAACAGTTACATGATAACAGCAGAAAAGAAAAAACCAACAAGCCAAGGGCCAGAAAAAGGGCTGAGTGAAATTTTTTTATTTAACTGAAAATGTGAATGTAAATGTTTTAATTGATTTCATATTGTTTTTGATGCAAAAGAAAGTCTCTGGTAGGAAAAAAAAAATCCACTGTAAAACAGAAATTTGTATAAACTGCTATATTTTTTTGAATGAGTTGGAAAAAGAAATGAGAAGGCAGAAGGAAAAAATTCAAGGCTATTCACTTCGAATTCCCTATGGAATACAAATAGTCATGAGGCAAACTCTATAAATGATATCACATTGATATGCATTGAGAGGTTAGAGAATGCAGAATTGAAGCAGAGAAAATAAGAAGAAGGAGGAGCAGATAGAGATGCTATGAAGAGTCAGAGATGATATGAGACAAATATGAAGATTGGAGGATAGCAGTAAAGAAGGTACAAAATAGAGCTGATATCCAAGGTAAATTAGCAAGTGTTTTCTTTTGAAAGAGTAAGGAAGTTGGAGCTTCCATATCAAGTTGTAGCTTGATAGATGTTAGTTGTAGTTGACTGAGGTAGGAGCCTATTGTAGGTTGTAGCCTGCAGAAAATAGAGGAAGTTGGTGCTTCCATATCAAGTTGTAGCTTGATAGAAGTCAGTTGCAGCTGGCTGAGGTTGGAGCCTCTTGTAGGTTGGTGCCTGCAGAAAATTGATGGGAGTTGGAGCTTCCTTGCAAGTTGTAGCTTGCAGAATCAAGGTAGGAGCCTCCTGCAGGTTGGTGCCTATAGAAAATCAGTGGTGAGAGGGAGTTGGAGCTTGCCTTTGCATCACAACAATAATAAGATGTGGTTTTCTCCCTTATGGGTTTCCACTTATATCTGTTGTCTATGTGCATGATGTCTATGTGTTGATGTGGTTTATCTAATCTACTTAATACTTGTTGCTCACATATTAAGACTGATGTTACGTTAACAAATCTGCTTGATATTTTCTGCTCACAAATTAAGATTGCTAACATATTAATTTTATCTTGAAATGAAGGTGTAAATTAGTTTAAAGGAAATTTTTTAAAAGTCCATGAATGTGTTAAATTGATTCACCCCCCTCTCAGTTTAACTAAGGGTTCAACATGATCTGTATTTCAACCATTCCTTTGAGTTATGGTTTCCTAACCCCTTCCGGGGCCCCTCCCTGGTGGGTCGTTTGTTCGGATGTCTTCTAGCAATGGTTGGTTATTCGAGGGAATGGTATCTTTCCAGATTTGATTGTGGACCCTAGTAGCGGTGTTCCTCGAGCCCTCCCTTTCAACTGTGGGGGGGATTTCAGGGCCTTCAACCGAGAGCCTCTCTAGTGCATCCGCATATTCTTCTAGAATTATACTTAGAAGCTGAGGTACCAAATTTACTAGAACACCCTGACGAGTGTGCTACAAATAATAGGTACGCGGTTTAGGTAGTGAGCTTGTGGCGGGGAGGCTCTAGAGACCCCTGATGAGCTGACGGGTGAGTGGATGTAAGGATCTCAATTAACTATTCATGACTTCATGGAACTGGGAATCCTCCTCGAGAGGAGTATCCTCAATGGCTGGAGATCCAGAGTTACCGAACCCGAGATCTCTGAAAGTTGGACCCGTGAATGGGTGTTGGGGGGTTTGGGGAGGAGCATTACTAGCTTTCTAGGAACTTTCTAGGTGAGGGTGTGCTTCAGTACCTTCATTAGTCCCTCCTTCTAGAACCAAATCTGTTTATGGTCAAAAACGTATCGCCAATAGTAAGGGGACCTCCCCAGTGAAAAATCCCAATTAGACTCTACACTGTTTGGTTTGGGGATCCCATCTGGTATGTAGGCCTAGTTTCCATTAATTTGGTGAGGATGGTTTTCGGAGAGGTATGGGACTCACTGAAAAGGAGAATTCATGAATTTTTAATGAACACAAGTAAGTGATCGACGAATACCCTGTGGAACACAATACCATGAATAGCAAAGCAAAATTTAAAGCATGAAACTTACAAAAAGCATTGTTAGAAAAAATTTACCAAGATCATACTTATAACAACATTCACTTAATAAATGAGAAACATTTCTTGATGGCAAAGAATTTCATTTATAACCTATGTTCATTCCAATAAAGATTTAAAGAAAATATCAACAAAACAATTCATCAACATATGTTTAAAGTCAAAGCATCATATACCATACATGTTTTGTAAGGAAGATCATAACACAAGAGAATACATGAGTAGAAAGGTGCACCAATACTTGCAAAAATACTCATTCATTTGAAGGAACCATATTCATAGCACAACCACATATGAGACTTTCATCAGATTCAATAGTGAGTTCCAATAACACTTCTTTGTATTCATCAAAAGGCATACATTCAATAAGCAACAATGTGTCCCTCCAAAATTCCAAAACCAAAAAGTCCTTTACACAGTCCTTGGAAGATGTACATATAGGGCGAGATGACTCTTGGGTTACCCATGACCTTTGGTATTCCCCAACTTGGGCTTTCTTGCGACTGGGGGGAAGTTGGAACTGAGGGACAATTGAGACGTGGGGCAATTGTGACTTTAGGTGGATTGCGACTTGGTGGAGTTGTGATCTAGGGAAGTTTCACCCTGAGGGATCTTTGTTTGAAATTTCAATCGGCCTCCCCTAGGTTATGTGATGCAAAAAGGACGACTTCTTGTGTGTATCAATATTTTATGATGACTGGGTGATCAATAAGGCTGGGGTATCAATCTGTAGTTGCTTCTTGAGGTAGGTTTTCCAATCCTTGTGGTTGTAAGCTATCAGGGCTAGCAAGGGAATTTCTTGTGAGTGTTTGTGCAAGAATTGTAGGGCATCTGGGATCACCATACCTCTCTTAGCATTGATTTGGTTGGCTAAGGTGGCCAACTTCGTATATATCCTGATCGACCGTACCATGTACTGTGTGATGGTTTCCTTGGTAACCTGTAAGTCATCCGAGCAAGAGGATTTCTTGATCGGGTCAAGAAATGTTTGGATATCCCACAATACTTATTCCATACTATTTTGATATGCCAACATCCAAATGGAGGGTATGTGGTGGACTTCGGCCATTGAATCTATCCCGCTGAGGAGGTGGTCATATGCAATCATGACTTTGTCCAAGTCCCTAGCTATCTTGTCATGAGATTGGCTCTTCATGTGCAGTTTCACCTTTTCATTTTGGGTGGTTATCCAATCTCTCTTAGGCAAGGTGTCCAAATATATGAGATATTTTTCACACCACTCCAGGATGTTATCTAATGAAATGGAGGCTTCTTTCAATTGGGTGAAATTATTTCTCGTATCTTCTTGTATTCCAGCTATAAGGGAAACTACTTGATGCATCATCATTATCTCCTCATAAGCCAGCATCATGGTTCCCCCTAAAGTGTCCACCTCATTTTTAATGGTGGCATGTAGCTCGTTTGAATTAGCAAGAGCTAGTAGTAGAGCCTTCTTCTCTACCTCTAGAGCCTTCTTCTCTTCTTTTTTTTTAGCAACTTTCTGTTTAGTAACGTAGAGTCTGTTTTTCAATTCTGTTATATTTATGCTTATTCTTCCTACGTTCAACTAAGTTGCAGCTACGAAATAATTTCTTGATAAATCTATCATTTTAGGGTTTTTTATAGTGTCTAGAACTATTTCCTTTTCAGTCGTTACTGCCAAAGGTTCGTCTAGATTCCTGGAAAGATATTTTCTTATTTCCTACCTGACCTTGTGGTTGAAATGGTCATAATATAGCCATGTTAATTCCAACACCTCATCTTACCATTCCTCCTATATTCCTAGCTCCAAGATGGGTATAAACCCACATGTTATAGGAGTAGATTGGGAAACATCAAGTAGGGGCAAGTCTGCGCACTCACCCAGGTGTAGTTGTTGTGTCCCAGTCTCTTTGGCACTTTTGTTGGCTCCCTCTTGCTACCTTCTGGCTACTTCTTATGTTGCCATCTTTTCCATCTATTCCCTATTCTTCTCATGTTCCTCCTTTATCCTTCACTCTTATTCTGTAGCCTCTTACAACCCCTTATTCTGTTCTTCCTCTTTCCTTCTTTGTTCTTTAGCCTTCTTCTATTCTTCTTCCTTTTGCCTTGCCTATTTCTTCACCTTTTCTTCTTGTCGTTGTTTTCTACATCACTCTTCTTCTTGCTGCCTATAACTCTCCTCCTCTTGTTGTTGTATTAATGTTTCTTGAGTACTTTTAAGTTCTTCTTCCCTTTTATTCTTAAGTTCTTGCTTCTACCTTGCTAGGGAAGTGTTTCGTTCTTCCAAGAATTCATCATTCCCTTTTTCCCCAACATTGTCTAGGGAATTAGTGATCGTGGTGTTCTTGGGTTTCTTCAACTGGGAATAGGATCCCCCTGTGTGCGTCCTTTTCTTCATAGCCACGGACTTTTCCTGCAAACTTATGTTTTCTTGGGAATGTTCTTCCAATTCTTCTTGTCCTTCAGGTTCTTCACCTATACCTAAATGCCTATTTTCATTGTACCAGTTCCTCACTTCATCTTCTTGAGTTGTATCGATGTGTTGATAAGACCACTTGAAATTGGCATTATTGCTATGAGGTGGTACAATTATTTCATGGTCATACGATTGATAGCTCAGGGGTACAATCCAAAATACTTTCATCTGTTCATCTCCAGCTTCTACCTCTTTGAAGTCTTTCACCGTGAAGGCTTTGATGGTCAATGGGATGGTTGGCCATGGTTTCTTCTTCCCTTTTCTCAACGTCATAGAGAATCCTCCAGTCATCTGGTAGTAGACTTCCTACAATATAAAATTGTCAGTCACAAACCTTGGAAATGCGTGGTGCACCTTAAATGACCTGAACACCCTGATGTAAGTTCCTTCTAGTATGGGAAACTAGTGTGCTACCTCAATCACTATCTCCATCTCTCTGTTCAACATGTAAGGTGCGTCTTATCCGTAGAATAATAGGTAGAGTGAGGTGATAAAGGAATATAATATTATGTCAATTTCCTTCTTGTACCGAGAGTCCCAAAATATATTCAGATCCTTGTGGATAGGGCCCTCGGTTAATGGGTCCTAGTTGTGGGGACACTGCTCAAAATGAAATCTAGCATAAACAACATCTAATAGATATGAAGCCATGTAAAAATCCGATGCTATTCCTTCTTCTAGAGCTTGTGCTGCTGATATATTCACCCTCAGTTTCGATATTAGAAAGTGGGCCCAATTGAAGACTATCCCACGGGTGGCGACCTCGTGTATTATGGGGACCCATGTTCTATTAATGGTGTTGGCATCTGCTCTACCATACATCTGACACATCATGGCTGTAGTGACTCGATATACTTTATTAAGGCCCTCCATTTTGTATTCCTTGTCCTTTATTCACTTGAACTTAGAGGGGTCTTGCCACCAAATCCTCACCATATCCTGAACAGGGACATCATGCATTGCCAGCCACTAGGTATTGAAAGACTCTTCCTTTTCTAGTAGCTCATAATACACTTTAGCATCTGTGTCAGAGATGTTGGTGAATGGTTTTCTCGCATGATACATTATAAACCAACACATGGAATCTATATTTTGTAAGATCCAATCGATGGCTTCCGTGTATGGGAAGACTGGGCGGTGTGGTGCAACATGGTGCAGTTTCAATCTTTTGGCGTTTATGTATACTGATAAATCTGCTTGTTCTTCCAGAATGTCCTACCTGGCGAACTCATTGTAGATATCATACCATCTCATCTTGTTATTCTTACTAAAAACATAATATGTGTCCCTATAGATAGGTGTTAGTACAGGGTGTTATCACTCGAATTGAACGTCAGGCTGAAGAAGGCAATTCCGAGGTAACCAGAAACCACTCTTAGCCAAGTAGCTAGCCCTACTAGGCAAGGAGAGGGATCTCTCCATAAGGATCACAAACAATATGGCTGAGGAAAGAAGATATTAGGCTAGGTATAGAATCTCAAGGTTTTTATTTTTATTGTATAGGGTTGTGCTGGATCAGAAGGAGTCAAATAGTCAAGGCAAGGAAATTAGGTCAAAATTTGCAGGGTGTTCTATGGGGCAAGGTAGGCATAGTAATTTATCACTTTAGGCTTTCAATGGATGGGATGATCAAGACTGGTGAGGGGCTATAAAGAGCATGGTGCAATCATGGGTTATTTCTAAACTTAAGAAATTACAGACTGTGAATATTTACCCAAAACAGAGCATAAAAATTATGGATTCTATTCATATAACTTGAAAACATTCAATTAATAGCAATGAAATCATGGATGAAATAAAAAAAAACATTCTAAAATCTGAGCACAAAATGAGAAAATGAAACTAAAAACCATACCATAGGTATCCCATAAAATAGCTACAAATTTGATAAATATTCCTGCTCAGAACTAATACAAAGTATGTCTCTTAAAAAGATAAGCATCCAACTGAGTCCAACCATTACAATGAGAAAGAAGAAGAAGATATAGACCTCAAAAGCACTCTCCCTAGACTTAGGAAGTCAAATACATGAGATGAGGATTAGTTTCCACCAAATGTTGAGCAAGAATCTAAAGACTAGGAAGACCCAACATCTTGCCTCTAAAAGAGAGGAAACTAATTCATTTGACCTCAACTGATGACTCACCTAATGTATCTACCTTAGATAAAAGTAAAAAAATTAATTTTACATTCATCTTAAACATTTACATTAGTAAAATTACATTTCCCAAAGTGAAAAGTCAAACTGGAGAATATTTTTTGAAGATTGTAAAAATTTGCAAATTTTTGGCAAACGCGCAATGCCCAAGCAAGAAAAATAGCATGTTTTGCAAGTTGGCTGTGAGTGCGTTCACGGTGTCCAAATATACTCCATGATAGCTCATTGTAAAAATATCTAAGTCTAGTTTCTAGATATATCTTCATTTTTTAAAATGGTTTTGATTTTCCCTCTCAAAATCCAATATCATGGGACTGGTAAACGCGCAGCAACCAGGTCAAAAAGGAGGCAGAAACATGATTTTTAGGTAGTTTTTTTGCATGTTTGAGGGACCATTTATCCTCCAAATCTTCTGAAACTTGCTAGGGTTTATGTCATCATAATTATAAACCTGTCGGTGGTGGCCATTTGGCATTTTGAGGTCCCAAAAGGGAGTGCAACATCCAGGTCGTTGTGCCTTTGGAAAAATTTTGTGTTGAAAATTGCAAAAAATTACTGAAATGAACATAAGTGCGAAAATGTGCAAAAGGTATGAGGGTACTTGCTCATTAAGTGCTTGAGGCATGGAGTGACACCTCAAAAATTATGTCTAACTTCTCTTTCTTCTTTTTCTTGGTCAAATTTTGAAGTTTTTCATGGGCTCATTTGAGCTTGGCCTTTGCAATTTTGTTCCTCATGGCATAGTGCTTTGCCATTTTCCTCTGAATGTCATTATCCTTTTGAACCTTGGCCAAGAGCTGCTCCAAGTTTTGGTTGACCCTCTCAAGCCATGCTTATTTTCATTTAAGAACTACATTGGTATTTTTGCCCTCATCTTCCTCACCTAAGTCAATCAACTGAAATTCATGCTATGTCTCATGTTTTCCCTCCTCATCATCAATGTTTGGCTCCATTACCCTTTCCTTACCTTTGTCTACCTACTTTATTGATGAAGAAGGCATGGTCCCTTTCACTCCAAGTGAAGCAAACACATGCCTATAGCCTTTCTGGTAAGTTCTGGGAAAAGGCTCAATCCTCAACCAATCTAGCCCATGCTGCTTCAATATCTTCCTCATTGATTGATGACTTTGAATCATGTTGTGATGATGATGTAGGGTTATATAAGGGGTTATGAAAATGAGAAAATTTTATTTTTAAAATGAGAACTAGGGCTTCTTTTTAGAAAACAATTTTAATTCCTTATAAAACACAAAATATATTAAAGGAGGCATCTTAGGGTTCACTCACTGACCAAGAGAGCCTTTTAGAAAATCTATGCAAAGATCTGGAACTTGGTGATGAAGTTTAAGGCTGTGAAGTTTTTTTTCTTCCTTTCAGAGAAAATGCACAATGTCCCGCTAAACATGTAGTGTACTACTGAACGCACAACATCCTTTCCAAACGCGCAGCGACCTCTCCAAACGTGTAGCATCCCTGCAACACCATTTTACAGAACACATTTGGAGGCCTTCCTGGTGTCCAAATTGGGCCTAGGATAGCTTGTTGGAAATAGTATCCTGTATAATTTCCAAATATACCTTTGGTTTTATTTTTGGAGTTTATTTTCCTTGTAAAAAATTCATTTTCCCAAGACTATTCAAAAAGTGTTGAATGAAGGTGTAGAAATGCAGAGTGCCGGTGCAATAAATGTTTGGAGGCCTTCCTCAACTCCAAATTGAGCTCAAGATAGCTCATTGGAAAGATATATCTGTCTAGTTATCATTTAACTCATCAAAAAAGTCATTTGGACACTTTAGCTTTGAGAAAACGTGATTTTCCCAAGGTCACTCCAGAAATGCACCAAACCTCTTGTGGCACCTGTATTTTTGACATTTCTCAAAAACCATGATACCTGTATAAAAAATGAAGGAGGTGTTTCTTCCTTGGCATATTATGGACAAAAATATCTCTTAATTTTGTCAAATCCATCTCGTTTTTGTCTGAAACACAGTTTAAAGAGAAACTGGCCCTATGAGTGGAAAATGGCTTGACTCTTGGAATGATTTCCTGGAAAATGATGGAGACATGATGTTTATGAGTTTGGAATGACCTCATACTTACTAATATGACCTACCTTATGCATTATCTTCTCATATGTCTCATACTTCTTCATAGAAAACCATAGCTCAGTGGGAGAGGAAATTAGGGTTTAGTGCTGGTGGAAAATGATGACTTGGGAACCCTTGGGAAAAATTGTTAAGAAATGAAACGAGGTAAATGAAAATGATGGAGATGAGGTGAAAGGAGGGTAAAATAAGGTGGGATGGGTGGGATGCAAATATCAGTGCTAACACCGGGGGTGGATCATTTTCAAGCATACCAATTTCTGAGGTCTTGTGCCACCTTCGGACTATCAGAGGTGCCATATCGCCTGAAGTAGAAGAGATTGAAACACAATCAAGCTTAGCTTCTATGTCACCTGGAATGTTCAAGAAACAATCCCATGATAAGACAGATGATATAGATGCAACAATATGATAGTGGAAGTAACCAATCCAAATCGCCTAGTTCCCGAGTAGGTCTGGGTCACTCATTTACCAACAAGAAAGGTTGCACATAGCAGTTTTTAGGAAATTGTGACCTATGCGACCTATGTGGTTGGTCGTAGTGGTCGAAAAATGGATATTTTATGATTTTGCGACCAGGACGCGAGGTTGTAGCGTTGCATAGGTTGCAGAGATATAAAAATGGCAAGTATGTGGACTGACGACTAGGTCACAAGGTCGCGTAGGTCACAGGGTTGCTCTGATCACGAGGTCACGCTAGGGCACCTGTCGCAGAAAGTTCCGGTTTGACCTATGCGAAAGGGCTGAAGTGGTGAAGGGAAATGGATAAAAAGCCAAGACTAGGTGTGGTCTTGGGATCTAGGAAGAGTGGTAAACAGGGGACAAGGATGGAAAAGAGGGTTTTGGTCCAAATTGGGTAGGAGAAAGGGGCCTACAGAAAGAACGTGTCCAAAGGGGAAATGAGATGACTCAAGGTAATAAAAAAAGAAGTTAAAGGGATAAATAAGTGGCCCTGTAGCAAAGGTGAGGGGGAATCAGGGGCAGGTTGGCACTTATGACCGCAAAATAAAATTACTATAGGTTACAATAACTTACCTAGATGAAAACACTCTCCAATTGGGTATTCAAATCACTTTGGAAGCTCTGTCATGCAGATCGAATGCAGCCAATGTGACCCTTCTATATATAAAAGGGTCTCACATGCGAAAAATAAATGTAGTCGTTGTGTTGCAAGGTTGCAACTCTCGATGAGTTCTCCTAGTGTGACCTGTGCAACTGTTGTGACTCAACGACCTGGGGTCGCTAGGTTGCATGGTTTGTTTTTAAAAGGATGTTGCGACCTTGTGACCTTGTGACTTTCTGTAGGTCACAAGGTCACCAAGTCACAATAGTCAGAAAGTGTTTATTTAGAGGGGAATAACGACCTTGCGACCTGGCAACCTGAGGAGGTCATTGGGTTGCAAAGTCGCGAATGGTCGAGTTTCACAAGGGTTGCGACTATGCGACTACACTTAGGTAAAAAATAGGGAAATACTAGATCAGACCATTAACGATGCTATTAACCACTTTGGACTAAAAAATGAACAGGTGAGGGGAATTCCCCTGGCCTAGGAAAGTTGTATAATGGGTGCTCCCATTATTATGAATCTCGTAAAAAGTACAGGGAATCTGAAATTTCGCACCGGTACCAAATTTCGGAAGGTAGTTGTAGTGGCTACAACACTCCCATAGATTTTTGGTTGGCTTTTAGATATTACTAGTTCCTTCATGTTACTACTTTGAACTTAAGGAAGCATCATCCATTGATGCATTAGGGTTGATATTGAGGTTTTCTTTGTGGAAAAGAAGGACAAGACGATTGGGGAGACATCAACAAAGTCAAGCATTTATAAATTTTTGTAACTCTCTACTTCATTTATTAATACAAAAGCACTTTGTTTTCGTATACTCGTGTCATGTTGATGCTTATGTATTTCAATTCCTTTCGGCTTATTGATTAGAGACATTAGTTTATGCTATGTGGATATTGTCATTTTATTGCTTATTTTAGTCATTTTGCAGGTTCCATTTATAACACTTAGAGTTAAATTTGGAGCTCCAAGATAGGATAATATGAGGGATTACTACTGATTCCAAGTAGGTCATTCTTTTGTAATATAATTTCTCTAAGGAAAACATAGATCTTTTTTCCTCTGTTATTTTTAGATCATGCCACTAGATCTAGAGAGTTCCCTTTTGTCCGTGGAAAATAATTTTCCACATAAAAAGTTCTTCAAGGTCTTATATCAGATGATATTTGAAGAAGAGGCCTCTTGCATGTCTCATGAGGCAATGAACTCAGTGATGGAAGTAGCATATTGGTTTGCCTAACTAGATGGTACATGCCTCAGAGTGTTTGGTTGTCATAAATTGTCTCATATCTTACCGAGGTATTCCATAGACAAAGTAGTCATGCGAGGGGTTTCCTATCACATTTTCATAGGTCTATCTACAGTATTGCATAGGAGGAAGAAGGCACCTTCGCCTACTTTTCCCTTGTAGGTGGGATCTTATCAGATCAAGAACTTGAAGGCTATAGATG
This sequence comes from Pinus albicaulis, assembly GCA_034641835.2. Lineage (NCBI taxonomy): Eukaryota > Viridiplantae > Streptophyta > Pinopsida > Pinales > Pinaceae > Pinus > Pinus albicaulis. Next base: position 47,169,582 of record CM076579.1, read on the forward strand.
ATGAAGATTAATAATTCGAAAGACTTAAGTGTGGTATGATAGATTTCCATTAGTATGATCTCAAAGGAGTTTTCAAAAGACACTATGCCAATTTTCATTTTTTTTAGTTGTACTGGAGTTATGACAGGCCAGAAGATGAAAAGATAAATAATTGTTATAATGCCTCTTGATCACATGCACCAGGTAATGAGGAAGGCCCTTCCAGTGCAATTCTAGAACAAAGTGTTGACCAGGAATCATAGCAGCCGAAAGAGCACTCCCAGTGAGCATCAAGTACAAGAGGAAGGTTTCCCATAACCCAGGAGATGATCATAGCCATAAGTTAAAAGCTAATCCAATCATTCTAAAAGTGACCATGGAAGTAGAGAGGAGGAGGAATTAGTGAGAAGTAAATAGGAAGCAGGAGGAAGATCGTATGCAGAATGAAAAACAAGAAAGGAAAGAACAGGAGGAAATGTAGGCACATGAAGAAATGGAGAGATAGGAAGAAGAAATACTAGAGCAAGAAGAGGAGGAAAGGTAGAAACAACTAGAAGAAGAAGAGAGTCAGAAAAAGCAGGATTGAGAGTTTGTAGAAGGAATTGAGGAGAAAATATTGTCCTGGCACATGGATGTTCAAAAACTAGAGCATAACCAAGAGGTTTATATCATGCCCATTGTAGAATAGATGGCTACATCCTAGATGGTGAAATGGAAATATCTCCTCAAGATTATGACATGATCATGGATATTTCCAACCTAGCCTTTAACCAACTCCAGATCAAAATAATATATGAAAGGAGGAAATTTTTTTGTAATGATTTTTTCCATCCTACTATCATCCACACTAAAAGGGTCATTTTTATCGATACCAGAAATAATCCACAAACAATTGTTGTAGAAATTTTGGCCTTTGTAGGAGCCACAAAAGCAAACACAAAATTCTTGATGACAGAAAATTTGGAAATGGATAAAGATTTGGATGTTGCAATACAACAATTAGAACATATCCAAACCGATATTCAACAATTGTCTTCCACAAATTCTTATTTTCAATAAATTTAAGCTGCAATATATGATGAAATCTGGGTATCGGGAGACATAATGAAGTCATTGTATGAGGATATGACCACCTTGCATAAGGTTTTAGTGCGCCTACATACTATGCAGAAGAGGTCGTGGGAAAATGAAAAATATTTGAAAGTAATCCATCCAACCATGAATGTTATCCAAGAATGGGGTGGTGAGCATAGGGATGCACCTGTGGAGTTGACTAGGAAGACAAGACAATAATAAAAATTGGATAAGACTAAGTTTATAATTCTCATTCAGGGTAATAAACAACTCGATCCTTTTGTGGCCAACATAATAGTTTCCTATGCATGGTTGTACAATAGTTTGGATGCACTATTTAGGACACACAAGATCCCTTCAGTTGGACCATTTGCAGAGGAAAATAGTTGAAACATCATTAGGCATGAAATCAAAGATTTCTAATATAGTCTAAAGTAGGTCACAACCATGGAGGACTTAGAGATCAATAAACAAAATATGGAGAGGTATATAGTTATAACCACTAAGGTTAATATGAAGTTTCTCTTGTTGCAGAATGAGTTACATACGAGCTAAAAAATCATTTATCCAGATGCTATGGAGGCTAGAGTCAGATATTAGCCTAATCTTCCGATAAATTTTGAGGAAATAATTGCACAATACAAATCTTGGCATCAATATGTCACTACAAAGTTACAAGTTGAATTGTTGAGTTATAGTTTCCTCAAACTCAAGCTTAATTCCTTTAGTTTGTCTTATTAGGCTCTAGCCATTTTTGTCCTACATGGAGTTTTATATTACTATTTTTTAAATATAATAAAGTGTAAGTATAAGTGGAAGTCCAAGACTTAAATGTGTAATGTGAAGGTAATTAGGTATATAAAATTCAAAAGAAGTCCAAGAGTCATGGAGGAACTTCAAAGGTCACCAAGGAAGATGAAGAGTCAATGCATTTGTTATAAATAAACCCTCATAACTCAAGCAAAGGGCTTGGAACAAAAGATTGGAGCCTTGGCTTCTCTATTCTAGGATAGGAAGATTATCATTCTTTGGAAAAGAAAGTGTTAGCTTCATGTTCCACTGTTGTGGCTAGTGTTATGCTAATGTAATTGTATAATTGGAACTTTCACTTAATAATAAAATGTTCTCGGAGCTAGCACACCTTCATACATATGTTGTGAATGTAGTAAGGCTATTCTTTATATGTTTGTGATGTATGTTTTTTAATTTATGAAAATGCTAATGAAATAATTTTTTTTCTTTATTATGTAACTTTTTGAATGCGTGTTGTTTATGTTATCAAAGTCATAGTTATCTTGTGAACTATTTTGCAGGTTAAATAATGATTCTTTTTATTGCATGTGTGTCTCTTTTAAGTTAGTACTATTACTTTCTTTCGGGCGCACTTATTTCCCTTTGATGTGAAAAAACCTTTCATACATTACATTCGATATCTCACAAATTTCATACAATTTCTATCACCAAAGTCATGCATATTTCATCGTATGTGTGTTAGGCAGACAAATCGTTCTTGCAGACAAGAAATATCTCCCTACTATCACAAGGATAGTTGGAAACAAACAGGAAAAATGTAAACTACTTTCTCTAGATTATATATGATTTATAATTTTCTATGATGAAGAAAGGACCTACCTGTGATCCAATTCTAGTTGAATTCTTCTTTCTCATCACTCCAAGAATCCACCTCTTAAGACCTACAAACAAAGACATGGAAGAGAATCAAAAGCACCTGCAACGTATACTAATTCATAAATCATAAATCTATCTTAATGATCAAGGAATTTAAGAAATAAGTTATTCAAGTAAATACATAAAAAACTTATTGAGAAAACAGGATCCATTTGTATTATCTTTAAATAAAAGAAGGAGTCTTACAACCGCATTCACCTTGATGTCGTTCAGGTCCTTTTGGGGTCCAGAACAAGTGTTTTCCTTTGGTCTGACAAGCCCTTCCACTCTTTGAACCAGCCTAAATACGAGTGTGTAATCGTTCTCGCATGGATAATGGCTAGCAAAAAGAGTATGTTTCTTTAGCAATTCTTTTCTCTAATGTAGTATGAAGTACAAAGAAAGTACTTTTTTACATATCAATATCTACCCTTGAGACTGAACCATGGCTTCAATTTATAGCAGAAGGGAAGTGGTTTCAGCTCCAAAAAGGAAGGGATAATTCCTCTCTTAAAGGGATTAAGCTCCAAATACCAAGGGATAGGCTCCTTTAATGAAGGGATAAAGGTTCATGAATGGAGGGAGTGAAGCTTCGACCAGATAACACCTTCTAGAAGCTTCCAGTTGGGAGAATATTCAACCAGCTAAGCTTCTAGAACTTAATTTTTCTTCCATTTTACCTTTCACAAGGGTCTACAGTTTTAATACACAAAACGTGCGGTAGGTACCGGATTGTTTCTTTACAAAAGGTGTGGTACCGCAGGTAATGGCTAGGAAAAGTGTGGAACTATGGTTTTTATGATTTTTATGAGCTTTTCTTGAAATCCTAGACTTGATTTAGGAACTTTAGGGTTTTATACCTCTAAGGGAGCATTATATAGGTAATGATGAACCCATATAGATAATAAAATGTCATGGTGACAAAATAATGTGTAATAGATTTCCCCCTAAATTGCGAAGTCTGAGATAATTCGAAGAGTGAAGTGCTTTATCATTCTGAGGATTGACTTGTGGACACACCAGTTGAGACCTGTAAAAGCATTTAATGCAAACATATATATATGTATATCATCGCTGAGGTTGGCATTCCCATACTCAGATCAAAACTAACTAAAATGTTCTGATATAGAAACGATCTTAATATTACATCAATAGTAGACACAGTATCAACACAACCATCTGTCATGAATATTCTACTGCATAATGAATAATAAAACTCCTCATAGCCTGGATGGTGGAAACTAGATCCAGGGTCTTGATTTCCGCTACCCAAACTGGTACGATTCTATCCATGCAATTGATTGTGTTGAAGTCGAACATGGTAGAAACCACTTGATTACCAATCAATGATGTGAAATGCTAACAAGTGTGAGAGAAACTACCAATAATGACAATGGCTCTCAAAGTACTCAGTACAATCCATGAAGTGTGAATAAATGATTTGAAGTTGAACACTTCACGGAATCATTCGATCAAAGATCAATGATGTAATCTTCCGTCGAAAGCGAGAAACCTGCCATTAAGGCATGCAGATTCCAAGGTACTGAAGGATTCTAGATCAACTTCCTAGATGATATGTTTTCGTCATAGGAAAGCCCACGACACAAAACCATTAGATCAAGTTTTGTAGAAATATTTTGCAAGGACTGACTCAGGGATGGTCAATGCGAATGGAGACAAATGTTTGCAAATGAATGGTTTATTTGAGCTATCTCTTGAACACATAATGACATTGTAGATGGTTTGGTAACAACTGACCTAAGATAATACCCAGAAACTGGCTAAATACTTTCAATATGGTTTGATTAACTAATAAGCAAATTATTTTCCCAACCTAGGTGGAAGTGTGACAAAAAGTGTCGTGTTCAAGAGTGGTATACTACTTTTAAACAAAGTTTAACAATTGGATTCATTTTCTCTCTTTTCCCCCCACCATTACTGGCAAGTACCTCTTTATTTTTGACAAGCTTGAGGAGGATAACATTTGCTTGTTATGTAAGCTCCTCCTTCGGATGAGTCCAACTTAGTATAAAATCGAACCCTAAGAAGGAGTGGTTCGTTCCTGTTTGTAATCGACGGGTCCTTTAATGTTTAGTTTTAACGAGTCCAGTATAGGAGAAAGTCGGTGTTTTTAAATTTTAGGGAGTTAGAAGAAAAACTTAAGGAAACTCCGTGGGTGTAATTTTTCGTAAATTTATTCTCTCAAGCCCAAAAAAGGATAAAATAATACAGGAGAGAACTCTATTGACCATGATTAGTCAACGTATACCCTTTTCGTAAATAGTCCATTTCAATCTGGAAAAGGGGTAAACTTATATTGAAGTGATGATTGTTCATTTTCTTTAACGAGTTCGAATAGTCAAGTACTCGGAAATATTTTCATGTTTAGAGAGTCTAAAAAGGAATTAAAACAGAACTCCAGGGTTTTTCTTTTATTTCTGTAAGTTTTAACTAGTTTGAAAAAGTGATAAAAATGTACTCATGATTTTCACTTTTTCGTAAGTTTTAACGAGTTCAAAAAGTGATAAAAATTGTACTCATATGGCTGACGTTCAATTTAATTTACAAGCAGGAAAAGACAGAAAGAACTCAGCATTTTCATGTGTTTTATGAGAATGAAAGATAGCAAAATAATATCAGGATTTTCATGAGTTTAACGAATCTTGAAAATACTAACCGAAATCGACTCAAGATAGGTTTCATTTTTAAAATGCTTGAAACAGAGAAAAAACTATGCTTCAGATAGGTTAGTTTCATTTTTACACAAGCTTGAAATAGAGAAAGATGTGCTTGAGAGTGGTTTCATTTTTACACAAGCTTGAAACGTAGGAAAACTACGCTTAAGAGTGGTTTGTTTCATTTTTACACAAGCTTGAAACAAAGGAAAAATCATGCTTGAGATAAGTTTCAATGACCTCCAAGCATAAATTTCTAGAGCGCATGCCCCCCAAGCTTCATTTCATTCAACTAAGTAGACTACTGGTTACTAAAATTTGGATGGAATGAAGGTTCATTTATGAGATCAGATGACAGACTTGATTTGAATAGGAGAGGATTTGTTTCATTTTTTAACGAGCTGGACACGGGAAAAGAACTATGCTCATGGAACCTTGTTTCATTTTTTAATGAGCTTAACACAAGAAAAGGAACTATCCTCACAGGGACCTATTTCATTTTTTAATGAGTTGACACAGTAAAAGAACCATCCTCATGGATCCCTGTTTCATTTTTTAATGAGGTTGACACAGTAAAAGAAACATCTTCATGGAATCTGTCAATCTACTCTCTACAATCTACCTACATAACCTACTGATGAATTTTTTAATGAGGTTTAAATAGGAAAAGAATTGTCCTCATGGGTCTGTTTCATTTTTTAACGAGGTTGACACAGTAAAATAACTATCCTCATCTAAGATATGTTTCATTTTTTAACGAGGTTTACACAATAACAGGAACGATCCTCAACTACATGTTTCATTTTTTAATGAGGTTGACACAGTAAAAGGAACTATCCTCATGATGAACTGATTCATTTTTTAACGAGGTTGACAAAGTAAAAGGAATTATCGTCACTACCCACTGATTCATTTTTTAATGAGGTTGACACAGTAAAAATAACTTTCCTCTTGACCCACTGATTCATTTTTTTAACGAGGTTGACACAGTAAAAGGAAATTTCTTCTTCACCCACTGATTCATTTTTTAACGAGGTTGACACAGTAAAAGGAACTTTCCTCTTGGTGACCTTGTCATGGCTTCCAACTAGAGGAAAGACATGTCAGGGGACACTCCTCGATCATGGCTTCCAAAAGGTCTTCATCAGATGGAAGAACAATTCTCTAGAAGGAACACATGTCAAGGGACTCAAAAGGGATAGGAACATCACATTCAAATAATCCCATAGAGTTTTCCATATCAATTACCGGATCTAAGTCAAATGAAGTCGAGCAAATAGTGAAAGGCTCGCTTGCATCGGTAATTGAAAACATGGGACTGGTTGCCACATAATTAACCCATGGCGGGGTAGATACCACTTCTGTATAAGGGACATTTAGTCAAATTATTGGTAGTCGAATCAAGACTAACGAATGAAAGCTGGTCTACAGTCACAATGTTTCCATTGTGAGGGAAAGACATCACGTGAAAGAGTGTCGATATGACAGCTTTCATTGCATAGACATAGTCTTGCCCAAGGAGTAAATTGAAATCCAATGGGCCTCAAACTACCATAAGATCCATACAGATAGTTTTACCTTCCAAGGTAATAGGAAACTTAGGAAGGATCCCTAAAGGTTCAATAATGGTTCTGTTAAAAGATGATAGATTCTGTGTAACAGGCATAAGATGAGGGGGACCCAAAGCTTGCCAAGCAGTTGAACATAAACTACTAACAGAATCACCTTCATCTACATGTGTGCGGCATAAATTCTTACCACAAAAAATCAAAATGGTTTGGAAAGGGATGGAGGAAGGAAGACGAGGTTTTGTCAGTCTATTCCAATCAAAGGAAAAGACCTCAGTACTTGGAGGGGGTTCAATAGGAAAAGGTGAAATTCCCCCTGGCGTAGAAGAATATGATGTAACAAGAAGAACCTGAGTGGTATGAAGTTCACTCTCCACAGGGAGAATGGGTCGACTGAATGTAAAATTGAATCGACCACTTGATCAACTAATGGATCATCAACCTGAGTGATATCAGTTTCACTCTTTGATGGAAGAGTTGGATTGAGTGTACTTGGTATTAGATCAATCACTTAGTCAGTTGACGGTAGTTTGGGAGAAATTTTACGGTAACCTGTTCGAATTTTTTGCTGTGGAATAGTAAGGTTTTCCAACAATTTTGAGGCTTCATCCATGTGAGGGAAAATTTGAGTTTGATGACTCTGTTTGCATAACTTAAAAGGAAACCTAACTTTACCCTTTTTCCCAGGAACCTGACAATCACTGGTTGATTGATCAATGGTAAGTTGATGAGAATGCTCAGACCATACTTCCAATAGCTTTGGAGTACTAGGAAAATTGATAAGGAAGTGGTCACCCTTACAAAGCTTGCAAGGAAATTTGGGTTTACGATGCATGCTGGAGGTTTCCTCAACACTACTAACACTTACAGCCATGGTTGGTTGGTTGAATTCTTTCTTAGCTTGCTTCTTCTTCTTCTTCCCTTTATTCTTCTTCTTAGCCACCTAATTACTATCGTCAAGGCTTTTACCAAGCGAAGAGGAAGAAAGGGAGGAAGAAATATTGGGCAAAGAAGGTAAAGGGTCTACATGAGGTTGGTGATGTTGAGATGGTGAACTTTGTTGAGGTGAAGCATATGGTTGAGGTGGATAAATTGGAGTGTTTGGGGCCAACGAAGTTGAAAATAACCATATCGGTAAACCTATTGTAAATCTAGGTAATGACAATGTAGCCATATAAGGAGGACCAAAATTTCCAAAGCAAGGAAAATTACTAGGATTCTCGTTAAGAGGGGTTCCTTGGTTGGTAAATTACGGAACAATTGGCATTAGATTCAACTTCAGTGAATTTTATTAACAATTTAAAACTAAAATTAACAATTAAAAATTCACAACTAAAAATTAAAATTCACAATCCACACCTAAGGTCTCTAAAAAGTAAAACAAACAAATGAACACACGCTAACAAATCTAGGAGTGAAACCACACACAAATAGTAGATTCCCGCACTAAAAAACACTAGTTGGTGATGAAATCCAACATAGTATAATTTCAATGCAGAAATGACAGTTGGAGCAGTTACCCCAACAACCTTCTTAATGAAACAGATCGGTGCAAGTTTCTCCACTTAAACCATCACGAGTGAAGAGAACCCTCTGGAGAGTCTAAGTGAGTCTAGTCGACGTCTACTCCAAGTACAGTGGGACCTTCCCTACACCGTCACCTTGGGAAAGAATCCTAAATTATATAGCCACTAAGGTCACTAATGGGAAAAAATATACCTGGGGGAATAGTCTACTATCCGATATACACGCAAGGGAAAATTATCAAGCTCAATCCCCTTGAAGGCTCCTTGACATAATCGAAGGTTTACCGACAAGTGACCCTAAGCTCCTCAACAATGGTCTATCTGAGGTTTACCATTTTTAATACATGCACATATTCTATCATTCCCAATGAGATAGGTATGATTACCTCATTGGTTCAGATATGATCTCGTGCTTGACTCCCTTAGGAGGAGCTTCCCAGAGCATACATGCAACAACTGGAATTTTTCCTACCAGAAGATGCTACTTTTTGTTTAGTTGCTTTGGAAAGTTAACTACAACCTATTCCAAAGCACTAATCTTGAGCTATAATGGTGGAAAGAGCCCTAAAAATGTAAAAATCACTAGATAAATTTTACTAAGCGCTATGTTATTTGGGTTGTTATTACTCAAAGGGTAAAAGGATATGAAACCAATGGTGTTATTACCCAACCCAAAACTGAATGAAATCGAATATGATAATGTAATATTTTCAATTTGATGAATCCTAACTAAAGTAAGGAGAGAGATTCCATTCACTTCCAACAATGCAAAAATTGATCAATAAGAGAAAATATAAAAGATTCTCTAATGCACTAATTTCATCAAGAAAAACTAATGCTAATCAATTCCAATTTTTTTATTTTTATGTTTTTAAAACAAGAATAAAAACATGTAAATTCAAATCAAAGAAACTGATATAAATCTATGATTGATTTTTCAGAATGTAAACTATGTAGTTGTAATTTATGTACAATTCACTTGAAAAGTATGCAAATGTAATATATGCACATTTTTCATTCATGTTCTGAAAATGAGAATTCTAATAATGCAAATGTAATCTATGCAAGAGAATTCTCAAACACAAGATGTTTCTAATGTAATCTAAAGAACCAATCAAGTGTAAGTAAAGAAAATTGGGTGAGATTTCCAAAGATAAAAAAGAAAAACACTTAAAGGGGATTAACACTTAGACACAATTTAGGCACCCCCCCCCCCCCGGGCGAATGAGGGGGAATTTTTTTTGCAAAAACAAAAGCAAAAAGATGAAAAATTGTTAAGAGACTAAGAAAAACCTCGAAGTAATGACCAAAGGAAATAAAATTAAGAATTTCTCAAAAATAATATTCAAAACACCCAATTAACTTAACGGAGATCGATGAGATTGTAAGAGTTGCTGAAAGAAATTCACACAAGGCTTTTGACAGTCAAAACAAGTTTGGGAAAATACAGAGAATCATGTAATCTAGTTCTAGAAAAGAGAATTTTTAGTTTTCAAAAATTTTCCTTAAGTCTGCAGGTTTTAATACAAAAAGGTGTGGTACCGCACTGTTTGTACATAAAAACTGTGGAGGTTACCACACTGTTTTGAAAGAAAAAGTGCGGAGGCCAGAAAACATATAGAAAAAATAAAATTCTGATCTGCTTTTTAGGGATTCTAATAGATAATTTACCCAACCCAGTGTAGACTAATCAAAATCAGAAAAACTCTTTCAAAATTCAAACTCAAAAAATAAAAAATAAAACTAAGTTCAAGAAATCCCCAACGGAGTCGCCATTTTTTTAGGCAAATAAATTTTTCTTGCAAACAAGAAATATCTCCTTAGTATCACAAGGATAGCTATAAACAAACAGGAAAAATGTAAACTACTTTCTCTAGACTATATATGATTTCGAATTTCTATGATGAAGAAAGGACCTACCTGTGATCCAATGCTAGTTGAATTCTTCTTTCTCGTCTCTCTAAGAAGTCACCTCTTAAGACCCACAAACAAAGACATGGAAAAGAATCAAAAGCACCTACAACATATACTAATTCATAAATCATAAATCTATCTTAATGATCAAGGAATTTAAGAAGTAAGTTATTCAAGTAAATACATAAACAACTTATTGAGAAAACATGATCCATTTGTATTATCTTTAAATAAAATAAGGAGACTTACAACCGCATTCACCTTGATGTCGTACAGGTCCTTCCGGGGTCCATAACAAGTGTTTTCCTTTGATCTGACAAGCCCTTCCACTCTTTGAACCAGCCTAAATACAAGTGTGTAATCGTTCTTGCATGGATAATGGCTAGCAAAAAGAGTATGTTTCTTCATCAATTCTCTTCTCTAATGTAGTATGAAGTACAAAGAAAGTAATTTTTTACATATCAGTATCTACCCTTGAGACTGAACCATTGCTTCAATTTATAGCAGAAGGGAAGTGGTTTCAGTTCCAAAAAGGAAGGCATAATTCCTCTCATAAAGGGATTAAGCTCCAAATACCAAGGGATAGGCTTCTTTAATGAAGGGATAAAGGTTCATGAATGGAGGGAGTGAAGCTTCAACCAGATAACGCCTTCTAGAAGCTTCCAGTTGGGAGAATATTCGACCAACTGGGCTTCTAGAACTTACTTTTTCTTCCATTTTACCTTTTACAGGGGTCTACAGTTTTAATACACAAAACGTGCGATAGGTACCGCAGTTTTTCTTTACAAAAGGTGCGGTACCATAGGTAATGGCTAGGAAAAGTGCGGAACTAGGGTTTTTATGATTTTTATGAGCTTTTCTTGAAATCCAATACTTGATTTAGGAAATTTAGGGTTTTAGACTTCTAAGGGAGCATTATATAGGTAATGATGAACCCATATAGACAGTAAAATATCATGGTGACAAAATAATGTGTAACAATGTGTCATTGTTGCCAAGGCATATCTTCTAGACGACCAACTCATAAATCATATGTATTCTAGTTGGGGATCCTAATCCAAAAAATGTGGGATCTAATTAGGACTTCACATTGGGGAAGCCCCCTTCCCTGTTGTCATCTTCCAGCACCTTCAACATATGGAAAATAAATCTGTGTTTGGTCATGGCAAATAACCAGGAGAATTACAGGGAAATTTTGGTTAGAGACATTTGGAATGTCCAATTGCATCTAATTATCCTTACCTAGATTTTTAAAAAAATCTCAGTCGTAGTTTTACTCTTACTTTCCAAGAAGATTATATGCAGAAAATTGGAAAAAAAAACATAAGCATCTAAAACCAAACATGACAATTATGATTAATAAGCAAGGTCGGGTGCCCCCTTGAGGTCGATATTATGGGAGCGATATGGAAGTGGGATGGCTAGATGGAAAACCTGTAGCTAAAGTCCCATGATAATACTTCACATAACATCCACCTCATCTTCCAGAAGAGAAACGCTTTGTTGCAGAGCTTAAATTATATTAAGATAATTGCACTCAGAGGCTTGCTACTAGTACATCATAACATGCAAGTTTTATATTTAAAAATTAATAGCTTCATGTTCTTTTTTTGCAATGGTTACAAATTGTGGAGGATGAAGAATCGAAATCCTATTTGGAATACATAGAAGCATTGAAATTATGGAGGAACTAGGTGAATAGGACTACCAATGTTGAATGGAAAAGGGAAAAGAACCAAGGATAACCAAAGGAGGGTGTAGTGTCCAAGAGGTTCCAACACACCAAACAACATACACAATTTGAAGTGGAAGAGAAGCTTATAAACCAAAAAAATCGTAAGAAGGAGAAAGCCACCACAAATTGAGAAATCAGAATGAGGGCAAATATAAGCCCGGAAATAAAGAATTTGTCATTGCTGGAAGAAAATATCATAGAGTAGATAATTGGAAAGTTTATCTCTAACCATGAAAGACCAAAATTCCACAGCACCTAGCTGCATTAGTGTTGCACCCACACAAGATTTTTCCAGCAAAAGGAATCCCTTAGCAAAACTTGAATCTCATCGCATAGCTTCCAAATATTCCAACGTCCATATGCCACCCTTAAAGCAAGGGAGACCCACTTAAAAGTACACAAATAATTTTTAATTCTGAGCCAAATCCACTTGTAGAATACAAATGAACATAGGCTCTCACGACATGATTTATTCTCATCGCACGATGGGCATCACGAATAAGATATCATTTCAACATAATTCCTTCTAGTACTTCGAGGTAGAGAAATCATCATGAAACAATCCAAGGTGATGCAACCATAACTATCCAGGGGATCGAGACTACAAACAATTCTATTCCATGCAGGGGAAATTAAGTTAGGCACACTTGCATGGAGAAATATACCAACTTATACCATGTTTATCTAACAAATAAAAATCATGGCGAGGTTAGGGGGATTAACATAAATCATCAAATAGATATAGTCAGGATGGGAGGGGAGGGATGAGCATGGGAGGCAGTACGAGGGCAAAAGGGGAAGGGACATAGGAAAGAGAGAAATTAGGGATATAAACATGAATTCCTTTAAGGGATAAAGACATACCCACCTATACCAATGACATTTTCCTTCCCTTCAGCCAGAAGGCAAGCTCTGTTGGCCTAAAGTTCAACGTCAGAGCTGAGATTTATGAGGATGTGGAAAAATTAAATGTTAGGGAAAGAGAGGAGGTTTCTTTTTATTCAATGATATAACAAACTTAAGGTGTTATATTTTTTAGTGTCGGTTGTCAAGTAACGAATATTTATGAAATAATCACCAAGATTGATAATGTCTCTAATGCCTTGGTCTTCGGCTAGAGATACCCTAAGAAAGAGCCCATACATTTCTGTTTGGTTATTAGATTAATGCCCAAGTCCTCATGAAAATTTATCCATAATGTTTCCTTCGGGAGGCACGCTGTAAGGAGGTAGGTTTTCAGGAGGCAATAAATTGGAGGCAGGCCGTCAAGAGACAAAAAAAGTGGAGGCAGGCTGTCAGGAGGCAAGAAATTGGTGCATAGATATGCAAATTTCTGCATGATAGTGTGTAATGATTGTTGATTGTACTGAGATCTTGATGTAAGAAGATTTGTATGAGATTATTACATGATCCATTGATATACATGATATATGATAGTTGGGGTTTTTAGCTTTAAGATTTCCTGTTAAACAACTGTGTTTTTGTGTGATTGATTTGCTTCATATGTGTTTTGCAAATTGGAGATTTAATTTCCGTAAAGAATTCAGTGGAAGGATTCTATATTTAACATAAGATTAATTTGTTAGTTCACCTTCTCACGGCTCTCCTTTGCCTCCTATGCCTACACTCATCTCTGCCATCAAACCTTAAACCTTTCATTCTGCACTTTGATCCTCACCATTGGTTCCTCACTTGGAACTTCTAAGTATTTCTTTCCTTAGTCGATGTGCTCTTCTTTCAGCTATCGTGTAATATTCCCAAATGGGGAAGCAACAATATTTGAACACAATAATGGAAATAACAATGAATAAATCAATATACCATTACCTGAGACAAATATACAGCCATATTATTAAACATAACAACAAATAATAGGCACAAGTTCTTTAGGATCAAGTCACTAAAGCAATAGAAAACAAGCCTCCAATAGGAAATATATGCTAATACATGAGAAATACTGCCATACAAGTGCCATGAGACATGATAGCGCATTTTTAGGGCATAATCTGCTACATAAAAGATGAAAAAATGTAGATCATCTATTATATATCTCAAAAGGTGTTGGGACTAGAGATCTATGCTCCCAAACACATTTCCAAGACAACCTGGGAAGGGTTTTTGGAAATACCCAAAAGTAGAAAATGTCGAAATGCATCCCTAGGGATGAATAGCAGCTTCAACTGAATAATTGGATGGATATGTCTAAAAATTATATCTAAATGAATATATCTCCTCCAATATATCCTTCAAGTGAAATTTTGATCCCAACAGTGAAGATCTCACCCTCCAAAACAAGCACTGAAACCTCCACTACAAATGCTCACTAAAATAACTAAGTCAAAGAGGGAATCTACGCTATAGATGATGGGAATAGGTTGGCCTGGTGCCAATATGTGAAATAAATCTCAAGAACCTCCCTTTCTGATCTCCCGATGAGAATAATGCTTTCTCCCCTGAAAAACTAGCTCAGAAAGTGGGTTTCTCAACCCTCCACTGCAACACCCTGCAACACAACACAAATCTAAATAGATATTGTGCTGTAACTGAAGACTAAAGCTTGGACAGAATGCTAGAGTGTGGACATGAAAGTAAAATACTCTTCCTAGAGGCTACCTCAAGGGAAGAGGTGGGATCCTCGATCAGGAACACCCGGTGCTAAACAACACACAATCTCAGCAAAATAGCTAGAGGGTGCAAGAAGTCACACATACCACAAAATCAATAATTAATCACATAACCCTCTATGGCTACCTTTCTCTCCTTATAAACAATGTGAGCCTTCTCACCTTGGGTCCCACTCATTAGGGTTTCCACTATCATGGAGACTTCCTCCCATTCACACTATGCTGACTCTTATTGATGATCCACTCCCTCCATACCAGAACTGTCGACTTGGTCAAACTTGACCTTGTCCACATGCATTAGCCCTTGTTCACACATGAGGGTGCTTTATCCAGCTATGACGATGATCCATTTTCATATTAAGATGGATTTTATTCCTAGTAAAGAGCTTTATGGGCCTCCATACCCATTTATTCATCTAACTAAATGACAAGATAAAAATTAATATTCCAATTAACTGCATGCTAATTTAGGAATATTACAGTCCTCCCCTCCCACATGTTGCTTGTCCTCAAGCAACTGTAAGGATAGAAATAAAAAGCCTCCTATCCTCTTGTAGCATCCTAAAATTATATACTCCCCCAAGGAACAAGATGTTGTCTCATCAATAAATCTCCAAGTTACTTCTCCCAAGTATGCAAGTTAGCTTTGGTGACCATCCCAAATAGCTATCATCATGAAGAAGTAAAATACCCATGGACGAAACAATGTGATCTCTAGAGGCCTTATTGAGGCATGGAATCTGAAATATATTGGGAACTATCATTCCCATGTGAAGCCTCCATCCCCAAGCTATCATCCATACAAAATGAGTCACCCTCCAACATGGCAACTCATGAAATATCTCCTCCACCTTAAGCTCCTGCAAAGTAGGTAGGCTGCATAGTTGAACATGATGGATCAAATTTTTCATCCCAAACTATCTCTCTCTCCACTTATGATAAGTGTAGAGCTGCTGCTAAATTTGGGCTGCAATAATGTTTCCTTCATGAAGCAAAAAGGCAATTGGATACTCGAAGACCCACTCTTTGGTTCTTTCCCCGATCATCCCATATAAAATTAATAGGAAATTATCCTCATATGGAATGCAAATGAGAAAATTAATGAAGGTTTCATGTAGTGCTAGAAAGTACCAACAGTTTCCCAAGTGGTCACAACACATTTTTTCTAACTGTTGTTTCAAAATATAACATGGCAAGTTGTTTCCCAACAATTTGCTAGTTGTGCATATCATCTCATCTACTAGTAAATAGTAAATGGCATGGTGTATCAACTGAGAATACAAGAAATATTACAACACTTGCCCAAAACCATAGAGGATATGGCTATCTCCATCACTAAGGTTGGTCTTGCAAAGACCATGAAGCACAAATAGAATCTTGACCTCTTGTGGAGCAATGCACTGTATGTAAATGGCAAGAGAATGAAAATACTGTGTTAGATAACCAATACATGCAAAAACACAACTATTACCATGTACTTAGAGGAAGTTGATAATAAGATCCATGAATGAGCCCTCCATAGTGGTATAGCACAGCTCCATGAAAAGGAATGAACCATGTGCTGCCTGCAAAACCTTCTTCCAATTCAAGAAGATCATATAATGGTAATAGATGTCTCCACCCACTACTCCATCACTCTCATCTCCTACTTTTCCATTAAGTGCATAATATGTGAAGTGATCCTGGGAACACTTCATTAGCAAACCCAAGCTCCCAAGTGACGACGTTGTTGGCCTTTGTAATAAGGCTCCTGTCATCTCATAGCTCCCTTCTTTGACATGCCAAATGTCAAAGTCATCTACCATAATGCTGCTAAATATGGGAGATTCCTTCCAAGGTGGAATTAATTCCTAGTCCTCAAAGGCTAAGGAGTAGCCCCTTTTCTCCATGATGGTGCCATCACCTACTCCTGCAACATCATGCAAAGTATGGGAGAAAATCAGCCCATACTCTCCCAAGAGTTTCCAAATCAACAAAAACTCTTGTTGCCTACCCACACCATCACCATATAAACTATGGAGCAACAACATGATGGTTGACATGAAAGATATCACATCACCCCAATGCACCCAAACTCCCTACTTCCATATGATGCAAGTGCCATTCCAAGTCCCAACCATTAGCACACCCTTTGGAGTAGAATATGCTACATGATGGCCAAACTCTTTCAAGAGTAGCCAACGCAACCTTGCCTCCTACTGCCCTGTGTTATAGATCTGCAAGTGGATTTCCAACCTCTTTCTTATCAACATCACCCATCCAACCAATGGTGAGGGTATACTATCATGCTCAAAATTGGAATTCCTCCAATGGAGAATACCATCCCCCCAAATCGAATTTCTATCTTTGCATTTCATGGGATGTTGAAATGAAATCTCCCGAAGATATACAAATGAATACCACTCATCAATGACCATGTTGAATCCATAAGGATCCAATTATATTGAAGGAAAAATCTTCTCATGGAGCAGTGAAGTGCTCATTGCGAAATATCCAAAATAACAATGGAAGATAAGATGTCTCTCATCAACCATCTGTCTCTCCCCTACTACACATGTAGAATTGTCATTGGAATGCTCCAATAATGGTTTGGCCCCCAACTCATTGATACTACTCAATCACAGCGATGCTGATCTCCATAATGGTGCATTTGTTGTCTCATGCTCATGCTCAATGTTGAGCATATAGTTCTGCATTGGATTGTTTAGGACAATGCTCATCCTATCCTCCAAAAATCTACTCTCCAACCCCAAGAGTTGTGTGCAACTCAACAATAACACACTAGGATGAATGTACATCTCTCCCTTGAACAAATCAAGGCTCCTCAGCACAATGATAGTTTTTTGTTCCAAATCAGCAGTGTATCCTGACCCTAGGTCATGCAGTGGCATATTCCCACAACTCTCCATAAGATGTGTTGAAATAATAGAAAGTGTAACATCTTGTACTACTACAAGGGTTCCTTCCTCCGGTGTGATGACTTCCCCAACTACTGATGATGATGGCTGCTCTTCTGTGGCTGCATCAGCGCTGTTGCAAGTCTCCTCCTCCTCATGAATATCCAGAATAATGCATGGGACTCTAAATGTCAAGAGATCAAGACCACTTTGCAAAGGTGCAAGTGTTCTTTTTCCTGATGCAAGTGCTCTTGCAGCAAGTCGTGGTGGAAGCTCCTTCTCCTCTAATTTCTTCATGTCAAACTTCTTGATCAACCTTTGAGTAAAATATTCATATGTAGTCACTCTTGCATAACTCAAATGGCTGAACCACCAAATGTTTGCTTCACCCTCAAGGTGCAGCACTGAAATCTCAAAAACTTCTCTCTCTACTACTGGATGTACTAGGAAAAATGCATCCAAATTCATTCACCAAGCTCTTGTTGTGCATATGGATGGCCCATAAAATGTAGGCAATAGAAATCTATTTTTGCAAGCTCTTCCTTCTTCTTTGAGCTGAATGAACCGTAGGAGAGTTATATTCTCCTTGAAAGATCTAGGTTGAGATTTATATTCTGCAAGATACTCACTTAGAATCTCATGATCTAAGTGTGCTCCATCTCCATGCCTCTTGTATTTTCTTTCAAATGGAAAGGGCATAGAATTTTTCTCTGAAGCTATATGTAATATCGGTTCTTCTTTTTGCTGATAGGAAGTACA
This sequence comes from Pinus albicaulis, assembly GCA_034641835.2. Classification (NCBI taxonomy): domain Eukaryota; kingdom Viridiplantae; phylum Streptophyta; class Pinopsida; order Pinales; family Pinaceae; genus Pinus; species Pinus albicaulis. The sequence continues at coordinate 47,188,001 of CM076579.1, forward strand.
TGGACCTTCCTCATCTTGAAACCCTTTATAGGTCTCATTGTATCTCTCCTCTTTCATCTACTTAACCTCCTTGGAGAGGTTCTTCATAGATCTAAAAAGTGATGAGACAAAGCTCATTCCTTCCATCATTTTAGATATCTTCTTTGTCTTATAACATATTGGCTGAAACTCACAGGCTGAGCCAAGATTATGCTTTGATTCCACTGTAATATTCCCAAATGGGGACGCAACAATATTTAAACACAATAATGGAAATAGCAGTGAATAAATCAATACACCATTACATGAGAAAAATGTAAATCCATCTTATTAAACATATCAGCAAATAATAGGCACAAGATCTTGAGGATCAAGTCACTCAAGCAATAGAAAATAAGCCTCTAATAGGAAAAATATGCTAATACATGAGAAATACTGCCATACAAGTGCCATGAGCCATGAAAACATAGTTTTAGGGCATAAAATAATACAGAAATGATACAAAAATTTAAATATACTATTATATAGCTCAAAAGGTGTTGGGACTAGAGATCTATGCTCCCAAACACATTTCCAAGACAACTCGGGAAGGGTTTCTGGAAATACCCAAAAGTAAAAAATGTCGGAATGTAGCCCTAGGGATGAATAGTAGCTGCAAATGAATAAATGGATGGAGATGGCTGAAAATTATATATAAATGGTTAGATCTCCTCCAATAGATCCTTCAAGTGAAAGGCTGATCCCAACATTGAAGATCTCACCCTCCAAAACAAGCACTGAAACATCCACTACAAATGCTCACTAAAATAAAACATTCAAAGAGGGAATCTGCACTGTAGATGAAGGGAATAGGTTGGCTTGGTTCCAAGATGTGAAAGAAATCTCAAGAACCTCCCATATTGCTGATCTCCCAATGAGAAGAATGCTTCTCCCTTGAAAAACTAGCTCAGAAAGTGGGTTTCTCAACCCTCCACTGCAACACAACACAAATATGAGCAGATACTACATTGTAAATGAAGACTGAAGCTTGGCCAGAATGTCAGAGTGTGGACATGAAAGTAAAATACTCTTCCTAGAGGCTACCTCAAGGGAAGAGGTGGGATCCCCGCTTGGGAACACCTGGTGCTAAACAACACACAATATTAGCTAAACATATAGAGAGTGCAACAAGTCATGTAGACCACAAAATCAATAATCAATCACATAACCCTCTATGGCTATCTTGCCCTCCTTGTAAACAATGTGAGCCTTCTCACCTTGGGTCCCACTCATTAGGGTTTCCACTATCATAAAGACTTTCTCCCATTCACACTGTGTTATATCTTATTGATGATCCACTCCCTCCATACCATCGTTGTTGACTTGGTCAAACTTGACCTTGTCCACATGCATTAGCCCCTGTTCACACATGAGGGTGCTTTATCCAGCTATGAAGATGATCCCTTTTCATATTAAGAGGGATTGTATTCTTACTAAACAGCTTTATGGGCCTCTCTACCCATTTATTCATCTAAATAAATGACAAGAGAAAAATTAATACTCCAATTAGCTGCATGCTAATTTAGGAATATTACATATCGTCATTCTGCGACACTGCTTCCTCCACATTGCTCCTTCTCTCTTCTTATGGAATATTTCAATGCTATAATCCTTGAAATCGTTGCATATCTTATGACATGCGATGTGAGATATTTATCGCATTGCACAGATTTAAATTTATCGCTCTTTGCAATCGCATCCCCTCCCGCTTATGTCTTATGCTTCAACGCTTTCTTTTCCTTGATTGCAATATAGTGGGACCCTTCCCAAGACATCACCTCCGTTCTTGTCGCACATCGCACTTCATGAGTTTTAACCTTTAACTCCTATTCCTCATAGCATAAACCTTAAAAATTGCGATGTGCAATATTGACGTGGATACAATTAAGTTCAAAGATGAAAGCCTAAAGGATTTAAGGTCCAGGTGTATAAGGTTTTTACGCTATTTTATGAAGAAAGGGATAAATACGGTATAATGACTCAGGTAGGATAAGACCTGACAAAGAGAAAAGGGCATAGTAATGCTAAACGTCATGGTAATAAGGAGATAGACACCATAGGTCAAGTCGGGCAAAGGGTGTTCATACAGAACTATGATGATATGATAGTAAGAACGGAAAGAGCAGTAAACGTGGCCAACACAACAACAAGATCTATTGAATCAGCCAGCGCAGCACCAGATTTAATTATCGAGCAGTGGTTTTATGAAGAAGCAGGGTCAGATGTCAGATTTATTCTATCATAGCCTCTTCGTGATCCCAAAAGGAAAGGAACAATGACAGAGTTTCTCTGAAACATATTTCTACCAGTACATTCAGCATCAACACGTTTCTGCGAGGCATAAAGCAACATTCAAGGAACAACCACACGTCACTTTCACTACTGTTTACACTTTTTGTGGAGTTGGTTGCACAGAAGAGGAGGAGTCTTCCTATAGACTACCACATCAAACAACAACTTCAAATTGTTAGCCTTGATGATGTTTATTTTGATTATGCCATATCACTTTGTATTAAATTTTTAGGATAAGCCTCATCTCTTGCACGAGATCGTAATAACTTTTGGGAACAGGTTTACTCCTTTTTTGGGGATGAAACTTTTATATTTTTGTATATATGTGAAAAACTTCTATGAAAATAGGAGGGAGATGGTTGGTGGCACAGGGCCTAGTGCCCTGGCCCTATTTCTGATCCTCATGCTATTCCTAAAGCTGTGTATTGTTGAACTCATAATATATTCTAGTTACACTCTTGAGGATTCACAAAATATTATGGTGTGTGTATTGTTTTCCATTTTTTTTTACATACTTTATCTATCTTTCCAGGTTTATCATAAAATTTCTATCTTATTTTTTTATCATTCTTGTGAACCTCCAAGTCATATGGATCTATTTTTGTAAGTCTTGTTCCAAGCTTTCCTAATTCAGTATAAATTGAAGAGTGTTCATAAGCGTTCCTTGAGGTGGAATTAAACCTTGTTTCATGTTTTTGTAAGTCTTTTGATCTAGCATGCATGTTAATCTGTTTTTGTCAGTGTTGATTCACCAAGCATTTTTGATTCATAAGGTCATGTTAGTCAGAAGCATTCCTTGTTATGGGATTATTTAAATGTAAAGTGAGATTCTTGTAAGTATTTCAAAATCATTCTTTCACTCTACATTTCAGATCTAGAATTTGTGTCATTTTTCCTCCTAGCAGTGGATTTATGTCCTACAAACCCATTTTATTTCTTCCATTATTCTAGCCATCAAGCTACAAACTCAATTTTGCTGCCACATCATACACTAGTGCCCTCATATATGTCAAACATTTTTTTTATCTGTTCAAAATTCCTTTTAGAGTGTTTGAGATCCAACCACTTTCCAAAAACCCAATCAAATAATAAGAAATAGCCCTCAAGCTTAGGATGTGTCTAGTCAGGCATTTGATTTTTCTCAAGTGTTGATTCCAGTGCTAACAGTAGGGTCCATCGAAAGTATGCAACATGGGTACTCCTTGGATGCGGAATTAAATTTTACATCCAACGAGTACTCCCACTAAAAATTTGAGTAAAAACTTAGGGAGATAAGTTGAAAATACAAGTTGAAAAATTAGCTTTATTATTTTATTATTTTTTAATATTTTTACTTTTTTACTCCAAAAATGGCAAATCACGCCCATGGTCGACATCATCATATTGAATCCTATTGGATCTTATAAAGTTTATTTTGGTTGTACATTTTTCTTAGGAGGCCCATTTTAGACCTAAAAATTCCCCTAGTGGGGGAGACAAGATTTGTAATTTCTAGGCTCAACGAGCTCAGCTGCAGCTTTTTTCACTGCTTGGAAAAACTGTGTATTTCTGGGAGGCAGAGGAGGCATGAAGATTATGTAGTTGTGTAGTTTAGGAGCTCAGGAATGAGGTTTTAAGACTGAGACTACACAATATGCACTGCTAGATTGGTTAGAGAGAAATATAATGCAATTTTGGGTCTCAAGGGCTGGGCTTGAGTAGTAAGGGAATTTTTTGGAATTTGTCTAAGTGGGGGATCACTGAGACCGATGAGAAAGGTGATAGGAATTGACTATGATCAAACACTTAGACACTTTATAAAACAACATAAATCATATAGAATACATGAATAAATACTTCCCTTAGTCTGAAACATGCATGCATGACAATAACAACTCATCACCACAATCTTGCCCCTAGAAACAATCCAAAATTTCACTTTTCATGATAAGCAACAATACCCATGCTAGAAGACATGACTTGCTATATAAATATAAAAATGCATATGAAACTTTTGATATGTGAATGACAATGAAATTAACACATTCTAGAGAAAATATACGATGAAAGTGACACTTATTAGGGGAAAGCAAGTGAAAGCGACAACTAGAAACATGAAAGTAACACTTGAAAAAAAAAACGTGTGCGGGAGCGACATTTTGTGAAAACTAACCGAAATGGAAATACAAATTCCACTAGAATGTGATAAAATGTCATTGTTAGTGCACACTAACTGTCAACATGAATTGGACATCACACAGGCACAATCTTAATGGATTGTGCTATGCCTATTTGATCTTGCATGAAAGAATGCACTCATGGACTTGTTGTGGAGCATGTATGAGAAAGTGAATTTGACACTTCCAATCCAAGAATGGAGATCAAAATTATTGTTGATATTAAACAATATGATGAGCTTAGTGAAAATTAAGCACCTTCACTAAGTGGGACCCGCAGGCTATTTTTAGGTGTATGTCTATTTTTAGACATGGTGAGCATATTCTATAAGTTGCAGGATGCTATTTTTAGATGGTTGGTAAAATGTGAAAAATAAATGAGATTCTGTTTTTAGAATAGTGGGTGAATTCTATTTATAGATCATCAATCTAAAAATAGATGCATGTCGATTTTTATTAGCCCTTAATAATAATCCAACAATAAATATCAACTTATTCTCTTGGAGCACTTTATTTCAGTGAACGGATTTGGAAAATCAGTGGGCTGAAGGAATTATGAAATTAATAGGGTGTTTGGTGACTCATGCATGGAGGAATCAGTTAGAACTGAAGTGGAAAAGTTGTGACAGAGTTGGAAGAGTAGTTATGGGAGTTGTTATTCGGTTTAACTTAGTTAAGTGAGTTAAACTCAGTTGAGCTAGTTGTATCTAGTTCTAACTGAAGATACACTAGTGAGAGTTTAGTGAATTAATTATTTAATTAATTCATAACTAGAGACTCAATTGAAACTGAAAAAATACAGCAATTAACTACTTGCATGTTAGTTCCAGTGGAGACCCAGTGGAGAGATAGGTGAAAGGGTGAGATGGACTATCTGTTGTGACTATAGTGATGCATTCAATGCATCTGACACATATTGGAGATGCCAATGAGGATTGAGTAGTAAAGTCAAGGCCAATTTGAATTCATTCAGAGGTATTCTTTAGCAGGGATTGTGCAATGGAGGCAGGCTGTCAGGAGGCAAGAAATTGGTGCATAGATATGCATATTTCTGCATGAGAGTGTGTAATGATTGTTGATTGCACTGAGATCTTGATGTACTAATATTTGTATGAGATTATTACATGATCCATTGATATACATAATATATGATATTTGTGGCTTTTAGCTTTAAGATTTTCTGTTAAACAATTATGTTTATGTGCGATTGATTTGCTTCATATGTGTTTTTCAAATTGGCGATTTAATTTCCGCAAAGAATTAAGTGGAAGGATTCTATATTTAACATATTATTAATTTGTTACATGAGGAAAATCTGGTAATACTATCAGTATTAATAAATTTATACATGGTATCGGAGCTGTATTAATCACTGGAGATTGTAAACTTGAAGCGGTGCTAAGTTTTTGAGCTAGTGGACAATTCAAATTTGCTGCAGAAATTTCTTAGTGCGACAGTTGAGCATTCATTGAAATAGCTTTCAATGGTTTGCAGTTGGAGTATGCCCTTGAGGGTAGCTTAAACTACATAGCATGGAAGGATAGGATGGAGGCACTACTTGAAGATAATGGACTGAAGGAGTTCATCGATAGCGATGTTCCTAAGCCTACTTCTAGTGATGCTGCATTACTTGACACATGGCAAAAGAAGGTAGTGAAGACAAGAATAATTATGTTGGAAGGTGTGAAAGACCATATTGTTTAAAGCCTTCACAGGAAATCCACTCCAATTGCAATGTGGAATAATTTGACAGATCTTTTCCAAAGCAACAACGACCATAGGAAATTGGTGCTAAAAGATAAGCTTATAAAAATCAAAATGGAGAAGGGCGATAGTATTCCAAAATATCTCACAAAGTTTTTCCAATGTAGGGATGAGTTGGCGAGTGTAGGAATTACAGTTGCGGATGATGAATTGGTGAGCTTGGCTCTCCTTGGGCTTCCAAAGAGTTGGCACAGCTATGAATACTCTGTCAATGGACGGGAGAAATTGTTGGATTGGGAGTGAATTTGGTCAGATCTTGTGCAGGAGGAGATAAGGAAAAATAACAGGGATGGCTCTTCATCGAAGAATGGTGATTAAGAGAATTGCATTTTGGCTGCCAAAGCAAGGAAAGCGAAGGGGAAGAAATCCCATCCAAAATCCAAGGCTAAAGGCAAGAAGCTGGATTTGTCCAAGGTGAAGTGTTTTCACTGTCACAAACGTGGCCATATCACCACTAACTGCCCATAACAAAAGAAGAACAAGAAGGTTGTTGGAGATGCAGCGGGTGAGGCCTTAGCCTCGCAATTTGAACTTGATTTCTCTTTGATCACATGCTTGTTTTTAATTGCAATGGGATCGGTGTGGTATCTTGATAGTGGTGCTTCCTTCCATATGACGAGAGTCAAGGAGTTGTTTAGTGACTTGGAAGAGAAGGATCTCTAAATGCATATAGAGATGGGCGAAGATGGTAGATACAGTGCAACCAAAACTGGAACCATTACCTTTGAGAGGGATTCAGGTAAACCATTTCTGTTGAAATATGTTATGCATGCTCCAGGTCTGAAGAAGAACTTGGTCTCGGTCATTATGTTGGAGGACAGAGGTTATGACATTGTTTTCAGCGAGGGAAAAGCTTTCCTGCAACATAAAACAATGAGTCAAACCAAGAGGATAGGGATTCATGTTAAGAATATTTACAAGCTGGAGGTAGATGGCTGTGCTGCAATGATGGGCAAAGAAGAAGAAGTGGTGAGCTGGGATGAGGGCGAATTATGGCACAGGAGATTGGGCCATCTTCACTATGGTGCCTTGAAGATTTTATGATGATTTCTCTGGACTTCCCCAAGGGTACTCTTGCACAGTAATATTAGTGCAAGGGATGTACTATGGGTAAGTTTGTGAAAACCACCTTTCATGAGAAGGAGAACCGTGCTTCGGTGATCCTGGAGAGAATTCACACAGACATGTGTGGACCTTTCTTGGTTGCTTCAACAACAAAACACAGGTATTATGTTATATTTGTTGATGAATATTCTCATGTATGATGGATATTCTTCATGCAAAAGAAGAGCGAAACATTCTCAAAGTTATATGAGTGTAAAGCATTGGTGGATAAGGAGTCGAGGAAGCAAGTGAAGGCTCTATGGAGTGATAATGGTGGTGAATATATCTCTAGGGAATTCAAAGAATTCTATAGAAAAGAAGGAATTCAAAGAGAACTCATAGCACCTCATAACCCACAACAGAATGGGGTCATAGAGAGGAAGAACATAATGATCGTGGGTGCTACATGAGCTATAATACATGACCAGGGCCTACCAATGCACTTGTGGGCGGAATCATGCAACACTGCAGCTTATGTGCAAAACTGTTGTCCTCATAGAGTACTTGGCATGAGTACACCTGAAGAAGATTTTACTAGTAAGAAGCCTGATATTTCTCATTTGAAAATTTTTGGCTCATCTATTTACATTCATGTGACAAAGGACGCCAGGAAGAAGCTAGAGCCGACTGCAGAAGTTGGTATATTTTTGGGGTACACAAAACACCCCATGATTATCATGTGTATTTTCCAAACATTCGGATGACTGTGGTGCGACGAGATATAAAATTCAATGAGGTGAAAGCCATAAAGTTGTCACTTGAGAGGGAGCTATACTTGCATGCAGAGGAGGAACTTCTTATTCCCAAATATGAGCCTATAGATGTGGATTAGCCACAAGAGAAGATTCATGGAGTGGAGGAGTCCACTCATGCAGAACCAAACATCAGAACAGGAAGAAATTGTACCACAAAAGCTGAGAGACTAAAGCTTGATGCGGCACCGAATGTAAGAGTCCCTACAACACAGTACAAACAGAGACAATCACCTGATCGATTCACTGGATACATGGCTCTCATGAGAAAGTGTATCGTGACAGAGCCATCTTCTTTTGAAGAAGCAGTGCAAGAGCCCACATGGGTAGATGCCATAGTAGAGGAGTATGACTCCATTCTCATAAACAATGCTTGGGAGATTGTTCCAAGGCCGGTTGGAAAATCGGTGGTAGGTTCAAGATGGATATACAAGGTAAAGCAAGCTGCTGATGGGAGCGTCGAGAAGTATAAGGCAATATTTGTTGCCCAGGGCTTCTCAAAGATCGAGGTGATTGATTATGAAGAAACCTTTTCACCTGTCGCATAATATTCTTCCACAAGGACCATTATTGCTCTCTCAGCGCAGATGGGTTGGCACATTCATCAGATGGATGTGAAGACTGTGTTCCTTAATGGGATCATTGAGGAAGAAGTGTAAATTGAGCAGCCTGAAGGATTTGATATCTTCATCTACGATTCATATGTGTGCGGACTCAAAAGAGCGATGTATGGGTTGAAGAAAGCAACTCGTGCTTGGTACACACGGATCGACAGCTATTTCACTGGACTTGGCTTCACCAAGAGTGAGGCAGATTTAAACCTGTACCAAATTTTGATGGAGGGTAAGCTTTTAATCATTTATGTTGATGATTTAATACTAATGGGTGATGAGCAGTTGATACACTCATGCAAGGAAGATCTTGCAAAGGAGTTTGAGATGAAGGATTTGGGCCTCCTTATTATTTCCCTTGGATTGGAAATATGGCTGTGAGAATATGAACTGTTTGTGTCTCAAGGAAAGTATGCTCAGGAGATACTTGGTAAGTTTCACATGGAGGACTGCAAGTCCATGGATACTCCTCTTCCAAGAAATTGGAGGAAAGAGGATGCTACATCGGTAGAGGTAGTGGATTCCACTGTCTATCGATAGTTGGTGGGTTTTCTCATGTATTTAGTTAATACAAGAGTAGACATATGCTATGCAGTGAACTAGCTTAGTCAAGCGATTGTTACGCCTACCAAGCTCTTTTGGAAGGTAGGCAAGCATGTCATGAGATATCTCAGGGGCACATCTGAGTATGGCTTATGGTATAGACAGATGGATGAGGTGAAGTTGCATGGCTTCACGGATGGAGATTGGGTAGGTATCCCAACGGACATAAAGAGAACATCAGGAGGGGTTTTTAATATTGGATCTATAGTAGTTTATTGGTACAACATGAAACAAAGATCCATGGCACTCACTTCAGCGGAAGCAGAATACATGGTAGTAAGTCAAGCTGCATGTGAGGCTATCTAGATGAGGAAGATCCTGGTCGGTTTGTTTGGTTATCATTTAGATCCTACAGTGATACATTGTGATAATAAATTTATTCATTGTTATTTCCAATATTGTGTTTAAATATTGTTGCTTCCCCATTTGGGAATATTACAGTGGAATCAAAGCATAATCTGGGCTCAGCCTGTAGATTTCAGCCAATATGCTATAAGATGAAGAAGAGATCTAAAATGATGGAAGGAATGAGATTTTTCTCATCACTTTTCAAATCTATGAAGAACCTCTCCAAGGAGGTTAAGTAGATGAAAGAGGAGAGATACAATGAGACCTCTGAAGGGTTTCAAGATGAGGAAGGTCCATGTACTTCCTATCAGCAAAAAGAAGAATAGATATTACATAGAGCTTCAGAGAAAAATTATATGCCCTTTCCATTTGAAAGAAAAGACAAAAGGCATGGAGATGGAGCACACTTAGATCATGAGATTCTAAGTGAGTATCTTGCAAAATATAATTCTCAACCTAGAGCTTTCAAGGAGAATATAACTCTCCCACGGTTCATTTAGCTCAAAGAAGAAGGAAGAGCTTGCAACAATAGATTTCTATTGCCTACATTTGATGGGCCATCCACATGCATAGCAAGAGCTTGGGGAATGAATTTGGATGCATTTTTCCTGCTACATCTAGTAGTAGAGAGAGAAGTGGTTGAGATTGCAATGCTGCACCTTGAGGGTGAAGCAAAAATTTGGTGGTTTAGCCATTTGAGTCATGCAAGAGTGACTGCATATGCAGATTTTACTCAAAGGTTGATCAAGAAGTTTGACAAGAATAAATCATAGGAGAAGGAGCTTCCACCACTTCTTACTGCAGGAGCACTTGCATCAGGAGAAATAACACTTGCACCTTTGCAAATTGGTCTTGATCTTTTGACATTTAGATTCCCATGCACTATTTGCGGATATGGATGAGGAGGAGGAGACATGCACCAGCGCTGATGCAGCCACAGAAGAGCACTCATAATCATCAGTGGTTGGGGAAGCCATCACATAGGAGGAAGGAACCCTTGTAGCAGTACAAGATGTTCCAATTTCTATTATTTTAGCACATCTTATGGAGAGTTGTGGGAATATGCCACTACATGACCTAGGGACAAGATACAGTGCTGATTTGGAACAAAAAACTATCACTTCATTGAGGAGGCTTGATTTTCTCAAGGGGGAGATGTACATTCATCCTAGTGTGTTATTCTTGAGCTCCACACAACTCTTGGGGTTGGAGTGTAGATTTTTGGAGGATAGGATGAGAATTGTCCTAAACAATCCAATGCAGAACTATATGTTTAGAATTTAGCACGAGCATGAGACAACAAATGCACCGTTATGAAGATCAGCAGCACTGTCATTGAGCAGCAGTGATGAGTTGGGGGCCCAACCATTATTGGAGCATTCCAATGACAGTTGTACATGTGTAGTAGGGGAGAGACAAATGATTGATGAGCGACATCTTATCTTCCATTTTTATTTTCGATCTTTTGCAATGAGCACTTCACTGCTCCATGAGGATATTTTTTCCTTCGTATATACTTGGATCCTTATGGATTCAACATGGTCATTGATGAGTGGTCTTCATTTGGAGATCTCCAGGAGATTTCATTTCAACATCCCATGAAATGCAAAGATAGAAATCTGATTTGGGAGGATGGTATTCTCCATTAGAGAAATGCCAATTTTGAGCATGATAGTAGACACTCACCATTGGTTGGATGGGTGATGTTGATAAGAAAGAGGTTGGAAATCCATTTGCAGATCTATAACATAGGGCAGCAAGAGGCAAGGATGTGTTGGCTACTCTTGAAAGAGTTTGGCCATCATGTAGCATATCCTATTCTAAAGGGTGTGATAATGGTTGGGACTTGGCATGGCACTTGCATCATATGGCAGCAAGGAGTTTGTGTGTATTGGGGTGATGTGATATCTTTCATGTCAACCATGATGTTTCTGCTCCATAGTTTATATGGTGATGGTGTGGGGAGGCAACAAGAGTTTTTGTGGCTTTGGAAACTCTTGGGAGAGTATGGGCTAAATTTATCCCATACTTTGCATGATGTTGCAGGAGTAGGTGATGGCACCATCATGGTGCAAAGGGGCTACTCCTTAGCCTTGGAGGATCGGGAAGTACTTCCACCTTGGAAGGAATCTCCCATATTTAGCAGCATTATGGTAGATGACTTTGACATTTGGCATGTCAAAGAAGGGAGCTATGAGATGACAGGAGCCTTATTATAAAGGCCAACAACGTTGTCACTTGGGAGCTTGGGTTTGCTGATGAAGTGTTCCCAGGATCACTTCACATATGATGCACTTGATGGACAAGTAAGAGATGAGAGTGATGGAGTAGTGGGTGGAGACATCTATAAACATGATATGATCTTCTTGACTCGGAAGAAGGTTTTGCAGGAAGCACATGGTTCATTCCTTTTCATTGAGCTATGTTATACCACTATGGAGGGCTCATTCATAGATCTTATTATCAGCTTCTTCTTAGTACATGGTAATAGTTGTGTTTTTTCACTTATTGGTTATCTAACACAGTTTTTGCATTCTCTTGCCATTTATATACAGTGCATTGCTCCACAAGAGGTCAAGATTCTATTTGTGGTTCATGGTCTTTGCAATACCAACATTAGTGATGGAGATAGCCATCTCCTCTATGGTTTTGAGCAAGTCTTGTACTATTTCTTGTACTATTTATACACCATGCCATTTACTATTTACTAGTAGATGAGATGATATGCACAACTAGCAAATTGTTGGGAAACATCTTGCCATGTTATATTTTGAAACAACAGTTAGAAAAACTGCACTGTGACCACTTGGGAAACTGTTGGTACTTTCTAGCACTACATGAAACCTTCATTAATTTTCTCATTTGGATTCCATATGAGGATAATGTCCTATTAATTTTATATGGGATGATCTGGGCAAGAACCAAAGAGTGGGTATTTGAGGATCCAATTTCCTTTTTGCTTCATGAAGGAAACATTATTGCAGCCCAAATTCAGCAGCAGCTCTACACTTATCATAAGTGGAGAGAGAGACAATGTGGGATGGAAAATTTTATTCATAATGTTCAACTATGTAGCCCACCTAATTTTCAGGAGCTTAAGGTGGAGGAGATCTTTCATGAGTTTCCTTGTTGGAGGGTGACTCATTTTGTATGGATGATAGCTTGGGGGTGGAGGCTTCACATGGGAATGATAGTTCCCAATATATTTCAGATTCCATGCCTCAAGAAGGCCTCTAAACATCACATTTTTGCGTCCATGGGTATTTTACTTCTTCATGATGATAGCTATTTGGGATGGTCACCAAAAGCTAACTTGCATACTTGGGAGGAGTAGCTTGGAGATTTATTGATGAGACAACATCTTGTTCCTTGGGGGAGTCTATCATTTTAGGATGCTACAGAAGGAGGAGAGGAGGATCTTCAGTTATATTCTTTTATTTTCTTGAGGACAAGTAACATGTGGGAGGGGAGGACTGTAATATTCCTAAATTAGCATGCAGCTAATTGGAATATTATTTTTTCTCTTGTTATTTAGTTAGATGAATAAATGGGTATGGAGGCCCATAAAGCTCTTTAGTAGGAATAAAATCCCTCTTAATATGAAAAGGGATCATCTTGATAGCTGGATAAAGCACCCTCATGTGTGAATGGGGGCTAATGCATGTGGACAAGGTCAAGTTTGACCAAGTCAATAGTGCTGGTATGGAGGGAGTGGATCATCAATAAGAGACAACACAGTGTGAATGGGAGGAAGTCTCCATGATAGTAGAAACCCTAATGAGTGGGACCCAAGGTGAGAAGGCTCACATTTTTTATAAGGAGGGAAAGGCATCCATAGAGGGTTATGTGATTAATTATTGATTTTGTGGTATGTGTGACTTCTTGCACTCTCTAGCTGTTTTGCTGAGATTGTGTGTTGTTTAGCACCGGGTGTTCCTAAGCGGGGATCCCACCTCTTCCCTTGAGGTAGCCTCTAGGAAGAGTATTGTACTTTCATGTCCACAATATGGCATTCTGTCCAAGCTTTAGTCTTCAGTTACAACATAGTATCTATTTAGATTTGTGTTGTGTTGCAGGGTGTTGCAGTGGAGGGTTGAGAAACCCACTTTCTGAGCTAGTTTTTAAGGGGAGAAAGCATTATTCTCATTGGGAGATCAGAAAGGGAGGTTCTTAAGATTTCTTTCACATCTTGGCACCAGGCCAACCTATTCCCATAATCTATAGCATAGATTCCCTCTTTGACTGAGTTATTTTAGTGAGCATTTGCAGTGGAGTTTTCAGTGCTTGTTTTGGAGGGTGAGATCTTCAGTGTTGGGATCAAAATTTCACTTGAAGGATCTATTGGAGGAGATATATCCATTTAGATATAATTTTTAGACATATCCATCCAGTTATTCAGTTGCATCTACTATTCAGCCCCAGGGATGCATTTTGACATTTTCTACTTTTGGGTATTTCCGGAAACCCTTCCCAGGTTCTCTTGGAAATGTGTTTAGGAGCATAGATCTCTAGTCCCAACACATTTTGAGATATATAACAGCAGATCTACATTTTTTTATCATTTTTGTAGCAAATTATGCCCTAAAAATGCGTTGTCGTGTCTCATGGCACTTGTATGGCAGTATTTCTCATGTATTAGCATATTTTTCCTATTGGAGGCTTGTTTTCTATTACTTTAGTGACTTGATCCTCAAGATCTTGTGCCTATTATTTTCTGATATGTTTAATAATGTGGTTGTATATTTGTCTCATGTAATGGTGTATTGATTTATTCATTGTTATTTCCATTATTGTGTTCAAATATTGTTGCTTCCCCATTTGGGAGTATTACACGATAGCTAAAAGAAGAGGACATTAACTAAGGAAAGAAATACTTAGAAGTTCCAAGTGAGGAGCCAATGGAAAGGATCAAAGTGCACAATGAAAGGTTTAAGGTTTGATGGCAGAGATGAGTGCGGGAAGAGGAGGTGAAGGAGAGCCACGAGAATGTGAATGGACGGTTGCGATTAAATCACAGATCTAAAGACAATAGTTGAACAATTAAGGTGAGTTGAGGAAGCGTGAAACATACATGTGTCAGTAGTGCACAATTTTGCATCGGTGATTGAATTATTTAATATTTGAGAGATTTCGAAAGTTAAGTTGGATAGTTTATGATGCGAAATGGTACGGAGGAGGAGTTGCAAAGACCGTTGGATCCTGCAGATGCCAACAGTGGAGATTAAAATCAATTTTTACATCGAAAAAGTTTAGGGGTTAGAATTAAGGATTTTCGCAAGGAAAAAAAAACATTTTATGATGTCAAGTGGGAAGGACATGTGTCATCATTGCGCACTAGCGCACATAGGAAATTTTAATGTTTAACGTTAAGAGTTTGTATAGTATAGTGTTTTGGTTGTGATGCGATGCGAGGAGAAAGAAGGATGCAATGCAACAAGGAGAAGACACGTGCTAGCACTGCACCACAGCGCATTTCAAAATATTTTGTGGTTTAGCGTATTCGATAAATAGTTAAAATATTCCTTTTGTGAAGTGCGCTGAAGCGCTAAAAGGAAAGAGTTTTAATTGCGAAAAGTGAAATGGGTGCGTGGTAATGATATTACATATATCATATGTAATATAATATACGGAAAGGTTTGTAGGATACGAATTTTTTTTTTTAAATGAAGTTTGGATCTGCGATAAGCGAATTTCTATGAAAAGGTAAGGGTTTCAATGCAGTTAAGTGTAGAAAATATATGATATCATATTTTTAATATATGATATATATTAATTTTTTTTGTGGGGTGCGGGGCTACTTTTGCGTTGGAATTTAGCATTAGAAAAATTTAAGTATAGGGAGCTAGAGGCCAAATAAAATGACGCAAAGGGCATTTTTCAAAGAAATCAAAACTAGTGTTAACAGTGGCTCTAATTGGGGATGATATTCCCCCTGCGGGCTATCAAGAACCGTAGTTCCAGTGCCTTATCCAGCTCTTATTTCTCCAACAAAAGATATTTCTTATTAATTAAAAAAAAAAACATGCCTAGCCATTGGGTAATGGAGTAAAAAGAATCATTTCAATTCTGCAACTTATTTCTCCAAATTGAAGCTAGATTCAAACTGAAAATTAAAATATAACATTCTGTAAAAAAAATTTTTTCTCAAAACAACGAGTTTATTCATTCCTTTACTTCTAAAATTATTTGAATGGTAATCTTTATGAAATATGGAACTTGTCGTACGATCATTCAAACAACTAAAAAAACCTCATATGGATTCTGAACCTTCAAGGAAGAACTAAAAGAATCCATATCATAACATAGTGCAGCTTATAATGAAAATAATCAAAATGAAAGACACTCATAAAGCATTGAATGTTTGCACTATAAGATAACCCCAAATCATTAGCTACTGAATGAGGAAAAACATTAAATGATACCTCTGTAATGATGTCCCTTTCAGAATTTTGAAAGGTGTAGTTTTTTATCCAAAACGTCCAGTGAAAATATGATCTCTCCATCCCCGTGAAGTTGCCACTAGATCCAGAACAATGGATTCGCTAGGTGAAAAAATGCAGTCCTCTTCAAGTTAAAAATTCATGTTCACCTTCAAGAATCAATCTTCAGCAATTAAAACAAGAGACTAGGGAGAATACTTCACTTCAAGACCTTCGTCTCCTGGTAGACGCACCAAAAGATGTTAGTGCTGGAATCAACACTTGGAATGCATCAAGTGCCTGACCAAACACATCCTAAGCTCGAGGGCTGTTTCTTATGATTTGATTGGGTTTTTTTGAAAGTGGTTAGACCTCAAGCACTCTTAAAGGATTTTTTAACAGATAAAAGAAATCTCTGACACATATGAGGGAACTAGTGCATGATGTGGTAGCAAAATTGAGTTTGTAGCCTGATGGTTAGAAGAATGGAAGAAATAGAGTGGGTTTGTAGGATAGACATCCACTGCTAGAAGGAAAACTTACACAAACTCCAGATCTTAAATGTAGAGTGAAAGAACGCTTTTAAAAGACTTACAAGAATCTCACTTTACATTTAAAGAATCCCATTACAAGGAATGCTTGTAACTAACATGACCTCATGAATCAGGAATTCTTGGTGAATCAAGACTGACAAAAATATATTAACATGCATGCTAGATCAAAAGACTTACAAAAACATGAAACAAGATTTAATTCCACCTCAAGGAATGCTTATGAACACTCTTCAATTTATACTGAATCAGGAAAGCTTGGAACAAGACTTACAAAAACATATCCATATGACTTGGAGGTTCAAAAGAGTGATAAAAACGTAATATAGAACATTTATGATAAACCTAGAAAGATATATAAAGTATGTAAAAACAGAAGGGAAAACAATACACACACCATAAGATTTTGTGAATCCTCAAGAGTGTAACTGGAATATATTATGAGTTCAACAATACATAGCTTCAGGAATAGCATGAGGATCAAAAAAGGACCAGGGCACTAGGCCTTGTGCCACCAACCATACCCCTCCTCTTTTCATAGCAGTTTGTCACATATATACAAAAATATAAAACTGCCATCCCCACAAAAAGAGTAAACCCATTCCCAAAAGTTATTATGATCTTGTGCAAGAGATGAGGCTTATCCTAAAACTTTAATAAAAAGTGTTATGACATAATCAAAATAAACATCATTAAGGCTAACAATTTGAAGTATTTTTCTGATGTGGCATTATATAGGAATACTCCTCCTCTGTTTTGGTGCAACTAACTCCACAAAATTTTTAAAGAGAAGTGAAAATGACGTGTGGTTGTTCCTTGAATGTTTCTTGATGCCTCGCAAAAATGTTCTGATTCTAAGAGTACTGGTAGAAATATGTTTCGGAGAAATTTTGCCATTGTTCCTTTCCTTTTTGGATCACGAAGAGGCTATGATAGAATAAATCTAACATCTGGCCCTGCTTCTTTAGAAAATCATTGCTAGATAATTAAATCTGGTGTTGCATTGGCTGATTCAACAGATCTGATTGTTGTGCTAGCCGCGTTTACTTCTCTTTTATGTTCTTGTTGTTATATCGTCATAGTTCTGTATGAACGCCCTTTGCCCAACTTGACTCGTGGTGTCTATCTCCTTATTACTACGACGTTTAACATTACTATGCCCTTTGCTCTTTGTTAGGTCTTATCCTACTCAAGTCATTCTGTTGTATTTAGCTCTTTCTTCATAAAAAAATATAAAAACCTTATACACCCAAACTTGAAATCCTTTAGGCTTTCAGCTTTGAACTTCATCGTATCCATGTCAATATCGTACATTGCAAGTTTCGAGGTTTATGTTATGAGGAATAGGAGTTAATGGCTAAAACTTGTGAAGTGTGATGTGCAACGAGAACGGAGGTGACATGGCGGGAAGGGTCCCACTATATCACAATCAGGGAAAAGAAAGCGTTGAAGATAAGACATAAGTGGGAGGGGATGCGATTGCGAAGAGCGATAAATTTAAATATGTGCGATGCGATAAATATCATGCATCGCATGTGATAAGATATGTGGCCATCGCAAGGATTATAGCATTGAAATATTCCATAAGAATATAGGAGTAGCATGGAGGAAGCAGTATCGCAAAAAAATGATAGCTGAAAGAATAGAACATCGACTAAGGAGATAAATACTTAGAAGAATTCCATGTGAGGAACCAACATCGAGGATCGAAATGTAGAACAAAAGTTTTAAGGTTTGACGGCAGAGATGAGTGCAGGTAGAGGAGGTGAAGCAGAGCCATGAGAAGGTGAATGGACGGCTGTGATTAAATCGCAAATCCGAAGAAAAGAGCTGAACGGTTAAGGTGAGTTGAGGAAGTGCGAAAAAGACGAGTATTGACAGGGCACAATTTCACATCGGCGATTGAAGTACTTAAGAGTTAAGAGATTTCGCAAGTTAAGTTGGATATTTTGCGATGCGAAATGGTACGTAGGAGGAGTTACAAGGACCGTTGGATCTTGTAGAAGCCAATGGTGGAGATTAAAAGCGATTTCACACATCACAAAGTTTAGGGTTAGCATTAAGGACTGTCGCTATTAGTCATCAATAATTTTGATCTCATCTAAAGATAATTGAGTTGAAAATCTTAGATTTCTAGAAACAATATTGCAAAAACACTGTGAGTTCTAGAAATGTCACTGCCTTCATTATCCTAAGTCTATCAATTTACTAAAAATCTTCACTCAATACCTCCAATTTATCCTACCATCTCAAAAAGGAACTGATTTCAGACTATTTCCACCATTTCATCTCCATTTCATTCCCCCATTTTATCTTTTCTACCCCTATTATTTTATCAGTCCATTTTCCCTCTATAAAACTCATTTTTTCTTCATTAAACCTCCATTTCCTCTAAAATCCCTTTTAAACCATCAAAACCCCTTCATATTGGTTTAAAAACGCTTTTTTCACCTATCGAAAAACTCCAAAAAACCTTAAAACCCCTCTTTTGGCCTATTTTCCGCCCATTAAAGGAATTAAGCCTTAAGCCCTTTTCGGGCTTAAGCCCTCTACTCTTCTTCCTTATATGACGAAGGGCCCGCAACCACTACTTAAAGGACTAAGTCCCTGGTCCCATTTTTCCTCCACGGGACCCTATCTCAGCGCGTTCTTAAACTCCCTTCGCCTTATTTTTCCCCGCGCCTTTGTCTTCTCCAAATCAAATCTCCACTGTGGATCTTCATGATCCAACAGTTTCCATCCAAACTCACCTTTCCGTTCCCCTCCCAACATTTCCGCTACCTGAAAAGATAGCCGACGTCATGCTCCTGGCCCCACCTTCCACCCATCACACTTGCACCCAGTCTCGTGCCCTTTCTGCACCGTCGATCTCATCAATTGAGATCAGACGGTCCAAATCCGATACCGTGCGACATTAACGCTGAGGTTTAACACCTCTTTTCCATGTGAGAAAAGTGGTTTTTCTGGGGAAAAGTGGCGATCAAAGCATGGAATCGCATGCTCCCACCTCAAAACCACTCACTGCCCAACTTTAATGCGAAAACTGCCAGTTTTCTGCAAAACCTCTATCCTCCATTTCTGCGCCAAATTCAAATTTTTCGTTGATTCCTCCTGGTTCTGCCTATGAAACCCCTCCTCCCATGCATATCCCCTTCCTCCAAAATTTCTCCCGAACCCTCATAAGCCTCTGAAATGCATTATTAACCAAACAACGTAGGATTTATTAATGTTTTTGTTTATTGCAGGTTTAATGGTGACCCTGAGCCTGAAGTGCCATCCCACAATAAAATTTAGTGACTGAGGCCTCAGGATGAAGATCTGAGGGTTTGTAAGAAAATAAGAAAGGGATCCAAGGTTTTATATCAATGATTGATCGATGCCTCATGAGCATTAATCCTTTTTTAAACCCTCCAACGCATCTGTTAGAGTCGGCCCTTACAGCCCTCCGTCAGTGATCATTTCGTCTTTTGCATATTCATTGTTAGGTGTCTCGCTTGTTCCACTTCGTTGCATTTCACTAGGATCATGCCATGGACTGACGAAGGGGTCTATCGTCTTATGTTTCCTCATATTTACACCGTAAAGCATATTTAAAAAAATTTTCCTCAAAAAAATCATTCATAGTCATTGTCATTTCATTTTCTGGTCATTAAAAAAATGTCAATAAGTGTCCTAGGTCTTAGTGTACTAGGGTTTTTTGAGTCATTTGTATATTAGTCATAAAGCTCTGCAAGGTGAGGAAAGATACTCGCATTTGTGATTTTTTTTGTTTTATTATCATGTGACATTTTAAAAAATATTTCTAGTCCAAAACTCGTTTTGGAACTAGAAATTGTTCATTATCATTTTTGTAATAAATTGTAATTATTCCTCCAAGAAGACATTGTCAAAAAGACCCTCGGGTCTCTTCCTTAGCCGAGATAGCTACATCTCTCGCAAGAAGACAAGAAAATCATTAGTATGCGACCTCAAAAAAGCCAAAAAGAAGTTTGTATTTGAAAAAGCCAAAAGTAGAAATTACAAAAACATTTGTAATATGGGTTTGCAATTAGATTTGAAACAAAAATCTGATTGTGAAGATATTTGTAACTATGTATAAAAAAGCCAAACAAGTTTCATTTGAACCAAACCACGGCACCCAAATCGCGTTTTGAAGTTTGGAGGGCCGATTTCAAGTTTTGAATTGCGTGGAGCAGAGTTTTTGGGAGCTCGAGCGACCCACATAGACCGAGCGACCCACAGGCGGAGCGACCCACGCAGTACTATTTTAGCAAAGTGAAATTGCAAGGAGCGCGACCCACACGGGGCCGAGCGACCCACGTGAGGGGTGAGCGACCCACGCAGACACTGTGGTTTCGAAATTCATTCCGAGCGCCCGGTCTTGCTCGGAATCGATTCAATCGGCCTTCAAACAGGTTTCTATCAATTGCTTGATGTTTTTTGAATGCTTTGGTGGCATCATTGGTGGTTTCAAATGTTCAAACGGAGGATTTAAAACCCCACTGATCATAGCATTATTGTTTTTCGAGGGTTTAAAAATGAAAATGAATGGTTGAGATGAGTTTGTTTGCTATCTTATGCATGGTGATACATCCCGACTTTGCATATAATATTAAAACCATATTGCTCTCATGCCCATTATGCCATTGCGACCCATTGCTATTATTATACCATGTTTAAACCCCTTTGTTCCATGGTGGTCGTAGTTGTAATGAGTCTCACTGCGCCCAATGTAAAAACATTCTCATGACTTTGTTTCAAACTTTGCCCATTGAGACCCTTTGTGGTTATTACTCATAGTACAAACACATTCTATCGATGCCATGCTCTCCTTTGATAAGATTTGTTCAAAATTTTGAAAGTTGCCCGCTCCCTTTGATCCAAGTTTCACTTGCATTTAAACACGAGATTGTGCCTTTTTCCAATCCATCTAAAAGCGAGAGATTTTATCCATGGTTTGTTTCCTTATGGTGCTTTGATCGGGTGGGAATATTGGTTGGGTGTTGAAACATACATCTAACTTTGTTTGCTAAATCGCTTTCTTATCGTATACACATTGCCAAAAGCTTGGTCGCAGCCATGTCGGAGGCAGCAGTCGAGAATATGAGCCGTGGTCAGAGCGCTGATTCGGTGATTTGAAGGTAATGTGCCACGGGTCCTGCAGAGACTCATAGAAGTGGTGATCATCGCAGAGGAGCCTATCTTTGGCTTGAGGTTGCAGGCATGTCCATTAGCTATGGATTGTTTTCGATTCTTGTCATGTTTCAGATTTTGTGAGATGGTTGCACAAACCCGGCCTCATCGTGAATTGGCTCCTTTCGTTTGTTCTTCATTTACGGGATGGCTCGGGGTAAGCCTTGCCGGGGTTGATTTCATTGTGTCACCCTCGACTATTGCTCAAAGCCACTGGTATACCGAACATGGGCGAGGAATGGAACAAGGGTCGACAGTTAGAGAAATTTCACTATGAGCCATACATTAAAACCGGATATAGGGCTTACTTGAGCAGAGTTTTTCCATTCGTATTCTTGAGAGATGAGTATGCACCGCTCATGAGGCTCATCATTCGATATTTTTAGTTGTGAGGGCGAGTATGCTCGCTTTTCTCGTACCATATTCGTTTGCTGATGCACTTCACAAGGGTACGTATGATGAATATTCAGTATTTCATACATCGCAACATAGAGAGGATGGTGACATTTGTGCGAGAAGAAGACGAGCCGGCGCAGTAGTACAGAGTATATATCATTTCACTTTGATCAAAATCTTGGTGTCACATCAGTTGCGTGAGCGAGGCATCACTTGGGAGGATTTCATTTCTAAAGACTCCTTTCGAGTGCCACGCGCCTCCCGAGAGCAGTTCATGATGCGAGAGAGCCTTCACACCGACCCGGACATGCACAGGTTGATGCACATCGCACTCCTTTGGTTCGGACATATCAGCGAGGCCACGTGCCTTATTTGCGCGTGACACGGCGTGAGTACTATCTCCACGTGAGGTGGAAGGGGGAGTCTTGCCGACTTCATCGACACGGCTGAGTATTATCTCCACGTGATGTGGAGAAAGGGTCTCGCTTTCTTCTTCGGGTGTAGGTACGTGTACGAGACAGAGGGCAAGAGGCCCATGCATGATGAGGGCCCATGGGAGGCCGTGACACCGATATGACAGTCATTGATGTTGATCACAGGGCTCTCTAGCTAGAGGCGAGGGAAGTTATCCAGGGAGCAAAGGGCCGAGAATGACCAGCTGAAAGACCAATTGCAGAAGGCTCGATGGGTGATTAACTATTTGGAGCGACGCAACAACAGCTCGAGGATGAGCTCACATTTTATGAGGTGCGCCAAATCCGTGAGGAGCAGGACGAGTGGAATCGAAAGAGACCTGGTGACATGACACCAGCGACGGAGATACTATACTCACGCGGGTGAATATACATCTCGGATAAGTTGTTGGCGAAGGCCAATCGAGACAAAGACATGCTTCGCCACATGAAAGGCCATTGCTGGGCTCGCATGCATGCTTTGCAAAGCGAGGATGAAGAGTCATGAAGAGGAGGTTGCGCAAGGCACTTCGACGGTGGAAAAGGCCTAATCCACTTCGGATTTTGGCCGAGGGCTTCATTGAATGGGAAGGACACATGATGGAGGACCTCCGCTCCGAAATTTGGGCAAATTCGGAGAAAATTTTTGTCATTTTTCAAATTTTTGGTCTAAACGAGTTTTATGATTATGTGGGTCGCGCGCTCATGCGCTCACTTTTTTTGGGACACTTGCTGGAGGAGATTTTTACATTTTTTGGATTTTTCATGGTTAATTATGCATCCTCTGAAGTCAACTTAGCATTTCAACAAAATCTGGATGGTCAAATAGCTCAAAAACACCATGAAAATCACCTGTTGCCACCTTTTTGCACCAGCAGGAGTACCTCTGGGAGAAAGAGGTTTTGGAGGGTCAAATCAACTCCAAATTCAGAAATTCCACTTGGGTTGGAAATTAGACATCCAGGGCTTTCCAACGAGCTATCATGAGCTCAATTTGGATGCCGGGAACTACCTCAAATTCAGCCTGGAACATGAGCGACCCACGCAGTTCGAGGAGCGACCCACCTAGAGATTTTTCGAATTTTCACCACTGACTAGTATTTCGCCTATTATGGACCAGTTTTGCTTATGGATAGAATTCTTGGGTTTTTATGATGTAAATTCATGTTTGATATGTAACTTTGGCTTGTTTTTATCTCTTCTAGAGATTCACTCTCAAATGAGTAAAAAAATCATGTAATGGATCGGTTTCCACTCTTTTTAGAGGCAAGTTTGTTAGTCTGCCTAGATTGTAGTTCCATGATTAGAATTGGTTGAAACTGATCCACTGAAGAGGGAATTGACCCCTAGAGGTGGGGAAAGGTGTTAGAGTGATCTATATATTGTAAATTCGAGGCATTCTACGAGGTTGGACTCTTGGGATACTTTTGATATCATTGTACATACTTTTTCACATTTTGGCTAAGGGAAAGATCTGTGGGTTTTGCAGGCACTTGTTGGGATCCTTGTGGTGTTCTGTTCTTGATGATGTTTCTCCTTTGTTTACTGTAAGTTTTCTTCATGTTTAATGTATGCCATCCTTTCATTATGCTTCGAACTAAGTTGAATGAGTGATTAAGGTTGAATCCATTGTTTACGATTGCTTGGCCTTTTGAATTCGATTAGTTTCTATATGTTTTCACTTTGTTTGGAGAGGATCCAAGTTCTTCTTTGCCCTCTTGACTCCTCGTCGGTCTAATCTATCCATAAATCCAATTTAAAAAGCATCAAGATCGTCACCTACCTCGCCCTCGAAACTTGAACTCGCAAAGGTGCGACCTTATCCCCCGACCCCAAAAATTTGTTTTCCCATTTCTCCGGCGAAAAACCCAAAAACCAAAAAATCAAACATACCTATCTCTTTACTAGCCTAAAATCATTTCCTATTGTAAGTCATCTCGCATCCTACTTGCTTATTATCTCGAGATTGACGGAGAGAGCCCTCTCCTGTCCTCGTAGGGCTAGCTACGAGGCTGAGCGTGGTTTGATGTAGCCTTGAGTTTTACTTCATTTCAGCCTGAGGTAGATTTGAGTGCTAACAGCATCAAAGAAGCCTCCTAAACGTAGAAGAAGAAAAAATCAGTGAAGATTGAAGACCAAAGAAGCAAACAAAGTTTAAAGGCTTAAATGAATATTAAAGGATGAAAGCACAGTTAAAGATAGATAAAAAAAAGGTTTAAAGAAGCCTGAAAAGTGATAGAGATAGCATGATGAATTATGAAGGCCAAAAGCGCAAATTAACCTTTTAACACAGTTTTAATTATGAAATTAAGGAAATTTTTGCTAAAAGAAGCCTTGAATACATCAACCAAGAGCAGCGATTCACTCGTAAAAATCAACTGACACATTTAGCCTACTTTCTACCTACAAAGATAAAACAAACAGTCATTACACTAAAGGAAATATCTAAAATTGCCAGGACAATTATTGTAAAGATAAGGATAAGCCTTGAAAGTCAATCTTTTCTCCTATCTTTCTATCAGAAGTTAAGACCGAGTTATTGAAACAGAGAAGTAGTTGAATATCTTCCTACCTTATGCCTTGCATGGTTTTCAAGGTTAGGAATGCATTTACTCTATAGTTAATGATTCTCAAACCCTAGATCAGCTCCACCTCCTCATTTGCAACATAAATACTACATTTGAACTCATTTTATTGTTGGCATTTGGTGACTCTTTGGAGTAATACAAAGTTTTGCTGAAGTTGAAAGGAAATTGATGTTTTAGGACTTGTAGATGTCTTGACTTGTTTGTAGATGGAGAAAGGTCTGTAATTGGATCCCTGAGCTTGGCTGTTGGTGAAGTACTCTAAATATTTTATTTTTATTTCATGTTCCATTATGTTTCACCATTCTCTTTTGCAGTAAAGTAAAAAGTTTAGGCTAAGAAATGTCTTTTGAAAGAACCTTAGTTTTGTTTACTCTTCACTGTCTTAATGTTTTCTGCTGCTAAGATCTTCTAGAGAATTCTTAATTTCTCTCTAGAACTCTTATGTTTGTTTATTTCTTAAATAGTTCAATACAGTTGGTCTCAAGAACGATTTATGGTTTTCCTTGCTTACTTGTTGCCACTTAAAAATTGTTTCTGAAGTCTCCCTTTAAAGTACCATTGTTTAAAGTCCACCAAAGAGGTTTTGTTCTAATCATACCCTTTGTATTTGCTTAAATAAATGTTTTGAAGGTCTTTATAGCTGTAATATAAGATGTCTAGGAGTTCCCTCTTCTATGAATGCAGTTATGTGTGAATCTTGAATGTTTTCTTATCCTTGAAGGTGAAATCACTAGAAGTTAGATGAGTTTCTCGCCTTCTATATTTCATTGGGGAAGTTTGTCTTGAAATTATTATTCGTCAAGTGTGGTTTCTAGAATTTATGATTTGTACTCGTCTATGGAATGCCTCTTTATGTTTAGATAATGTTTTAAGTCCCTTTTTTGAGAAGTACATATAATTAAATATTCTTAATTTCCCTTAGTTCTACTTTTCATTCTAAACCATTGATGTTCATTTCATTTCACCTGAAAGACCTTGTAGATCCACTGGCCAAGTTAGATTTTCCCTTTGATACCCCTGACCCATTTACAAACTTGTTACAACTTCCACTTGACTCCATTTCCCAATGACTTAGAGATTTCCCTTTTCTATCTATGCTACCTAGATCATCATGTCCAACCAAACAATCAAACAAACTCATGCTTCATAAATAGCCTAAAATCAACCCTTAAAAGCAAACAAGCTCACATCTTTGCAAACAATTGAGAGATCCCTCTCTGAGACTAGGAAGGCTAGGTCCTAGAGCTCTAAAGACTGGTTTTGATGTTTCCTTTTCACTTGATATGCCAATCTACCAAATCACATGACCACAACATAATGGCGATCACGGTGGGACCCCTTTTTGAGTAAAAGTCCCTAAATACGACACTCAATATTCATCCAAGTGAACTATAGCTTTCTTCAAGCACTACCGACATAATGGTGATCATGATAGGACCTATCTAAATCAGTGGCAATCTAAATAAACCTTAGGATTCTAAGAGACCCTTATCAAACCTTGAAGAAATCAGCTAGTAAACCATAGAGTAGACTCAGTTTGTTTCACCACCTTAGCTACGTGTTGAATTAGGTATAGGACACTTTCGCAACAATAGAACCACAAAAAACTTAGAAAACCCAAAACATTTCATATTGGTCTTTAAAATAATCATTGGTGGTGGACCATAAAACATTTTACCTTCAGAAAAGCTAAAAATTTCCACCTGGAGACTCCACTAGCCCCAGTGGGCCCTATTACCCCTCTAGATCTCGCATTTCCTTAAGAATGTGTTAACTGTACCCCTAAGAGAGTTTAGAAACCTAGTCCCCTATTATAGAAATTACCCTGTGAGAGGAATTTTTTTTGAAAAAACAGATCCTAAAAACCTCAGTCTCTAAATTTTGAAAAACTCGAAATCTAGCTTCACAGAGGGTCAATACTAGATCCCATCTAGATCCTAACCCTCCCACCATAGTTGATAATCGAGAAAGGATTTTGTGGAAAACTTCTAGATCTGAAAAATCAACTACTGATAGGACCATCCCAAGAACAAGATCTGTCCCTGAAAATCTCACAGCCTTGAAAGATCCTCACTTTGACTTACCTCATACAAAGAACCCATTTAGAAATAAGTCTCAAAGTGAT
Organism: Pinus albicaulis; assembly: GCA_034641835.2. Lineage (NCBI taxonomy): Eukaryota > Viridiplantae > Streptophyta > Pinopsida > Pinales > Pinaceae > Pinus > Pinus albicaulis. Next base: position 47,215,373 of record CM076579.1, read on the forward strand.
TTAAAACAAGCTGACTTTGAAATCACAGATTTGCAACAGAGCTTTAGTAGAGAAGCTTCGCCTTCTACTCCACTTGATTCTCAGCTTCTCCATCACTTCATCTCCTTCCATAACAAATCTTCTCATCATCAATTTTCCGGCCCAAGTGTTTCTTCCACTCCTGTATACACATCCATTATTCAAAGTGCTCTATCTCAACCCACTTTCCCTCTTGTAAATCCCCCATTATTTCCTATCATGGCAGCATGGTATGCTCCACTAGTGTTACCACAACCTCTGGTTCCTCTACCCAACGATTACCAATCCAAAATTCCCCATTTCACTGGAAATGAACCTACTACTACTCAGCAGTATGTAGATAATATGGATGATGCTTTTGATTATATGGAAATAGAAGCAAAGACCATTAAGATGAGAATTTTTTCTCAAATTTTAGGAGGAGAAGCCAAAAATGGCTCAAAGGCTTAACTCCTCACAGCATAAATGATCTCCCTTATTTATATCAAACATTCGAAAATAAATGAGAAATTAAAAATAACCCTCTCCAAATACTGTTAGACTATAATAACCTCAAGAGAAATACTAGGGAGAGTGTCCAAGATTATTGCACTAGATTCAATAGTGTGTATAATGCTCTTCCCCCAAACATGAAACCTCCACGAGGCCTACCCTTAGCTAAATTTCCAGAAGGATTTGATCCATAAATGGCCTACCAGCTAAGAGAAAGAGACCCCTTTACTTTAGAAGATATGCATAGGGGAGCCTTAAGTGTAGAAGCAAATTTGATTGAGAAAAGAGCTAGGTTAAAAGCAAAGAAAAGATTTACATACAGGGATGAAACAATGGCATCAACCTCATCATCCGATGCCAAAATTGACAACTTAGTAAAGGTAAGGGAGAGAATGCTTGAAAAGATAAATTTGAATGATAGAGTGTCTCCTAGATAGAATCAAACCAATCCCCAAAACTGAAATAGAAATCCAAATCTCAGAAGAGATCCTAGTCAAGATAGGCAAAGAGATAAGGACCAACAAATTAGGCCCCCTTTCCAACAAAATTATGTAGATCAAGAGGAGGAAAGGGAAACTGAAAGGTCGGAAGAAAATCATGTAAACCTGATAGGATGTGACAATGAGACAGATGTTTTTCTCACTGAAGAAGAACAAGGATTCTTCTCCTCAGAAAAAACTGAAAACAACCACGAGGATTCTGAAGATTACAGATTGGGGTTTGAAAATGAAATCATGGAGGTACACAAACAATATAATCTTAGAAGCAAAGGGATCTCAGAGATTTCCAATGACAAAAATACTAGTACTGTTGTTATAAAAACTTCAAAAAATCGGCCTAAAAAGACAAAAAGTATCACTAACACTATGGCCAAGCAAAATGATCTAAATAAAGACAAAAACAGCCAACAAAGTGTCAAACAAAGCTGCGCTAGTACCTTTGCTTGTGGCCCTAACAAATCTATCCTAAATAACAGTCCAAATAAAATTCAGCAAATCAGAATTGCTGAAATAATTGTAAATGACAAAACAGATGTAAATACCTCAAAAAAAATAGTTCCTTTCAGCCTTAAGGGTGAAATTTACAAGATCAAAATTAACATACCTCTAGCTGAACTAGTAACTTAGGATGTATACAAAAATCAAGTTTTGAAAGATTTGAATATAGGCAGTGACACTGATACTTTAAAATTGATAGATGATAAACCAGAATTGTTGTTTGGTCCTGAAGTTGAAGGAAAATACCAAGAGGGGGCTGTCCCTCCCTTCTATGTTATCTTGAACATACATAACAAAATCTTGCACAATGCCATGCTAGACTCAGGCGCTTCTCATAACCTTATGCCCAACGTAGTAATGGAAAGCCTATGCCTAGAAATTACTAAACCATATAAGGACGTATATTCCTTTGATTCAAGCAGAGTCAAATGCTTGGGCTTGATCAAAGATTTATGTGCTAACTTGGCACAAATTCCTGCTAAAGGTCTAGTTATGGACATAGTAGTAGCTGACATTCCCCCTAATTAGGGCATGCTTCTACCTAGATCATGAGGAGCCAAACTTCAGGGGAACCTTCAAATGGACATGTCCTATGCCACCATCCCATTATTTAATCAAACCAGAAGACTATACAGGGAGTCTCATATGAAATACATGGTGATCAACATAGATAGGCCCAACAACACTCCTGTCTACTCCATTCACTCAGATTTGGATTCATTTATATTGTATAATGAAGATGAAATCAGTCAACAAGAAAAGGAAAGCAAGAAAGAATTCAGTTCACCAGAATAGTCAAATATGCCCTTAACTCAAGTACAAAATAACTCAAACTCTAGCAGCCTTGAACAACACAAAGGAAATGAAAATGAGATTGAAACCCCTTGGAAAATGAGCTTTGATGGCTCTTGTAGCAAACTAGGTTCAGGGGCTGGTGTATGAATACATAATACAAACAAAGGACATTCCTATAAACTAGATTTTCCATGCACCAATAACATTGTTGAATATGAAGCCCTCCTCCTTGGCCTACATTTGCCCAAAGATTTAGGAGCTAAGAAAATATCACTCCAAGGAGATTTTGAGCTAATCATTAAGAAAACAAAAGGGATTATTCAGTCAAAAACCCAAGATTAAGAAAATATAGAAATTTTTCCCTTGATCTTCTAAAAACCTTTGAAAAATATGAAATCATTTTCATCCCAAGAGCTCAAAATCATCTAGCAAATGAAATTGCCTTTGCTGCTAGTAATTGCCAAATACCACAGATAAATGAACAATTCAATGTAAAGGTAAAAAACAGGCCTGCCATACCTGACAATGAAGATTATTGGCAAGTGTTTGAAGGTGACAAACACATAGATGATTTTCTGCAATCAAAAAATGACTTTTCCATACCAACATCAAACACTAGCCATGAAGAAATTTGTTTAAATAATGAAAAACTCCCTGAAATAGAGCTGTCCTATTCTACTGATATAAACCAATTTGAACATATTTTCAAAGCAGAAATAGTTGACAATACAGACCAAAAAGACATGGAAATTTTACAATGTAAAAATGATACAATTCTAAGAGGCCTTACACCATTAGAACAACTCTTTGATTTTAATGATGTAGCTAAAGAACCAAGAATCGAGCTTATAGAAACAACTATAGAAGAACATAACATAGGCAACCTAACAAAACCCAAAATTATCAAGCTATCTATCACTCTCCCAGCTCATATCAAGCAGCAATACATAGAACTTTTCAAAGAATTTGGAGATGTGTTTGCACGGGGATACAAGGATCTGAAATCATATGATACTAGCATCATTCAACACAAAATTCCTCTTAAGGAAAATCAAAAACCTTTCAAACAAAAAATAAGAAGGATAAACCCTATTTTATTTTCTTTAGTTGAGAAAGAAATCAGGAAAATGTATGATGCTGGGATCATAGTTCCCCTCAGATATTCAGAATGGGTTTCCACCTTAGTATATGTCAGGAAAAAGACTGGGGAAATCAGGCTCTACATCGACTTTAGAAATCTGAATAGAGCCTCCCTGAAAGATAACTATCCCTTGCCAAAAATGGATCACATACTTCAAAGGGTAGTTGAGTCTAAAAGAATATCACTGTTGGATGGGTTCTCAGCTTACAATCAAGTGTTAATACTCCCAAGTGATCAATATAAAACTTCTTTCACTACACCTTGGGGTACACTCATGTATGTCAAAATTCCATTTGTTTTGATGAATGCAGGGGCCACCTTCCAAAGGGCCATGGATATAGCCTTCTTAGAAGACATAGGCTGTTTTATAATCATTTACCTAGATGACATAACTTTCTATTCCAAAACAGATGGAGAACACCTAATACACCTAAGAAAAGTTTTTGAGAAATGCAAAAAATATGGCTTATCTTTGAATCCCAAAAAGACATTATTTGGTCTACAAGAAGGAAAGCTTCTTGGTCATGGAATTTCTGAAGAGGGAATCAAAGTTGACCCTAAAAGGATTGATGGCATATTGAAAATCAACCATCCTAGAAACCTCAAATAATTGCAATGTTTCATTGGGAAGATAAATTTTTTAAGGAGGTTCATTCCCAACCTTGCTGAGCTATTAAGAAATATCACAAACATGCTAAAGAAAGAGATAGGTGTTAAATGGACAATACAAGCTAAACATTCATTTGAACTAGTGAATCAGGCCCTTACTCAAACACCGGTTCTTATCAATCCTAATTTCAACAAAGATTTCTACATCTTTTCTTTTGCATCTAAACATAAAATAGCTACAGTATTGCTACAAAACAATATCATGGGGCAAGAACAACCAATATCCTTTTTTAGTAGGGTCTTAAGAGATGCTCCACTCAAATATAACATCATGGAGAACCAAGCCTTAGCCTTGGTAAAAGCATTGAAAGACTTTAGAGTCTACATTTTACATTCTCACATCATTGCTTTTGTCCCACATACTATTGTCAAAGACATTCTAAGTCAAGACCCTGATGGTAAAAGTGGAAAATGGATTGCTATTATTCTAGAATATGACTTAGAAATCAAGCCTACCAAATTAATCAAAGGGTAGGGATTAGCAAAACTCATGGCCAATTCAAACTTCCAAGCACTAGATATGAATATGGTTGATACTTTGGAAGAAACAGAAGAATTCATAGCTACATTCATTGAATAAAATTTTGTGAATTCACCTTGGTATGCTGATATCATATATGTGCTGCTTTATTTGAATACCCCTCCTTCTTTGCCTAAAACTAAAGCTAGATTTTTAAAACAGAAGGCTTTAAATTATTGCATATTATATGGGGTTTTATATTGGAAGAATGATGTTGGAATATTTCTTAAATGTTTGCTTGAGATTGATGCAGGAAAAATCATGCATGAGCTGCATGAGGGAGAATGTGGAGGACATCTTTATTGGAAGACCACAATGAATAAAATCCTCAGATCTAGTTACTATTGGCCCACCCTTTTCTCAGATACTTAGAAACTTATCATGTCTTGCCATAAGTGTCAAATTTTTGATGGCAAGAGAAAACTCCTACCTCTACCCTTACATCCCATCAATGTTGAGGCTCCCTTTCAAAAATGGGGCTTGGATTTCATTGGGGAAATTCACCCATCATCATCAGCCCAACATAAGTGGATCCTCACTACCACTGACTATTTTACGAAATGGATAGAAGCCATACCTTCTAGGAATGCTACTGTCTCTGTCATTATCAAGTTCCTTGAAACCAACATACTATCCATATTTGGTTGCCCTAGAAAAATTATCACAGATAATGCTGCTGCCTTCAAATCTAAGAGAATGGTTGACTTATGCTATAAATATCATATCACCTTGGGTCATTCCACTGCCTACTATCCCCAAGGAAATGTATTAGCTGAATCCTCCAACAAAAGCCTTGTCAATATTATCAAAAAATTGTTGGAGAAAAATCAGAAATCATGGCATAGTAAGTTGGTTCATGCTTTATGGGATGATAGATTAACCACCAAGAAGTCAATAAATATGTCCCCATATTAGCTGGTTTATGGCATGGATGCAATCTTCCCAAAATCTCTAGGAGTTCCAGTCATGAAACTCCTCCAAGAAGTACAATCTAAGGAAAATGATATGCAGAGAAGGATAAATCAGACCATTCATTTACAGCAGTCCAGGGAGGAATTGTATAAGAGAACACAAACAGTCCAATAAGGCATCAAGAAGTTATTTGACAAAAGGACTAAAGAAAATGATTTCCAAGTTGGAAATATATTTCTAAAGTGGGATTCTAGAAGGGAAGAGAAAGGTAAACATGGTAAGTTTGAAAATATATGGAAAGGGCCTTACATCATTCATTCTATAAAGGGTCATAATGCATTCTTTCTGCAAGAGCTGAATGGAGAAGACATATTTGGAGGTCCTGTCAATGGCAGGATGCTCAAGCACTACCTCTTTCAAGAGTCCTAGCTTAAAATTTTTTATTCATTATACATAAGCCAGTTGAAAATAAAATCATGAAAAATACAAAAACAATAAAAAAAAAGGAAAAGGAAAGGAGGGTAGATTCAAAAGAGGTACAAACCCATACCCAAAAAGTGAATTTTCTAAAAGTGAGCAATTCTAAATGCCACTGCTAATTCAAAATGATATATTGTTCAGTCATCTAGCCTAATCATGTATGAGCATGCCTTAAAATTTTTGTTGATAAGTTAGTAGAAACATTGATTGATAATATTATTTCAGACTTAACTTGTCAGGAAGAATAGATTAGGAGAACATGAAGATACTGGTTCCACATGCTCAAAACAAAACCAAAGAGATAAATAAGAATGCATTACTAATGACAAAATCATAGCCTTGTCTTTCTGAATTTAATTTATGCAAAATAACGATTGTGTGCAACTTGTTCAAAATGCCACAACCATGGTTGATCAGACTTTCTAATCATGATTTAAACCATGCTTTGAATTTTTATGTCAATAGCTAGAGAATCAAGATTTCCAAACAATTTAATCTTGGCAGTCAAGTAGCATAGGTAGGGAATAAAAAGAGTTCAACAGTTTAATCTGGACTTTTGGAAGAAATAAAGATAGGATAGTTAGTTTATTTTTCAGTTTTCAAAAATAAAATGTCAAAGAGTTTTCTAGTTCAAATTCACTCAAGATGAGGACAAAAATTCTAGGAAAAGTAGGATTGGGTAGGTAGAAAGGCTGTGTGAAAAGGATTATATATTGTAGGTTGTTAAAAATTTATCTTTTCCAGAGAAATATTGGCAAGAAACAGAACAAATCTACCCAATGGATAAGGCACTGATCTGCTAAAACTCAGATATTTCATAAATTAAGGTTCTAGACACCTTGAAAAGATAGCTACCCTCCCCAAGTGGAGCTACTGTTAGTCATCAATAATTTTGATCTCATCTAAAGATGACTGAGTTGAAAATCTCAGATTTCTAGAAACAATATTTGCAGAAACACTGTGAGTTCTATAAATCTCACTACCTTCATTATCCTAAGTCTATCAAATTACTAAAAATCTTCACTCAAAATCTCCAAGTTATCCTGCCATCTCAAAAAGGAACTGATTTCAGACTATTTCCACCATTTCATCTCCATTTCATTCCCCCATTTTATCTTTTCTACCCCGATTATTCTATCAGTCCTTTTTCCCTCTATAAAACTCATTTTTTCTTCATTAAACCTCCATTTCCTCTAAAAACCCTTTTAAACCATCAAAACCCCTTCATATTGGTTTAAAAACGCTTTTTTCACCTATCGGAAAACTCCAAAAAAGCTTAAAAACCCTCTTTTGGCCTCTTTTCCGCCCATTAAAGGAATTAGGCCTTAAGCCCTTTCCGGGCTTAAGCCCTCTGCTCTTATTCCTTATATGACCAAGGGCTCGTAACCAAAACTTAAAGGACTATGTCCCTGGACCCACTTTTCCTCCACAGGACCCTATCTCCGCACCTTCTTAAACTCCCTTCGCCTTATTTTTCCCCGCGCCTTTGTCTTCTCTAAATCAAATCTCCACCGTGGATCTTCATGATCCAACGGCTACCATCCAAAATCATCTTCTCGTTCCCCTCCTGACCTTTCTGATACCTGACAAGATAGCTGATGTCACGCTTCTGGCCCCACCTTCCACCCAAAAAACTTGCGCCCAGTATCGCATCCTTTCCGCACTGTCAATCTCACTGATTGAGATCGGACGGTCCAAATATGATATCGCATGGAATTAAGGCCGAGGTTTAACACCTCTTTTCCACGTGAAAAAAAGTGGTCTTGATTGGGACACATGGTGATCAATTAATGGAATTGTGTGCTCCCACCTCAGAACCACTCACCGCCCAACTTCAACACAAAAATCGACGATTTTCTGCAAAACTGATATCCTCCATTTTCGCACGAAATTCAAATTTTTTGTTGATTCCTCCTGGTTCTGCCTGTGGAACCCCTCCTCCCATACATATCCCCTTCCTCTGAAATTTCTCCTGAACCCCCATAAGCCTCTGAAATGCATTATTAACCAAACAACGCAGGATTTATTAATGTTTTTTGTTTATTGGAGGTTTAATGGTGGCCCCGAGCCCGAAGGGCCATCCCACAGTCAAATTTAGTGACCGAGACCTCAGGATGAAGATCTGAGGGTCTGTAAGCAAAGAAGAAAGGGATACAGGGTTTTATATCAATGATTGATCGATGCCTCATGAGCATTAATCCTTTTTTAAACCCTCCAACGCATCAAAGAATCCTCCTAAACACAAAAGTAGAAAAAATAAGTGAATATTGAAGACCAAAGAAGTAAATAGAGTTTAAAGGCTTAAATGAATATTAAAGGATGAAAGCACAGTTAAAGACAGATAAAAAATGGTTTAAAGAACTCTGAAAAGTGATAGAGATAGCATGATGAATTATGAAGGCCAAAAGCAGAATCAACCCTTTAACATAGTTTTAATGATGAAATTAAGGAAAGTTAGGCTAAAAGCAACCTCGAATACATCAACCAAGAGCAGTTATTCACTCAGAAATTAAACTGACACCTTTAGCCTACTTTCTACCTACAAAGAAAAAACAAATAGTTATTACACTAAAGAAAATATCTAAAACTGTCAGGACAGCTATTGTAAAGATAAGGATAAGCCTTGAAACTCAATCTTTTCTCCTATCTTTCTGTCAGAAGTTAAGACCGAGTTATTGAAATAGAGAAGTATTTGACTATCTTCCTACCTTATGCCTTGCATGGTTTTCAAGGTTAGGAATGCATTTACTCTATAGTTAATGGTTCCAAAACCCTAGATCAGTTCCACCTCCTCATTTGCAGCATAAATACTGCGTTTGAACTCATTGTATTGTTGGCATTTGGTGACTCTTTGGAGTAATACATAGTTCTGCTGAAGTTGAAAGGAAATTGATGTTTTACAACTTGTGGATGTCTTGATCTGTTGGTATATGGAGAAAGCTCTGTCATTGGATCTCTGAGCTTGGTTGTTGGTGAAGTACTCTAAATCTGTTATTGTTATTTCTTGTTCCATTATGTTTCACCATTCTCTTTTGTAGTAGAGTAAAATTTTTAAGCTAAGAAATGTCTTTTGAAAGCACCTTAGTTATGTTTACTCTTCACTATCTTAAGTTTTTCCACTACTAAGATCTTCTAGAGAATTCTTAATTTCTCTCTAGAACTCTTATGTTTGTTTATTTCTTAAATAGTTCGATACAGTTGGTCTCAAGAATGATTTATGGTTTTTCTTGCTTACTTGTTGCCACTTAAAAACTGTTTCTGAAGTATCCCTTTAAAATACCATTGTTTAAAGTCTGCCAAAGAGGTTTTGTTCTGATCATACCCTTTGTACTTTCTTAAATAATTGTTTTGAAGGTATTTATAGCTGTAATCTAAGATGTCTGGGAGTTCCCTCTTCTATGAATGCAGTTATGTGTGAATTTGGAATGTTTTCTTATCCTTGAAGATGAAATCACTAGAAGTTAAATGAGTTTCTCGCCTTCTATATTTCATTGGAGAAGTTTGTCTTGAAATTATTATTTGATGAAGTGCGGTTTCTAGAATTTATGGTTAGCCCTGTCTATGGAATGCCTCTTTATGTTCAGATAATGTTTTAAGTCCCTTTTTTGAGAAGTAAATATAATTAAGGATTATTAATTGGCCTTAGTTTTATTTTTCATTCTAAACCATTGATGTTCATTTCATTTCACTTGAAAGACCTTGTAGATCAATTGGCCAAGTTAGATTTTCCTTTAGATACCCCTGACCCATTTACAAACTTGTTAGAACTTCCACTTGACTCCATTTCCCAATGACTTAGAGATTTCCCTTTTCTATCTATGCTGCCTAGATCATCATGTCCAACCAAACAATCAAACAAACTCATGCTTCATAACTAGCCCAAAATCAACCCTTAAAAGCGAACAAGCTCACATCTTTGCAAACAATTGAGAGATCCCTCTTTGAGACTAGGAAGGCTAGGTCCTAGAGCTCTAAAGATTGGTTTTGATGTTGCCTTGTCAATTGGTATGCCAATCTGCCAAATCGCAGGACTACAACAGTCACAAAGAAAACAAAAAAAATTGTGATGCAAAGTGGAAACGACATGTTCCATAGTTGCGCATGAGGGCACATCGATGGTTTTAAGGTTTAACATTAAGAGTTTGTAATATTCCCATTTTAGCACACAGCTAAATGGAATATTAAAATTTTGTTTTTATCACCTAGCAGCTAAATAATTGGGTAAGGAAGCCCATGCTTATTAAAACATGAATAAAATCCTTCAAATGTGAAAAAGGATAATCATAAGAGCTGGATTTCACACCCTTATGTGTGAAAGAGGACATTTGCATGGAGACAAGGTCAAGTTTGACCAAGTCAACAACGCTGGGAGAGGTGGAGAACACTTTGATAAACAACGCAGTATGAATGGGAAGAGGGTTATTTTATGGAGGAAACCCTAATGAGTGGGACCCATGGAGAGGGGGCTTTCACTTGTTTAAAAGGAGGGCAAGGCAGCCATTCTTATTCATGATTCAGTTTATTGATTTCTTTGTCTTTTTAGACTTTGTGCATTCTCCTGCTATTTAGCAGAGTTGCAGTGCTGCTTAGCACAAGGATTTATTGTTTAGGAATCCTTCTCCTTTATAGAGAGGCCTCTTGAAGGAGTTGTATTTATTTGCCTCACATCCAGGCTTGAGGCCAAGCATCCTCCTTCAGCTACAACGTTATTTCTACAGCAGAATAATGTTGTGTTGTAGGCTGTTGCAGTGAGGGTTCACAACACCACTGCCATCAGCTATTTTTCAGAGGAGGAGGCTCTCTTTTCTTTGAGAGATAATTTTGGAAGCCCTTGGAGCATATTGCATATCTTGGCACTTGGCCAATACTTTTTCTTGCACCTACGGCGCAGTATCCCTCAATGACTGCGTTAATTTTAGTTGGTATTTGCAGTGAGGGATTGCAGTGATTGTTGGAGGGTGATATATTCTATGTTAGGATAAGCCTTTCACTTGGAAGATCCATTGGAGGAGGTATTTTGATCGGATGCAACATCTTCAGCCTTCTCCATTTATTTCCAGTTCTTAAGTTGCAGCTGCTACCCTGCAACTCCGACATTTTGCAGTTTTTTCATATTTCAGCCAATCCTTCCAGGATTGTCTTGAGGTAGTGATTGGGAGGCTAGATCTTCACTCCCAATGTTGTATGAGCCATCTATATGCATATATATGATATTTTACACTTCCTATTGCAATGCTCCCTCTTTGACTACGCAGTTCTTGTTCACAGACATTCTGCAATAGAGCAACATTCCATCTTTTCACATGTATTCATGAGAGGCTTGTTTGCCTTGATCATTTGAGTTGTACTGTACATGTTTGCTGTTGATTTACATAATAAAATGCCTCTATGGTTTCCATAAATTTTGGTATGATGTTGTTCACTTCTATTTCCAGTTTATGTTTATGTATTGTTGGATCTCCAACTCTAGAATATCTTAAGATATTCTTATTGTTGTAGAAAATCCCTATTTTAGGATATTACAATGGTATCAGAGCATAATCTTGGCTCAACCTGTGGAACTCAGCCATGATGCTCTCAAAAAAAGATAAGATGAAGGCTCCATTATGTGAAGAGAGAAATGAAGATAAGCTTACCAAGCTTCTTCCAAGATCTGTACAGAGCATTCATGAAGATTTCAAGAATATAAGGAGGGAGATATGTATAGAATCTCCAAGAGGGTTTGAAACTGAGTCAAACTATAGATTTTCTTATGTGGAGTATGAGCCTGTAGCCACACCCTATGATTCACAGCACAGTCACATGGCCAATTTTGCCATAAGAGAAAGAGAGGAAGAAGGAATGCCTAAGAGGGGAGCTCTTAGTGGTTTCTTGCATGAGTATGAATCTCACTTTTCCAGAGTTTTGCAAGATCAAGGTGAGGAGGAGCAAGTAGAAAAATGTGGATAGATTTCTTCTATCTACCTTTGATGGTTCCCCTACATGTTCAGTCAAGGCTTGGGTGGAAGAGCTAGACACCTTTTTGCAGCAGCATCAAATTTCTGAAGATGAAGCCACTAGAGTAGCAGTGCTGCATTTTGGAGGTAAGGCCTATGCATGGTGGATATTTGAGTTCTTTTCTTTGAAAAATGAAAATACTTTCTCTTATGCAAGGTTTATTAGAGAATTTATGAGAAGGTTTGATGGAAAACTTTCTGAAACACATGTGGTGAAGCAGGACAAATTTAAACAAACAAAGACCTTACATGTGATGGAGGAAACCATAAAACCAAAACCACTTCAGAAAAGCATGGAAGAGACTGATAACTTGTACTTCACTCTGTTCACTCTATTAAAGGTAAGGCCTTTATCTTTTATGGTAGCACAAGAAGGCATGAAGATCCCTTTTTCAAAAGAGGATCCAATCATCGGGAAGTTGCCCATTCATGTTGAGGAGGCTGAGGGCAACAATGCTGCCAGTCGTAGAGTTGATCTAGCACCTCATGTAGAGGAAGGAGGAGCTCTTGCTCCAACTAGAGGGATTCTTGTATCATTGCAAGTAATTCCCTAGGATCTCACATGTGGAGATCAAGGCACAACTCATGATTTACATGTGCCATTGATGATGAGGTGTGGAACTATGGAGAAACAACGAGGAGATAGGGAGGATGACCAAAATCATGTGCTGAGGATCACACATCCCTGTATATTTCATGAGGTTGATGCACCTAAGAGGGAGACTGGATTGCGTAGTGAGAGAAGGGACAAGTCTGTCCATTCATGTATGTAGTCTACTCTTGATGATAATGTCTCATTGCATGGAGACATTTCACCAAGGAGACCACCAGATCAATAGATGATGAGATATGCTTCACATTTTGAGGCACCATTCATTGATTTTTGAGGAGTGGAGAACTTGGGAGGTAATTTTATAGCACTGAGAGTCTTGGGTAGACTCAAGGAGGAGAGAGGCATTCTCTCAACATCATCTTTCCCACTCTCATCTCATATTCTGCGTTGTGGCATAAGTAGCAAGGGAAGGATAACAACCTTCCAAATTGCATCTTTGGCATAGGAGATGTCAGAGGAGAGGATGACCATATGACAAATGTTCTTCATGAAAGATCATCAACATTGTCACTATGGAGGATAGATCCATATTGGAACTCCCAACTACTAGTGGAGTATTCCAAGTATCTTTTCACTTGCATGATATTGGATGACCAGTTGCATGAGGGATATTCAGTCAGAGATGGGGTCGTCTACTATCATGGTAGGATCTTCTTATCTGGAGCTTCCAAGCGCAAGGAGAAGTTGCTACAAACAACTCATGAGGATTTCCTTTTCAGCCACACTTGTTCTTTGAGAGCATACCACACCATCATGGAGGGGTATTTTTGGAAGGGTTTTGAGGAGGAGATATATTAGCATATGAGGAGATGCATGGATCATGTGAAGATGGAAGAGTTAGCACAACCACCTCTTTTCTCTTTGAGGATGAGAGGAGACTCATCTATGAGCCACTCCATTTTCATGAGCAAGACTTGTGGTAAGGGTATTGTTTTTTTTCATAATGAATTGTATAATGTATCTATGCATCCCTTAACCATACATGTGAAGGATGTTGCTCCAAGGAGGAGAATTCCTTTTTCGAGACCTCATGGTATACTTGGGGCCATGAGTAGTGTTGGTGACCACTCCCTAGGAGGAATTGGGGAGGAGATGTATTTTGGAGAACATGCTCACTTTTCACCATACATCATTCACTTTCTCCAAACATATGAGGAGAGTGGGACAACAAGTAAGTGGTTGAGAAACCACACCTTTTGTCACACTCTTTTGCAGTTGAGGGAAAAACTGCGTTGGTTACATTTTAGGGACCATTGTCCTTCTCCCTTGCTACATATGGAAGCAAGCATGGTTCTCATTATGGTTCCTCATGTTGATGTTGTTTTTATACTTGTTGGGAGCATTATTGGGGGAATGGCACATTGGTTGGATGTGTCCCTTGGGCGAGAGATCTCCCACATAGTTTGCATTGCATGTTCTAATGGGAGCATGAGAGAGTATGTGGCCACTATATAAAAACACTTATTTCCATTGGAGGTGAGCCATATGATTGATTGGATGCCATATGATGGTGACTTCCAACTCATCACATATGAGATGATTTGGGCCAACATGTTTCATAATGTTGGAGGAGATATCCTTGGAGGTTTAATCTTCATCTTGTCACTTGAGGGAAATATCATTGCAGCCCAAGATCAACATATACTCTACACTTATCCTAAGTGGAGAGGAGGACAGGGTGGGGTAGACTATTTTTTCTACTAATATCAGATTTTCAGCCCACCTACATTGCAGGAGCCAAAGGTGGAAGAGGATTTTCTAGAGTTGCCATGTTGGGAGGTAACTCATTTTGTATGGATGATTGCTTGGGGGATGGAGGATCCACATGGGGAAGATGTTCCTCAACATATTTTATATTCCATGCCTTGGGAGGAGACCTTCCAGTTCTATCCTTTCAGTTTCTTAAGGACAAGCAACATTTGGGAGGGGAGGAATGTAATATTCCCATTTTAGCACATAGCTAAATGAAATATTAAAATTTTGTTTTTATCACCTAGCAGCTAGATAATTGGGTAAGGAAGCCCATGCTTATTAAAACATGAATAAAATACCTCAAATGTGAAAAAGGATAATCATAAGAGCTATATTTCACACCCTTATGTGTGAAAGAGGACATTTGCATGGAGACAAGGTCAAGTTTTACCAAGTCAACAACGCTAGGAGAGGAGGTGGAGAACACTTTGATAGAAAGAGCAGTATGAATGGGAAGAGGGTTATTTGGTGGAGGAAAACCTAATGAGTGGGACCCATGGAGAGGGGGATTTCACTTGTTTAAAATAAGGGCAAGGAAACCATTGTTATTCATGATTCAAATTATTGATTTCATTGTCTGTTTAGGCTTTGTGCATTCTCCTACTGTTTAGCAGAGTTGCAGTGCTGCTTAGCACAAGGATTTCCTATTTAGGAATCCTTCTCATTTATTGAGAGGCCTCTTGAAGGAGTTGTATTGATTTTCCTCGCATCTAGGCTTGAGGCCAAGCATCCTCCTTCAGCTACAATGTTATTTCTGCAGCAGAATAATGTTGTGTTGCAGGGTGTTGCAGTGAGGGTTCACAACACCACTCCCATCAGCGATTTTTCAGAGGAGGAGGTTCTATTTCCTTTGAGAGATAATTTTGGAAGCCCTTGGAGCATATTGCAGATCTTGGCACTTGGCCAATACTTTTTCTTGCACCTACAGTGCAGTATCCCTCAGTGACTGCGTTATTTTTAGTTGGTATTTGCAGTGAGGGATTGCAATGATTGTTGGAAGGTGAGATCTTCAGTGTTAGGATCAGCCTTTCACTTGGAAGATCCATTGGAGGAGGTATTTTCATCGAATGTAGAATCTTCAGCCTTCTCCATTTATTTCCAGTTCTTAAGTTGCAACTGCTACCCTGCAACTCTAACATTTTGCGTTTTTTTCATATTTCAGCCAATCCTTCCAGGATTTTCTTGAGGTAGTGATTGGGAGGATAGATCTTCACTCCCAATGTTGTATGAGCCATCTATATGCATATATATGATATTTTACACTTCCTGTAGTAGTGCTCCCTCTATGACTGCGCAGTTCTTGTTCATAGACATTATGCAATAGAGCAGCATTCCATATTTTCACATGTATTCATGAGAGGCTTGTTTGCCTTGATCATTTGAGTTGTATTATACATGTTTGTTGCTGATTTACATAATAAAATGGCTCTATGGTTTCCATACATTTTGGTATGATTTTTTTCACTTATATTTCTAGTTTATGTTTATGTATTGCTGGATCTCCAACTCTAGAATATCTTAAGATATTCTTATTGTTGTAGAAAATCCCTATTTTGGCATATTACAAAGTTCACACAATATAGTGTTTTGGTTGTGATGCGATGCAAGAACGACGAAGGATGTGATGCGACAAGCAGCAACCACGTGCCAGCACTATGTGATAGTGCATTTCACAAGGTTTTGTGGTTTAGTGTATTTGGTAAAGTTAAAAGATTCCTTTTGAGAAGCGCATTGAGCTAAAAGGAAAGAGTTTGATTTGCGAAAAGTGATATGTGTGTGTGGTAATGATATTACATATATCATATATAATATAATATATGGAAAGGTTTTTAGGACATGGAAATTGTTTTGCAAATGAAGTTTGGATCTGCGATAAGGGAATTGCTATGAAAAGGTAAGGTTTCAATGCAGTTAAGTGTGGAAAATATATGATATCATATTTTTGATATATGATATATATTAAAGATTTGTTTTGGGAAGTGGGGCTACTTTTTCATTTGAATTTAGCATTTGAAAAAATGAAGCATAAGAATCTAGAGGCCAAATAAAATGACGGAGAGGGAATTTTTCAAAGAAATCAAAACCAGTGCTAACACCTGCTACATGAAAATGAGAAATACATAAAAAAATAAACATGATTGCAGTCACATTTTTTAATGTATTTCTCATTTTTCATGTAGCAAGTTCCATATAAATTATGAAACATGGGTACTCCTTGGATGAGGAATCAAATTTTGCATCCAACGAGTGTTCCCGCTCTAAATTTGAGTAAATCAATAGGGAGAGAAGTTGAAAATAGGAGTTGAAAAAGTAGTTTTTTCTTTTTACCCTATAAAACGTGATGATGTAATATAATATTATTTTATTATTTCCACTACTATTTCATAATTCCCTTAGGAGGCCCATTTTAGACCTCAAAATTCCTCTAATGAGTCTTGTCTGAACTGCGCACTGCGCAGTCTTAGAGCTCAATATCCACCCCTAACTTCCTGAGATGCATAAATTCATAGTCACTAAACCTCTCCCTTGGCCTACCACTCGGTTCTGGCTCAACCAGTGGATCATCATGCAACATCTTAGAGCATGGGTTTATCAAGATGATTTCATCTTGTCGCAGGTGGATTGCAGATGTAGAATTTATATCATTGTATGGAAAGATTATGAAGGAATAGATAGAGAAGGAGGACATGCTAGAATAAACATAAGGAGATGAGGAGATAACATAATCATCAGACAAGAAGACGAAGGAACACAAGATTACAAAATAAGATCAAATATCAGGACCATAGGAATACTCCATCAGATTTACAACTCGTTAGAGGGTATATATAAAGAACTCATATATCACAAAAAGGAAGAAACAATGAGAAGGAAAACTTATCACTGCCACATCATTATGCCATCAGTTTCATGTGTCATCACAAACATTGAAAAGCATCCCATGTCTTTTATTGGGGTATTTTTCTCCCATTGGTAAAATGTTGTCTTTTCACATTTTCGTTGTCGTATTGCGTGTATAGGTCTGGTCTAGTGGTTTTAAGAGGTCATCTCTTTGTAAATGAATTTTTATAACTATGTGAGTATCTATCGCACTCATTCTCAAATTTTTAAGCGTTGTCGCACAAGTGTTGTCATGGTCGTCACAAAGTGTATCCTTAGTGTCACACTTATTGTAACTTGTCCTTGAGCTATCACATGGAGGGAAATACTTCATTCATGTGTCATGGATGATCTATGTTGTTGGGTCATTAACATATTATAAGTGTGTGATCACAGTCAAATTTTTATCACCACTCATACTAATCCCACTGATCCCACACAACCATTTTTGAAAAAACAAATTGACCAAGAAACCTAGCTTCATACATCCTCCCTGAGATTCACACTACATGGTCTCAGTCCTCTAGTTGTGACCTTGTTTCTTGTCACTACACAATGAAAATCTCTTGCCTCACG
Source organism: Pinus albicaulis (assembly GCA_034641835.2). NCBI lineage: Eukaryota > Viridiplantae > Streptophyta > Pinopsida > Pinales > Pinaceae > Pinus > Pinus albicaulis. Next base: position 47,233,215 of record CM076579.1, read on the forward strand.
GGACTGCTGCACTGCGCAATTTTTGTGACTAAGCCTTGATCCTGACATCCAGAATTGTGTAGTCATGACCCCTAGCCTAGCTTGAACTACACACTTTACATCCACAAGCCCCAAGATCATTTCCTAAGCCTTTGAATTGTGTAGTTGTGCACTAGCCCAACCTTCCTTGACTCCCAAAACTATGAAGTAATATCTCCCATTACCCATCCGTTCATCCTATCACACTAGATCCAGAAACTGCGCAGTCTTGTCCCTCAGTCCAACTTGAACTATGCACTGCACAGTATCAAGGCTCAAGGATTCCCCTTTACTACCAAAACTGTGAAAATCCATAGTCATTGGGCCTCCCTTCCCACCCTGTCACTTGTTTCAGTTTCAGTTTATGGATCAAAATTCATCATCTTAAGCTAGGGGTTTTTGGATTGATGTTGTCTCATAATGAGTGAATTGTAGGAACAGTTACTTGATCATGTCATAGAAATATGATGAAGAAGGATATGGAAGAGGAAAAAATGTCCAAAGACACCTTCTTAGGTGAGAATTCAAGCTAATTGATCAAGAGAAAGAAAAGGGACACTAGTCTGCGATCACTTCCCAAGACATGAGATCATTGAGGATCCCCTATAACCAAACCATGTGGTGGTGAAAAGAAGATACTGAAGACACAGATGCAGCAGTGGCTTGAAATTGCCACTTCATCAAGCATTCCATGTCAGAAGTTTCATGTCACGTCATGTCATGAGTTTTTATATGCCGCATAATTATTGTGGACCATGCAATTTGTCATTCAAAATTTATTTTAAAGTGGAATTCCAATGGACACATTCAGAATAGGAAGAGTCATGTACATTGAAAATTCATAGAAATTTAAACAATCATGAGGGTATTCAAAGGTTCATAAGGAAGGTGAAGCATCACCTCTTGGTTATATATACACCTTCATTGTATGAGAAAAATACTTTTCACCTTGGCCCCACCAACATAGCATTAGAGAGATAAGCTAGTTCTTTTGTGGAGCAAGGAGTGGCTCCAACGCTCCACTATTGGAGCTAGTGATGTTCATTGTATACATGTGTCTTGGAACTTTTAATTACTAATAGAAACCTTCAAGGCCAACAAGTTCTTCATGCACGTATTATGAATGTTTGTAAGACTATTCTACGGAATTTTGTATTTCATTTTTTCTTTCACATGTGCTAAGATAATTGAACTATTTCAGTTATTTTGGTACTTATCATATTGAGAATGTGTTGTAATAGTTGTTGTTTTTGTTTCATCCTTGTGGACTATTTTTCTGGATACCAGAAAGATCTTTCTCATTTGTTGATTGTAGTGACTGTCACATCTTTGAGGAATATTTCGTTTGATGCCTTGTTCATGTGTGTCTCTACTAGGGTGGTACTACTGCCTCTCTTTGAGAGTCTCACTTTTCCTCCCCTCCATAGTGAAATAACTTTGACACACATACGATCGAAAACTCACCAGGAACACTGCCATTTCTTTCTGAAGGTGCATATGTACTCCTCTCTCTTGCTAAAATTTAGAGCCAAGAAAAATATATAATAATACATGGAAATTGGGACGATATTATGGATGGGGCTCCTACTCCAAATGGTGTGAGGTCTAGTTGGGACTTCACATCATGGAGCTCCTTGGTTGATGGATTTCTAACACTTTCAACAATGGAATTAGAAGGAGGTCCAGATGAAAAGTTGAGCCCATTGAATATATTTTGAATCTCCTGTCATAAATGGATCTTTCCAAAATCATAATCTCAGGGTGTCTTTCTAGCCTCCCCCCTAGAAAAATTTCAATCCCCGTGAAACTTGTTCATGCCTTGTCTTAGTTCAATTTTAATGGTGAGGGTGGTATATGTTTAACGAGGCACATAAATTATTTTTTGGCTTTTGTAAAAATGTCTAAAATGATTATGAAGATGTTATGTGTCTTCTATTCACCCTCACTCTTGAAGGTCGTGTTTAGAATTAGTGTCATACCTTACCATCTGCTTCCATTCATTATATTCCCCATTTTAGCGAGGAGAATGATGAAGCTTTTGATTGGTATGATAACCAATATGTTCAAGAAAGAATCAATCAACTCATAATTGAGCCTGATGGATTAGGTGAGGATTTTTCTGATAGATTCCTTCATTTATGTTATGAGTTCCCTTAAGAAGATATTGATCAGGATTTTTGTGAGGAAAAGTTTGAATATCTCGTTCGGATTTCTTTGAACCAGTTTGAATCTAAACCTCTTGATGTTTTCACCTATAAAACTCTTTTGAAGCATGACTCACCTCTAAATTTAGAGGAGGAACCTATTATTTATTTATTTTTCCTTTTCCTCCTCCTCTTCCAATCCTGATGTGGGTGCCTCCATGCGTTGATTGTAAATTTGGGAAATCTGTGAATCCAATTCATAATCTTTCCTCTCATTATTCTTCGATTTTTCATGATTCAAATACAATGGAGGAAATTTCAGATTGGCTCATGAAGACCATGGTGAATACCAACTCTTCCATTCTGCAAGATGATGTTCTTATTCGTAACTCTAGCCTTGAATCTAATTCAGATTTTTATTATCCTCTATCATCTACATGCCATTACTCTTTATACCATGATCCACTTGAGCAATTTATTCCACTAGCTCCTTTTTTGCACTCTCTTGATTTTCGAATTGTTGGTTCAAATTGCGATCAGATACAAGGAAGTAACATCACACAGGTAGAGGAGAAGGAAGGTGAATATGCTTTCAATATTTCTTCTATTTTCCAAAATCATCCATGTGAAGGTGATGCCCCTCCATTCTTGGATAATTTTCAATTTGATAATCTTGATAATGAATCTAATGTAATCAATTATTTTGACCAACCCGTAGCCTCATGAAAAAATCATTCTGGCGATGATGAATCTATTCATGTATACAGTCACGAATTCCCAGGTGCATATGATTCAGATTTTTGTTATCCTCTACCATCTACATGCCATTACTCTTTATACCATGATCCACTTGAGCAATTTATTCCACTAGCTCCTTTTTTTCACTCTTGATTTTTGCATTGTTGGTTCAAATTGCGATCAGATACAAGGAAGTAACATCACATAGGTAGAGGAGAAGGAAGGTGAATATGCTTTCAATATTTCTTATATTTTCTAAAATCATCCATGTGAAGGTGATGCGCTTCCATTCTTGGATAATTTTCAATCTGATAATCTTGATAATGAATCTAATGTAATCAATTATTTTGACCAACCCGTAGCCTCATGAAAAAATCATTTTGGCGATGATGAATCTATTCATGTATACAGTCACGAATTCCCAAGTGCATCTGATTCAGATTTTTGTTATCCTCTACCATCTACATGCCATTACTCTTTATACCATGATCCACTTGAGCAATTTATTCCACCAACTCTTTTTTCGCACTCTCTTGATTTTCGCATTGTTGGTTCAAATTGCGATCAGATACAAGGAAGTAACATCACACAGGTAGAGGAGAAGGAAGGTGAATATGCTTTCAATATTTCTTCTATTTTCTAAAATCATCCATGTGAAGGTGATGCGCTTCCATTCTTGGATAATTTTCAATCTGATAATCTTGATAATGAATCTAATGTAATCAATTATTTTGACCAACCCGTAGCCTCATGAAAAAATCATTTTGGCGATGATGAATCTATTCATGTATACAGTCACGAATTCCCAGGTGCATCTAATTTATATTTTTGTTATTCTCTACCATCTACATGCCATTACTCTTTATACCATGATCCACTTGAGCAATTTATTCCACCAACTCCTTTTTCGCACTCTCTTGATTTTCGCATTGTTGGTTCAAATTGCGATCAGATACAAGGAAGTAACATCACACAGGTAGAGGAGAAGGAAGGTGAATATGCTTTCAATATTTCTTCTATTTTCCAAAATCATCCATGTGAAGGTGATGCGCATCCATTCTTGGATAATTTTCAATCTGATAATCTTGATAATGAATCTAATGTAATCAATTATTTTTACCAACCCGTAGCCTCATGAAAAAATCATTCTGGCGATGATGAATCTATTCATGTATACAGTCACGAATTCCCAAGTGCATCATTTGATCTCTTAGTTTCTCATGAGAATTTCAAATATTTAGATCTAGAATCTACTTTTTTCAAAGAAGATGTGCTTATCGAAACTTCCTCTTCATCTAACTGTCCCTTGTGCTCTATTGTTTGTGAGGCATCTATTCGCAATGGGGATACTTCATGTTCTTCAACAAATGAGCAAATATATCAATTGGCACAAAGTGGTGAGATCATCCATGATGAAAATGAAAATAATGAAATAAATGAGTACTCTTCTCATCCCTCATCATCTCCTATTTTGCATGAATACAACTCTCAAATCGTCTTGCTCACGAAATTTCCCCAATTCATTCATCTTTGAATTTGTGTACAGAAGAATATTTTGACTTGAGTAATATGGTTGTTGAAGTTGGAAAATATGGTAAAATCAGTCACATAGGTGGCTTCCATCCAGTGAGCAGTAGTCTTATTGAAAATTCTGGTAGCAGTTATCCTCAAACCATGCATGATATGGTACAAGCTTCAATATGCAATTTTATAACCTTGAAAAGTTCTAGGATCAGCCAGGGAGTCGAGGTACTTCAACTTCTATTGATGGTTATGTCAGGATATTGCGACTCTGGTAAGCCACCCGAACTAAGCCAGATTTGGTTTCTCCCACACAATCCTTCTCTTTGCATGGTTTCACTCAATGAAAAATTATTGTTGAATTTTTTTTGGTTAATTTCGAGTGTGGTGTTTCAAATTTCAAGATTTTACTTTTGATCAGATTCAAGAATATTTTTCAGTTCATTCATATTCATGAAAATATTTGACATTAAACTAGGGTTTGGAATGTGTATCTCACATAAAGCCATGGAATTTCGAAGTCGATCATTCCAAGGAATATATTTGGCTGAAGGGATCATTCTTACCGAATTCATTTCTTAATATTCAACTCATGGATCTTCTTTCAAATGTTATATTGAAAATTTGTCCTTTCATCGCACCATAAATCCTCTTGAGTGATAATGAATGCACGAGTTATCACACGAATCAAGTTATTCTTCATTCACCATGTCCTGACTGGTATCTTGTATTTGTTGTGCTAGTGTCCCTTTTAAATTATTTTGATAATTATGATGCTTACATAGTTTTTCACCAATTACAGGAAAATGGTTTGTCACATTTGGCTTGTGAGGAAGTTGGTTCGATTGTTTAGAGAATTCACAAAACTATTTCAAATTATTTATATTCATTTATTATAGAATGAGAATCTAATGATTTAATCATTCCATCTGATCATTATTCTATCCTTGATAATATCATTTGTTTTATCATTTTCCCACTAGTGTATCTAATGACAATTTTTTTACATGCTTTGATCTTCTTGGTCTAACTTCTCACCATTTGGATCTTTCTCCAGCAATTGAGGCACTTCAACCTTCATTGATGGTTATTTCAGGTCTTCTCTATCTTGACATGACTGTTGAATATGATCAGATCTATTTTCCCTCACAAGATCCCCATGATAATCCCTTGCCTCTAATGAAAATTCATCTTTTCAAATATTTTTGGGTCTTCAAGAGGATCATAATGAATTTTTCAATCCAATCATTGAATGGTTGGAACAATCTTACCTGGAAAGCTCTATCACAAATAACAAGTTTTGATCTTCCCTTGTGCTTAATAAAGAGTTCGGTGTTAATGGATACACATCCGTGAGAAGCTCCCAAGGTTTGATGAAAGATGGCATTCATAGAAAAAGGTAAGAATGTGAATTATATGAAAGTAGTAGTTGTGACACATATTTCTGCCCACAAGAAAGACCTTCCTTTTGTTGCAAAAATTATTCAAGCTCTCATGTTTTCTCTTCCACATTAATTTATATATGTTTTAGCTGCTTTTATCTTTGTGAATGCATGTTGGGAACAAATAAGATGGATTCACTGGAAATTTCATTATACGTGAACCTGACCTTATATCTCTTAGGTTAATATTGGGATTAGTTGCATCTTATTTTTCTCTCTCTTGCACTCATTCTGCAGTTAATTTTCTATTATTTATTGTCTTTTCTTACTTCTTTCATGCATCATGTATGGTTTAGCTTATTTTTCTTATGCTTTGGTTTCACATTCTTGTCATGTCATGTATTTTCATTTCATGTGTTGAATAAAAATCCTTATGAATATAATTCGTTGGACCGAAAGGAAATATGGAAAATTTTGAAAATGGAAATCATGACAACGAACAATTCTTGGCTTATTTGTTGCCTCTTCTCTATTTTGGGTTTACACGTCTTAAAGTCAATGATGTCTGAATGAAAATATGATTCACTCCAAATAGAAAGCCTTTGATCAAAATATGAAGACTATATCTTTATTAAGACCTTTATTCTGCATTCAACCTTGCATTGAATGGTGTTTCGACTTGTCTAGTAAACCGAGTAGAGAATGGAAAGGAAAAAAACTCTAAATGAGTGTAAAAATTTGGTTATCTTTCAAATCCCTTAAACAAGGAACAACCTCTTATTCTCTCAATAAATTTGGATACCTATTACACCCCATTAAAATGAATAAGTGCCAATGAACAATCCTATAAAAAATAAATAAATAAAGGGTGAAATAAGAGAAAGGCTTCCTGCACAGAGAGGTGAAGCAAGAAATTTCATCGAGGTACGTCTATCCAAGCTTGCTAGCAACGAATAAATGCTTGTTTTATCTTGAGGTGACTCCATTGAGGTATTTCTTAGGCTCGATGACAGTGGAGAAACACCAAGGAATGTACTAAAATATCGTTATACTTACTATCGCTCTCCCCTATCAAAGTAGTTGGTCCATGATTAGTCTTATATTGATGTGTTTTAAGTTGAGTAAAGGATAGGGGGGACTATACATTTAACCCGGATAAGTGGCAAAGTCAGGTAATCTATATGGAGAACCAATACTTCTTCAAGGAATGAGGCCTTGCAGTTAAGGATGAAACCTGAATAGAGAAGTTGGATTTCTAATAGTGTGTCACCAAGTGTTGTCGTTGCAACAACACCCTCCAAAATTTTTCCTATATTGAATTTTTGAGCCTACTATGGATCTTGCAATCAGTTGTTCCATAGCCACTTCTTGGTTAGTTGATACTTTTGAGCTCCCTTCTTGGATTGGAAGTGTCGAAGTCAGTTGCTCACACATGCTCAATTTGAAACAAGTCCATGACCACATTATTTCATGCAAGCTCAAATAAGCATAGAACAGTCCATCAAGACTGTTCCCATGCAATGTCCAATTCATGTCCATAGTCAGTGCGCACTGACAATGATAGTTTCTCACATTATAGCAAAATTTGTATTTCCATTTCAATGATTTTTTGAAAACTATCACTCCCGCACACCTTTATTTTCACGAGTGTTGCTTTCATGTTTCCAACTGTCACTTTTTCTTGCTTTCATCTAACTAGTGTCGCTTTCATGTTATCTTTGCTCTAGTATGTGTTATTTAATCATTTTCCACATTTCACGAGTGTCATTCACACTTTTTTCTTTATATAACATGTGTCATCTTCTAGCATGGGAATTGTTGCTTATCATGAAAAGTGCAGTTTTGGTTTTTTTTTAGGGGTGGGATTTGTGGTGATGAGTTTTTCGTGTCATGTAGGCATGCTTCACACTAATGGAAGTATGTATTCATGTCTTTTGGATGAATTATGTTGTGTCTTCAAGTGTATAATTTTGTCATCATAGTCAATTCCTATCACCATTCTCATCTATCTCATATATCCCCCACTTAGCCAAATTTTGGAAAATTCCCTTAGTTGTCAAGCTGAGCCCGTGAGTCCTAGAATTGCACTATATTTCTCTCTATCCAAGCTATAACTACACATTGCGCAATATTATTCCTCAAGCCTCAGTTCTAAGGTCCTTAACTATGCAACTTCACAATCGTCGAGCCTCCTATGCCTTTTAGAACTGCGCAGTTTTCCCATGCAGTGAAAAACCCCACAACTAAGCTCATTGAGCCCATAAACTACGTATTTTGTCTCCCCAGTCCTGTCTGAACTACACAATGCATAGTTTGAGAGCTCAATCTCCACCCCTAACTTCTTGAACTACACAAATTCGCAGTCACTAAGTCTCTCCCTTGGCATACTTCTCACTTTTGGCTCAGCTAGTGGATCATCATGCATCATCTTAGACCAGCAGTTTATCAGACCCATTCCGTCTTGTCATGAGTGGATTGCATATGAATAAATTATATCACTCTATGGAAATATGATGAAGGAATATATAGAGAAGGAGTACATGCCAGAAGACACCTAAGGAGCTGAGGAGACAACATGATCATCAGACAAGAAGACGAAGGAACACTGGATTACAACAGAATATCAAACATCAGGACCCCATGATTACTCCATCAGATTTACAACCTGTTGGAGGGTAGATATGAAGAACAAATAATATCTCACACAAAGGAAGAAAAAATGATGAAAACTTATCAATTCCACTTCATCATGTCTTCGGTGTCATGTGTTGTCATAAACATTGAAAATCATCCCATTTGTTTTCCTGAGGTATTTTACTCCCTTTGGGAAAATGTTGTCTTTTCGCATGTTGGTTGATGTATTTCATGTATAGGCATGTTATGGTGGTTCTAAGAGGTCATCTCTTTGTAAATGAGTTGTTATAACCATGTGAGTATTTGTTGCACTCATTCTCAAAGTTTTAAGCATTGTTGCACAAGTGTCATCACGGTCACTACAAAGTGCATCCTTAGTGTCGCACTTGTCGTAACTTATCCTAGAGTTTCCTATACTAATATCACCCATCCCATATTTATCCATTTTCATAAAAACTTCTTGACCAAGCAACCTATCTTCATCTGGCCTCCCTGAGTTTCACACTATGCAGTCTCAATCCTCTAGTTGTGACCTTTTCTAGCTTGTCACTTTTTATAGGCTCATTTTGAGGATCAAATTCATCATATTAGGCTAGGGTTTTTTGTATTTATTTCATCTCGTCATGAGTGAATTGTAGGAACATGTACTTTATCATTTCTTAACAATATGATGAAGAAGGAGATGGAAGAGAAAAACATGTACAGAGAAACATTTGTAGCTAAGCATGCAAGTTGATTGATTGAGAGAAAGCAAAGGGATTCCATTCTGCGATCACCACCCAAGACATGAGATCATTAAAGATATCCTATCACCAAACCATGTGGTGGTGAAAATAATACACTCAAGACACAAAAACAACAGTGGCTTGACATTGCCACATCATCAAGTAGTCCATGTCAGTAGTTTCATGTCATTAGTTTTCATATGCATCATCATTATTGTGGGCCATGCAATTTTTCATTCGAAATGTATATTAAAGTGGAAGTCGAATAGACACATTCATAATATGGAGAGTCATGTAAGTTGAAAAGTCGTAGGAAGTCAAACAGTCACAAGGGTAGTCAAAGATTCATAAGTAAGGTGAAGCATCACCTCTTGGTTATATCTGCACCCTCATTTTATGAGAAAAATACTTTTGCCCTTGGTTGCACCAGCGAAGCATTAGAGAGATAAGCTAGTTCTTTTGTGGAGCAAGGAGTGGCTCCAATGCTCCACTATTGGAGCTATTGATGTTCATTGTATTCATGTGTTTTAGAACTTTTACTTAATAACAAAAGCCTTCAAGGCTAGTACATTCTTCATGCATGGATTATGAATGTTTGTAATACTATTATGTAGATGTTTGTATTACATGTTTGCTTTCACATGTGCTAAGATAGTTGAACTATTTTAGAAATTTTGGTACTTATCATATTTAGAATGTTTTGTAATGGTTGTTTTTTTTGTCACATCCTTGTGGACTATTCCAATGGATACCCAACTTGTATTTCTCATTTTTTGGTTGAAATGACCATCACATCTCTAAGGACTATTCGGCTTGATGTCGTATGGAACTATCTTGTTCATGTGTGTCTTTACTAGGGTGGTACTAATGCCTCTCTCTTAGAGGCTCACTTTTTCTCCCCTTTGTGGTGAAATAAATTTGACACACATACGATCAAACACTCACTAGGCACACCCCCCCTTTCTTTTTGCACTTGAACTCCTCTCTCTTGATAATAGTTAGAGTCAAGGAGAATATATAATAATACATGGAAACCATGTCGATATTATAGATGGGGCTCCTACTCCAAATGGTGTGAGGTCTAATTGGGACTTCACATTGTTGGGAAAAATATTGAGAAGGGTGGGGGGGGGGGGGGGGGGGGGGGTGAATCAGTGTTTAAAAATCACTTAACATTTTCTTTTCTTATTCATATTTATGTATGCTACTTTACTGAAGGAAACCTACGTATATACACGATTTTTATGCAGCAAACTAGAGTATATTCAGTCAACACAATTTTTAGTTAATTCATCATATCTTTATCTTTAAACAGTGCATCAGTACTTCATTAGGAATTAATTAAATAGTAATCATGTGCAGTTGAAAAGAATAAACCATCACACATAAGAAACACACATGAACACCAATATTTTAGGTGGAAACCCAATGTGGGAGAAAACCATCATTGTTGTCGTCTTTTTATTCTTTTTATTATAAAGAAACACATCTTACAATATTGTATTGATGCAGCCTCATACCAGCGCATAAGCACCCACCTGTAGAAGGCTACAACCTTCTCTCATTCTCCAACACCTACTGGAAGGGAGCTCCAACCCCTTGACCCCGTTTTTCGGCACCCACTGAAAGGGAGATCCTACCCCCTGATCTAATTTAACAGATACCATTAGAATGAAGCTTTGACTCTCTTATTTAAAGCTCCAACCCTCAGCGACACTATGGACCATGTTTCATACATTTTCACAGTCAATCCACTGGATAAAGAGCATCACAACTTGTAGGCCATGTTTCATCAAATTGTCAGACTAGACCCACTACAATAATTTAATCCCAATACCAAATATTAAAATTGAAACTGATCATTGTAAAAAATCACTCAATCATTGAACCAACTAAATCAACCAATCACTAAATCAACTGAGACCCAAATCAATCAACTTATTCTCAAGCAATCAAAGAAGTTAGATCATTGAAACCATAATACCAATACTAAACCAAAACATTTCATCAACTCACTGAACCAACTGAATACCCTTATCTATAAAATATCATAATATATATGCTACTTTAATTTAGCAAATCCATGTGTGTATGTGACTTCCTTGAAGCATACCTGCGTACAGATCTCAAAACATTGAACTCTAAAAATGAATCACTGTCATTCTGAAACAAACACTAATTTATACCTTGAACCACTAAATCATTCTGAAATCATCACAGAAAAATCACTTATCTTTAATCACATACAACTAGTAGCATCATACCTCTTCAACACATTAATCCTTCATCAATTCAACTTCAAACATAAATATTAAATCTAGATCAACATGCAGAGTTCATTGATAGACAACACAAACACAACAAGACTGATTAGATTGATCAAACACTTTACTCAGTAAAACCCTATCTTATATATGTGCTTTCTATAAAACATTCTCGTGTGCATATGCGCTATTCAGGAATCAAACCCGCATATATATTTGTATAAAGTGCATAATCTATATGTGACTAACCATCGTGAAACATGAATGTACACGCGTCTTTCAAGTTACCAAACCTGCATACAAATATATAATTATTGAATTATACATTCATTGCACATCATACCTTCAGAACAAACCCATCTCTCAACATACATAATAAAACATGCGTCAGACATAAATATCACAGATCAAACCATGCCACTATCAATATAGTCATTTCAAATCTATTAGATCTGAACCATCATCAAACTCTCGGGTGCATACTTTGTTTCAGAAAAAACAATTCATTAATAGCCCATTACATGCACACTTTATTTATACCTAACTATTCATCAAATATCCATCACTTGCAAACCAAAAACACTTTTATTTTCACCTCCTTATATATTTTAGGTCTTAGCCAATACCATAGGTCAAAACCACACTAATTCAAATGGTATTCTTTTAAGGGATAAAATAGTCGCTACCCAACTCAATATTGTAGGCTAATGCCATGGTAAAAACCTTTGGTATTTAGAAACCATATTACAAAAAGAGTATGCACTTCTTCTTCTTCATACCCACATGTGTATGGGGCTTTTCTTTACATAAACTGCGTATATTTATTCAATTTTTCACTTCCATAATTCTTTTGTCTCTGAAATGCATGCCTTTGACCAAACTCTTTGTCACATGTAGACACAGCATGTTACCATCATGTTGTCATCTTTACCAAACAGGAACCTATGTATACTTATTCAAACTTCACCTTCATCATTCCTATGTCAGTGACTGATATTTATTTCTCTGTCACATTTGAACTGGCCTATATACTCATCCTGTCACCATCATTTTGACATATTTACCAATTAGTTTGACATCAAGGACAACACATACTCATCCTGCTACAAGTAGGTTTCCGTCAAGGACAACACATTAGTCATAATTCCAAAAATATACCCCTTTGGACTTGATGGAAACCACTTTGGTGTTTGGTCACCACAACCTGTAGATATATGTAAAACATTTCAATCTAAGCACCAATATTTTAAATTCAAATACCAAGTCCACTATCTGTAGATACATGTGAAACACATCAATATAAGCACCAAGATTTTTATTTCAAACACCAAGTTACTCTCCCCCTTTGACATCAAGGGCAAAGGATTGACCATTGTCGAATGAAGGATTCTCTTTCCTTGTAGAGACATGAGCACTATAGATATGATATGCACTATATATTGACCATGCTCCCCCTAAGCACATGTTGAAACTTATAAAATATTTTCAATGAAGTACATGACTTTATGACTCAAATGAATATGAATTTGATATTACCAAGGACTAAAACTTACATCAACCACCCAAAAAAGTGGGGTTACATATTTTACTCATTATTACATCAAATACCTAGAATGGGATTACATCCATAACTGACTTGACCCTCAATATTCCAAACATGTATGAGTATTACAATGATTACATCATAGGTATTTTCATTACCTTACATCAAGACACATATATGACATTTATAACCGAGACCATAGACCTCTATAGTGAGGTATCAAGCCCATGATAGTCATAATAAACTATCATATAATGAATAGGATTTGCACCATAAGTATCTATTAGTAGCAACATGAGAAATAAACACACTTTATGAATGTCATCAACTTGTGACCTAGTATGCAACATCAACATCATCATATTTTTCTTAGAGATCACCTATCAACTCATCCCCTTGAGCTCATCAAGGTCAACTTGATATTTCCCTTAGTAGGAAGAGCCTCAATCCACATTCATCAAATTAATACAACAACATATCTTTCCATGCATCAAAAATATATCTGAGAACCAAGCATATCATCATGAAATAAGATATGACAATGTAACCTCATCATAAATATGTGACTGAATATTCCATGTCTTAAAGTATTATCTAATAGATGTAGCGGTACCATGTCTTCATAAAACCTGCAACAACATTATTCTCTTGGACCATTATCTTCATGTAAGAAAAATTATTACACCAGGAACCATTTCATCAATATACAACTCAATTAATCATCCATAAGATCCATTTCTACAATTTATTGATATCCCATGACATAGAGATGGCAATATGTATGAACTTATCATCATCAACCAATCATAATATTGTGAAATAAACTCATCCATATGATCCCATATTATCAAGATCATCATGCTTCGGGACCATAATCCTTAAGAAATATACCATTTGCATCATATCATGTACATGTATGAACATTATGTAACATGTGTAAGAACCACGAATTGTACTATAGGCATCATCCATAACTGCATCAACATCATCATCATAACATGAGATAAATAGATCTACATGTTCTTTCTAGACATAAAAAGAACAAAAATCCTCATATGTGCCATTAACATATACATGCATCATCTCTAGGTGTGAAAATAAAGAGACTCTTCTATCATCACAAATCTGGTGGCTCAAGCAATATATAAGCATCATTCACCATAAGAAACACATGCATCATGACAACAGTATAGCATGATGCAATATACAAAAACAAGAGTATCTTCAATAGAATCACTAATTTAAGAATCATTATGTAAGAAGGAATTCTCAAGAAAACATAATGCCAACAATGCATTATTATAAGCATAGAAAATGCTCCCCTTGAACCTATACCAACTATTGACTGTCAGATATGATCATATCATCTCATATATCAGTAAGGACATAAAATTATATTCATCAATCGATTATCCATCAAGGCATCAACATATTATAAAATCCAAAAACACTTCTAAATAGCATCAACAGGCTATAACCATCAATCATTAGAACAATAAAGCCAAATAATAATTGTCTCTCAAGAATATCAGGGCCTTTTCTTCAATTTGTCCCATTGTTTCTTCATCATAGAAAAAAAAATATGTGATTGTTTAGATCAGAGATCATGTATATATGTGACTTGTTCTCATATGATCTATGTACATAAAGTAAAATACGAAAATTTCATAACTTCAACTCCCCTTGAGCCTGTACTAAATGTACTTGTTCACCATTACTACACCAGATGCATTGTCAGTAATATAAGCAACATGAATATCAAAACAACCATGGTAATCATCATCAAGATGGCATATGTATTTCTCCCACTGAGATTATATATCATTGATCCTGAGGACTTGATAATAATTTTTTGCTCTTATGAGGTCATGTACCTAACATCACTTCTGCAGTTACTTTAAGAATCAATTGATAGTAGTGGACACCATCTTCTTTTACTCTGAGTTTGAATCCTCCTCATACCTGTGAGAATTCAACACATATAATATGTTTTGATTTCTATATCCTCTCGATATGACCTTTCCAAATTCTTCATCTATGAATTTTCATTTATTTGAATTAAACACAATTACATTTCATTTATCTTCCATTTGACCTACACTTAGAATAATTTTATTTAGCCCTTAAACTAATAGAGTATTATCTACTCCTCTATTTTTATTAATTTTGTCTATACCTTTTCCCAAAACCTTTGTTGGAGCACTATTTGAAAGAATAACCTTACCATGTTGGTTTTTCTTGAGAGATTCCATCTTACTCTTATCTCTAGTCATGTGATGAACAGGAGATCATCTCCATGTTCAAAAATTGCTCAAAAATGAAAGTGCTTAGAATTGGTTTCAATCTGAACGACCGAAAAGGTCTCATCACTGCAATTTGGGTGCCACAAACGGTTCTCAAAATCGAGGTCATATGCAGAAGCTATGAAGGTTTGAAAAGCCCAATAAACTCCTAAAAAGGACTGTTTGACTTGGTTTGACTTTTGAAATTTTATCAAAAAACATTATATGTCAAAAGTAATTTTTATTAAGGTTGGAGGAGGCTAATCAGTGGGCGCCACGTGGCCTTCCTAGAGGATGCCATGTGGCCCCAGGCCTAATTGGTTAACAAAAAGGGTCAAGGACAAAAAATTGGTTGTTGAAGGCTGACCCGACCTGCACGATTCTATGGGTAGCCTTTGAATGAGATTCGGGTCAGGGTATGCACACAACAACCCGAATTTCATGCGTTCGGGATGACCCAACTCCTCGGGCAGAAGGTCGACCTGCACGCAAGCCTGAATGGCCATTCAGGTCGGATGAGTTCCATCGTTTAAAAAAAAAAATTGTGACTTGGCAGGATTCGAGCCGTGGTTGATGGGCTACAAGCCCACAGGCCCGACCAACCCACCCTCGCAGTTGTTCTTACCATACAACAGGTGAAAAAAGTTAAGGGGCTAGCCCCGACTCCACTTGACCACCACTTATGATAGGGGGCTACCTCCTACAAACATCCTCCACCTATGATTACGATTAGCAGGAATCCCACATGTGAATGTGCATTAACATTTGTTGCCATGGTTGGATAACTGTCATGACAAACAATTGTGTCGGTGGTTTTGTAGGAACCTGTCACATGCGCATTTAAATGGATAACCTTCACATTTAATTTGACCACTAACTGTCCGCCAGATTTGGGGTGCCTCCGCCATTTTCGGGAGGTTGGCCAGTTTGGTGTTGCTAACTAGCAGTTACTCCACATTTAGTGGGGTTTTTGGGGGACATTAGGTAATTTTCTTGCAGAAGCCATCACCTCCTCATTATTGAACCAAATTGAGTGCAAAAATAGTAAATTTTGGGTCTTTTCGACATTCTGAGTAGTTTCGCATAGGTTTCAGGTTGAACAGAGGTAATATTCAATAATTTTAGCTTGGAGGAAGATCAAGGAGCCATCAGGGCCATCATGGAGAAGGCAGTGTATTGTACTTTCTTTATCTGTCTTATGTAAATGAATAGTTATCTCTGGCTATTTCATACCTTCTGAAGCTGATTTTACAGAGAGTTTTGCCTATTGAGGCTTATTTTCACTTGTTGTTATAGCATCAATTTTCACCCTCATGTGATTAATGATTGTCTCTTTGGCCTTAGGCACCCTTTCCCCCCAGACTTGAATAACTTCATAAGAAACAGTGTCTAAAAACCCATACGCGATTATGCCTAGACTTTTCCATGTATATATGCGAGTCCATTCATACTTTTCTGTGTATGCCATTTAAATAATTAAAAAATATATAAAATTCCCTATTTTCGAGGTAGGGTTGACGGTTATTCCTGTAATTCAACCACCCCAGCCCGTGGCCCAACTGTTTCCAACTGCTTAAACTACTTTGAGGGAGTATAAAAGCCCCTCACGTGTATGGCCTAAGGGAGAGAGAAAATTATAGATATTATACTCTGTTGGAGCCCTATTTCGAGTCTGATATTCCCGTGCCTCCTGCACTTCCCAGGTATATTTAGGAAACCCTTGTTTCCTTGATATGCTCAACATCCTATATGACATCTTATGTGCACACATCTTGGAAGAATCCCAGCGAGGTGAGGGCTGGACGGATCCAGAGGACGGTCTACTCGAAGGTTGTGGAAGGATTCAGGTGATCTCTCCACTTTTCTATTATTGTACATGCCATTTATAATGAGAAGAACCATCTTGTTCCCAAAATTCACATGTTTATATCTCTTTATATATGTGTAAAGATCATTAATTGAACATTTAGTATTATTTATATGATATTATACATGAGTTACACTGACATCTAGGAACAATATATGTTGTACAACTAGAGTTTCGTGTTCGTTCCTTCTTGATTTCTAGGTAACGAAGCACGAAGGGTTGCTGAGGGTTTACACCCCGTGGGATCTACATCAAACATAGGACTTCCAGGTAAGTTCTAAAACTTGTTATATCTAGCTTTTAGTATAAAAGATAGGTTAAGTGAGTCCTTCTTGAATGGTATGCCCCCGATCTGTGAAGGTTGCCGACCCAAAAACCTTTAGGGATTTATTTCCCGAAATAGAAATGGAGACTCCACTGGGGATCACATTCTTGTGATTTCCATTTTGGGTTGTTTCATCCGTATTTAAGGTTTCCAATAGTCTCAATCACTTTTTCCAGTTAATTAAATATTTTTCTAGTTAGACTAAAGACCTGGTCTCTTGATCAGGCTTAACCTTTTTTATTTTTCCTTATTTACTTTTCCATACGCATTTTTTCTTCTACACAGTCGCGTATACACGTTGTTTTTTGTAAAGGGACCCACGTATATGCGATTTTCCTTTTTCCATAGTCGCGTATGCACGCTGGTTGCAAAACTGCTAAAGCATGTATGCCTGAGTAAAATTTGAAATTTTTGGCTTTAAGCTTTTTTGGTCTTGTCTGCCTGTGGTGACTTGCTCTTGTAGTATCTTTGAAGTCTCTGGATTGTGTCTAAGGTGGTTTTGTGTCTGTTTCTCTCTTAAATTGTTTGAAGACCAACTCATTTGGTGAAATCTTTATTTTTTTTGCTTACAATTTTTGCTTGAGCACCAAGATATTTTTTTGAAGATTCTTGGATGTTCTGAGTATTCAGGATAGAGAGCTTTTGCTCATTTTTTTTTCCTAACTTTATTTGTTGCTTTGCATTTTTATTTTTTCCTATTTTTGTTTTTGGTTTTCTTGATTTCATTGACTAGGTCTTGTTGCAATTTTCGAAGAGTCTTTTTTTTTTATTCTTTGGAGTTTTTGTTTACCACAAGTTTATGCTATTGTGCTGAGTTGATTTGTTGGATTTCTTGTCTTCCTCTTGCTCATACAAGTCCTGCTACGAGAGTAGAATGGTTGGATTAGGGCATTTTGTTGAAGTTTTACTTGAAATTAAAAGTTTTCTTGACTCAGTAACTGGATAGTTCCTTGGTCTCTTTGAAGTCTCTTTTCTTTATAAAAATCAAAAGCCCAAAAAAACATTTTTGTTTCCCATTGCTTCTGTTTTTTGTTTTGTTCAATAGTTTATTTTTTTTTTAAGCTTTGTTGAAGTCTTTATTCTCTGGTTCTTGAATTGATTAGGAAGGGAGTCTTCTTTTGATTTCATTCCTTTATGTCAAGTATTTTTTTGGCGTCTTTATACGTTGAGTTTCTGAATTGGAACTAGCTTTGTTGACTGCCAAAAAGTGATTGAACCTTGGTATTATTATAGATTTCTCTTTTCTTTTCTAGATCTAGCATCTTAGGATTTGCATGCCATTAGTAATTTTCATTAGGTGCACATAAGAATTTTTATTCTTTTTCACAACTTTTTGAGGCGTGTGAAGTCTGGTTATCTGAAAAGAAAAGTAAAAAAAAGTAGTCTCGTAGAACCTATGTAGAAATCACTCTTCATAGAAAGGCAATTAGTGCATTTGCATATAGTTTGGTTTTCATTGGTTTCTTTATGTGTCATACAAATATCATTGGTTTTATTTCCATATGGCCTTGACATAAAATAACAGCCAATTAAAATAAGTGATATAATTTTAAAACAACTAGCAATTTTTGTATTAGTGTCATACATCAACTAGCTAGGTTGTAGGGCCTTGGATTATGTGACTGGAGAGTTAACTCTCCAAGGCCGCTTAAATTTTGAAACATAGAAGTTTATTAATGAGCGAAATCCAACACGGTTAGGTGGACTGGGAAAGCTCTCCTCTAGAGAGTCAAGCATAAGGGAAAGTGCAGAGAGAGAAGAGAGATACCCCCTCTCTAATTTGTTGAATCTTGACCTACGACCATTCCGCCCAGCTGCTGACACAGATTGGTGTCCTTAGTTGGCCATCCTAGGTATCAGATAGGTGACTGCGGGGGGGAATACCCATGGGACCTAAGGCATATGCTGCATCACTTCCATCAGTGCTTCTAGAGGGTTCCCTTGCGAAGCTTGGGTACTTGCACCAGAAAAGGCTGTTGTTAGGAGATTAGCGTAATTGCTTCTATTACCTACGCTAGTAGGCCTAGTTCATAATTACCCCAGAATACTTTCAAGAGGTCCTATTTTTCACTTTCTTGTATTTTGGTGTCCGGTCCTAATCACCCGGAGCAAAAATACGTGAAGGCCGCTTGCTTGGTTGTATCTTAAGGACTTTGTAGTGAGTGCTCTTTGCTCCTAGCTTGTTTAGCTTTATACTTTTTTGAGTTTGTTAAATATTTTAAAGTGGCTGAACGATCGCCTCATCGATCGAGAAGGCTTCGTTGGTTGCCTCCTGCGAATGCCGAGCCTTCTTCAAGAAGGCATAGGAGTAATTCAGAGGGTGATTTTCACCTGGTGTTATCAGACATAGCGGAGAGAGATCCTCCATTAGGACTTGAAGTTTCTATAGCTGGTTCTGGTGTCGGTGTCAGTGCTGAGAGGAGTACTCCACTCACCTCTAGAGTTGTATTTCCAAAGAAGAATAAGTAGAAGTATAGGAAGTACCTCAATCTCCTGAGTCGCTTCCATCTCCTCTTCCTTCTAATTCTCCATTTATCATTGAGTACATCGGACCTAAGTCTCAGAGACAAGAGAGTCCTTATCCATCACATTCTTACCTTTCGATGACCACGACTGGGAATGCAGCTTCAGCTATGGGTGCTGCAAGTATTCAAACTCCTCCTTCAGTTCAAGGAGGAGGCACTATTGCTATATTCTTCGTTTTCTTCTAGTGTTGTTGTGTTTGGCTCTGGTCACACCCAAGCACATGCTTCTCAATCTGGTCCATTTTGTTTCGGAATGCCCACTAGTGGGATTCCTTCATTTTCTGCTACTCCAGCTGCATCTGCACCCATATCCTCTATGGCTAGTGGATCAGCTTCTTTTAAAGGGTTCCCCTTTGGAGGCGGGCATATTCCTAATTCAACTCCTTCCTTAGGGTCTTTTCCTTTTACTTCCCAAACTCAGAGTTTTAATCCATGGTCTGGAGGTCAAAGTTCTACTACCTTTATGGGTTGGAACCTTATCTTTACAGCAGTAGGAGCAGGGAATTAGTTTCTCGCTGGTCACCAAGGGAATGTTCCTTTCCCTTTGTCAAGTGCTTATCAGGCTTTTTCTCCTTTTTCAAATGCTTGGCACCCTATTAAGGGGTTTCTTCTTCATTCACTCCCTCAGTAGGGGGAACTGGTCCAGTTTATAGTAACTCCATGTTGGGAGGGGGTCCTTCTCGAAATGTTGGGTCACAAGGATTTTCCTATGGCCCAACATTTTCTATGAACTCTTTCTGGAAACCTGGTGCCTCATCAAATCCAGGGTATTCTTTTCAGAATGTGGGGAATCCATCCTATCAGGGATGGAATTACCAGGCTCCTCCTTGTTTACCATTTCTGGCAACGTTAAACTTGCCAAATTTGTAAAAATTGACTAACGATCCAATCTGATATAGTCCGGGGTGACATTTGGTCCCCACCAAACTACCTTCAGACATTCCAAAGTTTGAAGGGAGGAATGGAGAGGATCCGGCAGATCACATCACCACTTTCCATCTATGGTGTTCATCAAATTCCCTGATCGATGATTCGATTAGGTTGAGGTTATTTTAATGCACCTTAACTGGAAATGCAGCCAAGTGATATATTGAGTTAACTGGGGGCAATTTTTCCAATTTTCGAGATTTGGCTACCACGTTCCTAAATCATTTTCAGTTGTCTGTCCGTTACGATGTCGGGACTGAACTCTTGGCTAATTTTAAGCAGGACAAGGAAACCCACATTTCTGATCATATTCAGGAATGGCAGAGAAGGAAGAGGCTCATTAAAGCCTATGTTCCAAATGAATTCCTTCTGGAATGGTTTTTCAAATCCTTGTAGCCAAATATTTCGAAGGATGTATCCTTGTCAGGGGTATTTTCCAAGGAACAGGCTATTTTTAGGGCCCAACAATTAGAACTAATTTATTCTTAGTCTAGAGTCCTCAATAAAATTTTGTCTAATGCTCCTCACTCCAAATTGGACTTGTCCAAAGCTAAACCTGGTCCTCATGGTGATGGATTTATTGGGCTAATCGATAGTGGTGCAGCTAACCTGCTCAGCCAATTACAGTAGTTGTCCATACAATCTACTTCTTCGGGTGAGGCTGTACCTTCAATTCCAACCTCTTCCCAATATTTGTCAATAAATTTCGTCCAAAATTCAAACCCCAAAGGAAATCAAAAATTTGAAGGGAAGAATAAAGGATGAAATAATAATAAGAAATATGAAAAATATGGGAAGAACAATGCAAATAAATCCAAAGAGCATGTTGGTGAGGGTCAAAAGGATAAAAAGAAAGTGAATTTTCTGTGCAAGTTATGTACTGGAGATCATATTACTCACCTTTACCCTAAAATTCAGGATGTGCAACGCTTGTTAACTCAACAAGGTTCTTCAAGTTCCTAGGCTATGTTAACAAACCATTTTCCCTAAGGGCAACAGTTAGTTGTTAGCACGAATCAAAATACTGGGGCTCCTGCTCGGGGCACCCAGGAAGGGGAAACCCCATCAAACATATATATGATGAGTGCTCATACAGATATCACTACGAGATCTCGTGATTATGGCGTAGCTGAGTCTTCAAAGCCAAGGGTGCTCCTGAGAGTGCTGAGTCGCTTCACATTATGAGGCCCATTGTTGAGCCTATACCTCAGATGCTAAAAGCATCTACAAAGAATATGATGATTAATCCAAATGCCAAGGCTGCCCAAAACTACTCTTTTGTAGAAGATCTGACACAAAGCCTTTGTGCTATTTCTACTCTCGAGGTGCTCTAGTATTTTCTAGCTCAACGAAGTGCTCTTCTCACTACTATTAGGGTTTTTGATCCAAAGAAATCTCTTATGATTACATTTGATATGTCTAAATTTAAAAAGAGACTACCACATCATGTGGCTTTCCATATTAGATCGTCATTTCGAAAATTCAATATATTTCGAGCGGTCATCGATGAGGGTGCTTCCACTTGTGTGATGTCTCTCGCATGCTAGAAGGGGATCAGATCTTCCGCAGTTGTTCCATCTGTCACTCTTCTGACTACGTTTGATGGTCATTCTCACAAGCCTCATGGTATTGTCCCAGCTTTTCCCATCTGTGTTGGGGGAAAAACTGTAAACATCGAGGTTGAGATATTTGATGCAAGCTTGGACTACAACCTTCTGTTGGGGCGAAACTGGATTTATGAAATGGATGCTATTGCATCCTCCATATTTCATATTATTTGGAGCTTGTGGTGGTCATTTATCTGGGCTTTCTACAACCCTCTTCCCGGTTGTCACTGTCGGTCCTTTTACAAAGTGGGGTATTGATTATACTACATGTAACCTGCCTTCGGCTAAAGGTCACAAGTAAATTATTGTAGCAATAGACTACTTGACAAAGTGGTTCGAAGCTATGCCTACTTTTGGGAATGACGGTGAGACAACTGCTCTTTTTCTCTTCAATCAAGTTATTTCTTGTTTTGGTATTCCTAAATAGATTGTCACTAATCATGGCAGTCATTTTCAAAACAACATGATGGCTGAGTTGGCTCTAAAATTAGGTTTCCGACAGGAGCATTCATCTCCTTGTTATCCTCAGGGCAATGGGCAAGTGGAAGCCATCAAAAAATCCTTGAAGACCATTCTTCAACAGACAATTGATAAAGCTAGATCCAATTGGAATATCATGCTGTATCCTATGCTTTGTGCATACCCAATGTCAGTAAAAACTACGACTGTTTTTACTCCGTTTCAACTGGCTTACGGGTTGGAATCCATATTTCCCATCGAGTGTGAGATTCTTTATCTTAAGTTAGCTGTAGAGCTTCTTCTTGACACTTCTAGTATTGAATAATGCCTCCTTCATCTAGAACACCTTGATGAGCAGTGTCAGGATGTTGCCACGATGAACAAGGCACATAAGAAACGGGTACAAGTTCAGTACGATAACGTGGTCAACCCTAGATTTTTCTCCGAAGGAGACCTTGTTTTGGTTTATTCCTAGGAGAATGATGCCCTGGGGCAGAAAAGTTCAAGTCTATGTGGTATGACCCCTTCATCGTTAAAAAGGTCCTCAAAAAAGGAGCTTATACCTTGGTTGATTTTGAGGGAAATGAGTTGGCAGAGGCCAGGAATGGGCTCTATCTGAAAAGTTATTATGCCTAGGCCTTGGCCTGGCATCTTGCTTTTTGTATATATTTTTGTTTTTGTTGTTGTACATATCTGAGTTTTCGGTCTATGAGGTGATGGTGATGTTTTTGATTTGCTTTGGCAGGTTGTGTTGGATATCATGAGTCATTATGGTTTCGCCGATGGTGCTAGTAGGCACACCTGGAACTTAGCTTCCGTGGCTTGGGTACTTCGTTATCCATCTAGTTAGCTGTTAGTTTCAAGAGGGGTTTTCTTTGGTCCTACTTCCAACAACGTAGAAGAATACACTACAGTCATTTATCTACTCTTAGAAGCAATATCTTCGGGTTTTGATTCATTGGTAGTTTTCTTGGACTCCTAGTTGGTGGTGTCATAGTTGAACAATATATATCAGGTCCAGGATACTTTTTTGTTTCGATTTTTTTTGAGGGTACGTTTGTTACAAATATCATTTCAATTTATAACATTTATTCATATTCCTCGAGCTGACAATTAGATGGCAGACTCATTAGCTAGTGAAGTAATTGATTGGCATATTAATCATTCAATACTTTAATTAAATCATCAAAATTATCATACATTTTCACACACTTGTTTCATCGCATCATAAACCGTTGTATATATGTATATATCATCAGAGTGTTCAACAAAATATACAAAAATTTGGACCCATAAGTCCTACAAAATTAGGGCTTATGCCCGATCATGTTCAATATCAAAGATATATTACAGTC
The DNA here is from genome assembly GCA_034641835.2 of Pinus albicaulis. NCBI lineage: Eukaryota > Viridiplantae > Streptophyta > Pinopsida > Pinales > Pinaceae > Pinus > Pinus albicaulis. Next base: position 47,257,531 of record CM076579.1, read on the forward strand.
ATCCGATAAAATCTATGGTCCCTGCCCAACATTTGTGTTCTTATAGAACATGATCGAAGTAGCCACACAACAGAATAACCGCACCCAGTCTCACGGTACCCCGACTACCCGTCTCTGGATAGCCTCTGGTAGGTCCTCTACTGTAGACATAGGCACTTGGCGAGTTAAACTCTCCAAGTTTCTATGAATGGCATGTAGGGTTCTACCAGGGTCTTCAGCATCTGCTTCGCCTTTGTGACATTTGTGCCTTAGGTATCCTTTAGGACGGACTGGTACCATATCTGTATCATAGTCATCACATAATTTTGTAATTCATTTGGAATCCAATCAAAAACATGTTTGTTTTTCATTTTTCATATATATATATATATAAAATAAAATAAAAATAAAAAAATTGCAGCCTCACCGATTGCACCCCATGTTGCGCTGGGTGGAAGGACTAGATCTGGATCACCGCGAAAATCCATCCCAACAGAGGGATAATCATCCACTGTGATAATATGTTCCTCCCACCATTGGAATAATTCTTCATCCCATGTGGTTCGGGGAGCTTCACTTCCCCCCAATCTCTTCATCAGATCAACCCACCGGGCTATTCTTGGATCTCTAGGGATGTTTATCGATGAGATCACTTTGGGTTGAAGCCTTGGAATCTTCTCAAAGAAGAATGTCATCAAAATGGCTCCATACCCGAAATGATTTATTTTAGCTTTCCGAATGGAGGAAATTTTTTTTTTCATGTTTGTCAGTAGAGTTGTACAACAATCAAAGAGGTGAACTAAGCATTCCAAAACTATACTCATCTATGTCCTCGACGCCTAGTGTAAGGAAGAAAATCTTGCCACCCTGCCGATGGTGAAAAGGAGAATTTTCATATGCAGCTCTGATAAATCTTTGATTGCAATTTGAGTCCCTAATTTTTGAGATCCCTCTACACAATAGATGTGGACATAATCATCTACTATAAGCCCTCCCAAAGGCTTGTCGTGCAAATCTACTGGGTCTCCTCTTTGAGAGAGTTCAATAATAAAGTAAATGTCTTCCACCTTTATGTGTATGGGCATTTGGTCAATCATGAAGCAATATTACTCTGGTTCCCAATGATTCACCATCATTTCAAGCAACCAGATGTTACTTTTCATATTTTTCATTTTGAAGAATTTCAGCAATCCACAATTTCAGAGGATATTGAGTGAATTTTGATCCCCCATGACTTCCTGGTCAATGGCATTGTGCTCACGCTCCCTCCAAGAAATTGTCATCCTGAAAAATCCATTCATTTTCTTCATTAGGTTTATCTTTTACATTCATGGACTGCGCATATGTGACTTCCTTTGAGTAAGTCATGTATCATACGCGGGTTCGTGTGAACAAACCTGTGCATGCGCAAAAAACTCAATCAAAACAAATTTTTTCTATGGTGAAAAATCAAAATTTTTAACTTATTTATAGATGAAATTGATAACAATGATGGATTTAAAGCTTACCTGGCTAATCTGGCAAAGTTGGATGGCTAATTTCTCCTGTTTTGAAGAAAGAGGTTTTTTCTCCAGAGCTCTTTCTCCAATTCAACAAAGTAACAATGAACAAAATATGAGGTAAAATGTGTATTTATGCCCAAAAATTGAAAAAATTTTGCAAAATTTCATTATGCTTGTTTTTCAAATCTGTATTAAGCTGCATAACCCTGTTGCTTGTAAGTGTTGGGGTAGGTATATTTTCAGGTACATTTTGTTGACTTTGAGATTTTTCCCAATTTTCGAATCCATGACCGTTGACCTGTCATGGCAGGTATATGATCTTAACTAGCATATAGGTTAGGGAATCCACTTTCCGTTGCATTCTGCATTCTAGCCTCCATTCTGATCACTTGCCATAGGGTTTATCCCATCATGTCATGAGTACTTAACACATTTCACTCGCTGATTATTTAATCATGACTTGGTAGTACAACCTTCTTTTACATGGGCTTCCTAGATAGTTCCTCACTGGCATTTGTCGCCCATGCTACACTTTATGTAGGCTCGGGAGTCCTCTTTAGTCTTGCCATGACTTATATGTTGAAGCTTCATTCTTCTTCTTCTTCATTATCATTTTTCTAGCTATTACCCTAGAGGATCCTTAGTGTTGTTGAATTGTATCACTGCATTACATACTAGCTACTTGTTTATCCTGGCCTTCAGCCAGCTTCATTTGGACTCGATGTTTAAGCCATTTTTTGACCTTGACTCTCTGTGCAAGTTAACCATTGCAAAGCACTTAGCTATCGCGACTTGACACCCTTGTTACCCATGGATGGAACACTCCTTTGAGTATTGCTTACCAGTTTCTGCCACCTTGCATTGAGCATAGAATTGTTCCTATCCCAGGAACCAGTGCATTTGTTTCTTGATACTCGTTCTATCCATTGTACCATAGAATTATTTTATTCTTTTTCAGGCTTATTATATGAAAAAGACAAAAAAATCAAATATGTTAAAAAGAGCGGGAACGAGATGTTACTTCATATTTTGATGGCAGTTACAGTATCAGTTTGTCGCCCTTGAACAAAGCACATAGAACTATGTTTTTTCCTCATTTGGGATGGTTTTAGTTTTGGCCTAGGAGATGCCATAACCTTGTTTCACGAGTTAGTTCTCCCCCGGTAGGTTATCTCTTCCAACCATATGGAGAGTTTTTTTTTTTCCTCCTGCATAACAGACTTATACAATGTCATCATTTGCTACCATGGTCATCATGAGTCGTGCTTTTGTTCAAGGGAAGTTAAACTTGAGTCAGCCATTCTGCGGTGTCTCTTGACTTAATTTTTCTGGCCTTCCTAGTCTTTTCAGTATCTTGTACTATCACAATAGATGTTTGGTACTATGCTCGTGTTGGTTTGAGAAGGTCCCCATTAACTTCTTGCCAGTGAGTTTGTCTCTTATCGACTACGACATATTTCTCTAAGAGTAAAATTAGAGCCACACCCTGGCCCTATTTACATCATTGATAGGTGACCTTGTGCTCAGCATTTGATCATCATTATGGGTATTTGACTAAGTGGTTTTCCTTGTGTTCAACATCAGCATACATTATCACACTTGGGATTTGTGCAGTACCTTGATTTCCATTTGACCCTATCAGTGGATATCTCGCCTCTTTGTCAGCTTTCATTATTGGTTGGTTTAGAGGGTTTCTTCCATGCGCTAACTTCATCTTGGGCATGTCAGAAACGTACTTTGGGTGGGTTCCTTCACTCTACTTTGTCCGATTCCTTCCAAATCTTGGCCTGCGGGTTACACTCGCGTTGGACTGATGTGGGATGCCTCAATGCCTTCCTTCCAGTAGATCTTTTCCCATCGACTCTGACTCGTTGCTCTAGGAATAAGGTCTAGAGTATTTTTTGTCAGTACCTTAAGGTTTGCAGTCATCAGTGGCAGACTCTTCGCTGTCGACAGTGAGGATTCATTATTGCCTCCTGATTGATAGATTCTTACAATTGTTTGACTTCAACTCATTCATTCGCACTTGTTAGATTGTACAGCATTTTCACTTGTTAGATTGTACTGGGTTACCTTGACACTCATTATCATTATCGGTGGGTTGTCTTGCATTTGTTAAGGGTACACATTATTGACCAGTAATTAAATGATTTCTCACATGGGCGAGTTAAACTCATTTATTCCCATTGTGTAGAATTGTGCCATGGTGATCGGTGAATACCTTGGGTTTACATCACATGCTTCGGTTCACTTTTGACAGTTCATCCAGTTTCTGCCAGTGACGTCGTCCACCCTTATATGTTGTAGTTTTAGTACAACAACATCTTATATGTTGGCTCTCGAGTTGCGTGATTGTACCATGTGTTCCACCTCTTATGATTTTGTACTTGAAGATTCAGTTACTTGTGAGATCAGATATCTATTACAACATTATTTATCAGTGTTCTATATGTGATACTTGGACTTGATTTCGACTTGTACTTCCAGGCAGTGATTAGATGATTCACCATGTACTTTCCAGTTTAGCTATATTTATATACATTTTAGATCTATAGAAATGCTTTTATTTCACTAAGCATGGGTATGCTTGCCTCAGACATGAGCTGACTCTCTGACTTCTTTCATTGGTTTTTGGCAGGCTGAAATCTAGTGAAGTCCTCTCTTGTCTTCACAAGGTTATTTCTATGCACATAATATATTTCGGACATCATGTACCCCTTCTGACCTCATATATTAGGGGGCATCTGTTATAGCATCATTTTTCACCCTCATGTGATTAATGATTGTCTCTTTGGCCTTGGGCACCCTTCCCCCCCATACTTGAATAACTTCATAAAAAACAGTGTCTAAAAACCTATACTCGATTATGCCTAGAATTTTCATGTATATACGTGAGTCCATTCATAATTTTCTGCATATGCCATTTAAATCATTAAAAATATATATAAAATTCCCTATTTTGGAGGCAGGGTTGATGGTTCAAGGTAACTTTTTAACTTTTTCCTTCAAATTGGAATTCGAATCTACTAATAATGTAGCTGAATATGAAGCATTGATTCTAAGTCTGCAAACAGCTAAACAAATGGGAATTCAGTTTTTATCTGTTTTTGGTGACTCTGAATTAATCATAAGACAAATTAAGAATTGGTGCCAGACTAAACATCCCAGATTGAGGTCTTATAGAAATGAGGTGTGAGATTTAGTTGAAAATTATTTTGAAGCTTTTAATTTATAGTTTATTCCAAGAGAAGAGAACAGAATGGCACATTCATTGGCAGTTGCAGCCAGCACATTTAAGCCACCAATTAATCCAATATTGAGATATGAAATTGAATTGAGATACAGGCCTTTAATCCCTGATAATGTAAGACATTGGCAGGTTTTTGAGGATGATGAGAAAATTAATCAGTTTTTAACAATGATTGGAAATTTTAAAGATAGTCAAATTGATTTAGAAGTTGATGAAAGTGGTAAAAGTGATATGTCTAAAAATCTAAAACATTCAATTGGTGATCAGAAGATAATTCAATTGAAAGATAACAGAGGTTTGGTACCTCTTGAAAGATTGTCTGATGCTAATTATGTTTCAATGAACTAGAAAAAGGTATCCCAAGATGGAGAAATGGAGGACTGTAATTTAGGAACTCAACATGAGCCTAAATTAGTCAAATTGTTTAGAGGAGTTCTTAAGGAGTACAAAGAAAGGTATGTATATCTTTTTAAACAATTCAAGGATGTATTTGCATGGTCATATGAAGATTTGAAAAATTATGATTTAGATATTATTCAGCATAAAAAACCACTGAAAGATGGGGTTAAGCCACACAAGCAGAAGCTCAGAAAAATTAACCCACTTTTGTTGGCTCCAATTGAAAAAGAGGTGAAGAAACTTTTGCAAGAAAAAATCATAGTTCCACTAAGATATTCAGATTGGGTTTCCAATCTGGTACCAGTCAGGAAGAAAAATGGAGAGATAATATTATGTGTGGATTTCAAAAATTTGAACAGAGCTTCCCTAAAAGATAACTATCCTTTACCAAATATGGATTTTGTTCTGCAGAAAGTAACTGGAGCATTCAATTTATACATGGTTGATGGTTTTTCTGGGTATAATCAAGTGGTTGTAGAGAAGGATGATCAAAGGAAAATTGCTTTCACCACACCTTGGGGAACATTCATGTATGCCAGGATGCCATTTGGCCTCATGAATGCAGGAGCTACTGTCCAAAGGGCAATGGATATTTCTTTTGTGGGTGATAAATTTGTAGTCATTTATATTGATGATGTTACTGTTTTTTTAGGTTCTAATGATGAGCACTTAGAACACCTGAGGAAAGCCTTCTTGAAATGCATAAAATTTGGATTATCATTAAATCCCAAGAAATATTTGTTTTCTTTGGAGGAAGGTAAGTTTTTGGGTCACATAGTTTAAAAACAAGGAGTGACGATTGACCCAACAAGGGTTGAAGCTATACAGACAATTCCACTGCCTAGAAGCAAAAAATATATCCAAAGGTTTCTAGGAAAAATCAATTTTCTGAGAAGATTTGTTCTAAATTATGTTGAGATTGTCAGGAGAATAACAGATATGTTAAAAAAGAATGCTGAAGTAAAATGGGACAAATATGCAAGAGAATCATTCGGTAGAATTAAAGAAGCTCTCCTAGAACCTCTTATCTTAATCAGTCCATATTACTTAAAGCCTTTTCAAATCTTCTCATTTGCATCATCTTCTACTATTGCTGCTGTGTTATAACAAAAAATGAAGAAGGAAGTGAACAACCTGTAGCCTTTTTCAACAAAGTCCTCAGAGATGTAGAACTGAATTATAATATCCAACAGTGTATAAAAAACCATACGTGATTATGCCTAGAATTTTCTGCGTATATACGTGAGTCCAATCATAATTTTCTGCATATGCCATTTAAATCATTAAAAAATATATAAAATTCCCTATTTTTGAGGCAGGGTTGATGGTTATTCCCGTAATTCAACCACCCCAACCCGTGGCCCAAATATTTCCAACTACTGAAACTACTTTGAGGGAGTATAAAAGCCCCTCATGTGTATGGCCTAAGGGAGAGAGAAAATTATAGATATTATACTCTGTTGGAGCCCTATTTCAAGTCTAATATTCCTGTGCCTCCTACACTTCCCAGTTATATTCAGGAAACCCTTGTTTCCTTGAGATGCTCATCATCCTATATGACATATTTTGTGCACACATCTTGGAAGAATCCTAGCAAGGTGAGGGATGGATGGATCTAGACGATGGTCTGCTCGAAGGCCATGGAAGGATTCAGGTGGTCTATCCACTTTTCTATTATTGTACATGCCATCTATAATGAGAAGAAACATCTTGTTCCTGAAATTCACATGTTTATATCTCTTTATATATGTGTAAAGATCATTAATTGAACATTCAGTATTGTTTATATGATATTATACATGAGTTACACTGACATCTAGGAACAATATATGTTGTACAACTAGAGTTTCGTGTTCATTCTTTCTTGATTTCTAGGTTACGAAGCATGAAGGGTTGCTAGGGGTTTACACCCCACGGGATCTACATCAAACGTAGGACTTCCAGGTAAGTTTTGCAACTTGTTATATCTAGTTTTCAGTATAAAAGATAGGTTAAGTGAGTCCTTCTTGAATGGTATGCCCCCGATCTGTGAAGGTTGCCGACCTAAAAACCTTTAGGGAGCTATTTCCCGAAACCGAAATGGCGACTCTACTGGGGATCACATTCTTGTGATTTCGCTTCTGGGTTTTTTCATATATCTTGAAGGTTTCAAACAGTTTCAATCATTTTTTCTAGTTCAATAAATCTTTTTCCAGTCAGACTAAAGACCTGGTCTCTTGATCAGGCTTAACCTTTTTTATTTTTCCTTATTTACTTTTCCATATGCACTTTTTCTTCTGCACAGTCGCGTATACACGCTTTTTTTTTGGAAGGGGACCTGCGTATATGCGAGTTTCCTTTGCCATAGTCGCGTATGCATGCTAGTTGCAAAACTGCTAAAGCGCGTATGCCTAAGTGAAATTTGAAATTTTTGGTTTTAAGCTTTTTTGGTCTTGTCTGCCTATGGTGACTTGTTCCTGTAGTATATTTGAAGTCTCTGGATTGTGTCTAAGGTGGTTTTGTGTCTGTTCTCTCTTAAATTGTTTGAAGACCAGCTCATTTGGTGAAATATTTGTTTATTGTGCTTGCAATTCTGGCTTGAGCACCATGATATTTTTCTGAAGATTCTTGGCTGTTCTGAGTATTCAGGATAGAGAGCTTTTTCTCATTTTCTTTTTCCTAACTTTATGTGTTGCTTTGCATTTTGATTTTTTCCCATTTTTTCATTTGGTTTTCTTTATTTCATTGACTAGGTCTTGTTGCAATTTTCAAAGAGTCTCTTTTTAGATTCTTTGGAGTTTGTGTTTGTTGCAAGTTTATGCCATTGTGCTGAGTTGATTTGTTGGATTTCTTGTCTTCCTCTTGCTCATCAAGTCCTGCTACAAGAGTAGCATGGTTGGCTTAGGGCATTTTGTTGAAGTTTTTATTGAAATTTGAAGTTTTCTTGACTTAGTAACTGGATAGTTTCTTGGTATCTTTGAAAGTCTCTTTTCTTTATAAAACTCAAAAGCCCAAAAAACATTTTGTTTCCCATTGCTTTTGTTTTTTGTTTTGTTCAATAATTTCTTTTCATCTTTTGAAGCTTTGTTGAAGTCTTTATTCTTCGGTTCTTGACTTGATTAGGAAGGGAGTCTTCTTTTGATTTCGTTATTTTATGTCAAGTATGTTTTTGGCGTCTTTATACATTCAGTTTCTGATATGGAACTAGCTTTGTTGACTGCCAAAAAGTGATTGAACCTTGGTATTGTTAAAGATTTCTCTTTTCTTTTTCTAGATCTAGCATCTTAGGATTTGCATGCCATTAGTAATTTTAATTAGGTGCACATAAGAATTTTTATTCTTTTTTCACAACTTTTTGAGGCGTGTGAAGTCTGGTTATCTAAAAAAAAAAAAGTAAAAAAAGTAGTCTCGTAGAACCTATATAGAAATCACTCTTCATCGGAAGGCAATCAGTGCATTTGCATATAGTTTGGTTTTCATTGGTTTCTTTCTGTGTCATACAAACATCATCGATTTCATTTCCATATGCCCTTGAGATAGAATAATAGCCAATTAAAATAAGCGATATAATTTAAAAACAACTAGAAATTTTTGTATTAGTGTCATACATCAACTAGCTAGGTTGTAGGGCCTTGGATTAGGTGAGTGGAGATTTAACTCTCCAAGGCCACTCAAATTTTGAAACATAGAAGTTTATTAATAAGAGAAATTCAACATCGTTAGGTGGACTGGGAAAGCTCTCCTCCAGAGAGTCAAGCGCAAGGGAAAGTGCAGGCAGAGAAGAGAGATACCCCCTCTCTAATTTACTGAATCTTGACCTAAGACCGTTCCGCAAGGCTGCTAACACGGATTGTTGTCCTTAGTTTTCCATCCTAGGTATCACACAGGTGACTGTGAGAGGGAATATCCGTGGTACGTGAGGCAGACGTTGCATCACTTCCATCAGTGCTTCTGGAGGTTGACCTTGCGAAGCTTGGGTACTTTCACTAACAAAGGATGTTGTTAAGAGATTAGTGTAACTAATTCTGTTACCTTCGCTAGTAGGCATGGGTCGTAATTACCCCAGACTACATTCGGGAGGTCCTATTTTTCGCTTTCTTGTATTTTGGTGTCCGTTCCTAATCACCCGGAGCAGAAATACCTAAAGGCCGTTTGCTTGGTTGTATCTTAGGGACTTTGTAGTGAGTGCTCTTTGCTCCTAGCTTGCTTAGATTTATACTTTTTTGAGTCTGTTAAATCTTTTAAAGTGGCTGATCGATCGCCTCGTCGATCGAGAAGGCTTCGTGGGTTGTCTCTCGCGAATGTCGATCCTTCTTCAAGAAGGCGTAGGAGTAATTCAGAGGGTGATTTTCACCCGATTTTATCAAACACAGTGGAGAGAGATCCTCCGTTAGGAATTGAAGTTTCTGTAGTTGGTTCTAGTGTCGGTGTCAGTGTCGAGAGGAGTACTCCACTCACCTTGAGAGTTTTATTTCCAAAATAAGAAGAAGTATAAGTAGATGAATTATCTCAGTCTCCTAAGTCGCTTCCATCTCCTCTTCCTTATAATTCTCCATTTATCATTTAGTACATCAGACCTGAGTCTCAGAGACTAGAGAGTCCTTATCCATCACATTCTTACCTCTTGATGACCACGACTGGGAACACAACTTTAGCTGTGGGTGCTGCAAGTATTCAGACTCCTGCTTCAGTTCAAGGAGGAGGCACTATTGCTATATCTTCGATTTATTCTAGTGCTGTTGTGTTTGGCTCTAGTCACACCCAAGCACAGGCTTCTCAATCTAGTCTCTTTTGTTTCGCAATGCCCACTAGTGGGATTCGTTCATTTTCTGCTGACGTAGCTGCATCTGCACCCATCTCCTCTATGGCTAGTGGATCAACTTCTTTTCAAGGGTTCGCCTTTGGAAGTGGGCATATTCCTAATTCAACTCCTTAGGGTATTTTCCTTTTACTTCCCAGACTCAGAGTTTTAATCCATGGTCTGGAGGTCAAATTTATACTACCTTTATGGGTTGGAATCCTATCTTTACAGCAGTAGGAGCAGGGAATCCATTGTTCGCTGGTCACTAAGGGAATGTTCCTTTCCCTTTGTCTAGTTCTTATCAGGATTTTTCTCCTTTTTCAAATGCTTGGAACCCCTATTAGGGGGTTTCTTCTTCATTCACTGCCTAAGTGGGGGTAACTAGTCCAGTTTATAGTAACTCCATGTTGGGAGGGGGTCCTTCTCGAAATGTTGGGTCACAAGGATTTTCCTATGGCCCAACATTTTCTATGAACTATTTCTGGCAACCTGGTGCCTCATCAAATCTAGGATATTCTTTTCAGAATGTGGGGAATCCATCCTATCAGGGATGGAATTCCCAAGCTCCTCCTCGTTTACCATTTCTGGCAACTTTAAACTTGTCATATTTGTCGAAATTGACTAACGATCCAATCCAATATAGTCTAGGGTGGCCGCCGGTACCCACCAAACTACCTTCAAACATTCCAAAGTTTGAAGGGAGGAATGGAGAGTATTTGGTAGATCACATCACCACTTTCCATCTATGGAGTTTATCAAAATCCCTAATCGATGATTCAATTAGGTTGAGGTTATTTCAACCCACCTTAACTGGAAATGCAGCCAAGTGGTATATTGAGTTAACTGGGGGAAGTTTTGCCACTTTTTGAGATTTTGCTACCACGTTTATAAATCATTTTTAGTTGCCTATCCGTTATGTCGTCGGGACTGAACTCTTGGCTAATTTTAAGTAGGACAAGGCAACCCACATTTCTGATCATATTCAGGAATGGCGGAGAAGGAAGAGGCTCATTAAAGCCTATATTCCAAATGAATTCCTTCTGTAATGGTTTTTGAAATCCTTGTAGCCAGATATTTTGAAGGAATTATCCTTGTCAGGGGTATTTTCCGAGGAACAGGCTATTTTTAGGGCCCAACAATTAGAACTGATTTATTCTCAGTCTGGAGTCCTCAATAAAAATTTTCTTGACGCTCCTCACTCCAAATTATACTTTTCCAAAGATAAACCTAGTCCTCATGGTGATGGACTTATTGGGTCAATCGATAGCAGTGCAGCTAACCAGATCAGCCAATGACAACAGTTATCCATACAATCTGCTTCTTTAGGTCATGTTGTACCTTCAATTTAAACCTCTTCCCAAGCTTTGTCAATAAATGTCGTCCAGACTTCAAACCCCAAATGAAATCAACAATCCGAAGGGAAGAAGAAAGGATGAAATAATATTAAGTAGAAGGGAAAAAATGGGAAGGACAATGCAAATAAATCCAATGAGCATGTTGGTGAGGGTCAAAAGGATAAAAAAAAAGTGAAGTTTCCATGCAAGTTATGTACTGGAGATCATCTTACTCACCTTTAGCCTAAAATTTAGGATGCGCAGCGCTTGTTAGCTCAACAGGGCTTTTTCAATTTCCCAAGTTGTGTTAACAAACCCTTTTCCCCAAGGGCAAGAGTTAGTTGTTAGCACGAATCAAAATACTAGGGCTCCCTCTGGGGGCACCCAAGAAGGGGAAAACCCATAAAAAATATATATGATGAGTGCTCATGCAGATATCTCTACAGGATCTCGTGATTATGACGCAGCTGAGTCTTCAAAAGCCAAGGGTGCTCTTGATAGTGAAAGAGCAGAAGTGTCCTTAGACACACAATTTTATTGATCAAGCAAAAAAAAATTACAGGGAAAATTAGAGGAGTTTACACACGTAAAATCACACTCTCATTCTCTCATTACACATTCCATTCAAAATAGGAAACTAACCTATTTATATGCACTATGGTCTAACTTAATCTAGTTATGGATCACTTGGAAAATAAACAAGTGTCCATTTACAATAAATGAGCTTCTAACCAAAATAATAACTTCACTCCTAACTTAGAGCCTAGGAAACGACTCTTTTCTAGAGTCCTAATTTTTATTAACAAATTTCTAAGTCTAAATATCTCACAAATATATTAAATATTCTAGAATAATAATTATTAATTTAATATCTTAAATTAATAATTATTTTATTCAAATACTATAACCTATGATAAAAATTATTTTTGGATCATCTAACATTCCCCCTATGATCCAAAGATACATTACAACAGATACCAAGTTCATCCCTGAACTTAGTAAACTTTATTCTACCAAGAGGTTTTGTGAAAATGTCGGAGGTCTGATCTTTTGAAGGGAAAAACACTGGCTTGATGACGTCCTTTGCAATGAGAGATCTGATATGATGATACTTGGTGTCCACATGCTTTGTCTTTGAATGGAAAACTGGATTCTTGGCAAGCTTTATTGCTGATTGATTGTCGATGAATAATGAAGTAGCTTCTGCTCTTTCATGTCCTAAATAAATCAAGATGCCAATCAACTGTCTGTAAGTCATGTTGTCCACTCTTTCCCCCCCTTCAAATTTTGAAATTTTTAATTTTTGTTCCATAGGGGTAAGGATAGGCTTACAATCCTTCATTCCAAATCGCTGAAGAATTTCTGTTGCATATGTTCTCTGGGAAATGAAGATCTAATGTGGACGTTGGCTTACTTCAACTCCAAGATAGTAGTGAAGTAGTCCCAAATATGTCATCTTGAAACCTGCATGCAACTCCTTTTTCACCTGTTCAATGTGATCATCATTGTTGCCTGTAATGATCAAATCATCAACATACATAATGAGAATGACCAGATATTTTCCCTGTTGGTGCACATACAAAGTATCATCAGATTCACTGCGATGAAAACCAACTTTGCGAAGGTATTAATCCATTTTGGCATACGAGGTGCGGGGAGCTTGTTTTAATCCATATAAAGCCTTGATTAATTTGTAGACTTTATGTTCTAACCCTTTAAATTCAAACCCTGGGGGTTGTGTCATGTATACATCTTCCTGTAAGTCCTCGTTGAGAAAAGCACTTTTGACATCCATTTGATGAACTTTCCACACTTTCTGAGCTGCTAAGGCAAGTGTGAGGCAGATGGTGTTCCATTTGGATGTGGGAGCAAAGGTCTCCTCATAATCGATTCCTTCCTGCTGCGCAAATCCTTTGGCAACAAGGCGTGCTTTATACTTGTCAATATCACCATTTTGTTTTTACTTAATTCGATAAACCCATTTGCATCCAATAGGTTTAACATGCTGAGGACAATCAACAAGTTGCCAAGTGTTGTTGTCTTGAACTGCCTGATATTCATCAACCATTGCTTGTTGCCATGCTTTATGTTTTACTGCCTCTTGAAAAGAAGAAGGTTCAGTAAAATCATTTGCTATCAAAGCAAAATTGCCTTCATTTCGTTTTGATCCCCTTGTTCCTATTTTGTTTTGTTCATTAGGCCTTACATCTTTCAAAAGTTGAACTGCCCATTTCGGAAGTTGTTGCTCACTTGTTTGAGATTATGAGAAGTCCCCATCATTGTAAAGGGGATTAATGTAAACTAATGTTCGTCGTTCAGGTGGTGAATCTGGAGAATCACTGTCAGAAGAACTGCTGCTGCTTGGAGACGCTGATGAACTACTAGAAGACCCAGATGACTTTGTTGAAGTAGATGGACTGGATGACTCATCTTCAGAGGTAGGAAAATCAAGTTCATACCAATTTGGTGAAACTGGTTGACTTTGCATATTTCCTTTCCTTTTACTGCCCTTAGTTTCTAACTTGTGAAGAAGACTTTCGATTTCTTCAGCACTCTTACTCTCTGTTTCATCAAAAATGACATCCCTGCTCACAATAAATTTTCCATTGGTCAAAAGACGATACCCTTTCTTTTCATCTGAATAGCCAATCATGGTGCATTTTAAACTTCTTGAATCAAGCTTAGTTCTCTTTTCTTTGGGAACTAAAGCATAACAGATGGATCCAAAAACTCGAAGATGTTTGACTTTAGGTTTGAAACCAAACCAAGCTTCATAAGGGGTGATTCCTTCTAACGAAGCAGTTGGAGATCTGTTTCTTAGATAGACAGCTGTATGGATTGCTTCTGCCCAATATGTTGGACTTAACCCTTTGAAAGTTAACATGGATCTCACCATGCCTAACAATGTGCGATTCATCCTTTCTACGACTCCATTTTGCTGTGGAGTGTAAACATTTGTAAGATGCCTTCTGATGCCATTTTCACTGCAATAAGTTTTGAATTCATTTGAGTTGAATTCTCCCCCATTATCTGTCCTGAGAGTACCTATCTTTTCTTTGGCTTCATTTTCAACAAGTTGTCGAAAATTTTTAAATTTCTCAAATGTTTCTGACTTGTTTTTCAAAAAGTAAACCCAGGTCATTCTACTGAAATCATCAATAAATAGCAAGAAATATTTGCAACCACCTAATGAACTTTGTAGTGGACCACACACATCACTATGAATGAGTTGCAGCAGCCTGTTTGCGCGCCATGTAGTTGTTGAAAAACTTTCTCCACTCTGTTTTCCATAAATGCAGGCTTCACATTTTGCATTTTCTTTGTTGAAAGTCGGAATTCCTTTAACCATCCCTTGTTTCTGCAACTGAGAAAGACTGTCAAAATTCAAATGTCCATATCTTACATGCCATAGTCTTATAGGTTAAATTCCTGTAGTAAAAAATCAGAATGCCTTGGAATAATTGTCCCTTTCATCCTTAACCGTTTTCCGTCTTCATATCCTGTCATCACTGTTTGGAAGTTCTGTTTGACTGAATTAATCTTAACTAAGCCATCTTCCATAATTATTTGATGCCCTGCTTGTCGAATCATGACCAAGGACAACAAATTTTTCTTAAAGGTGGGAACATACCACACATTGGAAATCAATTTTTCTCCAATGTCAGGGAGAAAAAATTTGACTGCACCTTTTCCATAAGGCGTATGTTTTGTATCATCTGCTAGAAAGATGGAGTTAAGATGGCACTCTTGAAAATTCCAAAAGAAATCTCATCTACAGGTCATGTGCTGAGTCGCTCCTGAATCCAAAATCCAAGCATCTTCATAATCACTCTTAACATAAGAGGAAATTTGGATTGCTGGTGAAGAAGTAAAGACATATTCTGAGTCATTATCATCTTGATCTTGATCATTTGCAAACTGTGCTGAAGGCTGTTGAAACATAGAAATTTTATTAATGGATGTGCAACAATCTGAAGCATAGTGACCAACTTTGTTACATCGCCTGCAAACAACTTGACTCAAATCAATGCCTCTTCCTTGAGACTGTCCTTTGCCTTGAGATTGTCCTCGACCTCTACTTTGTCCTCTGTTTTGAGATTTTCCTCTTCCTGGATTCTGTCCTGTACCTTTCCGAGATCCTATGTTTTGATTGTTTCCTCTGCCTTGAGAATTTTTTCTACCTGAATTTGAGCCTCTATTGGAGTTGTTTCCTCTTTGTTGACTGTGACCATGACCTCGATTTTGATTAAAATTACCTTTGCCTTTGTTTTTGGAATTGTCAGCTGGGGAGTTGCTTGTACTGGCTTCTGTAAGAAAAACATCTTCACCCACTTTCTTTTTCTTCCCAAAATTTTTATCATGTTGAGTCATCATTTCGCAGAGCTCATCAAACTTTAGCTTTTCTAACTTTCCAGTGAGCTGCAAAGTTTCTAAAAAATGTGTGTAGGAAGAAGGAAGCCCAACAATTAAAATTGTGACCATAAAACTATCATCAACTGCTTGAAAACCAGCATTAACAATTTCCTGCTTAATATTCTTAAGTCTAGAGATGTATTCAAGAATATCTCCGTCTTCAGTCAATTTTTGATGCAACAATTTTAATTGTAGATCAACTCTTTTTGATTGAGGCTGAGTATCAAACAACTCTTTAAAAGTTCTCAAAGCAGACCAAGCATCTTTTGCATTTTCGATATGGACATACATTTCATCATTGACAGAGGATTTAATGAGTGCTAATGCTTTGGCGTTTTTAACTTCCCATTTTGCTAGCGCAGCTGCATCTATAGGTTTATTTGGCTTTACATCTCCATCACAAATATCATGCCATAGTTCATTATAAACAAGAGTGCTTTCGATGAGGCGTTGCCATGTTTTGTAAGATTTTGAGCCTTCAAGCTTGTCGGAATCAGAAAAGAAATTAATCAACTTAGACATTGTAGTGTTAAGACTTCACACCACGAATCAAACTCCAAAAATCAAGATGCGCAACACAACAGCAACCCACGACGCACAAAAAATGAACTATCGGGGCTTGGCCTTGACCCTCGAATAGTCGTCGAAACAGGAGAAAATTGACTGAGCTTTGCACTTGGCTCTAGTCAAGTTCTCAAATGTTTACAAGGCAACTTTCAAAATTTGATTTTTACAATAGTGCTCCTGCACAAGTTGGTAAAAAAAATTACCCCCCCCCTCAAAGTAAAATTACTTTGAGTCACACTTTCACTCCATAAGCAAATTTACAAAACACAAATCTCCTTATTACTCCAAAAAAAAAAATTACAACACCCTTATTACTCCAATTACAATGCTCTAAAAAAATATTTCTACTTATTCCTCCAAATTCCTCCTAATCTGCCACAAAGAACTCCTTATCTCTCCAATTTACATAAAAATATATATATATATTATCACTCTATTACAAAAGTAATAACACTTCAAGCTTCCACCAATCGAAAGAGCAGATTTCAATTGCAGATTTGCAACACTGATTTCAGAATCGATTGTTCAAAATCGATCTTCTTACCAAGCTTCCACCTGGTTTCAGCGCTGGTTCAATGCTAGTTTTAGCACTGTCAAATGTTGGATTTAACTAGTGAAAAACTCTGTTTCAAAATGCTGCCGCATCTCTTCAGAAAAGTGTTGTTTCAAAACGCTATTTCAAATACTGGCATTTACTTTTTCATTCAACGCTGGTTCTGGTCCACAATCTTTTGGGGGAAAAATATTGTAAAACGTTGTTTAAAACGCAGACAATGCCAATTAAAATGCTGTATTTTGAAACGATTTTCAAACGATGGATACCACACGACTTTCAAATGCTTTTCAAATTTTGGATACCACACTTTAAAACGCTTTCAAATACCACAAATTGAAGGATGGATTTAATACCACACGACTTTAAAACGTTGGATTTAACGATTTCAACTGCTATCAGACACTGACATACAAACATGCAGAATCAATTTGACAGAATCGATGCAAAATGCCTTTAGGAGGACACTGGTTCAAATTCCAGAATCAATTTCACAGGTCGATGTTTCAACGCAGATCGATGCTATCACAATCGATATTCAGATATGCAGAATCGATAACAGATATAGCATAATCGATATTCAGAATCGATCTTCAGAAAACGCTATTCTCAAAGTTCATATATGCTGGTTCTAATCATAAAAGGCTGGAATGATGCAGAATCGATGTTTAAAATCGATGCTCTTAACCATTGTAGATTTCAAAATCGATCTTTCAATTGCAGATTGAAAGTTTTCAAAATCGATCTTTCAAAATCGATTTTTCAATTGCAGATTTCAAAACGATCTTGCAATTGCAGATTCAAAATGCTGGTTTCAAAACCATATAATGGGCTGAATGTACAATGCTGTTTGAATGCAACTTTGAATGTTTGAAGCGCTGTTTGATTCTATTACAGAAAGGACTTTTAAAACATTTAAAATATACAACACTACATACAAGCTTCTTATAAACTAATTCAATCTGAAAAAAAAATAAACCCTGTGAGGAAATGGCAAGAGCGCTCTCCTCTTTTTGTTCACTCAAACAATAAAAAAAATCACACAGATTTGCAGTGGCTCTTTTTAAAAAAATGATTTTAGAATTTGCAGATCTAAAATCAATAAAAATTTCGCAAATTTCATACCAATCTTTTGCTGATCACTTCAATGGAGTTGAGTTTTCCACGACCTGATAGAGCTGGAATCTCCTCCTTACTGCATTACCGTGGCTCTGATACCACATGAAAGAGAAGAAGTGTCCTCAGACACACAACTTTACTGATCAAGCAAAAAGATTACAAGGCAAATTGCAGGAGTTTACACACGTAAACTCACTCTCACATTCTCTCATTACACATTACATTCAAAATAGGAAACTAACCTATTTATATGCACTATGCTCTAACTTAATCTAGTTATGGATCACTTGGGAAATAAACAAGTATCCATGTACAATAAATGAGCTTCTAACCAAAATACTAACTTCACTCCTAACTTAGAGCCTAGGAAACGACTCTTTTCTAGAGTCCTAATTTCTATTAACAAATTTCTAATTCTAAATATCTCACAAATATATTAAATATTCTAGAATAATAATTATTAATTTAATATCTTAAATTAATAATTATTTTATTCAAATACTATAACCTATGATAAAAATTATTTTTGGATCATCTAACAGATAGTGCTGAGCTGCTTCAAATTACGAGACCCACTATTGAGCCTATACCTCAGATGCCAAAAGCATCTACAAAGCATACAAAGATTAATCCAAATGCCAAGGCTGCCCAGAACTACTCTGTTGTAGAAGATATGGCATAGAGCCCTTATGCTATGTCTGCTCTCGAGGTGCTCCAGTCTTGTCCAACTCAGCAAAGTGCTCTTCTCATTGCTATTGGGGTTGTTGATCCGAAGAACTCTCTTATGATTACATTTGATATGTCTAATTTTAAAAGGAGACTCCCACATCATATGGCTTTCCATATTAGAACGTCATTTCGAAAATTCAATATATTTCGAATGATCATTGATGAGGGTACTTATACTTGTGTGATGTCTCTCGCATGCTGGAAGGGGATCAAATCTCCCACAGTTGTTCCATCTGCCACTCTTCTGACTACGTTTGATGGTCATTCTCACAAGCCGCATGGTATTGTCCTGGCTTGGCCCATCTGTGTTGGGGGAAAAACTATAAACATTGAGGTTGAGATAGTTGATGAAAGCTTGGACTACAAACTTCTATTGGGGTGAAACTGGATTTATGAGATGAATGCTATTGCATCCTCCTTATTTCGTATTATTTGTTTCCCTCATGAAGGGAGGATTTTCATAGTTGACCAACTAGATTGTTGTCTTGTAGACCCAAATGCATCTACTGACTCAACTATCCCTTTGGTGGATAATGCCAAACCACGTGATGAGAATCTAGTGGTTGGAATGTATTCTTCTTTGATGGGTACTTTTGATATTCCACATCCTTCCATTCATATAAATGCAATTTCATCCTCTAGGGCTCCTATTCGAAGAGTGTTCTTTAGAACTCATTATTTTTCGGACCCTTGGACCTTACCTTCCCCTACCTCCACATTAGCGGAAGGTCAAGTGGGTGGAATGGCATTTCCGATTTCTGCAGCTGAAATTGCTTATAGATGTATTGTTGACTCTACAGAATCCATTCTAGTTTCTCTTTCATCAGAGGAATTGGATGGAAATGTGGCCCCGGCTTGGACACTTAGTTCTTCTTCCGCCCAGGATTTCCTCGATACCACTCTTCCATCTAAAGAGGCTATCCTGGAAGCTATGACTGGTATAGATATACCGTGGGATGATTTGCATCACCGGTCTTATTTTCTACCGAAATTGAGCGAAGTTGAGTCAAGTTTTCCAAGTCCTCAGTCTTCTAGCCCTATTCACCCAGTCGTGAACCCTTTAGCACCAGCACAAATATTTTTTGAAGGGAACATGGTTGTGATTTCTCTGACTATCCCGGTGAACATTTCTAGGAATCTCAACCTTATCGAGAATGTTTTCATCGGAGATAAATGTTCCCTTGAAGAGGTTCAA
Source organism: Pinus albicaulis (assembly GCA_034641835.2). NCBI lineage: Eukaryota > Viridiplantae > Streptophyta > Pinopsida > Pinales > Pinaceae > Pinus > Pinus albicaulis. Next base: position 47,277,351 of record CM076579.1, read on the forward strand.
ATCTACATCGACCTATTTTGAGAGTTGTGGGATGTGTTCACTTGGTCTTATGAGGAAATGCCTAGTATAGATCCATCTATTATCCAGCATGAGATCAAGTTATACGAAAATGTTAAGCCTGTAAGGAAAAAGCTTCGTCCGGTCAACCCTAGGAAGGCTGGAGCTATCAAATCAGAGGTAGAGAAGTTGCTTAAGGTAGGATTCATTTTCCCTGTTCCTTTGACAGAATGGGTTTCAAATCCAGTCCCGGTGGACAAGAAACAAGGAACAATTTGTGTTTGCATTGATTTCAGAGACCTTAATAAAGTGTGTATGAAAGATAATTACCCCACACCATTCATAGATCGGATTATCGATGGCTGTGCGGGCAATGAGATTTTCTCCTTCATGGATGGTTGTTATGGATATAATCAAATTACTGTCCGTCCTGAAGATCAACATAAGACTGCATTTATTTGTCCCTGGGGTACATTTTCTTTAAATAAAATGCCTTTCGGCCTTAAAAATGCTGGAGCTACTTTTCAGCGAGCCATGTCATATGCCTTCCATGACATCAAACATATTATCGAGGCATACTTGGATGATTTAGCTGCTTGTTCTCGCAAGAGAATTGATCATCCTTCTCACCTCCGTCAAGTATCTGAAAGATGTCGTTTTTACAAGATCTGGTTGAATCCGAACAAATGTGTTTTCGCAGTGACATCTAGTTGGTTGTCAGGATTTATTGTGTCTACATAAGGGATTTAGGTAGATCCCTTCAAGGTCTAGGCAATACTTCAATTGTATCCCCCATCATCTATTCGTCAACTTCAAAGTCTACAAGGAAAAGCTAATTTTCTGTGGAGATTTATCATAAATTATGCCGAGATTAAAAGAGGATTCATGAGATTATTAAAGAATGGAGTCCCATTTTTGTGGGATGATTTTGCTCAACACTCATTCGATGCTTTGAAAAAAGCATTGACCTCTACTCCTATACCGAGTCCACCTGATTATAGCAGGGATTTCCTCTCGTATCTCGTAGCAGCAGAATATACTATCAATATGGTTCTGGTTCAGGAGGATGATGCTCTTGTAGAGCATGTTATATACTACCTTAGTCGAGACTTGGTAGGACCTGAAATCTGGTATTCTCCGATAGAGAAGCTTGCTTTAGCAGCTGTCCATGTTGTACAGCAGCTCAGACATTATATTCTCCTTCGAAAAACTTATGTTTTGGTAGTAGTCAATCCATTTCAGTTTTTTCTCAGCAGGTGAGTGATTGGGATAAAATACAATCGATGGATTGTGATTTTGCAGGAATTTGATCTTGAGTTTATGTCTGCCAAGTCCAAGAAATTAGTAGTTTTTGAAGAATTAATTTCTGAGTTGCCTTGTGGAGAGGAGATGGTTTATGATGAATCCTTTCCGAATGAGCATATTTTTCTCATCTCTTCACAGGATCCTTGGTATGGGGATCTCATTGTATATCTTCAGACATCGAAGTTTCCCTCGACTTTTTTGAAAGATAACCGCCGTAAGTTGCGTCACCTGGCTAAAAATTACTTGACCATTGGTGATACTTTATACCGTCGAGGGGTCGATTCGATCCTAAGATGATGATTAACTCTTGAAGAAGCTGAGGTTGTGCTGAATGATTGCCACAGTGGAGCTTGTGGTGGTCATTTATCTGGGCTTGCTACAAACCAAAAAATCCTGCGTCCTGGATTATTTTGGCCTTCAATTTTCAAAGATTGTATGGAGTCGGTCAAATGGTGTCATCCATGTCAAGTGTATACTCGAAATATGCGTGCTCATCCAGCTCCGCTCTTCCCAGTTTTCGTTGTCGGTCCTTTTACGAAGTGGGGTATTTATTATACTACTTGTAACCCACCTTCGGCTAAAGGTCACAAGCACATTATTGTAGCAGTAGAAAATTTCGCAAAGTGGGTCGAAGCTATGCCTACTTTTGGGAATGAAGGTGAGACAGCAGATCTTTTCCTCTTCAATCAAGTAATTTCTCATTTTTGTATTCCTAAAGAGATTGTCACTGATCATGGAAGTCATTTTCAGAACAACATGATGGCTGAGTTGGCTCTAAAATTAGATTTCCAGCAGGAGCATTCATCTCCTTACTATCCTCAGGCCAATGGGCAAGTGGAAGCCGTCAACAAATCCTTGAAGACCATTCTTCAACGGAAAATTGATAAAGCCATATCTAACTGGCATATCATGTTGTATCCTGGGCTTTGTGCATACCAGATGTTAGTAAAAACTGCGACTGGTTTTACTCCATTTCAACTAGCTTATGGGTTGGAATCCATATTTCCCATCGAGTTTGAGATTACTTCTCTTAAGTTATCTATAGAGCTTCTTCCTGACACTTCTAGTCTTGAAGAATGCCTCCTTCATATGGAACATCTTGATGAGCAGCGTCGAGATGTTGCCATGATGAACGAGGCACATAACAAATGGGTACAAGTTCAGTACAATAAAGTGGTCAAACCTAGAGTTTTCTCCAAAGGAGACCTTGTTCTGGTTTATGCCTAGGAGAAGGATGCCCTGGGCCAGGAAAGTTCAAGTCTATGTGGTATGGCCCCTTCATCGTTAAAAATTTCCTCAAAAGAGGAGCTTATACCTTGTTTTATTTTGAGGGAAATGAGTTGGCAGAGCCCAGAAATGGGCTCTATCTAAAAAGGTATTATGCCTAGGCCTTGGCTTTGCATCTTGCTTTTTGTATATATTTTTATTTTTGTTGTTGTACATATCTGAGTTTTCGGTCTATGAGGTGATGGTGATGTGTTTTTTTTGCTTTGGTAGGTTGTGTTGGATATCATGAGTCATTATTGTTTCACCAACGGTGCTAGTAGACACACCCGAAACTTAGCTTCCGCGGCTTGGGTACTTTGTTATCCATCTGGTCAGCTGTTAGTTTCAAGAGGGGTTTGCATTGGTCCTACTTCCAACAACGTAGCAGAATAAACTACAGTCATTTATCTACTCTCAGAAGCAATATCTTCAGGTGTTGATTCGTTGGTATTTTTCTTGGACTCCCAGTTGGTGGTGTCACAGTTGAAGAATATATATCGGGTCTGGTATCCTTTTTTGTTTCGATTGTTTTTTAGAATACGTTTGTTGCAAAGATCATTTCAATTTATAAAATTTATTCATATTCCTCCAGATAACAATTGGATGGAAGACTCATTAGCTAATCAAGAAATTGACTAGCATATTAATCAATCAATACTTTAATTAAATCATCAAAATTATCATACATTTTCACACATTTGTTTCATCGCATCATAAACCGTTGTATATATGTATATATCATCAGAGTGTTCAACAAACTATACAAAAATTTGGACCCATATGTCCTACAAAATTAGGGCTTATGCCCGATCATGTTCAGCATAAAAAATATAGTAAATTCATCCGATAAAATCTATGGTCCCTGCCCAACATTTGTGTTCTTATAGAACACGATCGTTGTAGCCACACGACGGAATAACCGCACCTAGTCTCGCGGTACCCTGACTACCCGTCTCTGGGTAGCCTCTGGTAGGTCCTCTACTGCAGACATAGGCACTTGGTGAGTTAAACTCTCCAAGTTTCTTTGAACGGCATGTAGGGTTCTACCAGGGTCTTCAACATCCGCTTCGCCTCTACGACATTTGTGCCTTGGGTATCCTTCAGGACGGATAGGTCCCATATCTATATCATGGTCATCACATAATTTTGTAAGTCATTCAGAATGCAATCAAAAACATGTTTGTTTTTCATTTTTCACATATATATATAAAATAAAAAATAAAATAAATAAATAAATAATAAAAATAAAAAATAAAAAATTGCAGTCTCACCGATTGCACCCCATGCTACACTAGGTGGAATGACTAGATCTGGATCACCGTGAAAATCCATCCCAGCATAGGGATAATCATCCACTATGATAATTTGTTCCTCCCACCATTGGAAGAACTCGTCATCCGATGTGGTTCGGGGAACTTCGCTTCCACCCAATCTCTTCATTAGATCAGCCCACTGGGCTATTATTGGATCTCTAGGGCTGTTGATTGATGAGATCACTTTGGGTCGAAGCCCTGGAATCTTCTCAAAGAACAATTTCATCAAAATGGTTCCATACCCGAAATGCTTTGTTTTAGCTTTCCATATGGAGGACAATTGTTTTTCATGTTTTTCAGTAGAGTTGTACACCAATCAAAGTGGTGAACTAAGCATTCCACAACTATACTAATCTGTGTCCTTGATGCCTGGTGTAAGGAAGTAGATCCTGCCACCCTGCCAATGGTGAAAAGGAGAATTTTCATATGCAGCTCTGATAAATATTTGATTGCAATTTGAGTCCCTACTTTTTGAGATCCCTCTACACAATAGACGTGGACATAACCATCTACTATAAGCCCTCCCAAAGGCTTGCCATGCAAATCTACTAGGTCTCCTCTTCGAGAGAGTCCAGTAATAAAGTAAATGTCTTTTACCTCTATGTGTATGGGCATTTGGTCAATCATGAAGCAATCTTCCTCTGGTTCCCAATGATTCACCAACATTTCAAGCAACTGGACACTACTTTTCATATTTGGCATTTCGAAGAATTTCATCAATCCATAGTTTCAAAGGATATTGAGTGAATTTTGATCCCCCATCACTTCCTAGTCAATGGCACTGTGCTCACACTCCCTCCAAGAAATTTTCATCGTAGAAAATCCATTCATTTCGCCATTAGGTTTATTTTTTACATTCACAGACTGTGCATATGTGACTTCCTTTGAGTATAGTCGCATATCATACGTGGGTTCATGTGAACAAACCCGCATATGCGCATAAAGCTCAATCAAAAAAAATCTTTACTATGGTGAAAAATCAAAATTTTTAACCTGTTTATGGATGAAATTTATAACAATGATGGATTTAAAGCTTACCTGGCTAATCCGGCGAAGTTGGAAGGTTGATTTCTCCTGTTTTGAAGAAAGAGGTTTTTTCTCCAGAGCTCTTTTCTCCAATTTAGCAAAGTAACAATGAACCAAATATGAGGCAAAATGTGTATTTATTCCCAAAAATTGAAATTTTTTTGTAAAATTTCATTATTCTTGTTTTTCAAATATGTATTAAGCTGCATAACCCTGTTGCTTGTAAGTGTTGGGGTAGGTATATTTTCAGGTACATTTTGTTGACTTTGAGATTTTTTCCAGTTTTTGAATCCATGAGCGCTGACCTGTCATGGTAGGTATATGATCTTAACTAGCATATAGGTTAGGGAATCCGCTTTCCGTTGCATTCTAAATTCTAGCCTCCATTCTGATCACTTTCCATAGGGTTGATCCCATCATGTCATGAGTAATTAACCCATTTCACTCACCGATTATTTAATCATGACTTGATGGTAGAGCCTTCTTTTACATGGGCTTCCTAGTTAGTTCCTCACTAGCACTTGTCGCCCATGCTGCACTTTATGTAGGCTCGGGAGTCCTCTTTAGTCCTGCCATGACTTATATGTTGAAGCTTCATTCTTCTTCTTCTTCATTATCATTTTTCTGGCTATTACCCTAGAGGCTCCTTGGTGTTGTTGAGTTGTATCATTGCATTGCATACTAGCTACTTGTTTATCTTGGCTTTTAGCCGGCTTCATTTGGACTCGATGTCTAAGCCATATTTTGACCTTAACTCTCTGTACAAGTTAACCATTGCAAAGCACTTAGCTATCACAACTTGACATCCTTGTTACCCATGGATGGAACACTCCTCTGAGTATCACTTACCAGTTTCTGCCACCTTGCATTGAGCATACGATTGTTCCTGTCCCAGGAACTAGTGCATATGTTTCTTGATACTCGTTCTATCCATTGTACCATATCATTATTTTATTCTTTTTCAGGATTATTATATGAAAAAGACAAAAAAATCAAATATGTTAAAACGGGCGGGAACGGGACGTTACTTCATATTTTGATGGCAGTTACAGTATCAGTTTGTCACCCTTGAACAAAGCACATAGAAATATGTCTTTCCTCATTTGGGATGGTTTTAGTTTTGGCCCAGGAGATGCCATAACCTTGTTTCACGAGTCAGTTCTCCCTCAGTTGGTTATCTCTTCCAATCATATGGAGAGTTTTCTTTTGCCTCCTGCATAATAGACTTATACAATGTCATCATTTGCTACCATGGTCATCATGAGTCATGCTTTTGTTCAAGGGAAGTTAAACCTGAGTCGGCCATTCTGTGGTGTCTCTTGACTTTTTTTTTTTTTTTTTTCTGGCCTTCTCAGTATTTTCAGTATCTTATACTATCACATTAGATGTTTGGTCCTATGCTCGTGCTGGTTTGAGAAAGTCCCCATTGACTTCTTGCCGACGGGTTTGTCTCTTATCGACTACGACATATTTCTCTAAGAGTAAACCTAGAGCCGCACCCTGGCCCTAATTACATCATTGATAGGTGACCTTGTGCTCAGCATTTGATCATCATTATGCGTCTTTGAGTGAGTGGTTTTCCTTGTGTTCGACGTCAGCAACATTATCACACTTAGGATTCGTGTCGTACGTTGATTTCCATTTGACCCTATCGGTGGATATCTCACCTCTTTGTCAGCATTCATTATTGGTTGGTTCAGATGGTTTCTTCCATGCGCTAGCTTCATCTTGTGCATTTCATAAACGTACTTTGGGTTGGTTCCTTCACTCTACTTCATCCGATTCCTTCCAAATCTTGTCCTACGGGTTACACTCGTGCTGGACTGATGTGGGATGCCTCAATGTGTTCCTTCCAATAGATATTTTCCCATCAACTCTGACTCATTGCTCTGGGAATAAGGTCTAGAGTAATTTTTTTCAGTACCTTAGGCTTTGCAGTCATCAGTGACAGACTCTTCACTGTCGACAGTGAGGATTCATTATTTCCTCCTAATTGATAGATTCTTACAAGTGTTCAACTTCAACTCATTCATATGCACTTGTTAGATTGTACTGGGGCACCTTGACACTCATTATCATTATTGGTGGGTTGTCTCGCGTTTCTTAATGGTATACATTATTAACTAGTAATCAAACAATTTCTCACATGGTTGAATTTAATTCATTTATTCCCATTGTGTAGAATTGTGCCATGGTGATCGGTGAAGACCTCAGGTTTTCATCAACATGCTTCGGTTCACTTTTGACAGTTCATCTAGTTTCTTCCAGTGACGTTGTCCACCCTTATATGTTATAGTTTTAGTACATCGACATCTTATATGTTGGCTCCCGAGTTGCATGATTGTACCATGTGTTACACCTCTTATTATTTGGTACTTGGAGATTCAAATACTTGCGAGATCAAATATCTATTACAACATCATTTATCAGTTTTCTATATGTGATACTTGGACTTCATTTCGACTTGTACTTCCGGGAAGTGATCAGATGATTCACCATGTACTTTCCAATTCAGCTATACTTTTATACATTTTAGATCTATAGACATTCTTTTCTTTCACTGAGCATGGGGATGCCCACCTCAGACATGAGCCAACTCTCTGACTTATTTCATTGTTTTTTGGCAAGCTGAATTCTGGTGAAATCCTCTCTTGTCTTCACAAGGTTCTTTCTATGCACATAATATATTTTGGCCATCATGTAGCCCTTCTGACCTCATATATTAGGGGGCATATGTTATAGCATCATTTTTCACCCTCATGTGATTAGTGATTTTCTCTTTGGCCTTGGGCACCCTTTCCCCCCAGACTTGAATAACTTCATAAAAAATAGTGTTTAAAAACCCATACGCGATTATGCCTAGAATTTTTCGTGTATATACGTGATTCCATTCATACCTTTTCGTGTATGCCATTTAAATCATTAAAAAATATATAAAATTCTTTATTTTCGAGGCAGGGTTGATGGTTACTCCCGTAATTCAACTACTCCAGCTCGTGGCCCAATTGTTTCCAACTGCTGAAACTACTTTGAGGGAGTATAAAAGCCCCTCATGTGTATGGCCTAAGGGAGAGAGAAAATTATAGATGTTATACTATGTTGGAGCCCTATTTCGAGTCTGATATTCTCGTGCCTCCTGCACTTCCCAGGTATATTCAGGAAACCCTTGCTTCCTTGAGATGCACATCATCCTATATGACATATTGTGTGCACACATCTTGGAAGAATCCTAGTGAGGTGAGGGCTGGATGGATCCAGAGGATAGTCTACTCGCTATATTTTATATTGAAAAATAGATATAGCAAGTTTCAGAACTTACCCGAAAGTCCTACGTTTGATGTAGATCCCACGGGGTGCAAACCCCCAGCAACCCTTCGTGCTTCGTAACCTGGAAATCAAGAAAAAACAAACACGAAACTCTATTTGTACAACATATATTTTCCTAGATGTCAGTGTAACTCATGTATAATATCATATAAACAATACTGAATTTTCAATTAATGATCTTTACACATATATAAAGAGAAATAAACATGTGAATTTCGGGAACAAGATGGTTCTTCTCATTATAAATGGCATGTACAATAATATAAAAGTGGAGAGATCATCTGAATCCTTCCACGGCCTTCGAGCAGACCGTCCTCTGGATCTTTCTAGCCCTCACCTCACTAGGATTCTTCCAAGATGTGTGCACACAAGATGTCATATAGGATGATGAGCATCTCAAGGAAACATGGGTTTCCTAAATATACCTGGGAAGTGCAGGAGGCACGAGAATATCAGACTTAAAATAGGGCTCCAACAGAGTATAATATTTATAATTTTCTCTCTCCCTTAGGCCATACACATGAGGGGCTTTTATACTCCCTCAAAGTAGTTTCAGTAGTTGGAAACAGTTGGGCCACAAGCTGGGGTGGTTGAATTACGGGAATAACCATCAATCCTGCCTCGAAAATAGGGAATTATATATATATTTTTAATGATTTAAATGGCATATGCGGAAAAGTATGAATGGACTCATGTATATATGTGGAAAATTCTAGGCATAATCGCGTATGGGGTTTTAGACACTATTTTTTATGAAGTTATTGAAGTCTAGGGGGAAAGGGTGCCCAAGGCCAAAGAGATAATCATTAATCACGAGGGTGAAAAATAATGCTATAACAAATGACCATGGTAGTAAATGATGGCATTGTATAAGTCTATTGTGCAAGAGGCAAAAACAAACTCTCCATATGATTGGAAGAGATAACCAACCGGGGGATAACTGATTCATGAAACAAGGTTATGGCATCTCCTAGGCCAAAACTAAAACCATCCCAAATGAGGAAAAGACATAGTTCTATGTGTTTTTTTCAAGGGTGACAAACTGATACTGTAACTGCCATCAAAATATGAAGTAACGTCCCATTCCATCTCTTTTTAACATATTTGATTTTTTTTATTTTTTATTTTTATATATGTGAAAAATGAAAAACAAACATGTTTTTGATTGGATTTCGAATGAATTAAAAAATTATGTGATGACCATGATATAGATATGGGACCAGTACATCCTGAAGGATACCCAAGGCACAAACGTCGTGGAGGCGAAGCGGATGCTGAAGACCCTGTTAGAACCCTACATGTCATTCAGAGAAACTTGGAGAGTTTAACTCGCCAAGTGCCTATGTCTGCAGTAGAGGACCTACCAGAGGCTATCCAGAGATGGGTAGTCGAGGTACTGTGAGACTGGGTGTGGTTATTCCGCCGTGTGTCTACTACGATCGTGTTCTATAAGAACACAGATGTTGGGAAGGGACCATAGATTTTATCGGATGACTGTACTATATCTTTGATACTGAACATGATCGAGCATAAGCCTTGTTAAACGCACACATGGTGTATGAGGAAACATAAACAGACACATAGAAATATAGGCATTCATTGCATCTTTATTACACATAGATGTACATTTATAATACAATGGTGTGACTCTTGGATTCATCTTCCAAAGTCACTTGGACTCCTTTGTGACTCTTCATCTTCCACACCTACCCATAGAGGATTAGGTGTTCAACATTCCCCCCTTTAATCCAAAGGGGTATGTGTGAGTCCAAGAACAGAGTTGTATACAAATATGAAAAGTATGCATGGCAGCACTTAGGCTGAATCAACTCTATGAAATGTTGAAATAAAGAGGTGGTTTAAGGATGACCACCAACACTAGAACGCAACGCTTATTGCAGCTCCCGGAACTCTTCCAAAACTAGCAAGAATATAAGGGCTTCTGCTAGAGGAATTTTCCCTCATATTTAAAGGGATAACTTCAACCTAAAAGAAGGGAAGTCTACAACCTGTGATGGTTTAAGGATGACCACCAACACTGGAATGCTTGATGCAATTCCTGGAACTCAACCAAAACTAGCAAGAAGCTAAAATATTCTGCTAGAGGAAGTGCTCCAAAAGAGGAAAAATATCAACCTCACAAGGATGATTTAAGGCTGTGCATTAACCAAAGGCATGCTCATGGGCATCCGTGTTTCTGGCTACAACTTTGAATCTGGAATGACGAATTGTGGCTCAGGCTCGCTTGAACTACTGTGTTTCTAGCTACAACTCTGAATATGCAATGATAGGTTGTGGCTCAGGCTCACTTGATCTGACATCGAAGCTTGTAGATGACCACTATTTTCCCCCCTGTCAGGTACAAGGTGAGATGATGGCGAAAAATCAACTGCAATTTTGTTCAATATTTAAGAACAAGTTCTGACATGTGACTTAAACATCTTCTTGGCTGTTGATGCCCATTGTCAAGAAGCAATCCATCCAAGATGAATCTTAGTTCTTGCAGGAGGCTTATTTCTAAAGCATCTGTGTGAATAATGGATGTGCCGACCACAATTCTTACATGGGTGAAGATTGAAACAGTAATATTTCATATGGCCAACTCGATCACAGTGTTGGCATTTTACAATCTATTGTTGTTGATGTGGAAGCAGAGAAGGATCTGGAACAATTGTAGGTGAACTGTCATAAAGAAATCCAGCACTCTGAAATTTAATGGGCTTGGAGTAGTCCGGAATATGTAAGGACACATCCTTGTCATATCCAAGACCAGTTCTGTGCTTGTTTTGGAAAAGCTCTTCCCAAGGTCTGATGATGGGCTTGGGAAGTGCAGACTGAACTACTGCATCTACATGTAAATCTTCTCTGGTACAAGGAATTGAATGTGAATCAACTGCAACTTTATATTCTTTCTTCTGATGGGAGTCCTTCTCAATGTTCTGAATAGAAACAGGTTCAGAATGATGACTCTTTTTCTGAAGTTCATCTTACTGAAGCTGAGACTCCAACTGCAAAAACTCAATCTTGTATTGTGAATCTTGGAAGCAAGTTTGAATATTAAAAAGAGTGTTCTTGCTCATTTTTACCATATCATGAACAGTGGAATGAATGAGGTTATTCAACAATTCTAATGCATCATTTATTTTATCCATTGTTCTCAACAATTCAGGCTCGAGAAATAAACGGTGTCGACTTCAACCAATAATGCACCCGTTTACAATGTGATTCAACTTACTTTCAAAAGAATACAAGTGACTTCAAAGAAATATACAACAATTTCTCAAAAACTCAAAGTTATACTTCAAACACTGATTGCAACTATGAAGAAGCAATATCCACTCACAATGTTAATACAATGTCACTGCAAATATTTTGTAAATGTGCAGAAAAAAATGTTGTGCAATAACCCTTTAAGGATCTCTTCTTCAAAGAATTGTTTTACACCAACAAATCTAATTCAACAAAAATATATTCACAATCTTGGATGCTTCACTATCGATGAGCAGATGGTCTTGAGCTTGTTGCATTACTTCAGAATAAAGAGGAAGGAAAATTCCAAAAACTATGAGTAATTTTTATGATGCCACCAATTTTCAACTTGTCTTCACATTGTCAAACTCTTTGAGAGAGTCACCCTTCTATATATGCCACAAATCATAAACCACAAGATTCACTTTTCTACTATGTAGACAATCCACCTACTCATATGCCATTTCCTCTCTCTCTGATTTTTTTTTTTTGTTTGAAAAAAAAATTAGGGAAAAACAGAGGTATTAACTGGGGGAGGTGTTTACTAGGGGATGTTTTATCTGGGGGAGGTGTTTACTGGGGGAGGTGTTTTCTGGGGGAGGGTTTATCTAGGGAAGATTTATTGGGGACATGTTTTCTGGGGAAGGGTGGAACTGGGGAAGGTATATCTGTAAAAAAAAAATGGTTAAAAAAAATCATTTACAGAAAAAAAATGAAGGGGATTAATTAAGAAAGGGAGGGGGAATTATTTTTTAAAAATGAACGCAGATGGGAATGGGTGGGTGGGTAGGGAGGCCAAGGGTTGTGGCAGAGCAAGCGCATGGGTTGGGAAGAGCGTAGGGTTAGGAGGGATGTAGTGTGTATGGGGGAGGGGAGGGCCGAGTATGGGAGGGGCAAGCATTGAGCGTGGGGAGGGGAATGGGATGAGCCGCATGAGGGGGTGGGGAGAGGCCGAGGGGTGAGAGGGTAAGGGATCGGGGTAAGGGAGGAGAGTAGGGATAATGTAGAGTGAGGTTAGGGAGCTTTTGCGAGGGGGCCGGGGTGTGTAGCAAGGGAGTGAGGGGAGGGTCGTGCGGGTTGCAGTGAGGTGAGGTTGAGTGGTGGGGAAGGGGAGGGGCGTTGGGTAGTGCGAGGCCAAGCGGACAGGGCCGAGAGGGAGGTAGGGAGGGTCGTGGCAAGGACCATAGGGAGGGTATGGTAAGATGAGGGAGGCCCCGGGTAGGGTGAGAGGGGAGGGGGAAGGGTGTGCGAAGGGAGAGGGGTGAGAGTTGTAGCGGGGTATGGAGGGCCGAAGGCCGTGAGGCAGCTCATAATTTTTTATTTTACTTTTTTGAACAATAAAATATAGCTGAGAGAGGGTGAAAATAGCATAAATTCACAAATATACAATAGAGAAATATAATTTTCTGAGGGAGTGGTGCTGAATATACAGCAGAGAATTTGAGAAATTGTAGAATAAAAAATTTGCAGGAAATTTGCAGGAAACTGTCAGTAAAAAACTCAAAAAAAATTCCAGTAGCAGAAAATATTTTTTCCAGCAGCTCTCCAATTCAATATTTTCTAAAATTTAGAGCTTGCACAGTAATGTGTAGAAAGAAAAGTAGGTAGAAATTGCAGAAAAATTGCAGAATTGGAAGGATTAGTAATAAAACCTACAGAGTTTAAGATGCACAACACTGCTCTTCACAAAACTAATTTCTAAATGCTGCAAAAATGACCAGAATTTTTGAAGATTTATACAGGCCACAAAAACAAATGGCTCACACAAATTTGAGTTGGTTATGAGCGTATGAGCTCTGATACCATGTTAAACACACACATGGTGTGTGAGGAAACATAAACACACACATAGAAAGATAGGCATTCGTTGCATCTTTATTACACATAGATGTACATTTATAATACAATGGTGTGACTCTTGGATTCATCTTCCAAATTCACTTTGACTCCTTTGTGAATCTTCGTCTTCCACACCTACCCATAGAGGATTAGATGTTCAACAAGCCCTAATTTTGTAGGACATATGGGTCCAAATTTTTGTATATTTTGTTGAACACCCTGGTGATATATACATATATACAATGGTTTATGATGCGATGAAACAAATGTGTGAAAATGTATGATGATTTTGATGATTTAATTAAAGTATTGAATGATTAATATGCCAATCAATTGCTTGATTAGCTAATGAGTCTGCCATCCAATTGTCAGCTCGAGGAATATGAATAAATGTTATAAATTGAAATAATTTTTGTAACAAACGTACCCTAAAAAACAATCGAAACAAAAAAGGATCCTGGACCCGATATATATTATTCAACTGTGACACCACCAACTGGGAGTCCAAGAAAACTACCAATGAATCAACACCCGAAGATATTGTTTCTGAGAGTAGATAAATGACTGCAGTGTATTCTGCTATGTTGTTGGAAGTAGGAACAATGCAGACCCCTCTTGAAACTAACAGTTGACCAGATGGATAACAAAGTACCCAAGGCACGGAAGCTAAGTTCCAGGTGTGTCTACTAGCACCATCGGAAAAACCATAATGACTCATGATATCCAACACAACCTGCCAAAGAAAATAAAAAACATCACCATCACCTAATAGACCGCAAACTAAGATTTGTACAACAAAAATAACAAAAAATATATACAAAAAGAAAGATGCCAGGCCAAGACCTAGGCATAATACCTTTTCAGATGGAACCCATTTCTGGGCTCCTCCAACTCATTTCCCTCAAAATCAACCAAGGTATAAGCTCCTTTTTTTAGGACCTTTTTAACGATGAAGGGGCCATACCACATAGAGTTGAACTTTCCTACCCCCAGGGCATCCTTCTCTTGGGCATAAACCAGAACAAGGTCTGCTTTGGAGAAAACTCTAGGTTTGACCACTTTATCATACTGAACTTGTACCCGTTTCTTATGTGCCTCATTCATCGTGGTAGCATCTCGACGCTGCTCATCAAGATGTTCCAAATGAAGGAGTTTTTCTTCAAGACTAGAAGTGTCAGGAAGAAGCTCTACAACTAACTTAAGAGAAGGAATCTCACACTTGATGGGAAATATGGATTCCAACCTGTAAGCTAGTTGAAATGGAGTAAAACCAGTCGCAGTTTTTACTGACATCCGATATGTTTGCACCCTGTAGGATCTACATCAAACATAGGACATCTGGGTAAGTTCTGTAACTTTTTATATCTAGTTTTTAGTATAAAAGATAGGTTAAGTGAGTCCTTATTGAATGGTATGCCCCCGATCTGTGAAGGTTTCCGACCCAAAAACCTTTAGGGAGCTATTTCCTAAAACAAAAATGGCGACTCTCCTGGGGAACACATTCTTGTGATTTCCATTTTGGGTTATTTCATCTGTCTTGAAGGTTTCCAATAGTTTCAATCACTTTTTCCAGTTCAATAAATATTTTTCCAGTCAGACTAAAGACCTGGTCTATTGATCAGGCTTAAATTTTTTTATTTTTCCTTATTTACTTTTCCTTACGCACTTTTTCTTCTGCATAGTCGCGTATACACACTTTTTTTTGTAAAGGGACCCGCGTATACATGAGTTTCCTTTGCCACAGCCGCATATGCACACTGGTTACAAAACTGCTAAAGCGCATATGCCTGAGTGAAATTTGAAATTTTTGGTCTTGTCTGCCTGTGGTGACTTGTTCCTATAGTATCTTTGAAGTCTTTGGATTGTGTCTAAGGTGGTTTTGTGTCTGTTTCTCTCTTAAATTGTTTGAAGACCGGCTCATTTGGTGAAATATTTGTTTGTTGTGCTTGCAATTATGGATTGAGCACCAAGATCTTTTTTTTGAAGATTCTTGGTTGTTCTGAGTATTCAGGACAGAGAGCTTTTGCTCATTTTCTTTTTCCTAACTTTATGTGTTGCTTTGCATTTTGATTTTTGCCTGTTTTTGCGTTTGGTTTTCTTGATTTCATTGACTAGGTCTTGTTGCAGTTTTCAAAGAATCTTTTTTTAATTCTTTGGAGTTTGTGTTTGCAGCAATTTTATGCTATTGTGCTGAGTTGATTTGTTGGATTTCATGTCTTCCTCTTGCTCATACAAGTCCTGCTACAAGAGTAGCATGGCTTTCTTAGGGCATTTTGTTGAAGTTTTGCTTGGAATTCGAGGATTGCTTGACTCAGTAACTGGATATTTCCTTGGTGTCTTTGAAGTCTCTTTTCTTTATATAACTCAAAAGCCCAAAAAAAACATTTTTTTTTCAGATTGCTTTTGTTTTTTGTTTTGTTCAATAGTTTCTTTTCTTTTGAAGCTTTTTTGAAGTATTTATTCTTTGGTTCTTGACTTGATTAAGAAGGGAGTCTTCTTTTGATTTTGTTCTTTTATGTCAAGTATGTTTTTTGCATCTTTATACATTAAGTTTCTAATTTGGAACTAACTTTGTTGACTGCCAAAAAGTGATTGAACCTTGGTATTTTTAAAGATTTCTCTTTGCTTTTCTAGATCTAGCATATTAGGATTTGAATGCCATTAGTAATTTGCATTAGGTGCACATAAGAATTTTTAGTATTTTTCAAAAAAAATTGAGGCATGTGAAGTCTGGTTATCTGAAAAAGAAAGTAAAAAAAAAAAGTAGTCTTGCAGAACCTGTGTAGAAATCACCCTTCATCGAAAGGAAATCAGTGCATTTGCATATAGTTTGGTTTTCATTGGTTTCTTTCTGTGTCATACAAACATCATTGGTTTCATTTCCATATTCCCTTGACATAAAATAACATCCAATTAAAATAAGCGATATAATTTAAAAACAACTAGCAATTTTTGTATTAGTGTCATACATCAACTAGCTAGGTTGTAGGGCCTTGGCTTAGGTGAGTGGAGAGTTAACTCTCCAAGGCTGCTCAAATTTTGAAACATAGAAGTTTATTAATGAGAGAAATCCAACACTGTTAAGTGGACCGGAAAAGCTCTCCTCCAGAGATTCAAGCACGAGGGAAAGTGCATGTAGAGAAGAGAGATAGCCCCTCTCTAATTTGCTGAATCTTAACCTGAGACCATTCCGCCCGGTTGCTGGCATGGATTGGTGTCCTTAGTTTCCCATCCTTGGTATCACACAGGTGACTGTGGGGGGGAATACCCATGGTATCTGAGGCAGACATTGCATCACTTCCATCAGTGCTTCTAGAGGGTGCCCTTGCGAAGCTTGGGTACTTGCACTGGCAAAGGCTCTTGTTAGGAGATCAGCGTAATTGCTTCCGTTACTAATGCTAGTAGGTCTGGGTCGTAATTACCCAAGACTACTTTCAGGAGGTCCTATTTTTTGCTTTCTTGTATTTTGGTGTCCAATCCTAATCACTCAGAGTGGAAATACCTAAAGGCCGCTTGCTTGGTTGTATCTTAGGGACTTTGTAGTGAGTGCTTTTTGCTCCTACATTGCTTAGCTTTATACTTTTTTGAGTCTGTTAAATCTTTTAAAGTGGCTGATCGATCACCTCGTCGATCGAGAAGGCTTTGTGGGTTGTCTCCTGTGAATGCCGAGCCTTCTTCAAGAAGGCATAGAAGTAATTTAGAGGGTTATTTTCACCCAATGTTATCAAACATAGCAGAGAGAGATCCTCTGATAGGACTTGAAGTTTTTGTAGCTAGTTTTGGTGTCGGTGTCAGTGCTGAGAAGAGTTCTCCACTCACCTCGAGAGATTTATTTCCAAAAGAAGAAGAAGTAGAAGTAGAGGAACTACCTCAGTCTCCTGAGTCGCTTCCATCTCCTCTTCCTTCTAATTCTCCATTTATCATTGAGTACATCGGACTTGAGTCTTAGAGACCAGAGATTCCTTATCCATCACATTCTTACCTTTCGATGACCAAGTCTGGGAACGCAGCTTCGGCTATGGGTGCTGCAAGTATTCCGACTCCTGCTTCAGTTCAAGGAGGAGACACTATTGCTATATCTTCAATTGCTTCTAGTGTTGTTGTGTTTAGCTCTGGTCACACCCAAGCATAAGCTTCTCAATATGGTCCCTTTTTTTGCAGAATTCCCAATAGTAGGATTTGTTCGTTTTCTGCTGCTCTAGCTGCATCTGCACCCATCTCCTCTATGGCTAGTGGATCAACTTCTTTTCAAGGCTTCCCCTTTGGAAGCAGGCATATTCCTAATTCAAATCCTTCCTTAGGGTCTTTTCATTTTACTTCCCAGACTCAGAATTTTAATCCATGGTCTGGAGGTCAAAGTTCTACTACCTTTATAGGTTGGAACCCTATCTTTACAGCAGTAGGAGCAGGGAATTATTTTCTCGTTGGTCACCAAGGGAATGTTCCTTTCCCTTCGTCAAGTGCTTATCAGGATTTTTCTCCTTTTTCAAATGCTTCGAACCCCTATAAGGGGGTTTCTTCTTCATTCACTGCCTCAGTGGGGGGAAATGGTCCAGTTTATAGTAACTCCATGTTGGGAGGGGGTCCTTCTCCAAATGCTGGGTCACAAGGATTTTCCTATGGCCCAAAATTTTCTACGAACTCTTTCTGGAAACCTAGTGCCTCATCAAATCCAGGGTATTCTTTTCAAAATGTGGGGAATCCATCCTATCAGGGATGGAATTCCCAGGCTCCTCCTCATTTACCATTTCTGGCAACGTTAAAATTTCCAGATTTGTCGAAATTGACTAACGATCTAATCCGATATAGTATATGGTGGCCTCTGGTCCCCACCAAACTACCTTCAGACATTCCAAAGTTTGAAGGGAGGAATGGAGAGGATCCAGCAGATCACATCACCACTTTCCATCTATGGTGTTCATCAAACTCCCTGATCAATGATTCTATTAGGTTGAGGTTATTTCAATGCATCTTAACTGGAAATGCAACCAAGTGTTATATTAAGTTAACTGGGGGTAGTTTCACCACTTTTGGAGATTTGGCTACCACGTTCCTAAATCATTTTAGTTTCCTGTCTGTTACGACGCCGGGACTGAACTCTTGGCTAATTTTAAGCAGATCAAGGCAACCCAAATTTCTGATCATATTCAGGAATGGTGGAGAAGGAAGAGGCTCATTAAAGCCTATATTCCAAATGAATTCCTTCTGGAATGGTTTTTGAAATCCTTGCAGCCAGATATTTCGAAAGACGTATCCCTGTCAGGGGTATTTTCTGAGGAACAGGCTATTTTTAGGGCCATCAATTAGAACTGACTTATTCTCAGTCTGAAGTCCTCAATAAAAAATTTCCTGGCGCTCCTCACTCCAAATTGGACTTGTCCAAAGCTAAACATGGTCCTCATGGTGATGGACTTATTGGGTCAATCAATAGCGGTGCAACTAACTTGCTCATCCAATTACAGCAGTTGTCCATACAATCTGCTTCTTTGAGTCAGGATGTACCTTCAGTTCCAACCTCTTTCCAATATTTTTCAATAAATGCCATCCAGACTTCAAACCCCAAAGGAAATCAACAATCTGAAGGGAAGGAGAAAGGACGAAATAATAATAAGAAGAAGGGAAAATATGGGAAGGACACTACAAATAAATCCAATGATCATGTTGGTGAGGGTCAAAAGGATAAAAATAAAGTGAATTTTCCATGCAAGTTATGTACTGGAGATCATCTTACTCACCTTTGCCCTAAAATTTAGGATGCATAGCGCTTGTTAGCTTAACAGGGTTCTTCAATTTCCCAGGTTGTGTTAAGAAACCCTTTCCCCCAAGGGCAACAGTTAGTTGTTGGCGTGAATCAAAATACTGGGGCTCACTCTAGGGGCACCCAATAAGGGGAAAACCCATCAAACATATATATGATGAGTGCTCATGTAGATATCGCTATGATATCTCATGATTATGATGTAGCTGAGTCTTTAAAAGCCAAGGGTGCTCTTGATAGTGCTGAGCCACTTCACATTACGAGGCCCACTGTTGAGCCTATACCTCAGATGCCAAAAGCAACTACAAAGTGTACAATGATTAATCAAAATGCCAAGGATGCCTAGAACTACTCTTTTATATAAGATCCGGCATAGAGCCCTTGTGCTATGTCTGCTCTCGAGGTGCTCTAGTCTTGTCCAGCTCAGCGAAGTGTTCTTCTGACTGCTATTGGGGCTGTTGATCCAAAGAACTCTCTTATGATTACATTTGATATGTCTAATTTTAAAAAGAGACTCCCACATCATATGGCTTTCCATATTAGTTCATCGTTTCGAAAATTCAATATATTTCGAACGGTTGTCGATGAGGGTGCTTCCACTTATGTGATGTCTCTCGCATGCTGGAAGGGGATCGGATCTCCTGCAGCTATTCCATCTGCCACTCTTCTGACTACGTTTGATGGTCATTCTCACAAGCCGCATGGTATTGTCCCGGCTTTTCCCATCTGTGTTGAGGGAAAAACTGTAAACATCGAGGTTGAGATAGTTGATGCAAGCTTGGACTACAACCTTCTGTTGGGGCAAAATTGGATTTATGAGATGGATGCTATTGCATCCTCCTTATTTTGTATTATTTGTTTCCCTCACGAAGGGAGGATTGTGATAGTTGACCAACTGGATTATTCTCTTGTAGACCCGAATGCATCTACTAACTCAACTATCCCTTTGCTGGATAATGCCAAACTGCCTGTTGAGAATATAGGGTTTGGAATGTATTCTTTTTTTATGGGTACTTTTGATATTCCACCTCCTTCCATTCATATAAATTCAATTTCATCCTCCAGGGCTCCTATTCGAAGAGATTTCTTCAAACCCCACTATTTTTTGGACCCTTGGACTTTACCTTCCCCTACCTCCACATTAGCGAAAGGTCAAGTGGGCGGAATAGCATTTCCGATGTCTGCAGTTGAGATTTCTTATAGATGTATTGTTGACTCTGCAGAATCCATTCCAGTTTCTCTTTCATCAAAGGAATTGGATGGCGATGTGGCCCCACCTTAGACACTTAGTTCTTCTTCCACCCAGAATTGCCTTGATACCACTCTTGCATCTGAAGAGGCTATCCTAGAAGCTATGACTGGTATAGATAGACCATGGGATGATTTGAATCATCGGTATTATTTTCTACTGAACTTGAGCGAAGTTGACTCCATTTTTCCAAGTCTGTAGTATTTTGGCCCTGTTCACCGAGTCTTGAACCCTTTAGCACCAGCACAGGTATTTGCTGAAGGGAACATGGTTGTGATTTCTCTAACTATCCTAGTGAACATTTCTAGGAATCCCAACCTTATCGAGAATGTTTTCATCGGAGTTGAATGTTCCCCTGAAGTGGTTCAAATCTACACTGACCTCTTTTCAGAGTTTCGGGATGTGTTCGCTTGGTCTTATGAGGAAATTCCTGGTATAGATCCATCTATTGTCCAGCATGAGATCAAGTTATATGAAAATTTTAAGCCTGTAAGGAAAAAGCTTCGTACGACTTTGTTAGGGTCCCGTGATTTGGCCGATTGGCTAGCCAAATGACGATGTAACATCAAACCAAGCTTTGGAGCCCAAGGACCTAGCCTTCCTGGACTCAGAGAGGGCTCTCTCTATATGTGTAGAAGATGTCGGTGTGTTTACTTGCGATGTTCTGATATTAGGCTAGTTATGAATGATTGCCAAAGGTGAAATGTCCTAAACGCCACTTCCTAACATAGGGTAGACTTTTAAAACAGATGTGGATTTGCCTTTTAAGGCTGCTGGGCAGGTCAATAAAGCTGAAGCTAGATAGGATTGTGACAAGGAGGTTTTGGTTTTGCCAGGGGTGGACTGAATAGGTAGAAAGGCGAAAAAAGTTTTGGGAGGGTTTTCTGGATGACATATTGACATAAGGAAATCGGTTTCTAGAAAACTCAGCTGAAGATATAGTCATCACTAACATGTAAAAATGCGTGCTTCAACCGTACCTTCCCTTGGAAGGCCATTATCAAAGCCTAAAGCCAAGGTAGAGAATTTTCTTAAGGCGGGATTCATTTTCCCTATTCCTTTGACAGAATGGGTTTCAAATCCAGTCCCAGTGGACAAGAAACAAGGAACAATTTGCGTTTGCATTGATTTCAGAGACCTTAATAAAGCATGTCCGAAAGATAATTGCCCCACACAATTCATAGATCAGATGATCGATGAGTGTGCAAGAAATGAGATTTTCTCCTTCATGGATAGTTTTTCTGGATATAATCAAATTACTATCCGTCCTCAAGATTAGCATAAGACTACATTTATTTGTCCCTAGGGTACATTTTCTTACAAGAAAATTCCTTTCGACCTTAAAAATGCTGGAGCTAATTTTCAGCGAGCCATGTCATATGCCTTCCACGACATCAAACATATTATCGAGGCATACTTGGATGATTTAGCTGCTCATTCTCTCAAGAGAATCGATCATCCTTCTCACCTCCATCAATTATTTGAAAGATGTCGTTTTTACAAGATCTGGTTGAATCCGAACAAGTGTGTTTTCGTGGTCACATCGGGTCGATTGTTGGTATTTATTGTGTCTACGGAAGGGATTTGGGTAGATCCCTTCAAGGTTTAGGCAATACTTCAATTGCCTCCCCCGTCATCTATTCGTCAACTTCAAAGTATACAAGGAAAAGCTAATTTTCTGCGGATATTTATGGGAAATTATGCCAAGATTACAAGAGGATTCATGATATTATTAAAGAAGGGAGTCCCATTTTTGTGGGATGAGTTTGCTCAACGCTCATTCAATGCTTTAAAAAATCCATTGACTTCTACTCCTATACTAAGTCCACCTGATTATAGCAGGTATTTCCTCTTGTATCTCGTAGCAGCAGAATCTACTATCGGTATGGTTCTGGTTCAGGAGGATGATGCTCTTGTAGAGCATGTTATATACTACCTTATTCAAGGCTTGGTAGGATCTGAACTCCGGTATTCTCTAATAGAGAAGCTTGCTTTAGTAGCTGTCCATGCTGTAAAGTGGCTCAGACATTATATTCGCCTTCGAAAAACTTATGTTTTGGTAGTAGTCAATCCATTTCAGTTTTTTCTCAGCAGGTGAGTAATTAGGGGCAAATACAATCGATGGATTCTGATTTTGCAGGAATTTGATCTCGAGTTTATGTCTGCTTAGTCTAAGAAATCATTAGTTTTCGCAAAATTAATTTTTGAGTTTCCCTATGGAGAGGAGATGGTTTATGATGAATCCTTTCCGGATGAGCATCTTTTTCTCATCTCTTCACAGGATCCTTGGTATGGGGATCTCATTGTATATCTTCAGACTGTGAAGTTTCCCTTGAATTTTTCGAAATATGAGCACCATAAGTTGCGTCACCTGGCTAAAAATTACTTGATCATTGGTGATACTTTATACCATCGAGGATTCGATTCGATCCTAAGACTATGCTTAACTCTCGAAGAAGTTGAGGTTGTGTGCCACAGTGGAGCTTGTGGTGGTCATTTATCTGGGCTTCCTACAGCCCAAAAAATCCTGCATGATGGATACTTTTGGCCTTCAATTTTCAAATATTGTATGGAGTCAGTAAAACGGTGTCATCCGTTTCAAGTGTATACCTGAAAGATGTGTGCTCATCCAGCTCCGTTCTTCCTTGTTTTCATTGTCGGTCCTTTTACAAAGTGGGGTATTGATTATACTACTTGTAACCCACCTTTGGCTAAAGGTCACAAGTACATTATTGTAGTAGTAGACTACTTCACGAAGTGGGTTGAAGGTATGCTTACTTTTGGGAATGACGGTGAGACAACAACTCTTTTTCTCTTCAATCAAGTTCTTGCTCATTTTGGTATTCCTAAAGAGATTGTCACTGATCATGGTAGTCATTTTCAGAATAACATGATGGCTGAGTTGGCTCTAAAATTAGGTTTCCAACAGGAGCATTAATTTCCTTATTATCCTCAGGCCAATGGGAAAGTGGAAGCCGTCAATAAATCCTTGAAGAGCATTCTTCAATAGAAAATTGATAAAGCTAGATCCAATTGGCATATCATGTTTTATCCTTCGCTTTGGGCATACCGGATGTCAATAAAAACTGTGACTAGTTTTACTCCATTCAACTAGCTTACGGGTTGGAATCCATATTTCCCATCGAGTGTGAGATTACTTCTCTTAAGTTAGTTGTAGAGATTCTTCCTAACACTTCTAGTCTTGAAGAATGCCTCCTTTGTCTGGAACATCTTGATCAGCAGCGTCGAGATGTTGCCACAATGAACGAGGCACATAAGAAACGAGTACAAGTTCAGTATGATAAAGTGGTCAAACCTAGATTTTTCTCTGAAGGAGACCTTGTTCTGGTTTATGCCCAGGAGATGGATGCCCTGGGGGTAGGAAACTTCAAGTCTATGTGGTATGGCCCCTTCATCGTTAAAAAGGTCCTCAAAAAAGGAGCTTATAACTTGGTTGATTTTGAGGGAAATGAGTTGGCGGAACCTAGAAATGGGCTCTATCTGAAAAGGTATTATTCCTAGGCCTTGGCCTAGCATCTTGATTTTTGTATATATTTTTTGTTTTTGTTGTTGTACATATCTGAGTTTTCGGTCTATCAGGTGATGGTGATGTTTTTGATTTGTTTTGGCAGGTTGTGTTGGATATCGTGAGTCATTATGGTTTCTCCAATGGTTCTAGTAAACACACCCGGAACTTAGTTTCTGCGGCTTGGGTAGTTCGTTATCCATCTGGTCAGCTGTTAGTTTCAAGAGGGGTCTGCATTGGTCCTGCTTCCGACAATGTATCAGAATACACTGCAGTCATTTATCTACTCTCAGAAGCAATATCTTCGGGTGTTGATTTGTTAGTAGTTTTCTTGGACTCCCAGTTGATGGTGTCACAGTTGAACAATATATATCAGGTATGGGATCCTTTTTTGTTTCGATTTTTTTTTAGGGTATGTTTGTTACAAAAATAATTTCAATTTATAACATTTATTCATATTCCTCGAGCTGGCAATTGGATGGCAGACTCTTTAGCTATTCAAGCAATTGACTGGCATATTAATCATTCAATACTTTAATTAAATCATCAAAATCATCATACATTTTCACACATTTGTTTCATCGCATCATAAAATATTGTATATATGTATATATCATCAGAGTGTTCAACAAACTATACAAAAATTTGGACCCATATGTCCTACATAATTAGGGCTTATTCCCGATCATGTTCAGTATCAAAGATATAGTACAGTCATCCGATAAAATCTATGGTCCCTGCCCCAACATTCATGTTCTTATAGAACACGATCGCAGTAGCCACACGGTAGAATAACCGCACCCAGTCTCGCGGTACCCCGACTACCCGTCTCTGGATAGCCTCTCGTAGGTCCTCTACTACAGACATAGGCACTTGGCGAGTTAAACTCTCCAAGTTTCTCTGAACGACATGTAGGGTTCTACCAAGGTCTTCAGCATCCACTTCGCCTCTACGACGTTTTTGCCTTGGGTATCCTTCAGGACATATCTGTATCATGGTCATCACATAATTTTGTAAGTCATTCAGAATCCAATCAAAAACATGTTTGTTTTTCATTTTTCACATTTATCAAAAAAAAAAATTCAAAAAATTGCAGTCTCACCAATTGCACCCCATGTTGCGCCAGGTGGAAGGACTAGATCTGGATTACTGTGAAAATCCATCCCAGCGTAGGGATAATCATCCACTGTGATAATCTGTTCCTCCCACCATTGGAAGAACTCATCATCCGACATGGTTTAGGGAACTTCGCTTTCCCCCAATCTCTTCATCAGGTCATCCCACCGGGCTATTCTTGGATCTCTAGGGCTGTTGATCTATGAGATCACTTTGGGTCGAAGCCCTGGAATCTTCTCAAAGAAGAATGTCATCATAATGGTTCCATACCAGAAATGCTTTTTTTTAGCTTTCTAGATGGAGGAAATTTTTTTTTTCATGTTTTTCAGTAGAGCTGTACACCAATCAAAGAGGTGAACTAAGCATTCCACAACTATACTCATCTGTGTCCTCGATGCCTGGTGTAAGGAAGCAGATCTTGCCTCCCTGTCGATGGTGGAAAGGAGAATTTTCATATGCAGCTCTGATAAATATTTGATTGCAATTTGAGTCCCTACTTTTTGAGATCCCTCTTCACAATAGACATGGACATAATCATCTACTGTAATCCCTCCCAAAGGCTTGCCGTGCAAATCTACTGGGTCTCCTCTTCGAGAGAGTCCAGTAATAAAGTAAATGTCTTCCACCTCTATGTGTATGGGCATTTGGTCAATCATGAAGCAATATTTCTCTGATTCCCAATAATTCACCAGCATTTCAAGAAATCGGACGTTACTTTTCATATTTGGCATTTTGAAGAATTTCAGCAATCCATATTTTTGGAGGATATTGAGCGAATTTTGATCCCCCATGACTTCCTGGTCAATGGCACTGTGCTCACGCTCCCTCAAAGAAATTTTCATCGTGAAAAATCCATTCATTTTCTTCTGGTTTATTTTTTACTTTCACGGACTGCGCATACGTGACTTCCTTTGAGTACAGTCACGTATCATACACGGGTTCGTGTGAACAAACCCACGTATGCACAGAAAGCTCAATAAAAAAAAATCTTTTCTACGGTGAAAAATCAAAATTTTTAACCTATTTATGAATGAAATTGATAACAATGATGGATTTAAAGCTTACATGGTTAATCCGGTGA
Source organism: Pinus albicaulis (assembly GCA_034641835.2). Classification (NCBI taxonomy): domain Eukaryota; kingdom Viridiplantae; phylum Streptophyta; class Pinopsida; order Pinales; family Pinaceae; genus Pinus; species Pinus albicaulis. Next base: position 47,303,403 of record CM076579.1, read on the forward strand.
AGTTGGACGGCTGATTTCTCCTATTTTGAAGAAAGAGGTTTTTTCTCCAGAGCTCTTTCTCCAATTCAACAAAGTAACAATGAAACAAATATGAGGTAAAATGTGTATTTATGCCTAAAAATTGAATTTTTTTTGCAAAAATTCATTATGCTTGTTTTTCAAATCTGTATTAAGCTGCATAACCCTATTTCTTGTAAGTGTTGGGGTAGGTATATTTTCAGGTACATTTTGTTGATTTTGAGATTTTTTCCAGTTTTTGAATCCATGACCACTGACCTGTCATGGCAGGTATATGATCTTAACTAGCATATAGGTTAGGGAATCCACTTTCCATTACATTCTACATTCTAAACTCCATTCTGATCACTTGCCATAGGGCCTATCCCATCATTTCATGAGTACTTAACCCATTTCACTCGCCAATTATTTAATCATGACTTGGTAGTAGAGCCTTCTTTTACATGGGCTTCCTAGTTAGTTCCTCGCTAGCACTTGTCGCCCATGCTGCACTTTATGTAGGCTCGGGAGTCCTCTTTACTCCTGCCATGACTTATATGTTGAAGCTTCATTCTTTTTCTTCTTCATTATCATTTTTTTGGCTATTACCCTAGAGGCTCCCTGGTGTTGTTGAGTTGTATCACTGCATTGCATACTGGCTACTTGTTTATCTTGGGCTTCAGCCGGCTTCATTTGGACTCGCTGTTTAAGCCATATTTTGACCTTGACTCTCTATACAAGTTAACCATTTCAAAGCACTTAGCTATCGCTACTTGACACCCTTGTTACCCATGGATGGAACACTCCTTTGAGTATCACTTACCAGTCTCCACCACCTTGCATTGAGCATAGGATTGTTCCTATCCTAGGAACCAATGCATCTATTTCCTGATACTCATTCTATCCATTGTACCATAGCATTATTTTATTCCTTTTTAGGTTTATTATATGAAAAAGACAAAAAAATCAAATATGTTAAAAAGAGCGGGAACGGGACGTTACTTCATATTTTGATGGCAGTTACAGTATCAATTTGTCGCCCTTGAACAAAGCACATAGAACTATGTCTTTTCCTCATTTGGGATGGTTTTATTTTTGGCCCAGGAGATGCCATAACCTTGTTTCACGAGTCAGTTATCCCCCAGTTGGTTATCTCTTCCAACCATATGGAGGGTTTGTTTTTGCCTCCTGCATAACAGACTTATACAATGTCATCATTTGCTACCATGGTCATCATGATTCGTGCTTTTATTCAAGGGAATTTAAACCTGAGTCGGCCATTCTGCGGTGTCTCTTGACTTATTTTTTCTAGCCTTCCCAGTATTTTCAGTATCTTGTACTATCACATTAGATGTTTGGTCCTATGCTTGTGCTGGTTTGAGAAGGTCCCCGTTGACTTCTTACAGACGGGTTTGTCTCTTATCGACTACGACATAACTCTCTAAGAGTAAACCTAGAGCCACACCCTGGCCCTATTTACATCATTGATAGGTAACCTTGTGCTTATAATTTCATCATCATTATGGGTCTTTGACTAAGTGGTTTGCCTTGTGTTCGACGTCGGAATACATTATCACAGTTGGGATTCGTGGAGTACCTTGATTTCCATTTGACCCTATCGGTGGATATTTCACCTCTTTGTCATATTTCATTATTATTTGGTTCAGAGGGTTTCTTCCATGTGCTAGCTTCATCTTTTGCATGTCGAAAACATACTTCGAGTTGTTTCCTTCACTCTACTTCATCTGATTCCTTCCAAATCGTGGCCTGCAGGTTACACTCGCACTAGACTAATGTGGGATTCCTCAATGCCTTCCTTCCAGCAGATGTTTTCCCATCGATGCCGATTCATTTCTCTGGGAATAAGGTCTAGAGTATTTTGTGTTAGTACCTTAGGGTTTGCAGTCATCAATGGTAGACTCTTCGCTGTCGACAGTGAGGATTCATTATTGCCTCTTGATTGATATATTCTTACAAGTGTTCGACTTCAACTCATTCATTCGCACTTGTTAGATTGTACTGGGGCACCTTGACACTCATTATCATTATCGGTAGGTTGTCTCACATTTGTTAACAGTATACATTATTGACCGGTAATCAAACTATTTCTCACATGGTCGACTTTGGCTCATTTATTCCCATTGTGTAGAATGTTTCCATGGTGATTGGTGAAGACCTCAGATTTACATCAACATGCTTTGGTTCACTTTTGACAGTTCATCCAGTTTCTGCCAGTGACGCCGTCCACCCTTACATGTTGTATTTTTAGTATAGTGACATCTTATATGTTGGCGCCCGAGTTGCGTGATTGTACCATGTCTTCCACCTCCTATGATTTGGTACTTGGAGATTCAGTTACTTGTGAGATTAGATATCTATTAGAGCATCATTTATCAATCTTCTATATGTGATACTTGGACTTGATTTCGACTTGTACTTCTGAGCAGTGATCAAATGATTCACCATGTACTTTTCAGTTAAGCTATACTTGTATACATTTTAGATCTATAGACATGCTTTTATTTCACTGAGCATGGGTATGCCCGCCTTAGACATGAGCTGACCGTCTGACTTCTTTCATTGGTTTTTGGCAGGATGAAATCTGGTGAAGTCCTCTCTTGTCTTTACAAGGTTCTTTCTATGCACATAATATATTTTGGCCATCATGTACCCCTTTTGACCTCATATATTAGGGGGCATCTTTTATTGCATCATTTTTCACCCTCATGTGATTAATGATTGTCTCTTTGGCCTTGGGCACCCTTTCCCCCCAAACTTGAATAACTTTATAAAAAACAGTGTAGAAAAACCCATACACGATTATGCCTAGACTTTTCTGCATATATACACCATTCCATTCATACTTTTATACATATGGCACTTAAATCAGTAAAAATATATATATATATATAATTCCCTATTTTCAAGGCAGGGTTGATGGTTATTCCTGTAATTCAACCACCCCAGCCTGTGGCCCAACTGTTTCCAACTACTGAAACTACTTGAGGGGGTATAAAATCCCCTCATGTGTATGGCCTAAGGGAGAGAGAAAATTATAGATATTATACTCTGTTGGAGCCCTATTTCAAGTCTGATATTCACTTGCCTCCTACAGTTCCTCGGTACATTCAGGAAACCCTTGTTTCCTTGAGATTCTCATCATCCTATATGACATCTTGTGTTGACACATCTTGGAAGAATCCTAGTGAGGTGAGGGCTGTACAGATCCAGAGGATGGTCTGCTCGAAATCCATGGAAGGATTTAGGTGATCTCTCCACTTTTCTATTATTGTACATGCCATTTATAATGAGAAGAACCATATTTTTCCCGAAATTCACGTGTTTATATCTCTTTATATATGTGTAAAGATCAATAATTTAACATTCAGTATTGTTAATATGATATTATACATTAGTTAAAATGACATCTAGGAACAATATATATTGTACAACTAGAGTTTTGTGTTCATTGTTTCTTGATTTCCAGGTTACGAAGCATGAAGGGTTGCTGGGGGTTTGCACTCTGCGGGATCTACATCAGACGTAGGACTTCCGGGTAAGTTTTGCAACTTGTTATATCTCGTTTTTAGTATAAAAGATAGGTTAAGTGAGTCCTTCTTGAATTGTATGCCCCCGATCTATGAAGGTTGCTGACCCAAAAACCTTTAGGGAGTTATTTCCTAAAACACTTGTACTTGCATTTTTAGAAAATTAGTACAAGAGGGACATGCCATTGGGAGCTAGACCAGCAGATGTAGCCTAGGAGGGGTGAACTGCTTCAAAAATTTGCTGAGTAATGTGCTTTGTGAAGTTTATTTCTCTGTTCTTTACTACTATATAATGATAAACAGGTAAAATACTTAATCAATCCTCACACAATAATCTATTTAACAAAGCTAGAAACTATTTGTTTAACCTGCAAATTAAGGAGAACCTTATGCACACATTATTATTACTGTTTGGATACTTAGCACAACATAACTAATACAATCCATTCAAATCATGTGATGCAAAAATACATTGTCTATGTACCATTCATCTTCATTCTCAAATGAATAGAGAGAAAGACCACATCTTAGCTCTTCTTCTTTCTACTTATTAAGAGGAATGTTGGTGGATCCACCTTCTTTAGTCCATTTGTCATCAATATTCTTATCTGATTTGTTTCCATGTTGTCTGTTGTGATTCATTGGTTTGTTCCTGCATTCTTTTGCTATATGCATAAACATGTTACATACATAACATCTTATGTGACTAGAAAAAGAAGCAGCAGACTCATAAAATTTTTGCTTCATGTTCCTTCTATTGCAATCAATATCTTTGTGACAAAATATGTTACAAGAAAAACAATATCTCTTAAAGAAACCTTAGTACCTAGGAGCTGTTGGTATTTCTGTGGAGCGGTTATTTTCTTAAGACTGAAACAATTTGATTCTGCAATTGGCTGCAACATGTCCATAATTATAACATATAAAGCATTCAATATTATTGTTAAGAGGAGAGAGTCGATTGACACTTCTATAGTTAGGGAAAAATGATTTCCTTTGAGCATTCATGATCCTTGGTTATTGATCAGGTTGTATTTTTGTCTCTTTGTTAACCACATCAGGTGTCACATTGTTATCCTTTGAATATTTAGCACTAGCATTTGAACTAGATTCTCCTTTAACATTTTCATGAAATCCAAGAGCATATTTAATAGTGAGATACCTTTGAATTCTAAGAATATTATCCAAAATATTAGTGCTATCTTGAAATCTCAAATGTTTATCCTTTTCTTTTAATTTACCTTTTAAAATGTTTACCTCAACCTCCATTATTTGATATTTATTTTCTTTTTCTAGATACTTCTTCTTCATACCTTCTTCAACCCTTCTTATTCTACTTGCTCTTTTAATTGGAGAATATCTTATTTCAGCCCATTTTCTTATTATTCATATGCTTGAAGTAGTTCTTCATTCTACTTACCTGATTTTTCAAGATCTACTTTAGAGTGACGATCTCAGCTTCAAGATCTTCACAATACTGGTTACATTCCACAACAATATATACTGATTTAATATGATCCTTGTTATCATTTTCCTGGAACTTATCTATAATATTAACAATATTTTTCAAAGCAAGGTCAAGATTTGTTCTAATATCATAAATTTATTCTAACCTGTCATCTTCTGAATCGGTAACTCCATCTGACATCGTACAAGTTGTTTTATCATCATGTTAATTCTTTGACACATTGTTAGGGATAGGATTACCAGGTATTTTCCTTAATGAGAAATAATCCTTTTTATTTTCTTCTAGCTTATCCCATAATCCTTTGTATAATGCATAAATTTATTCAATACTGAATCAGATATACTACAAAATATGTCACTTAATTACATACTATTATTTTTCACTTCCTCGTATGATGGGGGAATTTTGGTGTAGTCATTGCATACTAAATACTGAACATCAAGGTTAATTAGATTAGACTTCATATTTTCTTTCCAATGTTGATAATTACATGTTCTTAGCATAGGCACATCTGCATTGACCATTATTTCTAACGTGCCTGGATTTTCTACTTCTAAAGGCATTATTTCTGAATCTAACTTCTCTTTAGAGTGCTTGTTTTCACTTTTACACATAAGTGCAAGTTCATTTGTTTCATTTTCGTCATGATTGCATAGACAAGGAAATGGAACACAATTAGAACAATAACCCATACCCGATAGTTCTTTGTTACCATCATCTTCATTCTTGATCACTAGAAATCAGGGTTCTCCAAAACTTGAATATCTTTTGACATTTGTAACTGTTACTGCATCCTTTCTTTGAGCCATCACCTTGAGAGATCTCCTTCAAGCGATTAAGCTTCTTCAGAAGGACCTTATTTGATACCGATTGTTGGGAAAAATAATAGGTTTGGGGGCGTGAATCAGTATTTAAAAATCACTAAAACTTTTCTTTTCTTATTCATATTTCTATATGTGACTTTACTGAAGGAAACATGCGTATATACGTGACTGTTATCTAGACAAATAGCGTATATTCAGCCGACTTAATTTTTTTTAATTCATCATTTTTTTATCTTGAATTAGTGCATCAATACTTCATTAGGCATTAATTAAACATTAATCATGTGCAGTAAGAAAATAATAAACCATCACACATAAGACGTACACATGAAAACTACAATCTTAGGTGGAAACCCAATGTGGGAGAAAATGATTGATGTTGTCGTCTTTGCCTTTTTTTTATTATAAAGAAAAAATTCTTACAATATTGTATTGGCACATAGTCATACCATCACGCAGGCACCCACCTGTATAAGGCTACAACCTTCTCTCGTTCTCCGACACCTACTAGAAGGGAGCTTTGTTACACAATATTTTGTCACCATCCCTATAATCCCCATCCCAAACATTGGAGGACCATTTCAGTAACTTTTTTGTATTGTCATACCTTGCTATAAGTGTCATTGCATCCCTTGGAATGTCAAGAACATTTCCTCTGTTGATCATTCCTCAAGAAGACTCTTAAAAACATGTGATTTTGGGTCGGCGCTGGTAGGAATTTATGGCCTCGCGCTCATTGAAAAATTAACACTAGACCCCACGCCCATTAGTGCTCTATCTCAGAGGGGCACCCACGCCAAGCTATTTTTGGAAATTTTTTTAAATATAAATGAATTTTCCATGCCTAACAACTTCGTGAGCAAAGTCATCATGGTTTTTTCGACTAAATAACGTCGAGTTCCTCCCTTTGGCTTCTTGTTTCCTACAATTGTGCAACTCCCCAAAGGGGTAGACCTCTACTCCACCTCATGAGGGATCCCAAACCACCTCCTGCTCTCCTATAAATACTTCCTTCCCACATTGTTTAAGCTAGCTGAACAATCATTACTATAGTTGGTGTGTAGAATAAGGTAGAGAGGAATCCATTATTGAGAGAGAGTTTAGGCCCATTGCCTCATTGAGTCTGATCCCAAATGAATGCTTGAGACGCGCCCGACTAAACCCATCAAAGGAGGCTACAACGTTAATGCATTAAGGTTGTAAACTTCTTTTCTCTATCATTAATACATGACTGTTTTTTGGTTCCAATTATTTGTTTAATCATATGAAAAATGTTTGATTCTCCTTGACCAATTGAATAGCTATAAATAAAAGTGTGTTTTCATATGATGTCACCGTTCACTTGATCTTTGTGCAGGTACACAGACATTATCACTGAAGGACTGCGACGTGTGAAGACAAAGATCAGAGGATCACTGCTACAAGCCATGACAAGAGCGTTGGACCAAGGTAGGTTATCTATCCCAAATCATTTTTCATTTATAAGCTAGGAGTCCAAAAGTCCAAAATATACCCTTGTTGCTAGATCCACCCTAGGGCTAAAGGGATTGCCTCTGTTCGTAGAGGGGATTTTCCTACTCAACAAGTTGGTGACTCCACTGGGGTTCTCAGCAGCTTCAAGCTCCCATCAATCCTCCAAATTATTACAATGAGCATGGAAATCACATGTATCACTATGGGCCTCACCCATAAGGTCCATTGTATGTTTAGATGCCTTAAATTCTAGTTTACCCCAACCATTTTACATACCTACAGGTATAACCCTATGGTCCACAAGGACAACCCTTTTAGGGACAACCCTATGGTCCTGCTAGTTAAACTTATGTTCAACAGGGAGAATATTATGTTCATGAGGGGAAAACCTCTCCATCTCAGGGAAAACATTTTGTGCAATGGAGCCAACCTTATGTTCAGCAAGGCCCAACTTTTGTAATGCAAGGTCAACCCTCTACTTTTCAGCCCAGCCAACTTGTTTTTCAGGGGAAACCTAGCTCGTGTCAGCCGAGCCAACATGGTCTTCAAGGGAAACTTGCATCATCCCAACCATCAAGCCAACCTGTTCCTCAAGGACAACCCTGTGGCTCTTAGCATCTAGGCCAACCTTTACCCCAGGGACAACCTATCTAACCCCAATAGCCAGGCCAACCTGCACCCCAGGGACAGCTTGTTCAACTACAGCATTCGGTTAACCTGCATCCTAGGGGCATCCTGTGCAGCCTCAGGGCCCACCTTTTATTCCTCAAGGTCAATCTCAGATGGTACAAGGTCTGCCACAAGGCACTTATTACAATCCACAACAAAATCCATATGTTGTTCAGACATGACCTCAGTGGTTCGCTCAGAATCAATATCGTGGTCCTCAACTGGTGTATGGGTATAATTATCAGGCTTATAACCCCTATGCACAAAATCCTCCAGGGCAGAACATATGGGGTCAAAATTTCTCCCAACCTAGTTGGAATACTAATGCTGGTCTTTATCAAAGGCCTGCAATGCCTTTCAATCCGCAATTTCCTTTTCTCGCTACGTTGGAACTGCCCGATGTGTCGAAGTTGAAAAATGATCCTATCCTTCATAATCCATATTGGCTTCCAGTTTTGACTAAAATCCCTGGCGATTGTCCCAAATTTGAAGGAAAGTCCGGAGAATACCCCCAGGTGCATGTTATGACATACCATATTTGGTGCTCCTCTAACTCTTGGGTTGACGATTCGATTCGACTGCGTCTTTTCCAAAGGACTCTCACTGGTGCCATTGCAAAGTGGTACATTGAACTCTCCCATGGCATCTTTCAAGATTTCAACTCTCTTGCCATGGTATTTCTCACACACTTTCAATTATTGGTTCGGTATGAAACTAGAACACACCTCCTCACATCCTTCAAATAGGATCGGGCTACTCATATATCCGATCATATTCATGAATGGAGGCAGCTTCATCATTTGATCAAGTTTGAGATTCCTAGTCAACTTCTAACTGATTTTTCACTACCTGTTTTATCGGTCTGATTGTTAAGGAAATTGCTATGGGGGCATGTGTTACTGAGGAACAAGCCATCACGCGTGCCTGGTACCTTGATCTCATGTACTCTCAATCTAAAACGTTGTATTAACTCTTGCCTGATGCTCCATGACATGGAACTACCAAAGAACCGACGACACCATCTGTTAATGGTATCATTGGTTTTGTGTCTCAGACTTCTTGAAAGTCTTCTCCAAATCCTATGAAGAAAAAATCTACTTCTTCCACTGATACTGCTTCTCAGCCACCTCAGAATCCTCGTAATATTCACTCTAGTGGATAAAGCTTCCAAAGGTAAGAAAAAGGGTAAAGGTAAGGCCAAAGCCGATACCCCGAAATAGGATTCTCCGAAACCTAGTGTTGATGATGGTTCAAAATGCAAACCGAAGTACCCTTGTCTGATTTGTGAAAAAGAGAATTACACCAAGGATTTTCCACGATGGGCTGAGGTGAGTTGACTTCTCAAAGGCACTCCAAGTGTCCTTAAAAAACCATTCCCATCACAGCAAACTCAGATGGTGGAGCAACCTCAATCCTCCGCCCCATTTAGCTCACAGGTTTTCATGATGAATGGTCTTCCACCCATTTTTATTGCTACCCAATCGAAATATTATACCAAACCGTGTCAGGTGGTAGGGAAGAGATCGTCGATGTTCCTCCTCCCCCACCTACTTTTGGCCCTCTTCACATTGAAAGACCCAATCCTGAGCTTGTTGTATGGCCACCTTCTAAAGGTGTACTCTGCAAATCTTCCTACAACCCAAATGCTTGTGCGACTCAACATTACAATATTGTTTAGGATTTGGCTCAGGTGCCAGTATGCATTAGAAGTACTTCAGATTTGTTCATCAAAACAAAATGCTTTGCTATCTGCCATTGTAGGGGTTAACCTCACCGATTCTAGCCTTATCACTTTCGATTTAGAAAATTTCGCCCCGCGTCTCCCTCACTAGCTTGCACTGATTATCCAAGTTGGTATTAATGGAAAGAATATCCATCGAGCAGTCATGGAAGAGGGTGCATCTACTTACATCATGTCCTCTAATTGCTGGAAATCCATTGGTTCTCCAACCCTCAATTAATCTCCAAACGCTTTATAAGCTTTTGACGAAATGAAATCTCACCCTCTTGGTGTTCTCGCCAGTTTACCTATTACGTTAGAAGGGAAAATGGTTAACGTTGAGGTTGAATTCATTGACTCCAAACTAAATTATAATCTTCTCCTTGGTCACAGTTGGACTCACGCCATGCTATGAATTATGTCCACTCTCTTTCATGTTCTTCGAATTCCATATGAAGGAAAGATCATCACTATTGATCAATTGTCCTTTTTCACTTCCACGTCTTCTGAGAGAAACTTTCCATATGCATATCGTATTCCTATGCCTTATGAGAGCATAGGACCAGGTCTTTTCAAATATCCTACCCTTATGTGTATTTTTTATTTTCCTACGCCCAAAAATGCTCAGGTCAACATGATATCCACGTCTTCTAATCCATGGATCATCCCTTCACCTGAACAAGTTGATTCGTTTGGTGACGCGATGTTGTTAAGCCCAATAGAAATTGATTATTATGAAATTATTTCGACTTCGGCTCCCCCTCCCTCTTGGATCATACTCCTTTGATTTTTTCTCTTGACATGTATTCTCAATCCCCTTGGCTCGACACTTCGGATTCGCCCGATCCCTTAAATGACATATTTCCCACAAATGAGGCCATCATGGAAACCATGTCTCTTGAGGATCCTCCTTGGGATGATAGTTTCCATATTTCCTCCTTTATGCCTGGCCTTGGGGCCATGTCTAATTGTCTCGAGAAATCCACTTCCCAATCTCCTTCCCATCCACTTCAGATGCCCATCTTGACACATGAAGTTTTCACGGAGGGTAACCTCGGAAACATTACACAAACAATGCCGATCGACATCTCCAAAAACATTTCAAAAGTGATGTACCTTGGAGACATGTAGGAGATGAGGATGAGGGAGTAATGGATGGAAACATCCCTTACTATATCTTGATAGTCTTGGCTTTAGTTCACAAGCATAAGGAGAGACACCTACATGCAGCATTTATGGATTCTCTTTTCATTCACTTTTATGCATACTCTTTATTGATGGAGGATTCCACTTGGGAGGGAATCCTAATGGATGTATATCATCATATGGTCAGATGCATAGCCTGAGAGATGATGATATGGTTGGCACAACCACTTCCCTACTCTGTTGTAGTAAGGGAGAATTTTGATTTGAGCCATTTTAGCTCAAAGACCGGAGTACATGATGAGGGAGGTAACTATTTGCTTAATGTTTTGCACTCTCTTATATTTTTGAGTAGCATATCATATCAAGGATGATTTTTCATTCTTTCACATTATGTTTTGTTGTACTTATGGTCAATTGCAATAATTATTATGGGCATCTTATCGGTGGATTGTGGGGGAAAGCCACAGGATTTTCGGTGTGCACCATTGGCACCAAATTATTTTTCATGATCTCATCTTTCAGGATGGATGTGGCAGAAAAAAAGTGGCTGAAAGGACACTTGTTGTAATGTATATTGAGGCAGGCCAATGATGCCCTGCATTGGTTCCATGTGTGGAGCTATGTTTCACCTCCTTGCTCTCATAGATTTATGCTTCCATATTCTTCTAGTAGAATGTTGGACATGGGAAGCACCATTGGAGGAATGGCACAAGAGTTGAGGATGCCCATAGGCAATATGGTTCTCCATATTTCTCACATTGCAGATTTCAGAAAAACAAGTGGGCTGGCCTTGATTTCCATGTTGCATCTCTTGCTTTCAAATGGGAGAAGCCATTTGGAGAGCTTGAGATTTTTGGGGAGGCACCCCATGGGTGTTGGATTTTATGGGATGGATTGGGTCTCTCTTGAATATCCTTATGTTTCAGCCATATATTAGCAGTAGCCCCATATGTATCATAAGGAAGGAGAAACACATTGGGAGGACGTGTTCCTTGAGGGAGAAGACCTCCATACTTTTTGCAGTGCATGCTCTAAGGGGAGTATGGAAGAGGATATGGTCACCGTGATAGAATGTTTGTTTCTCCATGAGGCGAACCATATGATTGGTTGGATACCATATGACGATAATTTCCAACTCATCACATATGAGATGATTTGGGCCAGTTTGACTTATAGCGCTGAAGGAGAGATCCTTGGAGATCTAAACTCCATCTTGCCACTTGAGGCAACACTATTTCAACCCAAATTTAGCTTTCACTCCAAACATATCATAAGTGGAGAAGAGGATAGTGTGGGGTAGGCTATGAAGCTTACCATGATCAGATTTTCAGCCCACCTATTCTACATGGACTCAAGGTGGAGGATGATTTCCCGGAGTTGCCTAGTTGAAAGGTGACTCATTTTGCATGGTTGATTGCTTGGGGATGGAAGATACACATGGGAAGAATGTATCCCAATTCATCTCAGACTCCATACCTTGGGAGGAACTCTAGAAAACACTTTTCCACTCTCTTGAGCACCTCACTTTTTCATGATGATAGCTTGGTAGCTAATTTACATGCTGAGGAGAGGTATTGTGGGATCTTTATTGATGTGATAGCATCCTAATTCTTGGAGGAGATCATCATACCTGGGTTTTGCATGATAGGAGAAGAAGAATCATTCTACCCTTTCACTTGCTTGAGGACAAGCAATCTTTGGGAGGGGAGGACTGTAATGTTCCAAAATTTTCATTAAGTTAATTGGAACATTAATTTTGCTTTCCTTTTAATAAAATAAATAAAATGGGTAAGGGGGCCCATGAAGAAGCATAATAAACACTCAAAATGTGCAAAGGGGTCACTTAAGTGGCTTATTTTTCATCTCCTAGTGTGAAAAGGGGAAAATACAAGAAGGCTAGGTCAAGTTTGACCAATTCAAACAGTGCTGCCTAAGGAGGAGTAGCTTGCATGAGAAGACAACGCATTTTTGATAGGAGGGATATTATTGGATGAGAGAAACCCTAATGGGTGAGGTCCATGGAAAGGAAGCCTCCTCTTATCATAAAATAGGGAAGGAGAGCCATTGCTCATTATGTTGAAGATTTCGAATTTTCTCTACTCTCTCCAGTTGTTCAACTGGGATAGCTTGTGTTGCTTACCACAAGGGAGATTTTTGTTTAGAAGTTTCCTCTCCTTCATTGGGAAGCTTTGGAGGACCTGTTCTTCATTCTCCTCACATCCAGGCTTGAGGCCAAGGTGACCATCTTCAACTACAACGTTTTCCAGCTTGGCAGAAACATTGAGTTGCTGGGGGTTGCAGTGAGGATTCATTATCACCCACTTTCAGAGCTAGTTTTGCAGAGGAGGAGCTCATTATTTCTCTGGGAGATCAATGAGGAAGATCACGGAGCTTCATTGAAGATTTTGGCATTGGGCCACATGTTTTATCTCATTCACAGTGTTGCCTTTTCCTCATATTACGTTATTTTCAAAGGGCACTTGCAGGAGGGGTTCACACAGTGGATTGGAGGGTGTAATCTTCATTGAAGGGAGCAACCTTTCACTTAGAAGATCATTGGAGGATGTTTCTACATCATTTGTAGCAATTCCATCATTCTCCATTTTTGTATTGTTATTGAGTTGTTGCCACTATCTGTTAGGAATCTGTAATCAGCAAGATTGGCAAAGTTCGATCACAGAAACAACATCATTTCAACCACTTTGGGATTCTAGGATCTAGCCCTCCTGAATTCGGAGAGGGATCTCTCCAATAAGTGCAAAGATGGATTTTTACTTGAAGTTTGGGGTAATAATATTAGGCTAGTTATGAAGGCCAAGGGTTTGTTTTGTTTTTGGATGGTTGAGCATGATTACTGTTTGACGTGGAAATTTCTAAATGAAAAGAGTTCCAAAGGTGAGAAGTTGCAAGCAATCAGAGTAAGCTTCGGCCAAAAAGATAGATAATTGCAAGTTTTAGTCCATCGAGATATGGAGTCATAATAGGGTTTAATTGGAATAGCAAGAGGCAAGAGTGGTCCATGGGGCAAGTCATCTATGTCTAAGGATCTCTCTAAAGATTGATTTATGGAATGAAATGATACAACAAGAAGGAAAATTAAACAGATGTAGAACAAAGAGCAGCCCAAGATCTGGTAAGTACTTTTAAACTAGCCAGCTTTTGACATACACTTAAGAAAAACATGAAAGCAAACTAGGATCTAGTAAGTACTTTTAAACTAGCCACCCTTTGATACACTTTCAATAGAAAAAACTTTAAAACAAAGGGAAACTTGAAGGTAACTGTTGGAGTAGAAACTAGCGGGCCAGGCTCACCACAAATCCTCTCCTAGATCTGCTTTACTTGGTTACTTTCAAGACCAACACAAAGATAACACAGAATGGCCTAAGATCTGGTAAGTACTTCTAAACTAGCCATCTTTTAACAAATTCCGAGGGAAACATTCAGACAGTCTTTGGGGATAAAACTAGGACCAGGGCGCACCATATCTTCCTTAGTTCATCTCTACTTAAATAATACTGAACATAACATTCAAGAATAATATTCAGCTAAGGCAATAAGATGAGGGAACGCCAGCATTCCTATGCTTAAACTGAATTAAATCATTCCTAAATAACACAGATTGGAAGAAAACATATAAATAAAGATTTTCAGTCAAAGAAGGTTACTGATATATAGTAGGTCCTAACTCTATGCATGCTGTTATTTATAAGAGAAGATGAAACACAGTGAAAATAGAAACAAAATAACAAGTTATAATGAGAAAAACATCCCCGTCAACATAGACCAAGATCCCATAAAACAACTTGTATTGATGCTCCAAACCAGTTATAGCTTTAAGTCCGATGCTTCAGTTTAGAAATCATCTACTCATCTTAGCCTAACTTATCTATCACAAGCAGAGCTCCAAGGGCCAGTGAACACTATTTACAATCAGAAGTTCAACCTCAAATTTATTTCAAAAGTTCTACAACCAATAGTCTCTCATATTCTACAAAAGTATTTATAGAAGAATGAGGAGGTGAGATCTGAAAAAAGATCTTTCGGGACAATTAATACAGATTGAAGACTTCTCGGCCTTTGAGGGGCTCGATGGGGAAGTTTACAAACATTCTGGTCTGTATTAACTGTTTTACATTTATGAATTAAGCTCAGTGGGAGCCTTTATTGACTTTGAGGCTCTGTGTCATGTTTGGAGTAACTCTACAGATATTTTTAGCATTTAAGTTCCTTGCATAAGTTACTCTCTAGCTGCGCTAAGGCAAATATCTTCATTTGATCAATAACTTCGGCCTCTATTTTGAATGCTTTGAGGCATAGATGGCACTTATGGTAGCTGAGGAATCAGTTCGCCTCAATTGAGGCAGTGGAGGCCTTTTTGTCAGTTAAACACTTATGATTTTCCTTTGAATGTGTTTTAATTTGGGGGATTAGGCTTTTGATAATCCATCTTAGCCGTAATCCCTGCAAATCGGTCTTCAATCTTCTTTTCTGTTGTGCTCTGTCTTCAACACTGATACTCTTTAAATCGTGTTGTAATAACTCAGTGTCTTATCGATGTGCAGGGCCACGCTGGGCTCGTATGGCATCGATGCCCATGACGCATTGATGAAACGTGGTGTAGAGCCCCGTGAATGGTTCTCTTTGATAAATCAAAGGTGTGGGAATCGTCATTCCTAGCCTTCGGCTTTCTCTTTAATATAATGGAAAAAACCATTAATCCCTGCAAAATACAAACAAAAATTATAAAATCCCACGTTTTTTGGAAAAACTGCTTCAGAGGCGGAGGGAAGGGCATGGCCGTTGGATGGCATCATCCAACGGTGCGGATTAGCCTAGAGGAGGTTAAAAAGGAGGGCAGGGGAAGAATAAAATGGAACCATTGATTGCGTAATGATCAATGGAGGTGATTGATTTGAAAATCCTTTGGTGAAAGGTGGAGGGCGATAAAATAACACAGGAATGAACTGGGATCATCTGATCTGGACACGTGGACGGTCCAGATCCAATTGGAGGATCGCAATCGGGGGCAACACTCAAATGGCGCCGATGTAAATTTGCGATGTGATGAAGTGCTGAGCGTCGATCTGAGGATCAGATCAACGGTGGAGAATGAATCCGAGGATTGGCCGATCAGGATGGAAAAATCAAACGCAGTGATTCAAAAATGCGATGCGATTGAGTGCAGGCCGTTTGATCCTCTTACGATCAACGGTGGAGATTAGTTTTAGAACGAACTAGTAGAAAACCTTTATAATATATAAAAACCAAAAAATTTTAATAAAACAAAGGTTTTGGTGGATCAGGGCGGAAAAAATATATATATGAAAAGGCACCCGTTTGCGAGGCCATGGGTATATGGAATATGATGGGCTCGGGGCTTTCCACAACAAAGGGCCAATCACAATCGGAGCCTGGGGCTCTGGTTTTTCAATCAACCCATTGGAATTTTGCGATGCGATTGGCACCTCGAGACGTAAAGTATCGGTCCCAGGTGTAGGTTATATGAATGGAAAGCGACGGGGTTATATATATGGGACCCAATCACATCAGAAAGTTTGATGTGGGTTTTTCAATCAACCCATTGTGAAAATCCCCAATGTGATTGCGCGATCGTGTCTTTTTAATCTAACCATTTATATTAAGACGTGACTTTGGCTCATTAGATCAAAAGTTTGGATAAATGGGTTTTATGAATTTACAAAAGAAAAAGGTGATCGGGAATGGCTTATTACAAGGTTTTAAGCGTGGAAGGTGGGCCCATGATTTTATATGAAAAATAATATGATCAGGGTTTATAAAACACGAGGCTTAATCGCATCGGAGTTTTTTTAATGGCACAAAGACTTGCACTCTTGGATCTTTGTGATGCGATAAGCGCCGAAAAGGGTTAGCGCTTGGTTCCAGCCCCAAAGAGTATGGTGGGGAAGTGGTTAGGACTTATCCCAAAGGCGCTTAAGTCCATAGCAATAAAAAACTTGTTTTTTATGAAAATTTTCAAGTTTTTAAATGGATTTGGGGGTTTCGGTATAGTTTAAAAATGAGTTTTAAACTATGTAAAGATGATTTTCATGAGTGGGAAAAGAGGAATCATGGAAAAAAGGAGTTTTATGGAGAAAAAGGGGAGAAAATGAAGGTTAGTTTTGAGTGGGGGAAGAGGGAAAATGATGATTTTACAGCAGTCTTTTCTCATGAAATTAGCAGAATTTCTGAGTATAAAATGGCAACAGTAATGAAGATTTTGGACAGAGGCATGAGGCCTTCAAGAGTCTTCAAGAGCCTGAAATTTTTAGCAATAAAATTTGTTCCTTGAAGGCTCAAAAAGTCTTAGCCACCTTTTGCTATAACAAATTTTATAGGTGGCTAACAATGGCTCCACTTGGGTATGATGCATTCTCGAAGGCATCAAGAACTTCAGACTTGCATTCTTTGGGAGGCTGAACTGTGCCTGATCCATTGGGCCGCCCTTCCTTTGCTGGGATGATCTTCTCTGAAAACATATTAGTAGCCATGAAAACAATGGATCTTCATCAATACAAACTTTCTACCTACCTAATCCTACTAATCTAGCATTTTTTCTTCATTAGAGTGCACTTGGATTGGCAAAATATTTTCACAACATTTTATTCTTTTGAAAGCAATAAATATAATCTATTTCTACTCCTTATTTCTCCATGGACTCAGATTAAACAATTGAGCCCATATGATTCTCTACCTATTCTATCAATCTGTTGGGATTAAACTGTCCAACAGACTTTATTATCTAATTTCTACAATAGAAATTGAAAAGCATTCAAGTCAGGATTGAACAGTCTAACTTGATGCTGGTCTATGGCATAGAAACAAGATGCTCATAGACATTTATTTTTGCAGGAAATTTAAATAAAAAACTGAAGGCTTAAGATCTAAAAGTTTTTCATCATGGCCTTCTTTTTCCTTTACAGCTATGTTTTGAATTTTGTTTGAGCTGTTTTCCTTCTATCAATAGGTTCATATTTTGAGCTGATTAGAACCAGTTTTCTTCATTTCTGACTCAAGAAAAAAGAACATATTTGAGTCATCTCTCTTTGGAAACTTAGGTTCAGATTTTGGGCATGTTTTAACCTTTAATTTCTATCCTAATCTACCTACTGATAAACCAAGATTAAACAGTTTGGCAAATCGAATTCACTATCCTATCAGCAGTAAATTTAAAACTAATTAGTCAAGATTAGGTTGTTTGACTAACTAGAAGTGTGTTTTTCAGGAGTGGCATTTAAGCTTGCACACTTTCAGATTTGTTTCTCTTTTTGGTATGGGGCTATACCTTTATTGTTTTGTCAATCTTCCCTCTTTTCTTTCTTTCACTGTTTTTGTATTTTTTATTTTTCTAACTTTGACTGCAATGGTGGATGAGATATTTATAATGAAAAAGATAAAAAGGCTCCAAAACATAGCATGGATTAAGAGAAGTAATTTTTGAGCATCCTGCCATTGACAGGACCTCCAAAAAATTCTGCTCCATTCAACTCTTGTAAGAAATAGGCATTGTTACCAGCAGCTGAATGAATAGAGTAAGGCCCAAGCCATAAGTTGTCAAATTTTTCATGCTGGCCCTTGTCTTCCTTCCTTGAGTCCCACTTTAAAACCTTGTCACCATCTTTGAAATTGTTGGCCTTTGTTCTTCTGTCAAAAAGCTTTTTAATGCTGTCATGTTTCTGCAATGCTTTGTTATAAACTTCCTCTCTAGTTTGCTGAAGATGAATAGTCTAATTTATTCTTCTGAGTATGTCATTATCTTCGGTTTGTAACTCTTGAATCAACTTCATTACTGGTACACCAAGAATGTTTGGAAAAATTGCATCAGTACCATACACAAGCTGGAAGGGTGACATGCTAATAGATTTATTCAAAGTCAATCTGTCAGCCCAAAGTGCATGAACTAGTTTTGTATGCCAAGACTTTTTATTGTCTTCCAAAAGTTTCTTGATTATGTTCACTAAAATTTTGTTTGAGGATTCGGCAAGTCCATTACCATAGGGGTAATAAGCCGTGGAATGCCCCAATGTTATTTGATGTCTATGATAGAACTCAACCATCTTCTTTGAACCAAATGCTGCTTCATTATCCATGATAATCTTAGTAGGACAGCCAAAACTAGAGA
This sequence comes from Pinus albicaulis, assembly GCA_034641835.2. Classification (NCBI taxonomy): domain Eukaryota; kingdom Viridiplantae; phylum Streptophyta; class Pinopsida; order Pinales; family Pinaceae; genus Pinus; species Pinus albicaulis. The sequence continues at coordinate 47,322,391 of CM076579.1, forward strand.
GAACGTTAGTCTCCATAAATTTTATAATAACTGAATCATTGGCCTGCCGACAAGGTATGGCTTCTATCCACTTAGTGAAATAGTCTGTAGCAGTGAGAATCCATCTATGTTGGGCATAAGACGGTGGATGGATTTCTCCTATGAAGTCAAGTCCCCACTGTTGAAATGGGGCTTCAACAGTGATTGGATGCAGAGGTAGGGGTAGCAGTTTTCTTTTGCCTTCAAAAAGTTGACGTTTATGACAGGCAATGATCATTTTATGCACATCATGAAAAAGAGTAGAACAGTAGAAACCAGCCCTCAAAATTTTGTTGGCTGTTGTCTTCCAGTATAAATGACCTCCACACTCTCCTTCATGGAATTCGTGCTTAACCTTCTCTGCATCCAACTCAGGCAAACATTTAAGCAATAGACCACTTGAATTTTTCCAATAAAGACATTTATCTATAATGTAATAGTTTACAGCTTTTAACTTTAAGAATATTTCCTTTGTTTTTGTCAAACCAGGAGGTGTATTTAAATTAAGAAAAACATAAATAATATCAGCATACCAAGGAGAATTCATAAAATGATCTTCAACTATAGGAGTTGAGAATCTTTCTTGGTCATCCAAAGCATCAATCATATTAATATCAAGAACTTCAAAATTGGATTCAACCATTAATCTAGTCCTTGGCCTTTGATGAGTTTAGTGGGTTTTATCTCTAAATCGTATTCAAGGATAACAGCAATCCACTTACCTCTCTTACCATCTGGGTCCTGTGTTAGAATGTCTTTAACAACTGAGTTTGGGACAAAGACAATGATGTGTGAGTGAAGGATGTACACTCTGAAGTCTTTCAGAGCTTTAACCAAAGCAAAAGCTTGCTTCTCCATAATTTTATACTTCAGAGGGGAATCCCTCAATGCCTTGCTAAAGAATGCAATGGGTTGCTCTTGTCCTTGTGGATTTTTTTGTAAAAGGACAGTAGCTATGGAATGTTCTGATGCAAACGAAAAAATATAAAAATCTTTTGAAAAATTAGAACTTATTAGAACTGGTGTTTTGGTTAACGCTTGTTTCACCAGCTCAAAGGACTTCTTTTCTTCCAAGGTCCATTTTACCCCTTGCTCCTTCTTCAACATGTTTGTGATATTCTTAAGAAGCTCAGCTAAGTTGGGGATGAACCTTCTCAAAAAGTTAATCTTTCCAATGAAATATTGCAACTCTTTGATGTTTCGAGGATGAGAGATTTGCAATATGGCCTCAATCCTCTTTGGATCTATCTTAATACCCTCTTATGAAATAATGTGCCCAAGAAGTTTACCTTCTTGGAGACCAAATAGTGTTTTCCTAGGGTTTAAAGATATCCCATACTTTCTGCATTTCTCAAAAACTTTTCTTAAATGTTTTAAATTCTCTTCATCTGTTTTTGAAAACATAGTGACATCATCAAGGTATATAATGATGAAGTAGCCCAGTTCATCCGAGAATGCTATGTCCATGGCTCTCTGAAAGGTTGCTCCAGCATTCATTAGACCAAAGGGAATTTTCACATACATGAAGGTGCCCCATGGTGTAGTAAAAGTTGTCTTTAATTGATCAGCAGGATGAACTAAGATCTGATTGTACCCTAAATAGCCATCCAGCAAATAAATTCTTTTTTAGCCAACTACCCTTTGTAATATGTGATCCATCTTGGGTAAATGGTAGTTGTCTTTTAATGAAGCTTTCTTTAAGTCTCTAATGTCTATACAAAGCCTAATCTCTCGAATTTTCTTCCTAACTGACACCAGATTAGACACCCACTCAGAATATCTAATACGGACAATAATCCCAGCATCATACATTTTCATGATCTCCTTCTGAACCAAAGGCAACTGAACAGGATTTATTCTGCACAGTTTCTATTTGAATGGTTTTTGGTTTTCTTTGTGGGGAATTTTGTGCTGTATTATTTAAGTGTCATAGGATTTAAGATCTTCGTAACTCCACACAAAAACATCAGAGAATTCTCTAAACAACTCTATGTATTTGAGTTTAATGTGAGATGGTAAAGTCTTAGACAATTTAATCATCATAGGTTTAAGTTCACTTTCTATATTGCACTCTTCCACTTCAGTCTCTACAGGTTCCAGTTTTGGTTTATTTGCCACATCGTTAAAATCGAACAACTCTTCTAATGGGGCCAGACCCTTAGGCAAACTTTCATCTTTAGAGTGCAGCATTTCTAACTCCTTTGTTTCAAACTCGGCATTCATTTATGTTCTGTTTTCAATTTTGCTAGAAAGAAGTTTAATATTCGCAAGTTCAGGAGATGGTTCTTATTCACCAAGGAAATTTTCTTCACTGCAGTCTGTCTCATAATCTGAGTCGGAACTGTGTGGTTTGAACTCATTTCTGAATTGCATGAAGTCTTCTATTTGTTTGTCTCCATCAAACACCTACCAATACTTTTCGTTATCAGGCACGGTTGGTCTAAATTTTATCTGAGTTGTATAGTCTTTGGTTTCATATGGCGTTAAGCATGTTCTAGCTGCAAAGGCTAAATTGTGGGCGACAATATTTCTTTTTCTTGGGACAAAAATTAATTTGGACTCCTTGAAATTTTTTAAAAGGTCCATGACATCGTTTCGGTAGGCCCTAAGTCTGGGATGGTTTGCTTTATACTCCCCATTGACTTGCCTAATGACTAACTCTGAATCCCCATACACATTGATTATTTTGGCTCCTAACTTCTTCAACAATCGTAAGCCTAAAAGAAGGGATTCATATTTTGCTATGTTATTTGAACACTGGAAGTTGAATCTGCAGGAAATTCTTTCTGTGTGGTTGTTTTCAGTGTTAAAAATCTAGACACCTTCACCAACGTTGGTCTTAGTGCAAGACCCGTCGAAGTGCATACTCCATAGAGGACTAGTTTTAATTTCATCTGTTTGGTGAATGTCCTCTTCAACTATTGTGCTTTCTGATTGTTCTTGAGTATCAGCACTCAGTTGAATTTGTTTCATTTCCTTAGATATATTATTGGTTTGAGGACTGCTTTCTTGACTGTCAATGTTTAAAAGCAAAGGACACATAATTTGTAGCTCAAGACCTGTGTTATTTTTGCTATATTTTACAGGTTCAACAAACTGTTTTGACACACCTACATTATCTTGTTCCTCCTCTCTATCTGTCATTAATCCTGTTATAGTGACTTGTTCACTAAATTTTTCATCATTAAACATAATAAAAGAATCAAGGCCTGTATTTACAGAATAGAGGGGAGAGTTTTGTTGTTTGTCTTGGCTTGTAACTGTGTATTGCATATGGGATTCCCTTTAAAGTCTTCTAGTCTGATTGAAAATAGGGATGGTCGCATAGGTCATGTCCATCTGCATAGTCCCTTGTAACTTAACCCCCCACGATCTTGATAACAACATTCCATATTTGGGGGGAACATCAGCCACAACAATATCCATTACTAAGCATTTGGCTGGAATTTGGGCTAAGTTAACATAGAGGTCTTTGATTAATCCTAAACATTTTACTCTGCTTGAGTCAAAGGAGTACAGGTCCTTGTAAGGTCTGGTGATTTCTAAACCAAGGCTCTCCATCACATCTTTAGGCATTAAATTATGAGAAGCCCCGAAATCATGCATAGCATTGTGAAAAATTTTGTCATGAACATTTAAACTCACATAAAAGGGAGGAACAGGTCCCTCTTGATACATACCTTCAATCTTTGGACCAAAAATAAGCTCTGGTTGGTCATCATTAAGATTGATAGTGTCCTCATTCTCTTCAATGTTTAAAGCCTTCAAAATTTGGGTCCTATATACATGTTGGGCAGCTAACTTTGTCAGGGGAACAGAGATTTTGATTTTGGAAATTTCCTACTCCAGGCTGAAATGAATTTGACTTTTTAAAGCGTTGGTCTCAGCCTTATTAGCTGTCACTTTATCAGCAATATCAGCTTGCTGATTTGTCCTATTCACATTTGACAAAATGGTTTTAACAGGAACACTAGCTGAGATGTTAGTGCTGCTAATGTCTGCACTATGTTTTTCATTGTTTTGAGTGCCTTTCTCTTTACCATTATCAGAATTTATAGCCCCTATTTTGTCCTTTTTTTTGACAACTTTAAGCTTGGTTGCAGCGCTGTTTTGTAAAGGTTTGTTAGAGGTTTTGTTGTTGGGGGTTTGTTGACTAGTTTTGCTTCTAAGGTCATATTCTTTTTGAGATTCTATGATGACATTTTCCATGTCTTGATAATAATTTTCATCATCATCTCTTCTGTCATCATAAGGTGTGTATAGACCTTGTTTTCTATCATAATGAATCCCAAAGTCATCATTATCTACCCCTAGCATGTTGATATCATCATCCTCTATCATTTCATGTGGTTCCTCAACTTCACTTACATAGTTTTGATGAAAGGGAGGAGCGATCTACTGATCATCTTCCCTAGGCCTGTTTGGAGGTTGATTCCTTCTAACATTTTGGTTTTGGTTCTGGTTTCTGTTCTGAGGAGCAGTTTGGTTTTGACTTTCTTGTGCTCTCTTAATTATGCTCATCTCCTTCATCATCTCCTCCATCATTTTCTCCATATTTGAGTTGGAAGTAGAAGGTGTGTTTTCCTCTCTAAAAGACACTCTCTTTCCATTTTTCATTCTTGCTCTCTTCTCCATTAATTTGACTTCCACAGAAAGAGAACCCTTTTGCATATCTTCAAGAGTTGCAAAATCTCTCTCTCTCAGCTGATAGGCCATCTTAGGATCAAACCCTTCAGGAAACTTGTTTAAAGCTGAGCCCTATGGAGGCTTTAGTTCTGGGGAAAGTGCATTATACACACTATTGAATCTAGTGCAATAAGCTTGCACACTTTTCCCAGTGTTTCTATGGAGGTTCTTGTAGTCAGCAAGGACTTGAAGAGGGTTTTTCTTTACTTCCCATTTATTTAAGAATGTTTGATGGAAGGTTTCGAGATCATTAGTAATATGGCAGGTTAGGCCTTTGAACTATTTTCTTGCTTCTCCCCCTAAGCTCTAAGCAAATAACCTAAGCTTGACAAAATCATCATCGATTTCATTTCTGTCAAAGTATTCATTCATCTTATCCACATGTTGTGATGCATTTGTAGCATTGCTAGCATCATATAATGGAATTTTAGATTGGTAGTCCTGTGGAAGGTTGAATAATGGTACAAGAAGGACTAACAGAGCATACCATGCTGCCATGATATGTGGTGGGGGTGGATTCACAAGGAGTGGATTAACAACAGGAAAAGTGGGATGAAGTGTAGTGGTTTGAACAGTGGATGTAGGGTGAGCAGAAGTGGATGGACCAGGAATAGACTGTTGAGCTGATCTTGGATGAGAGACACCTAGGTTGTGAAGGAAATGAAAATCAGGAGGTGTTGTTTTTCTTCTACCAGGATGTTCACTTGTTTCAGGAGATGATAATGAAGACTCATAATCTAACTGATCTAAATCACCAAGAGACCTAGTTCTAAATGGATTTACTAAGTCAGCTTGTGATTTTTGTAGAGTTGAAAGATTTTCAGGGACTGAATTAGCTCTCAAGGGTGATCTGAAAATAGTTGATAATTGAATCCTAGGAGACTTCCTAAGGATAATTTCTGGGTTATCAACTAACTTAGGTGGATCAGGGTCAGGATAGGCTCTAGTGTGAATCTTTCTAGGAGCCACTATGCTGTGTTTTTTAGACCCAAATAAACAAGAAAAGTGCAACCAGATATGACAATCTTTAAGAGGTTAACTAGTCTATTTTACAAATTGAATCCTACAGTATTCTAACTGAGTTGGAAAGATATTATAATTATAAGGGTTCTTCCCAGTGGAGTCGCCAAGTGGAATTTTTTAGCCCCTAAGGAGGTAAAAGGTTTTATGGTCCACCACCATGTTTATTGGATACCAATCTAAAATATTTTTAGATTTTTCTGAGTTATTTTTCAGTTGTATGGTTTTTTAAGAATATCCTAACTTTGTTTCAAAACTTAGCTACGGTTATGAGACAAAAAGAGTTTACTCTTATGGCTAAGCCAGCTGATTTTTCAAAGTTTAGATAAAGTCTTAAGAGAATCCTGGGGTTTACCTAGTTTGTCACAGATTCAAACAAGTTTCATCATGATTACCAGTTCTTGGTAGTGCTTGAAAAGGCTACTTTTTACTCTCAAATTTTTATAAAAATTAAAATGATTCTGGGTTCGAGTCCCCAGTGGAGTCACCAGAAATGTTAAGAATCTGTAATCAGCAAGATTGGCAAAGTCCGATCACAGAAAAAACATCGTTTCAACCACTTTGGGATTCTAGGATCTAGCCCTCCTGAATCCGGAGAGGGATCTCTCCAATAAGTGCAAATATGGATTTGTCTTTGAAGTTTGGGGTAATAATATTAGGCTAGTTATGAAGGCCAAGGGTTTGTTTTGTTTTTGGATGGTAGAGCATGATTACTGTTTGAGGTGGAAAGTTCTAAATGCAAAGAGTTCCAAAGGTGAGAAGTTGTAAGAAATCAGAGTAAGCTTTGGCCAAAAAGATAGATAATTGTAGGTTTTAGTCCATTGGACTATGGAGTCATAATAGGGTTTAATTGGAATAGCAAGAGGCAAGAGTGGTCCATGGGGCAAGTCATATATGTCTAAGGATATCTCTGAAGATTGATTTATGGAATGAAATGATACAACAAGAAGGAAAATTAAACAGATGCAGAACAAAGAGAAGCCCAAGATCTGGTAAGTACTTTTAAACTAGCCATATTTTGACATACACTTAAGAAAAACATGAAAGAAAACTAGGATATGGTAAGTACTTTTAAACTAGCCAGCCTTTGATACACTTTCAATAGAAAACACTTTAAAACAAAGGGAAACTTGAAGGCAACTGTTGGAGTAGAAACTAGCAGGCCGGGCTCACCATAAATCCTCTCCTAGCTCTGCTTTACTTGGTTACTTTCAAGACCAACACAAAGATAACACAAAATGGCCTAAGATCTGGTAATTACTTCTAAACTAGCCAGCTTTTAACACATTCCGAGGGAAACATTCAGACAGTCTTTGGGGATAAAACTAGGACCACGGCGCACCACATCTTCCTTAGTTCATCTCTACTTAACTAATACTGAACATAACATTCAAGAATGATATTCAACTAAGGAAATAAGACGAGGGAACGCCAGCATTCCTATGCTTAAACTAAATTAAATCATTCCTAAATAACACAGATTGGAAGAAAACATATAAATAAATATTTTCAGTCAGAGAAGGTTACTGATATATAGTAGGTCCTAACTCTATGCATGTTGTTATTTATAAGAGAAGATGAAACACAATGAAAATAGAAACAAAATAACAAGTTATAATGAGAAAAACATCACCGTCAACATAGACCAGGATCCCATAAAACAGCTTGTATTGATGCTCCAAACCAGTTACAGCTTTAAGTCCGATGCTTCAGTTTAGCAGTCATCTACTCATCTCGGCCTAACTTATCTATCACAAACAGAGCTCCAAGGGCCAGTGAACACTATTTACAATCAGAAGTTCAAGCTCAAATGTATTTCAAAAGTTCTGCAACCAACAGTTTCTCATCTTCTATAGAAGTATTTATAGAAGAATGAGGAGGTGAGATCTAAAAAAAGATCTTTCGTGACAATTAATACAGATTGACGACTTCTCGGCCTTTGAGGGGCTCGATGGAGAAGTTTACAAACATTCTGGTTTGTATTAACTGTTTTACATTTATGAATTAAGCTCGGTGGGAGCCTTTATTGACTTTGAGGCTCTGTGTCATGTTTGGAGTAACTCTGCAGATATTTTTAGCATTTAAGTTCCTTGCAGAAGTAACTCTTTGGCTGCGCTGAGGCGAATATCTTCATTTGATCAATAACTTCAGTCTCTGTTTTGAATGCTTTGAGGCATAGGTGGAACTTATGGTAGCCGAGGAATCAGTTCGCCTCAATTGAGGTGATGGAGGCCTTTCTGTCAGTTAAACACTTATGATTTTCCTTTGACTGTGTTTTAATTTTGGGGATTAGGATTTTGGTAATCCATATTAGTCGTAATCCCCGCAAATCAGTCTTCAATCTTCTGTTCTTCTGTGCTCTGTCTTCAACACTGATACTCTTTAAATCGTGTTGTAATAACACAGTGTCTTTTCGATGTGCAGGGCCACGTTGGGCTCGTATGGCATCGATGCCCATGACGCATTGATGAAACATGGTGTACAGCCCCATGAATGGTTCCCTTTGATAAATTAAAGGCGTGGGAATCATCATTCCTAGCCTTCATCTTTCTCTTTAATATAATGGAAAAAACCATTAATCCCTACAAAATACAAACAAAAATTATAAAATCCTGTGTGTTTTGGAAAAACCAATTCAGAGGCGGAGGGAAGGGCATGGCCATTGGATAGCATCATCCAATGGTGGGGATCAGCCGAGAGGAGGTTAAAAAAGAGGACAGGGGAAGAATAAAATAGAACCATTGATCGCGCAATGATCAACGGCGGCGATTGATTTGAAAATCCTTTGGTGAAAGGAGGAGGGTGATAAAATAACATGGGAATGAACTGGGATCGTCTGATCTGGACACATGGATGGTCCAGATCCAATCGGAGGATCGCAATCGGGGGCAACACTCAAATGGCGCCGATGTAAATTTGTGATGCGATGAAGCACTGACCGTCGATCCGAGGATCAGATCAACGGTGGAGAATGAATCGAAGGATTGGCCAATCGATATGGAAAAAGAAAACGCAGCGATTGAACAATGTGATGCGATTGAGCGCGTGCCATTTGATTGGCTTACGATCAACGGTGGAGATTAGTTTTAGAACGAACTGGCAGAAAACCTTTATAATATATAAAAACCAAAAAAATTTAGTAAAACAAAGGTTTTGGTGGATCGGGGCAGAAAAAATATATATATGAAAAGGCGCCTGTTTGCGGGGCCATGGGTCTATGGAATATGATGGGCCCGGGCTTTCCACAACAAAGGTCCAATTGCAATCAGAGCCTTAGGCTTGGGTTTTTCAATCAACCCATTTGAATTTTGTGATGCGATTGGCACCTTGGGACATAAAGTATCGGTCCTAGGTGTAGGTTATATGAATGGAAAGCGGTGGGGTTATATATATGGGACCCAATCGCATCAAAAATTTTGATGTGGGTCTTTCAATCAACCCATTGTGAAAATCCCCGATGTGATTGCACGATCGAGTCTTTTTAATCTAACCATTTATATTAACACGTGACTTTGGCTCATTAGATCAAAAGTTTGGATAAATGGGTTTTATGAATTTACAAAAGAAAAAGGTGATCGAGAATGGATTATTACAAGGTTTTAAGCACAAAAGGTGGACCCATGGTTTTATATGAAAAATAATATGATCAGGGTTTATCAAACACGAGGCTTAATCGCATCGAAGTTTTTGTAATGGCACAAAAACTTGCACTCTTGGATGTTTGCGATGCGATAAGCGTCGAAAAGGGTTAGCACTTGGTTCCAGCCCCAAAGCATATGGTGGGGAAGTGGTTAGGACATAGCCTAAAGGGGCTTAAGTGCATAGCAATAAAAAATTTGTTTTTTATGAAATTTTTCAAGTTTTTAAATGGATTTGGGGGTTTCGGTATAGTTTAAAAATGAGTTTTAAATTATGTAAAGATGATTTTCATGAGTGGCAAAAGAGGAATCATGGAAATAAAGGAGTTGTATGGAGAAAAAGGGGAGAAAACGAAGGTTAGTTTTGAGTGGGGGAAGGGGGAAAATGATGATTTTACAGCAGTCTTTTCTCATGAAATTAGCAGAATTTCTGAGTATAAAATGGCAACAGTAATGAAGATTTTGGAGAGAGGCATGAGTCCTTCAAGAGTCTTCAAGAGCCAACACTTTTTAGCAATAAATTTTTTTTCTTGAAGGCTCAAAAATTCTTAGCCACCTTTTGCTATAACAAATTTTATAGCTGGCTAACACTACCCAACCACTCCTGCATTTTTCCATTTAGTGTATTTATGCCAATCCCTTGGAGGATTGTTGTAGTATTGTTTTCTGGGGTGTAGATCTTGCTCCCCCACTTTATTTGAGCCTATTATTTCTATATCATTATATCTATATCAGTCTGCATTCATTTCTCACTATAGATTGCGCAGTCATAGCTTGTTGTTGGGTTGTGTAGCTGTGTACTTTCATTGTTACATGTACATCTGTCCTGGGGCTGATTTGGCCTAACTTGAGAGGGCTTACCTCAAGTTCTTGTATATCTATTTTCTGGTGCACATAATATAAAGGCTATGCACTCTTCTTGCACCATATGTATTAATATTTCATTGCTGCTATTTGTTGAAGTTCATATATTGTTGTAGCTCTCCCTTTGAGCATTGTTTGGAGATACATAGGATTGGAGGATCGGCATAACCCTCATAGGGTTATTTCTTTGAGCTAATATTCTAGAAGAGTAATGTATGAAGGGTAAAACAAGGGATCCAAGTCCTGATTCAGCTTATTTTTGCACTGCCTTCCTTATACAACGTCCTAGAGGACCATGTTGCAGAAATTCCTAAAAAGGAACATTACACCATGACCTATATATTGACTCAACAATTGTTGGGGAGAAATACTCAAAGTGGATTGTTATCCTCCAAGAGTTCGATTTGGATTTTACTACCACCAAATCAAAGAAATAATTGGTTTTTTCTGATTTTATTTTATCTTTACCTTCTGACTCTGCTCCCTTTGGTTCTAAGGAACGCATTCCAGACGACACCCTTTTTCTCATTAGCACCCTTGATCCATGGTACAGTGATATCATCGTCTATCTCCAGACTTCCACCTTCCAATATTAATTGACAAAGGATTCTCGTTGATGCATTCACCATCATTCGCAACCTTATCTCATAGCCGAAGATACTCTATACCGCATCGGAGCTGATTCTGTTCTCCACCAATGTTTAACCCTCAAGGAAGATGAAAAAGTCCTCAATGACTACCATTTCGGCACATGTGGCGGTAACATGTCTGGATATGCTACTACGCAAAATATTCTCTGTGCTGGACATTTCTGGCCTACCATTTTTAAAGACTGCATTGTTGTTGTCCGGAAGTGTCACGATTTCCAGATTTACTAGCACAAGATGTGCACGCCACCCGCACACCTCCATCCCATAATTATTGTTGGTCCCCTTGCAAAGTGGGGCATCAATTTTATGACATGTAACCCTCACTCGACCGGGGGGAATGCTTATATTATCGTAGCCATGGACTACTTCACTAAATGGATCAAAACAATGGCTACACTCACAACTGATGGTAAGACAGTGCACATTTTCTAATCAATCATGTCATTACCAGGATTGGTGTCCCTCAAGCCATTTTCACCGATCATGGCTCTCATTTTCACCATTACATGATAGTTGAGTTGACTTCTAAGTTGGTTCTGCGTCATGACAATTGAACACCATGCTACCCTCAGGCCAATGGCCAGGTTAAAGCCATGATCAAGGTTCTAGTCACTATGCTTCAGCATATGATTAGGATGCACAAGTCCAACTGGAATCTCATGTTGTTTTCATCTCTCTGGGATTAATGAACCTCGGTGAAGGATGTAATGAGATTCACCCCATTCCATCTTGTTTATGGTCTAGAAGCTACCCTTCTGATTGAATGTGAAATCCCTTCTCTCAAGATAGATGATGAATTACTGCCTAATACCTCACCAGAAGAAGAACATCTCCTATATTTGGAGAGCCTTTATGAAACTCATCGCTTTGCTACCCTAGTTATAGAAACACAGAAAAAGTGAGTCAAAGCTCATTTTGATCAAACAGTTTCCCCTTGTAACTTTGTAGAAGGAGACCTAGTCCTCTTGTATGACCAACCTCATGATAAGCTGGGGGAAGGAAAATTCGAACCCATGTGGCATGAGCCCTATATCGTTAAGCATGTTTTACAGAACGGGGCTTATGAGCTAATTGAGAATGAAGGCTATCCTTTGAATAAGCCCAAAAATGGGTTGTACCTAAAAAAATACTATGCATGAGTTTTCTATGCATGTCCTTTTGTACATAAGTGTGTTTAACATTTTTGTACATTTTTTGGCTTCGTGTGCTTTGCGAGCAGTTTTTCCTGCTTATTATGTCGTTTCTTACTGTGCAGATGTCTGTCACTCCTTATGTTGGTTTCACGGATGGTGCCTCCTACAATACCCAAAATCTGTCTTTTGCAGCCTGGGTGATTTATAATCCTAATGGTGAGTTGACATACCTTCAAGTTATTTTTCTAGGGCGAACAACAAACAATGTTGCTGAATACAGTGTTGTCATTGAACTCTTAACCAAATTCATTTCTCTTGACATTCATGCATTAATTGTGAGCCTAGACTCTCAGATTTTTGTTCTTTAGCTTAATGGACATTACTCTGTTAAAAATCCTAAGATTTTAAGGTTGTATTTGCGTGTTCGTTTATTAGCAAGAAATTTTGATTATATCACATATCAACATATTCCTAAAAGAATGAATGCGTTAACTCATGTAGTAGCGAATATTTTATTATATTGACATTTGCATGATTTGTAAAAGCATCATCATCACATAATAAGATTTAGACAGGAAAATAGGCACACACGCACACACACAGATATATATATATATATCAAGTGTTTTCATCCACGTGCATCATAAGTTACAAAAATATGTGTGTTTTGGTTACATCCTGAGACATCATGTCTCTCAAAAAAAATATGCAGAAATAAAGCCTAGGTGTCTAATCAGTATGATGATCAGCATAGCATGTCACTGCATGCACAAGCCACCTCATTAAAAGGTGGATGTGGTTAGACACCCTCACAGTGTGCCTCTGGTATGCATGAGGAACATCGTTGATTCTCACGTAATCTGGGATTCCACTGGTGAGTCCCTCTAGGTTGCACACGATATCCTCTTCCTTACTTCCCTCACCATGAGGGGCTGCCTCAAAGTCATGTGGGACCCTTTGTGCTATTGGATACATCCCTTCAGGTCTCCCTATACCAACATCTATAAATACATGGATAAATATCAGAACACATATAATAAAAAAAATGATAATAATCATCAAAATAAAAAAATGATTTTTTACCCAATGCTTCATCCCAATCCTCTCCTTCCGGGAGTGGAAATTCTAGATCACTCATGAAGTCGGTGCCATTATAGGGCTATTCCTCCACAATAATGAGTTGTCAGCGGAGCTAGTCGAAGAATTCTAGCCTCCATGACATATGTTGACCACCTCCCAATCGAGGCATCAACGCCACCCAATGGACCATATGTGGCTCTCATGCTGGTGGTGCAGTTACTATTACCTCCTAGCATTGAAATATTGGCAATCATTCTAGGATGAATGGTACCAAGATGGACCCATAACCAAATTTTTTCAGCTTGTCGTTCTTGCACTTTGTCAACTGGCACTTCAAGTTGATTGTTATGGCTTCTGCCTAGTTGAAAATGGTTGGAGTCATAAAATCCACCGAAATTTGAAGTTGTGTTTTTGTAGCTTCGTGAGGGGATTGAGATCCAATAGCTCACATTACGGTGTGCAACACTACTTTTATTTCCAAATCGGGTACCGTCTGGATATATATTTTTCTACTCTTCGATCCTTTCTTTTCTCCTGGGAAAACTCTGCCTATGAGCATGCTCATGTTTTCCATCGTAGGACGAGTACCTATCAATATCAGCGTTGCTCCCCTCCGTGATAATCCAGTGATGAAATATATTTCAGAGACTTCAATCTCTAACTCTTGATCGTGAATCATGAACCTCTCCCGATCGATGTCCCACACGCTGACCAGATATTGTAGTAACTCCAGCTGAGCTCAAAGACACGGTGCCATGAAGAATTTTAAGAGCCCATATTCTCTTAGGGCATCCATGCATCTCAAATTTCTCATGGCTAGCTCATCTTCCTCCCTGTGTTCTCTTTCCTTCCATTCAATGGCAATTTTTTCTTTTAATCACCTGCAAAACCATCATTGGGGATTTCATTAGTAAAATCATCAACTTTTGAATTGTTTAAAATGGGATATTTATCATAATTTTTGAGAAATTATGGTTGTGGAAATTGACACGGATATTTCAGAAATAGCAGCACCAATTGGCGCCTCCCTTTTGAAATTTTAGGCGGGTTGGCGCAACTCCATGCTCGGAACTCGCGCCGATCACCGCACCCAAACTTGAACAAAAATCCCCCCAAAAGCATAAAAATTTGAGAATGTAGGCAATGAAATCTAGCTTAAAATGCAGGCAAGGATAAGAGCTCTTACCTAAAGAAAACAGATTTGTGATTGGTCTCCTGGATTGTATACTGCCAGCTTCACAAAATCATAGTTAAAAATGGAAAAATTCTCACAAGAGGTGAAAAGGTGAAAAGTAATTTATTTTTTACTATTTCTGTCATTTTATAACCTTTTCGAAACCCTAATTATCTTTTTATGCTTACTTTTCGATTATTTTAATATTTATCTCGAAAAATGTGTTTGACATGCGTTTCTTGTGCAATAACAGGACCTAAACACGATGATAATGAAGTGACAGGTTGTATTTTATTACTTTTTTGGACTCGGTAAAAACATGAAAAAGTCACCTCCTGGAGTCATTTTTCAGCTCTTTTCTAACTCTCGAAAATTGAAAAGATTACCGAGACTCTTGTTGTTTTGAACATGTTAAAGGCTACGAAACGTCATCTACCCAGTATACGTTTACTCCTTTTTCGAGCTGGGACAGATTATTTAAGAGAAAGGAATACCTTAGCCAATCACGACTAAGAGGTTCTCCCAGATTTTTTTTTCTAACTTTTTGGATCTGTTAGACTACCTACAAAAAGGGACCTGCTGGATTTTTCTTTCCAAACACTCTAAACATGAAAATATGTTGACTTCTTCCTTTGTCGGACTCTTTAAAACCTAAATGAAATCGTAGATCATCACCATGATGTAACCGAGTTCCTCCTTCCTAGGGCTCGTAAAATGTACTAGGATGGATTTTTCCAAAGGAAAAACTCATATGACAAGCATATGCTATCCCCTTCAAGCTTGTTTCCAAAAATAATTTGGGTACTCGCCAAAAATGGTGGGGGAAAATGGAACCAGTTCTCAGTCGTTTTGGTAGTATGTCACTCTTGAACATGACACTTTTCTGCAATTCGTGTCAGGTTGGGGACATCCCATTTGTCATTTTGCCTCCATGGGTTTGGGTTATCTATTTTGGCCTCTCATATGCTCTTTTCCACATCATGATGACCTCATATCCCTTGATGTCAAATTCTGCCAAATTCTGGAGTCGTGTCGCCAATATGTTCAAGAGAAGTTTCCTTCTATAGTTTTCAACCCCTGATCCTCTATTTAGTCCTGATTCACTATCATCTTGTTCCTCTGTCTCGTGTCGATGATGTGGGAAACATTATGGCCCTCCTTTGACCGGTCACTTCATGTCGGCTTTAGCTCATTATCCAAGAAGTTTATCTAGAGACTTCCTTTCTGTACCTTGGAGCTTGCATGCCTCAATGGAAATTTATTCGCATTCGACGACAGGTTCTCATCATTGGCCTTCGATCGAGTGATTTCGCAGGTGTTCAACTCCAACTCATTGTTCACATTCAGTGGATTGTACTAGTTGTACCTTGAGATCCATCATCATTATTGGTGGTTTCTCTCGTGCCTGTTAACAGCTTTCATCATTGGTTGGTAATCAGGTGAATTTCTTGCATGTTCGACTTCATCTCACTCATTCGCATGCTTGAATTTGTACTTGTTCACGTCGAGATGGAGCGCAAGACCCTGGGTTTTGTCTGATGAAATCTAGGCTTCGAGACGATTTGGTTTATCATGACTATATGCATGAATCTTCTAATTGGATGGCTGCGACCATACTTGAGTCTATTTGATGATCCTTCTTACTGGATGGATGAGTCCATACCTCGGATCTTATTACTGTATGTACTCTATTATGGATGGTTGTTCCCATACCACATATTCATGTATCAGAGATATCATTTGTACTTTTTCTTGCAGGTCTTTCGATGACAGCATTTTGGTTTGGGCATGTTCTCATAAATAATTTCACCCCTCCCTCTCTCTCGGACCTCATTCTTTACGGGGCATCTATTACATAGTATTTTTTCACTGTCCCTGCAATCCCCATCCCGAACATTGGAGGATCATTATAGTAACTTCTATGTATTTTCATACCTTGCTATAAGTGTCATTTCATCCCTTGGCATGTCAAGAACAATTCCTCTTTTGATCATTCCTCAAGCAGACTCTCAAAAACATGTGACTTTGGTTCGGCGCTGGTAGGAAGTTATGGCCTTGCGCCCATTGAAAAATTAACACTAGACCCTACGCCCATTGGTGCTCTGTTTCAGAAGGGCACCTGTGCCAAGATTTTTTTGGACAATTTTTTAAATAGAAACGAAGTTTCCATGCTTGACAACTTCAATGAGCAGAGTCATCATAGTTTGTTCGACTGAATAGCATCGTGTTCCTCCATTTGGATTCTTATTTCCTACAATTGTGCAACTCCCTAAAGGGATAGACCTCTCCTCCACCTTATGAGGGATCCCAAACCAGCTCCTCCTCTTCTATAGATACTTCCTTCTCACATTGTTTCAGCTAGATGAGTAGTCATTACTATAGCTAGTGTGTAGAATAAGCTAGAGAGGAATCCATTGTTGAGAGAGAGTTTAGGCCCATTGCCTCATCGAGTCTGATCCTGAATGAATGCTTGAGATGCACCAAAATGAACCCGTTGAAGGAGGCTGTAATGTCAAGGCATTAAGGTTGTAAAATTCTTTTCTCTATCATTAATACATGACTGGTTTTTGGTTCCAATTATGTGTTTAATCATGTGAAAAAGTTTGATTCTCCTTGACCAATCAAATAGATGTAAATGAGAGTATGTTTTCGTATGCCATCACAATTCACTTGATCTTTGTGCAGGTACACGAACATTATCACTGAAGGACTGCAACGTGTGAAGACAAAGATGAGAGGATTGCTGCTACAAGCCATGACAAGAGTGTTGGACCAATGTAGGTTATCTATCCCAACTCATTTTTCATTTATAAGCTAGGAGTCCAAAAGTCCAACATGTTCCCTTGTTGCTAGACCCACCCTAGGGCTAAAGTGATTGCCTCTATCCGCAGAGGGGATTTTCCTTCTCAACAAGCTCTAACCCCATGATCTCGTTTACTGACACCCAATAAAAGGGAGCTCCTACCCCCTAATCTGATTTAACAGATACCACTAGAAGGAAGCTTCGACTCCCTTACTGAAGGCTCCAACTCTCAGCACCATCGGGAACCACGTTTCATAATTTTTCACCCTAGATCCACCTGATACATGACATCAAAACTTGTAGTCCATGTTTCATCAAATTTTCAGATTGGACCCACTACAATCAGTTAAGCCCAATACCAAATATCAAAACTAAAATTGATCACTGTAAAAAATTACTCAATCATTAAACCAATTGAATCAACCAATCACTAAATCAAATGAGGCCCAAAACAATCAGCTTATTCTAAAACAATCAAAGCATTTATATCACTGTAACCAAAATTCCAATACTGAACCCAAACATTGCATCAACTCATTGAACCAACTGAAAACTTTGATAAATAAAATATAAGAATATATATGTTACTTTAATTTAGAAAATTTGCATGTATATGTGACTTCCTTGAAGCATACCTGTGTACAGATCTCAAAACATTGAACTCTAAAATTGAATCACTGTCATTTTGAAACAAAAACTGAGTTATACCTTGAACCACTGAAGCATTCTGAAATCAACACAGAAATATCATTGATATTAAATCACATATAGCTAGTAGCATCATCACTCTTCAACATATCAATCCTCAATCAATTCAACTTCAAACATCACTATTAAACCCAGATCAACATGAATAATTCATCAACATACAACAGTAACACAACAAGACTAATTAGAATGATAAAAAAATTTACTCAGTAAAAACCTAGCTTATATATTTGCTTTCTACAAAACATTTCCATGTGTATACACGTTATTTAAGAATAAAGCCCACGTATAGATCTGTCCAAACTACAGAATCGATATGTGACTTACCAGCATGAAACCTATATGTCTACGCGTCTTTCAGGTTATCAAACCCATGTATTGATCTGTAATTCTTGACTTATACCTTCGTTACACATCATACCTTCGGAAAAATCCCATCCCTTGACATACATAATAAAATATGTGTTAGACATAAATATCACAGATCAAACCAAGCCACTATCAAATAGTCATTTCAGATCTATTGGATCTGATCCATCATCAAACTCTCAGGTGCATACTCAATTTTAGATCAAACAATTCATTAATAGCCCATTACATGCACACTTGATTCAGATCTAAATATTCATCAAATATCCATCACTTGTACACCCAAAATAGTTTGATCTTCACCTCCTTATATAGTTTAGGCATTAGCCAATACCACGGGTCAAAACCGCACTAATGTCGATGGTATTCTTTGACGGGATCAAATATTTGTTACTCCACTCAATATTGTAGGCTAATACCATGGTAAAAACCCTTGGTATTTAGGAACCATAGTGTGGAAACTTTATGCACTTCTTCTTATTCATACCCACATGTGTACGTGGCTTTTCTTTACATAACCCATTGTTGGCTTGAGGGGTCTTGACCTAGGTTCAGATTTTATTGATAAACCAACATACCCTCCAACTACTGGCCCTTTCAAAAATGACCTACTTGTGTAGATCAAAGTCTCACTTGAAGCAGTATGGGGGGGTGATGGAACCAGGTTTTCGCACCCAGAGGGAGAAAATAATGAAGTGGTCTAAGAAAATTGAATGAAAACTTACATCAATCATAAATAGATGTGGGCAATAGAATAAGGTAGAATCATATAATGTGCACAATCCTGAACAAAATAAGATAGATTCGTAGATCGCTTCAGCACAGATAAAGCATAACATAACCAGATCCAGATCTAAACATTGCAATTACTTAAGCAGATTTATCGATCATCAATAAGCATGCATAACCATAACTGATATATTCACGCAATAATCAATAAGCAACACAGAAATAGTGTGATATTAACAGCACAAAAACAGTAAATAACTTAGATAAATTATAACAAGTTTTCCAAAATGTGTCCTTTATATTAACTTCAGATCCTTTCAATACATATCAGAATTTCCCTTACATAACCCTTCCATGCACACAATCGGCGGAGTCCACACATAGCCAGGATTAGGTCTTTGTGCACATAGCCATCAGGAGCCTTTCAACCCAACCCAAGAAAAACCCTTCACAACGTATTACAGATATATCTATTTATATTTTTTCCACGTGCAGATATTATGGTCTCAAACCATGGTTTGAGGCCCACAGTTTACCCTTAAACCCATTTACATCAATAGGGACTTTGACACACCCAAAATCTCCTTGACTCATTCACGCAGCATGCATATACAAGACTTATACAAAATTACATCAAAAAGTGTGCCCCAGGGGATCCCGCTCCAACAGGCCCCCAACACAAACATGTGACTCGTCATGAGTCACTAAGGCGCCTCCTCCTTGATCTTGGCTTGGAGCATGCTGACAACAGATTAGGGAGTACTAATTCCAGACTTTGTGCTACAACTCCCTATGCTTGTTGAACTAACTTTTCTATAGTGGGCCCTTCAGTGGCCATCTCAATGTTGCACTATGTCTGTTGAATATTCTTCAAAGTGTTATCCAGCGTATGTGAAATATGAAGAGCATCCTCGGCCCACGGTTTCATACGTACTTCTAACAGTTGTTCCTTTTGGCGCAGATCTTAAATCTATGTTTGTATTTTCCAGCACTCCTGCAGACAAGATAGGTGCTGTGTAAGAACCAAGGTCAGCACCACTGTCCTAATCTCATCAAACTATTGTTCCTTTCGATGGAGTGCCTTGTACAATTGTTGAACTACTAGATCATTTTTCACTGATGTCCATACACTCATGGCTTCATCTAATAGGCTGTCCAGGGATAATTTTAAGGATGGAAAATTATCTTGAAGTTTAAAAAATTGGAGAATCTCACTAGTCCCTAACATGAAAAATATAAAATATTTATTAATATATTTGTAAAATTACTCAAATTTATAATGATATTATATATACTTTCTATATAATTTTGGCGATTTTTAATGTAAAATAATTTTATATTGTAAAATTTGGGCGAATCATTTTTATAAAAAAATGGAAATTGGTGAATCTTTTTTTTGGAAAAACCATGGAAAATTAGCCCACTTGCGAATATTAGCCCCTAAAATTTTCCATGAGGCTGTCACACTGGGCGATGACAGCTGCAATACTGTCTTCGGCTTACTTCACCTCAGATTCTCTTTGGGCGCGCACCTCTGGGGGAGTCTCAGGCTGCAACTTGGTTTTCATATTTTCAATTTGTTGCTCATACTCCGTTCTGACTATCTCCACCTCAGCGCGCAATGCTTTTAATGCAGAAACCAATCCCTCAATTTTTTCCTCTAGCGTTGTTGTGGCCAAGACAGCTTGAACATCTTGAAAAACTTGATGTATTTTTACATCTAGCACATCACGCTGGGCTTGTACTTCACAACATGCTACCTCTATTTCTTGTTGTTTTTGGTGTGCTTGTTCTGCCTGCTGTTGGGCTTCCATTGTATGGGTGTGCGCTTATCCTCTCTGTACTAAAGTTAGTCCACGATCATCATGTGAATCAAGTGCATCTTCCTTGTAGGTAACACAGAAAGATTAATATTGATATCACCTAGTCCACAGAGTTGGGCACATCGGTTGTCATCCACCTGAATTTATAGTGCGGGGATTTGTATAAGGCAGGCATCCCTGGTGGCTAGTAATGCAATATCTAATGGTTTTGTGCTTGTGACTTGCATGCTAGTCTGGCTCAACTGAGCTATGCTCGCTTGGATTTGGCTCACCAACATCTTCAGCTCCTAAATTCCAAATTGAAAGGGATCTAGTGCAGATTTGTACTGCACCTCCATGTCGGTCCAGCAATCCTCAGTAGCAAACGTGACAGTCTTAGAAATTTCATGCAGATCATATTATTTCAACATCAATACCTCCTGCCTGACCTTGTTGGAACCCTTTCGCTTCTTTCTCGATCCACCAGCGGCCTGAGAGTCGTGCTTGGTTCCCTTTCCACTTCTCCTATGTCCTTTGACGTAGACCCATTCTTCTCGGTCTGTGTTTATTTTTCAAGGTCTATGGTCTCGCTAATGGTCATTGGTGTTGCTTATTTCTCTGTCAGCTTCTCTGTTGTTTTCACTAGCTGGGAGCCAGTGCACAACTTTATTGGTGTGATAGGGGTCAACCATGTGGGCGGCCATTTTTTCGTCACTCTAAGCAAATCATCCTCCATCACTAAGTATGGTAACTCATACCACACTCCTTCCACAATGCCCTTTGTGCGGATATGCATGTTGTGAAACGTGGCTTTGAATTCAACTACCATCTTGTATTGATCATATAACGTGGGTGGCAGTTATGACTTTGATTGTACCACTTGATAAAGAGTGGCATCATATAGAACCCAAAATATATTTTCCCTGGCGCGCATCGGGTTTGAAGAGTTGCACAATGTTGCATAGCGCACAACCTCGCACATATGAGGCTCAATCTCCAGAAACTGAGTTTCTTCAAGGGTCTTCCACCCAATCAAAGTGATTAACAGTAATAACCAAGCATAGTGGAACTGCTTGGCTTCCTCCTATGCTTCACGCACATTTTCTAAAAATTCCTTGCGTAGATAGTTGGAACAGTTATAAATAACACCTTTCTCGCACCATCCAATGAGCGTAATGACGTGCATAGGCACCTCCTTTGGTCTACACTTGCACGTCATCTTGCAGGCCAACATGAGTGTGTCGAATCTAACTACGAGGTCATTTATTTCATCGAACACAAAACCCCGACTCTTCTGCGTGACTTGGTACTTCTTCTTGATTTCATTCGCAACATTTTTCTCTTCCACCTTACCACTAAAATCAAATATAGGATCATATCCTTTAGCAGGTAGCCTGGTGATCCTATGGATAAATTCAACATCAATAGGGATGTGCTCTCCCAACCATAGCGCATCATTATAGACTAATGTGAGCAATTGTCTGACATAGATTTCATTTATGGGGTTGCGCCCAAAATGAGGGATCTATAGTAAATTTAGCATGCATGCCTTGTGTAGACCTAGTACCCATCTCTTTGGCTCGAGATGCACAATACCTCCCTCATAATTGATTTTGATCAAGATACAACTCCAACACAAGCTCTTGGATTTTGTTGACATCTGCAATGTCCCAATCGTCGAATCAGAGCTACAGTACTTTAGCGAACATGTCCCCTTCCATCAGGAAGTTCTCATGGATTAATGGCATCTAAATGCTTACACGCACCTTCTCTAGGTCTTTCAGGATTCTGATTGAGGGTTTGCATGATGCAACATAGCTCGACAGTCATGAGAATGGGGCCACTTTGACCACATCCTCTTCTCCTTCCATGATGGTTTTAGGGACCTCATCCATAGACCTCTTCAGCTTCTCAATTGCAGTGGAGTGTGGCTTTGGGGTATTTTCTCTTGGAGATTTGCGTGTTCCAGAAGACTACCCTTTTTAGACTTGGAGGGCACAAGTGTTTCAGCAATTGGGACATCAGGCACAACAAGGTCATCTCCAGGTCTTGTGGTCGTCATACTTTCAGGAATAGCGTAACCCAACCCTACTCAGCACAACGCATCCTAGAACCCTGGATCCAAACCAGACATAGACACAGTGTATGCAACGACAATCAAGGAGCTCAAAGCAAAGATTTCACTCAGAAATAAAAAGGAACTATTGTGACCCCAAAGGTCATATTTATACTTGTGGCGCATCTTCAATGACTCCTTTTGCATTAATGTGTCTCCATAAATGGAAAAATAGTCCCAAATCTGGAAATTAAATCCCCTGATTAAATGCAACATAGATGCTCCCATAAATGGTAGAATATTGTCTTTTTCAGTTTTACTGTTCCAACGGCTAGTTTTTGACACCTCTGTGACCTAGTCAACCTTAGTGCGCATAACCATCTACAGATCATCCCACCCAACACATGCTTATTGACCATGTACTTCAAATCATATCGGGTAGTGTCCATCGCATCCCTTAATAACTGTAAACTCCTCTGCCATTCTTCATCCCAACGGAATGATGCACCTTCCTAGTTAGGAATTCACTTTCGATAATATCCAGCAAGGCTCATCATAGAGCACACCTATCGGACATTATCAGGGGGAGTAATCAAAGTTCCAGTGACTATATGTTGTTCCACATATTTCACAATTGCCAAATTTCTGTAGTTCACAGTCTTCTTCATCGACGCATTAATAATTTATGGAATAAAATTTTGGCCAACATTATCAAATCCACTCTCAAATCTAAATATAAGAACAAAACTCTTTGTCAGCATAGACCATTCACTAGTGCTTCTGCACAACTCTATCTCCAAATACCATTCAATAGGCACCTTCCCCAACGTGTGAATAAACATATGGACCCATTCAGGTCTTGGTTCTACACCCCATACTTGATTCCATCTACCAAAATTTCTGCACGGATCCTCTTTAACAGAGTACACATCTTCCATTTTAATGACTGGACATTCAAACCATAACCTCATCATGTGTGCACATTCCTCCCAGTTTCCCATATTCTCCTTATGAGTTTCCCACCATCTTACTGGAGTAGTGCACAAGCCAAGATCCAAAGCATGGAATCTCTTTCCTTCAGGAACCGTCCTTTCAATCTCTCCTATAAACATGTTTATATCAGCTAATCCATAATAGTGTGGTAAATCATGTACCTTAGATGTTATACATCGCAGATATCGAGTCATGCGATTATAGTGCAACGCAGATACCTCATGCAATCGGTTCTGCCAGTTTTCTCTTTTTTCATCCGAGTGTGAAAAACAAGAGTTATCCTTCTCCCACTTGAGATTTCCTTCTAATATTGGATTAATCCAGTCTTCTTCGCACAAATTCAGGTTATACATTTGATTGATATCATCGTCAGCATGAATTGTTTCAATATATATTTTTCCTTCTATAGGATCTAAAGGAATGATTACCCTGACTCCATTTATTTCAAATTCCATCCTCCGTTTCTTCATATTGATGACACCATCCATGTCAATGGCCCAATCCAATCTTAACAGTGTAGGATAGGGATCAATATCATCTACAATTTGTATGACTTTGAAGTCTGTCATTACCTTAACACCTTCTATACTTACTACAACTTGCGGTAGCTTTCCTAAGGGAATGATCTTTTGTTGGTTGGCCATGCGTAGTTGAATGGTAGACCACTCCAGCTTTGGCTCTCCCATACGATGCCATGTTTTCTTAGGTAGAAAATTAGCATCCGATCCCAGATCTATAATAATTTGGTCCATTTCATAAGCACCAATCTGCACGGTCATACACATCTCCCTACCCATTCTCTTCTTGTTCTTGTATATGTTTTTGACCACTCGCTATTCCATCATCATTTTTTCCTTCTCTACTCAATTTTCTATTGCCTTTTTGTTGCGCAGTAACTTTATACATGCTTGTAGAAATGGTTTTATCTCTTCATCTCCTCCTGCTTCCTTCATAGGTCTTCCTGATGTTGACGAGCTTCCTTCTGTAAATTCTTTCCATGCTTCAATAAAGGTCTCTTTTGTGCGTTGTAGATTAAATCCTTCCTTGTTTTCAGGTGCTTTACGGATCTATACATTAATGGATGGTTGCTTTCCCTTATCTTCAATGGTGGCTACACCGCTCCTAGTCACCACATTCACACTAGGATCTTCTTCACAGGTTTCAACTCTCACCATCTGAATATTTTGTGTTGGAGTCTGTGTCTTCTTTTCCTCCATTTTAGCAATCAATACAGGACAATATTCTATGACATGATCAAATTGTCTACAATACCTATAGGACTATCGTGCTGGATTCGAAGAGTCACGTGCATAATGGTTAGCATCTCCACAATTATAGAAAATGACTTGTCCTCTTCCTCGACCAGCTAATCCACCTCCTCAGCCTCTTATTCTACCTTGAAATCCTTTGTGCGCAAAAGGGGATGCTGGTGATGTACACTTAGCTTGATTTCTATATATTTTAGCTTTATCCAACATCATATCATAAGTGCGAAAATGTTGCTCATCATGCCCTAATGACGAAGAGAACCTACAAAACAACTATTTCAAGTCAGGTTGATACCTTCTAATCCTTGGGTGGGAATTTGTGTCATGTAATCTGGAAAATTGATAGATTATGCACCATACAGTAATCTTCAATGGACTAGGACCTCCAACGTTCAGTTAATTGTTGCAGACAGGACATTGATCTTTATACTGACTAGAATATTTACATTTTATACACCAAACCTCTGCGTAGACCTCCATTCCCTTGTCCTTGCGCAGGCTTTCAATATCTAGATGCATGGCTTCCACCTGATTCTGTATCTATTGAGTTCCCATCACAATAGGTGTTGGGGTAGCCTCCAATTTCATTGCAAACTCCACAACCTCAGCTTGTGTGGCAATCTTTTGCTGACCTAAGGCTGGCACAGATGTGGGAGCAACATATCAATGAACCATTCATTATGTTGAGTATCATCAATAACAAATCCACCATCTCTGAAGGTACGCTTCAACCTCTGATCGGCCTCCCATACCAATTCATTAGCCTCCTGACGAATCTCCTTCATTACTGTCACGAGCTGCATGTATGACTTAGGATTCTTAAACTACTATTTTAGGGCCAATTTGATTTGTTCCAAGGTAGCATTAGGGTTTTCTTGAGCATGCCTAATGTACCAATCTAATGTGCAACCTTGGAAAGTAGTAGCCAACTGCGCCTTCCTAATATCAATATTAGTAACCTGCCGAGCTTGCCACACAGCCTAAGTCACAAACCAGAAGTGGTCAGTATCATCATTTCCAATGCCTATGAAATTAGGTAACTTCATCGATGCAACCATGTCTACTTCTAGGGGAGGTGGAGTTGGTGATGGACTGTGCGATGGAGTGGTTTATTTGTGATGTGAGTTTATAAGTGGAGTGGATGGGGTTGGAACCAGACTCAAGGGTTTTTTGTGTGATGAGCTTTCTCCTTTAGAGTCGCTAGAGCTAATGGTTTTTGGTTCACCTTCACTCTCAGATCTAGGCTTCAAAGGGCTATAAATAAAATTTTCAGAATATTTGCGGTAAAATTTTCCGTTGTGCATAGTTGGCCCTCTTCAAGGCATTCAAGCAATATGTTCACACAGACAACCGCGTTCACATAATAGAATTTTTAGCAAAAATTTCAGAGAGCGTGGGAACTTACCTCTAGGGCCTTTGAAAAACCTTCTTTTTGCTTCAGAATATGACACAAATTTATCAATGGAAAATTTAGTCACAAATCCTCCCAATAGGTGATTGATCCAATGATCTACTTCATGGGTG
This sequence comes from Pinus albicaulis, assembly GCA_034641835.2. Lineage (NCBI taxonomy): Eukaryota > Viridiplantae > Streptophyta > Pinopsida > Pinales > Pinaceae > Pinus > Pinus albicaulis. The sequence continues at coordinate 47,348,906 of CM076579.1, forward strand.
ATCTTATTGTCTAGCTTCTCTACTTGTTGGATCAATTCAGGATTCCACTCAGTGAATGCATCGTCCTTTATACAGGTATTGAATTCAGCTAAGTGCAACAACCACTCTTGTAGCTCGTGCGCAAATGAACAAAATAATATTAACAAAAACTCAAAAACAGGTTATTCCTCTCCTCTTTAACAAAATAATATTTCATGCACTTTTGTATAAATATATTTTTGTACCCACTGTTCTTCAGATAGCTTAGTACTTCGATTCTCTTGGAGTGTGAATTCAAGGATTTTTTTATCTAGCCAATATTGTAACTCATTTTGTGAAGGATGCACAACATAAAATCTCCCTCAAAATGATCTTGTTCCTGGAAAAAAACCCATTTGTTGGCTTGAGGGGTCGTGATCCAATTTCAGAGTTTATGGATAAACCAACAAACCCTCCAACTACTGGCCCTTTCGGCAATGACCTTCTTGCACAGATCAAATTCTCACCCGAAGCAGTATGGGGGGGTGATGGAACCAAGTTTCCACACCCTTAGGGAGAAAATAATGGGTGGTCCTAAGAAAATCGAATGAAAACTTATATCAATCATAAACATATGCACGCAACATAATAAGGCAGAATCACATAATGTGCACAATCCTTAACAAAATAATACAGAGTCGTAGATCTCTTTAGCGCAGATAAATCATAATAGAACCAGATCTAGATCTAAACAATGAAATTACTTAAGCATATTTATCAATCATAAATAAGCATGCATAACCATAACTGATATATTCGTGCAATAATCAATAAGAAACACATAAACAATGCGATCTAAACAACACAAAAATAGTAAATAACTAAAATCAATCACAATAATTTTGCCAAAATTTTTCCTTTATATTAACTTCAGATCCTTTCAATACATATCATACTTTCATTTACATAACCCTTCTGCGCACACAACTAGCAGAGTCTACACACAGCAAGGACTAGGTCTCCACGCACACAGCTAGCAGGAGCCTTTCAACCCAACCCAAGCAAAACCCTTCACAATGTATTACAGATGCATAAACTTAGTTCCAAACATTACTTTTCATGAAGTACTTTCCTTAGACTCGATCTATCTATTTATATTCTTTCCGCACATAGATACTATGGTCTCAAACTATGGTTTGAGGCCCAAAGTTTACCATTAAACCCATTTACATCAAAATTAGGGACTTTGACCCACCCCAAAGCCCCTTGACTCATTCGGGCAGCGCGCATATACAAGACTTATACAAAATTACATCAAAAAGTGTGCCTGAGGGGACCTCGCTCCAACACCCGCCTATATGTATTCAATTGTTCATTTCCATTATTCTTTGGTCTCTGAATTGCATGCCTTTGACCAAACTCTTTGTGACATGTAGACACATCTTGTTACCACCATGTTGACATATTTACCAAATAGGAACATACTTCCTCAAACTTCACCTTCATGATTCCTTTGTCAATGACTGGTATTTCTTTCTTAGTCACATATGAAATAACATGTATACTCATCATGTTACCATCATTTTGAAATATTTACCACGTAGGTTGACATCAAGGACAAAACATTAGTCATAATACCAACACACATCGGGGAGACCCCCTGGTTGACGGATTTCCATAACCGTCAACACAACTATATTATATTACTATTGTATGTATATTACATGCTTATTGTAGGGTCTAACATGCAAGAAATAAATGTGCTCAAAATAAAATTGGAAAATGCATTTGCAATGAAGGATTTATGTGATGCAAAACAAATCCTTTGTATGAGAATAACTAAAGACATGAAAAATTGCAAATTAACATTGTATTAGAGTGAGTACATAGAGATTGTCTTGGAAATATTTAATATGTAGAATGCAAAACCATTCAGTACACCTTTGGCTAGCCATTTCAAAATAAGTAAGGAGATGTGTCTCAAGACTTGGGAAGATATGGATTATATGTGTAAAGTTCCATATGCATCAGTAGTTGGAAGCTTAATGTATGCAATGTGTAGAAATTATATGCACTAAGAATGCATATGTCCAAGATCCACCTGATCTCACACTATTTAACTTTATGCAAGATACTGAATCTATTCCACTTGTTAATCTTTTGTGGAAAAATTAATTGCACACACATGTGAAGCATAAACAAAAATAATCAATCACACATAACATGGTTTTTAACCGGGAAAGCCTGAAGCTGAAAACCCCAACTATATATTATGTAACATGGAGAGTGTTGTTCCTTGAGAAAAAATTCCTTGCTGTGTAAAGGAATCCGTGCTCAAGACATTAAAGATTATGTCACAAACAAGTATATATCTGTCTCTGTTTATTAAACCTTCAAATATTTATAATATATTCTCCAAATATCAAATCCCTACAAGTTCTGCAATGCCATGTTCTCTTTATGCTGAAGTGAATGAATGGAAGATGACGAAAGAAAAGGACTTTAAATTGATATGCTGCTTAAAACAGAATCTACCATTATAAAACCCTGAAGAAGTGAGCAACAATAAAGTTAAAATAGAGGAGCGCCCATTAAGGATGTTTAACTCTTAGATACACAGATATCAAGAGACTTGCAGCTCAAATCACTCTACTTTATTCATAGATATGGAAACGAAATGAAAACTGGAAAACTATTCAACACAGATAGAATGATGGAAACTTGCAAAACTTTTCATTGATTCAATATTTTTCAGTACAAAATTAGGCTTCAAGGTCCAAAACTCGGAACCTTATTTCTTCTTCAAATTGTCTTTAAATACAATATGACCAAAATGGTTTCCAGTAACGAAACTGATTCTAACTAACTTTAACTGCTTAACTATTCACTGTAGTGGAGGTACATGCCTCGGAAAAGTTCTATTAAATTTACATGACTTCATTTAAAACATGATAAAATGTGATAATTCCTAATCTAAGTGAGCTAATGCTCCTGAAATAGTGGTTGTCTCAATGACTATTTGTGGCTGAACAGCTACTTGTGGCTGAGTGGCTGGAGTTCCCTTTTTTGTGTCCATAGAAAATCTCTTGCATTATTTCCAGAGCTTATCCTGAGTTGTCAAAGCATTCTTATAATGATGATATTCCAGTGTAAATGCAACAACCTGACTGTGAGTAAGATTACCTGTGAATAATGTCTTCACCATCCATAGCAGGAGGAAATGCCTTTGTAAGAAGTTAAATACCGTTTCTCCCTTTAAAACCTGTGTCTTTTCATGCCTGCCATCTGCTCTGCTTTTTGCAAATATCAACTGATCTTCATAGAACTTCCATGACATGATCTCCCCTTTCTCCGTCCAGCATGAGAGCAAACCTGTTCTCGTCAACTTGTCGAATGATATATCAAATTTTTTAATTATCTCTTTAATTCCCAGTAACCGCTTCTCTGCGGCCTTTCGAAGGTCATTTTTTATTATCATTTTATTCACCTCCTCAGCATAAAAGTACCTATCCTGTATCCCCATATCTCCTAACTCTTCATCTGTCTTGGAATTAATAAATTTTATGAATTTTCTCGCCCAATTCGCTCTTTTAATAGTGACCTGCTTCTCAGATAATGGCTCCTTTTCATGCTCTGAAGCAATGCTTTTCTCTTTAGCAATTATATTCATGGAATCCCATTTTGACTGCATTTCTGAAATAATCTTATTCCAGATGATATCCTTAGCTTTAATGAGAGAGATATTATCTTTTAATCTCTCCTTGAGCTCTTTGATTTCATCTTCAGCTTTCTGTAGTTTCTGCTTGTTCTCATGTGCTTTTTCTTCCCATCCTTGCATCATCTTGGTAACCGTTTCCAATTCTGACTGGGCTTGTTTACAGTCTCGCTCCGCCATCTTTAATCTGTGCTTAGCTGAATAACCTGGGCTTGAGGATCAGCATCACCTGCAGAAAAATCAAAGGTACAAGTATGGTTCTCAATATGATTCTGTAAAGATATAGCGGTCTGCTTCACCTTAGTGAGTTCTTCGTCTTTCTTCAACAACTGCTGTCGCAATTCCTCTTTCTCCTTTTCAACCTCAGCTACTTATGCCACCATTGAGTGCTCTGTAGCTGGTAATTTTAACTTTTTCCTTAGTGAAGATATTTCCACTTCTGCACTTTTCATAAGTTTTTGAATTGCAGCTTTATCATTTGGATCCACACCGATTTTCATAATGATCTTCTTCAACTCTTCATTTTGAGTTGTTAATGCCCTTGAATTAGCTTTCTCCATTTTTCATTGTCTGATGACCTTTGCAAGCATGTTTTCAGTCTTGACTTATGTAGCATTGGTCTTGCTCAAATCATTTACAATCAGCTGCTCGGTCTGCATATGAAGATTCATTTTGTCCCACAAGGGGATATTTTTAACATCCATGACTATGTTTACCTCCTTAAAGCTGCCCGAAGATCCAAGAGACATTCCTGTCGGATGTGACAGAGCCATCTTAAACTGAACTTTTTCCAGATCCATCACAGTCAATACTCTGGTCTGGTCAGCAGATATGTGGTGCTCTGCTTGTGCTTCTATATTGGCTTTTATCCTCTGGTTCCTTTCCTCAATCTGTGTGAACACTTGCTTTATTGAAGGAGCCTTTTCCAAATGAAGTTCCTGTCTTCTAGGAGATGAGGGGAAATCTTGTTCTTCATTGACCTGGAGAGTAAAACCAGGTGAATTGGAAGAATGGTCTTCTGCTAGTTTGGTTCTTTTTTCCTCTCGGGGCTCCTCATCATCTATTTCAATAACATCTTCTCTACCTCTTTTGCTCACTCTTTCCAAAATTGCAGGTGTTTGAATACTGGTATTTGATGAACTTGACTCTCATGGATTAGCCAGTTTCTCCAGATCAGGTTTACTTACATGGGAAAATGCAGCATACCCATTCTCAACCCTTTTCTGAGAAATTATTCCATGCGGATCATAAGGCCATTTTTCTCCCAACAACAACTGCGTCCCTTCCAATATTTTTGAGACTTCATCAAAATCTTGTCTCGTGTTGACCACAAAAGGTCCCACACTCATAGGCAATTTGTACATCAAACCTTTCTTCATGGGAAGAAAATGAACTTGGTCTACATTAAGACTTTACCTTATAAATTCCAGGGCGAAAAGTCGCATGGGAACAAAGGTTGGGAGCCTATAGGGCTCAATACTAACTCCATACAGCCTTATCTCAGAGTAATCTTCGAATACAAACCAATCTCCAAATTTTCAATTGGGTCCTAACTGTAGGAACTCCCGAGCTTTTGGTAGAAAGCATGGAGGAAGAGTTCCATTCAAAATTTTATAAGCAGTAGACATGAAATGGTCAGCAAATTCAAACAGCCCTGCTTCGTTCTCTTCTTTTCTAACCATATCGGTCCAGAATAAAACTGACTGCTTATTTTTATTACTATCAACTATATTTAAACCCACACTCATGAACTCTTCAACATTTTGATACAAAAATAGGTAAACAACCAATGATGGAAATCTGAAGAAACCTATTAGAGGGAAGGCGATCAATTGGGAATTTACTACTTCCTGCCAAAAAGACGGAATGTCAAGGACCACCCCTGGTTTCATCATCAGAGCGAACATCCCCAAGATTGATTTATCAATTTCGTGATCATCGTCTTTTCCAAAAATCTCCATAATGCAGCTAAGAACTGGCCTATATTGAACACTGAACACCTCCAAACTGAACTTTCCTCCTTCAAATTCAGTTTCCTCTGGATTTGATTTCAAAAATGACATACAACGACTGAACTCTTCGTTTGAAAGATCTTCAAAATACTGAACCAATGAATCTTTGGAGAACTGTAACGGAGACTCATCTTCTGGAAAACATAATGCTTGACGCATTAATTGTGTTGATACCTACAGGACATTTTCCCCCTAAGAATTCATGATGAAGCATTTGCCAGGGTACATAGATGAGACTAACCATGAGGTGAACTCGGGGAAGAAGTGATTTTTCGGAACACAGGCGGACAACACACCAGAACTTTTCATAGCAGAGAACACAGGGGATTTGTCAGTGTTTAGGGTTACTTGGTAATGCAGTAGGGGATGATTGATGGACGACGCGGTATCATGAACATCCTTTTCACTATCTAAGAGGGGACTGAGGTTTGATGAACCAGCCAAAGATGTTCGTTTTGCCATGACTGACAGGAACTTTAAAGCAATTCGCGGGGTAACGGATAATGCAAAGGTGGTGGGACACGGTTAAAAAAGGGCAAACAGTCACAAATAGACAAAAACGGGATGGAAAAACCCTTTAATAGGCTACGGGAATCCGTAATAAATGCTGGAATGACATGGAAAAATAGTTGAGAGTGGATGACAGCTGCTTTCCACCTCACCTGATGACGTCATTGCGGGGGTCTTTGAGTACGGCGGAAAACTTTAACCCATACCCCCCGTAATAAATCCAAGCCGTTGATCACGGCAGAACCAAGATCTGACTAGTCAACTACAGGAGGTCGGGATTTGATAACCGACGGGCTAATTCTCCCCCCGCAATAGCTTATCCATAAGCCCTTTTCTGTGATCACGACTTCCACTCGGGAAGCTGCTCGAGGCTTAATCTTGAAATCATACATATTGAACTAAAGCTTATGACTACTTTATGTTCATCAATCATTCGAAATACATTGCATTTTTTTTTATGCTAAATTATTAATAACTTCATACTATAGCATATTTTCGAATTTTTATTTTTTTATTTTTTTTTAGATTTTCGAAATAAAATATAAAAAGGATATGCAGATAATGATCCACAACAGAGAGCATATGACAATCTCATACAAGAATACAAAGCTTATCACAAGCTCTCAATACAACACAATCATCATACACTAATCAGGACCAATCTTGCAAATCCATGCACCGATCTTTGCCACCTGCAAGCCTGCCTCCAATGCGCAATCCCTGCTGAAGAATAGCTCTGAATGAATTCAAATTACTCTTGGATTTACTATGCGATCCTCATTGGCACCTCCAATGTGTGTGTGATGCAATCAATGCATCACTATAGTCATAACAGATATTCTATCTTGCCCTTTCACCTACCTCTCCACTGGGTCTCCACTGAAACTGCCATGCACCGTAGTTAACTGTTGTATTGTTCAGTTGATTAATGAGTTATTATTTGTGAATTAATTAACTAATTAATTCACTCCACTCTCACTAGTGTATCAATCAGTTAGACTAGATACAACTAGCTCAGCTGAGTCTAACTGAGTTAAACTGAATACAACTCCATAACTACTTCTTCCAACTGTGTCATAACTGCGCACTGATTCTGTTGAGTCTCAACCCATTAGCTCTGGAGAGTAAACCCTTAGGAATTATGTAATTCCTTCTATTAGGTGATGTGCCACTCCTTTGTAGGCGGGGTATCAAGAGGTAAGTTGATGCTGGGCAGATTATTGTTAAGAGCTAATAATAATTGACATGCATCTATTTTTAGATTAACGATCTATAAATAGACTTCACCCAATATTCTAAAAATAGAATTTCATATATTTTTCCAACTTGACCAACCATCCACAAATAGCATCCTGCAACTTCTGAAATATGATCACCATGTCTAAAAATAGACTTGCACCTAAAAATAGCTTGTGGGCCCACTTAGTGAAGGCGACTCATTTTCACTAAGCTCCATCATCTTGTTGAATCTCAACACTCTCTCTCAACAAGATAGGGATTATCCTTCACACGATCCGCCTCTGTGGTATTCGAATTTTCTCCTGGTGAGCATGTTGTCCATATCTCACATCAATCCTCGTGGTTGTGACAATGCTTACTGATCTTCCATGCATAATCTTCGATGTGGTAAAACTGGATATCAATATTTTAGATCTGTCATGAAACAAGGTTAACCAAGAGTTTGTTGTGCGGTGTCACAATGTATCATAGTGGGATCGAAATGTGAATCAAACAAACCAACCGGAATCTTCCTCGATAGCCTCGCAACTAAACTTGCTTGTGCATGTGTTCTACTTCCGCTGGTGAGTGCCTGAAATCTTTGTTTCTGTGTACCAAGAAACTATCATGAAGGCGATATAAAAGTTATCACAATGTGCTCTTTCTGTCTGTTGGGCTCCCTTCCCAATCTGCATCCGTGAAGCCACACAGCTTCACCTCATCCTTACGTACGTACCCGCATTCTGCTCATATGTGCCAGCAGGATATCTCAAGACGTGCTTTTCTCCGTGTCCACCAATTGGTAGGCTTAACCATCGCTTGTGAAAGCTGGTTCACCGCATAGCATATGTCTGATCTTGTATTGACTAAATACATGAGCGAACCCACCAACTATCGATAAACAGTGGCATCCACTACCTCTGCCGATGTAGCATCCTCTTTCTTCCAATTTCCTGGAAGAGGAGTGTTGATAGGCTTGTAGCCTTGCATGTGAAACTTCTCCAGTATCTCCCAGGAATACTTTCCTTGAGACACAAACAGTTCACCTTCCCATTGCCATATTTCCAATCCAAGGAAGTAATGAAGGAGGCCCAAATCCTTCATCTCAAACTCCTTTGCAAGATCAGCCTTGCATGAGTGTATCAACTGCTCATCACCTGTTAGTATTAAATCATCAACATAAAGTAAAATGATTAAAAGCTTACCCTCAACCACAATCTGGTACAGGTTTGCATCCGCCTCACTCTTGGTGAAGCCAAGTCCAGTGAAATAGTTTTTGATCCGAGTGTACCAAGCACAGGGTGCTTGTCTCAGCCCATACAACACTCTTTTGAGCCTTCACACATGCGACTTGCTACTTAAGATCTCAAATCCTTTAGGCTGCTCAATGTACACCTCTTCCTTAGTGATCCCATTAAGGAATGTAGTCTTCACATCTGTCTGATGAATGTGCCAACCCATCTGCACTGAGAGAGCAAGGATGGTCCGTATGGAAGAATACCATGCAACAGGTGCAAAGCTTTCTTCATAGTCAATCCCCTCAATCTGTGAGAAGCCCCAGGCAAAAAATATCTTCTTATACTTCTCGAAACTCCCATCAGCAGCTTGCTTTAACTTGTAGATCCATCTTGATCCTACAACTGATTTTCCCACCGGCCTTGGAACAATCTCCCAAGCACTGTTTCTGACAATGGAGTCATACTCCTCCGCCATGGCATCTATCCATGTGGGCTCCTGCACTGCTTCTTTGAAAGAATATGGCTTTGTCATGATACACTTGCTCATAAGAGAAATGTATCTAGCATATCGGTCAGGTGACTGTCTCTGTCTGCGTTGTGATGTAGGGACTCCTAGATTTTGTGCCGCATCAAGCTTCAGTCTCTCAACTTCTGTGGTACGCTTTCTGCCTTGTCTGATGTTTGGTTCTACATGAGTGGACTCTTCCACTCCATGAATCTCCTCCTATGGCTGATCCACATCTAGAGGCTCATCTTTGGGAACAAGAAGTTCCTCCTCCACATGCAAGTGTAGCTCCCTCTCAAGTGAAAACTTCATGGATTTCACCTCATTGAATTTTATATCCCGTCGCACAACAGTCATCCGACTATTTGGAAAATACACATGATAGTTATGGGGTGTTTCTATGTACCCCACAAATATCCCAACTTCTGCAGTCGGCTCCAGCTTCTTCTTGGTGTCCTTTGTCACATGAATGTAAACAGGTGAGCCAAAAATCTTCAAATGAGAAATATCAGGTTTCTTACCAGTAAAAGCTTCTTCGGGTGTACTCATGCGAAGTACTCTATGAGGACAACGGTTTTGCACATAAACCGCAGTGTTGCATGCTTCCGCCCACATGTGCATTGGTAGGCCCTGATCATGCAGCATCACGCATGCAGCATGCATGATCATTCTGTTGTGGGTTATGAGGCGCTATGAGTTCTCTTCGAATTCCTTCTTTGCTACATAAGTCTTCGAATTCACTCGAGATGTATTCACCACCATTATCGCTTCGTAGAGATTTCACTTGCTTCCCTGACTCCTTCTCCACCAATGCCTTGAACTCACAGAACTTTGAGAACGTTTCACTCTTCTTCTGCATGAAGAATATCCAACATCTACGATAATAGTCATCAACAAATATCACATAGTACATGTGTTTTGCTATTGAAGCAACCGAGAATGGTCCACACACATCTGTGTGAATTCTCTCCAGGATCACCAAAGCACGGTTCTCCTTCTCATGAAAGGTGGTCTTCATAAACTTACCCATTGTACATCCTTTGCACTGATCTGACTGTGCAAGAGTACCCTTTGGAAGTCCAGTAGAATTTTTTTGCAAAATCTTCAAAGCGCCATGGTGAAGATGGCCCAATCTCCTGTACCATAATTCGCCCTCATCTTGGCTCACCACTTCTTCTTCTTTGCCCACCATTGCAGCGCAACCATATACCTATAGCTTTTATAGATTCTTAATTCGAACCCCTATATTCTTGGTTTGACTCGTTGTTTTATGTCGATGGAAGGCTTTTCCCTCATTGAAAACAACATCATAACCTCTGTCTTCCAGCATTGCGACTGAGACCAAGTTCTTCTTTAGACTTGGAACATGCATAACATTCTTCATTATCAGACTCCCTCTCAAAGGTAATGGTCCCAATTCTAGTTGCACTGTACCAACCATCATTGCCCATCTCTATATGCATCTGGAATTCCTTCTCCTCCAAGTCACTAAACAACTCTTTGTCTCCCATCATATGGAAATACGCACCAATGTCAAGATACCACACCAATCCCATGTAGCTTGAAACCAAGCATGCGATCAAGGAAAAATCCAGCTCAAATTGTGAGGCTAAGGCCTCTCTAGCTACAGATCCAGGAGCCTGCTTATTCTTCTTCTTCTGTGGATAGTTAGTTGCAAAATGTCCATGTTCATGATAGTGAAAACACTTCACTTTGGACAAATCCTGGTTCTTGCCTTTAGCACTGGATTTTGAAGAAGATTTCTTCCCCTTCCCTTTCCTTTCTTTGGCAGCCAAAGCACAATTATCTTCATCTTCATTCTTTGATGAAGATCCATCCATGGTACCCCGCCTTATCTCCTCCTGCACAAGATTCGACCAAAGTCACTCCCATCCTGACAGTTTCTCCCATCCATTGACAAAGTCTTCGTAGCTATGCCAACTCTTTGGAAGCCCAAGGAGAGCCAAGCTCACAAAGTCTTCTTCATCAACAGTAACCCCCACACTTCCCAGTTCATCCTTGCAGTGGACAAACTTTGTGAGGTATTTTGGAATACTGTTGCCTTTCTCCATTTTTATTTTTCTGAGCTTGTTTTTAAGTGCCAACTTCCTCTGGTCACTTTTGCTTTGGAACAAGTCTGTCAAAGCATTCCACATTAAGAATGTAGTGGCTTTCTCATGAAGGCTAGACATAATATGGTCCTTCACACCTTCCAACAGAATCCTCCTCGTCTTTGCAGTCTTCTTTTGCCATGCATCAAGTAATGCAGCATCGCTAGATCCCGGCTTTGGAACAGCTATCGATGACCTCCTTCAGCCCATTATCCTCCAGCACATCCTCCATCCTATCCTTCTAGGCTATGTAATTTGAGCTCCCATCAAGGGCATACTCCAATCTCAACCTGTTGAAAGACATTTCAATGTATACTCTATTTCTGCACCAAGAATCTTCTGTAGTAAATTCGAATTGTCCACTAGCACAAACTCACTTCACAATTTCAATATTCAATCAACAATGCTCCGATACCATGTAGAAATTATATGCACTAAGCATTCATATGTCCAAGATCCACCTGATCTCACACTATTTAACTTTATGCAAGATACTGAATCTATTCAACTTGTTAATCTTTTGCGGAAAAATTAATTGCACACACATGTGAAGCATAAACAAAAATAATCAATCGCACATAACACAGTTTTTAACTGGGAAAGCCTAAAGCTGAAAAGCCCAACTGCATATTATGTAACATGGATATCATATGAAAATATCATAAAAGCATACAAAGCTTATCACAAGCTCTCAGTACAGTACAATCGCCATACACTAATCATGACCAATCTTGTAAATCCATGCACCGATCTTTGCCACCTGCTAGCCTGCCTCCACTGCGCAATCCCTGCTAAAGAATAGCTCTGAATGAATTCGAATTACTCTTGGATTGACTGTGCAATCCTCATTGGCACCTCCAATGTGTGTGTGATGCAATCAATGCATCACTATAGTCACAACGGATAGTCTATCTTTCCCTTTCACCTACCTCTCCACTGGGTCTCCACTGAAAATGCCATGCACTGTAGTTAACTGTTGTATTGTTGAATTGATTAATGAGTTATTATTAGTGAATTAATTAACTAATTAATTCACTCCACTCTCACTAGTGTATCAATCATTTAGACTAGATACAACTAGCTCAACTTAGTCTAACTGAGTTAAACTGAATACAACTCCATAACTACTTCTTCCAACTGTGTCATAACTCTGCCACTTGAGTTCTAACTGAGTCCTCCATGCATTAGCTCCAGTAAACCCTTAGGAATTGCATAATTCCTCCTATCAGCTGATGTGCCACATCTGTGCACTGAAATTAAGTGCTCCAAGAGAATAAGTTGTTGTTTAGAGTCTGATTATTATTAAGAGATAATAATAATCGACATGCATCTATTTTTAGATTGACGATCTATAAATAGACTTTGCCCAATATTCTAAAAATAGAATTTCATCTATATTTCCAACTTGATAAACCATCCACAAATAACATCCTGAAACTTCTGAAATATGATCATCATGTCTAAAAATAGACTTGCACCAAAACTAGCCTGCGGGCCCACTTAGTGAAGGTGACTCTTTTCACTAAGCTCATCATCTTGTTTAATCTCAACACAATGGTCTACACAAGGCCTGATATTTTACATGCAGTGGGAGTTATGAGGAGGTATATGAACAATCTAGGAAAAGAGCATTGGATAGTAGTGAAGTGGATTCTCAAGTATTTGAGAGGTACCACAAATCAACCATTATGCTTTGGTGGTTCAAAAATTACTCTACAATGATATGTTGATGAAAATATGTGATAGCGATAACAGGGGAGTACCATAGGGTATGTGTTTACTGTAGGTGGAACAAATTTCAGTTGGGTTTCAAATTTGCAAAACATTGTTGCACTTTCGACAAGGAAGAAGAGTATTTTTCTGCTACAAAGGCTCATATAGAAATGATTTGGTTACAAAGGTTTATGGATGAGTTGGGAAAGAAGCAAGATATGGGAAGGTTATATATTAACATCCAAAGTGCCATTCATCTTGCAAAAAAATAAACATTTCATTACAATACTAAACATATATATCTCAAGTACCATTTCATATGGTCAGTGTTGGAAGATGGGTAGTTGAAGCTAGAAAAGACACACACAAGCCAAAATCCTATAGATATGTTAACAAAAGTTTTAACTGGGGAGAAATTGAGATTCTACTCAGTTTCTATTAGTCTTCAAGTATGATGATGAAGATGAGAAACAACCAGATCCAAAGTGGAAACATTGTCCAGCAAGTGCAGTAGCAGTGCAGCTTCTATAACTAGACTCCAAGTGGGAGATTGTTGGGTGTGGAGCCTAATTATCTTCCTGAGTGTTCAAAGGTTTCAAATTTTCATTTGTGTTGGGTCCTTGTTCTTAACCGGGTGGCAAATCCTCCCATTTAATCGTCATTGAGCCCCCCTGTGGTGGGGGTTTGGGGGCAGCTCCCCTTAAGCTAAAAATAGATAAAAATTTGTAATTTCGTAGTCAATATGAGTCGTTCATTAGGCGGATGATCTAACGGTAGAAGTTATGTTAATTTATGGTTTTTTCCCCTAGAAGGAAACCCTCGATTTATATGAGGGAATTGTATTGTGGTTGTGTATTACTATTCTGAGAGAGAGAGAGAGAGAGAGAGGTTGTGTGAGAACGACGAGGAAATTATAGCGGATTTGTTGTAGGTTGTATCTCTTAATTTTGCCGAATAATATAAAAGGAAGGACTGGTTGTTTCTCTGTGGAGGTAGCCCAAATTGGGTGGACCACATATATCTATGTCTCTCTTGTTTTATTTGTTTCTGTATATGTGTTTCCATAATATTTTGTGTATTTCATTGCTCCATTGGTTAATTTCTAACACGTTATTTATGGTTTTCTGAGTTGATGAAAAAAAATTTCATTTAAACTAATAAAATAATTTTACAATAAAATTGTATTTCCCTTCATAACATGTTTATGTTGTATATCAATTTTCTCATACATCTTTTTAACAAATTTATACGGGTAAGAATAAGATAGGATAGGATATGGTTTTTCAAAAATGGGAACAATTCTAAACCAAAGTACCTTGTAAATAACAAGATATCAAATGGGGAATAATGATTATAAACCTTGTATTTAAATAAGCTTTTGGTTTTCTTATAATTGATTGTATAAATTTGAATACATATAATGATAAAAAAAAGGTTAGGTACTTTATTTCTGGTCTTTTGAGTTGATGAAAGAAAATTTTATTTAAATTAATGAAGGAAATTTTGTAATATTTGTTTCTTATAATAAACATAGCATGTTGGGAAAAAAATATAAAATATATATAAATTCCCTAGACTCTTAAGAGTTTCTCTAAATGCTTCATCTATATATTGTGATTTTGTTTTATAAATAAAAGTATAATATTTTTTTCTTTCGGTTTTTCTTGATCATATGTAAATTTATTTCTTCTTTAATTCCTTGTACTATGCCCACAATAAATTTGATGTAAATTGTACCCTTCAATTATCCAACTTGGAGACTGTTTTCATCAATCTTATTATTGCTATGAAAATTATTAGAACTATCTTTAAAAATGTATCCTAAAAAAAAAAACAATCTTCGATGCTAGATTGTAAAGATTCATTAATTTTTCTGAAATATTGATATTTTTTATTGACATATATCATAGAGTGGGTTTTGAGTATCAAAATATTTATTATCATGAAGGGATGACTAACATTGATATCATTAAAAATACACATCAACCGTGTGATCCACCCACCAAATTGTGAGGTTGGCCATCTGCCTTAGCTAAAGCCATCAAAACGGCAAACATGGAAGTTGAGGCAGGAACACAATCCACCCTGATGTGGGTCCTTAGAGCAAGGCGGCCCATTTCAGGTGTGTCATCATGATTTGCCTCTCTTTCAACTGCAGGGGATTGGCCAACCCTGATAAGAGATTGGCCCTTAAAGAAATTATTTCTCAGCCACCTATTGACATTCTTTTTCTTCAAGAAACATTAGGAGAGGGAGACACGGTCGCTGCTCTTCTAAATACTTTACTCCCCAACTGGACTTTCATTACTTTGGATGCCCACGTCCATTCTGGTGGTTGTGCCATGGGTATCAACTACAAAACCACCAGGATGCTCAACTGCTGGGGTCGACCTAGTGTCCTTGGCATGAACATTCAATTCAGTCTTTCTGAGCAGTGTTTCTCCCTCATTAATGTTTATGGTCCCTGTCTGAACAGGGAAGCTTTTTGGAATTCTCTATTGGATTGCTCTATTCTCACCTCTCCCCATGTAATATTGGGGGGGGATCTGAACTTTTCATTAGGCATATCTGAATCCTGGGGTACTCAGGCTAACCTGGATCCATTAGCTGAGTTCTTCAGTACTAAGCTTGAGGCCGTTGACCTTGTTAACATTCAGATCACAAAAATCCTTCCCACTTGGAGGAACAGGAGGACCGGGGAGGCAGCATTAGCTCGAATATTGGACCACTTTCTTATTAAATCGCCCCTGCTCAACATTATTGATCGGGCCAGACAATGGGTGGGGCATGGTGGTATATCAGATCACTCCCCTATCTTCTTGGAATTTGAATGTGGCCCTCACAGGGCTAGACCACCATTCAAATTTAACACTAGATGGCTACAGAACCTTGAATTTCATGATCTAGTTCATCATGCCTGGCAGCATTGTCATCAAATGCCGAATGTGGACCCAGTCAGAATCATCAACGAAAATATTTCCCCCATCAAAAGCCAGACCATCAGCTAGGTTAAAAACAAGAGACGCATGGAACGGGAAGAGCTGGATAGGATTGATTTGGCTATTGCCCAACTCAATAGCTCTGATCTCTCTGGCTATCGATCTAGTATATCCAAAGAGCAGCTCATTACCCTGGAATCTTCTAAGGCTAAGATCCTGATACATATAGAGGAGGATTGGAGGCTCAAGAGCCGTGCCACTTGGCTTCAGGCTGGTGATGAGAATACAAAGTTCTTCCAACAACATGCAAATGGTCGCGGGATTGCCAATACTATTTGGGAGCTAACGAATCAGCATGGGTATGTAGCTCATACTCAATCTCAATTACAAGACCCGGGGACTCAGCATTTCATCGACCTTTATAGAGCCCCACAGCACATTGATCTCCCTGATATTATGAATATTTCTCAGTCTTTCAATAGATATGTGGAACTAGAGCAGATAGATGTTCTAAATGCACCTGTGACCATGGGGGAATTGGAAGGGGTCTTGAAATGGTTCAAAAGAGACAAGAGCCCTGGGCCAGATGGCTGGCCCATTGAATTTTTCACACATTTCTTTGATTTGATGGGCAATGATCTGTTGATTATTATTGAAGATAGTCGGGTGCAAGGCTGCATCTATGATGGTTTCAATTCTACATTCATTGCTCTAATCCCTAAATCTGACCACCCGACCAGCTTTCATGATTATCGACCTATCTCGCTCTGTAACTATATTTATAAGATTAGCTCAAAAATTATTGCAAATCGTATTAAGCCTCACCTATATTCACATATAGCTAAGGAACAATTTTCTTTCCTGCATCATAGGCAAATCCACAAAGCTATTGGTATGGCCCAGGAAGCCCTACATTCCATTAAATCCAAGCACCTTAAATCCACTATCCTCAAGATTGATCTAGCTAAGGCATTTGACTGGGTGAACTGGAGCTATTTGCATCTCATTCTCATTCAAACTGGATTTCCACACACCTTTATCAATTGGAGAATGGGATGTATCTGCCATGCTTCCTTCAACATCCTCCTCAATGGCACTGCAACTAATTTTTTCCATGTGATTCATGGCTTGCGTCAGGGATGCCCTCTGTCTCCCCTACTATTTGTGCTTGTTATGGAAGGCCTCTCTATACTTATTAAAGATGAAAAGACCTAGGGTACCCTTAATGGTCTCCGGATTAATGATCTGATTCAGCTCACTCATCTTTTATTTGTTGATGATGTTCTTATTTTTCTAGATGGTACTCGATAGGACTTGAATCAATTTGACAAGCTCCTCCAGAGTTTTTGCAGAGCCACTGGAATGATACAAAATGCACTCAAATCCACCATCATTACGACTAGATGTTTGGCTCAGGAACTAGGCACAGCCAGAAACCTATTCGCCTATGTTCAGACGGATATCAATGCTGGCCTTAAATATTTTTGGTTTCACATCAAGCCAAATGACTATCAGATCAAAGACTGGAATTGGCTCATTGCCAAATTCGAGCACCGAATTAATGTTTGGTATAACAGATGGCTATCTAGAGCTGGACATTTAATTCTTATCAAATCTATGTTAGAGGCTATACCATTATATTGGATGACACTGGCTTGGTTACCTAGAGGAGTTGCTAATAGAATAAAATGTATCTTCCATCATTTCCTCTGGCGCAATCAGGAAAAAGACCACACTTTGGCCTAGATTGCTTGGGATCGAATCAACATACCCAAGAAATGGGGAGGTTGGGGGATTAAGGATCTCCATTATTTCTCGAATGGTCTAGCTACCAAGTTGTGTTGGCACTTACTCACCAGTCACAACCTCTGGAAGGAGGTCATTATAGCTAAATATATTGCACCCCGAACAACCATCGATTGGATCATAGACAGAATGGGGTCACACTCTGGGGCATCTATCATTTGGAAAGTTGTATCAAAGGCGGCTCATATCATCCAAAGCGGTCTTTCATGGCAAATTGGATCTGGTGCATCTGTGAGAATTGGTTCCGACTCTTGGTCCGGTAGCGAGGATTACTATCGTTTACCTGATTACTTGTGGGAACATCTTGCCAACAAAGATATTCATTTCCTCGCTCAAATTGCTGACTCATTTCACACCTCATGGAGGGGTCAGGCCTGGCTATTGGCTACTCAACTTGATATTCCTCGTGATGGTATCAGGATTTGGGAAAACTACATTTGGGCATTAAGAGCTTCAAACATCAGGCTCTCAGGTCAGGAGGACAGACTGATCTGGGCATATTCCCCAAGTGGACAATACGCTCCAAAGCTTGGATATTTGATCCTTATTCAGCATAAGGAGCCACCTCATAAATTTTGGTGGTGGCGCAACCTATGGAGTTTAAAGGCGCCTCACAAGCACAGAACACTCTTTTGGTGAATTTTAAACAATTGCGTGCGCACCATGGATATTATTCATTGACGTGCCATCTTTGGACCCTCGCGCTGATACTATTTCTTATCAAATTTCGAAGATTCACTGCACCTTTTTATGCATTGTACTACTGTCATGGCTATCTGGGGGCTGGTGACTGAAAGCTTAAGATGTCACCTGCTTTGGCAAGGTGCTACACTGCCTGATGCTTAGGAAAATTGATGGCGACTCAATGCTAACTCCACAAAGATGCACAATTTACCTCTGATCTTTGCCTGGAATATTTGGATTGACCGAAATAGATTCATATTTAACAATCAACAGATTTTGGGTGACCGTATCTGTGCATCCATCATTGCTACATACAACCTTCTACCTGATGACGATTTACAGAAATAGCCCCCGCTGGCTATTCCTGAACTGATAGATTGAATTATACCTTGGGCCTACTTTGATGGGGTGGCCAACCAGCAAGGCTATGGGGGGGACGCTATATTACATCTTAATGAACACTACCACTACCAAATTAGAATGGGACTGGGCCCCGGCTCAAACAATTATGCTGAACTACAATGCCTTAGACTTCTATTGATGTTTGCACAAGAAATTCATTGCAATTCCATTCAGATTTTTGGGGACTCGAAGTTTGTGATCAACTGGTTTAATGAACTCTCTCTATGTCACACGCACACACTTGTTGCACTTTTGAGGGAGGTTCATCATCTTAAACTTCTATTTGTCTCTATATGTGTGGCACACATTTATAGGACTTGGAACCAAATGGCTGATCAGTTGTCCAAAGAAGCCTCGGAGCTGAACTGGGGCACTTGGCACTTTACTGAGCAGATTGGAGTACAGGTCTTCAGGTTCTATCATCGGCCTTTTATGGAAGAGGCTCCAGATCACGGGGCTGTTTGATAAAACAGCCAGCATGGGGATATTATTTTGATATTGGTTTATCTCCCTTTATCTTTCTTCTGGCTATTATATGTATCTATATTACTTTTTGCTATCTTTTTCCCTGTAAATTATGCACCGAACTTACAGGCGATGATATATGTGGCCTGATACTTGTATCAGCAGTATGTATTGTTTAGTTACTGCTTTGTCTATTTTGGACTCATGATGGTTTTTGGGAAAGTTTTTGTAGTTTTATACTACCATCATATGTAACATGTAACTTATCACATTAATGAAAAGTTACGAATTTTTCCCTTGTGAAAAAAATTGTAAAATTATATGAACAATTTCTAGAACTATGACATTATTAACATATATTTTTTTAACGAAATAGGTAGAGATTTGTATTAAAAAAATCCAGTTTATAAGGCTATATTATATACTTATTCAAATATTCTTTGAAGGTTTTAGATTCAACACAGATGCTCAATACAAACTCTCAAACGAGTTTCCCATGACACAAAAACTTTAGTCTCTTTCCAACAAAAACATTTAAAAAAAAGAAAAATAAAAACACATTTACTTTCCATTTTTCACTATAATTTTATTTTGATCTAGTTTGACTTCTTGTTTTTCATGATGAAAAACTTTTTTCCTTTCTTCCCAACTTAAAACCAACCCGCATCTTCTACAAATTTTGGTTGATCGTTCATCGACAACTGCACGATAATATTCTTGGAATCTTCCTTATCTACTTGATCTTCCCAAGAAGTTTCCTTTTCAATGATATTCCTTGTGGTTTCTAGAGGGGATATGTTTTCCATGAGGATTTTCTTCTTTTCCACTAACGTTTCATCTAGGGAATCCTTAGTGGAACCAAAGGATCCATATTGGAAAGCAATTTTTACTGCTTAAATTTTGTTGTCACTGATGCGATTTATTTGGTTATATTTGCTTCCTTGTTGTCTTCTAGTTATTTATTATCCTGAAGCTCTTCCTCTTTGAATATCATATAGAGATCACCTTGTGCTCCTTCCCACCATTTTACCTTTGGAAATTTTTCTGGGCTTTGCTATTCAAAAAATTCTTGGGGTAGTTTTTAATTACATGTCCTATCTCATAGCATGCTCTGCACTAAAATTAAATATTCTCATAGTAATTATTTTTGACCCAAACATAGTTTGGAGCCATCAAATTGATTTTTGTGGGAAAACCATTGTCGAAGCCCATCTCCACACAAATGCGAGAATAAATAGCCTTGCAAAAAAAATTTGTTTAGGGACAGTTATGATAGAATTTTCCCAGCACATTCCCAATGGAGGAAAGTGAAGTGTGATTCTGGAAATGCAAGGCAAGGTTTAGAAGCCTTGCCCAAACTAGATTTATGTAAATTGATGCCATTACTGGGTCAAAAGTGGGAATCCATAACTGCATGAAGAGGCCAACACTCCCACAAAACCATGGCCCATCTTCATAAATGACCTTCTTGTCCTCAATATTACAAAAAACCACTGTGAAGAAGCCTGAATCTGTAGGGTAAATATTCGACTTGTATGTCAAAAGAGACTTCCACAACTCAAATATCCATTTATGCAGATCATCCAACCGTGACCAATACCCATGAAACTTGCAAACCAAACCATTCTCCAAAAAATATTTTTCACAATGGAAAGGTTTCTCATCACATAAACATTGAGGGAAGAATTTTCTTGTACCACCGGAAGACCAGAACCAAATTTCAATGATAGAGTTGTATGAAAATGAAGAAGAGCTAGCCTGATCGGTAGTCATACTTACAAAAGAAATAGATTTTTTCACCAAATCAAAAGGATTCATCATTGAAAATTTTGCAGAAAATCCATGCAAACAAAGCAAAGATTCAACAGCTACAGTTAAACCCTAATCATCGCAAGGGTTTCAAGAGCTCTCTCCATCTCACAAAAAATTAATATTATTATATATGTTGCAGGCATGGTATTACACATTCAATTTTGTTTTGACTATGTATTAGTTTGTCTTTGACCAAAAAATTATGTTGTTTATCCATAATTTAACATTGGGAATTCATTTTTTGTTATTTTTTATTATTATTTAAATTTATTTATTGGTAAAGTGATTGGTTGAAGTCTTATTATGTGCTCCTTAGCAACTTCCATTTCTTTAATTACTATTTTTTTGTTTTTTATTTTATTTCCTTTTTATTTAATTTAATTTTTTTTCTTTTTTCTATTATTTTCATTTTCATGAATTATAGTTTTTTTTCCACATTTTAAATTTAAAATGAATTATTATTATATTAAAAATATATTTATATATATATTAAAGTGTATATATATTAATATAAGCAATATTAATTAATCATATTTCTTATTTTTTGATAATGGTATTCAACACTATAATATTTTATTAGTTATTTTATTTTTGTGATGAAACCTTTATTTTTATTTATTTTTTAGTTTAATTAAACTATATTTAAATTAAACCAAAAATATTAACTATCATATAACCCTTATTAACATAGTGTATGAACCTAATCGAAATATTAAAAATGATTAAAATCGTGTTCCCCAATTAAAAATAAAATTGTATTACACTAACCTCATTGAGTGTGAATGTGATGAAAAATATTAAGAATTATCAAAATTATCCCACTAAGCACTATCATCATTACCTTAGGTTAGTTTATATTTTAGATTATTTTTCCTGAAACATTCCATGAACATATTTATTTATTTTCTTAAAAATTAATTAAAATATTATGTAAATTAAATGAATAAGTAGAAAGATATAACATCAAAAATGATGATGATGATGATGGTGGTTAATGTCCACTAAGACCACACTTTGGTCTATCGGACCTAAAGAAATGAAATATTTAGTTTGTTTTAAAATAGTACTCCTATGCTCAAAGAGTTTGGAGAGAAGCATCCCGAGCTCACTATAATTTTGACATGTTAAAAGGCTAGGAAGGTCGATATTGCAACAAATATTATGAAACTGAGATCTAATCTGGGTGTACACAGGGCACTCTAAGAGGAAGTGATTTTCATCCTCAATGTTCATATTCTCACTAAGATGGTAGATCCTTTCCACCCATGGTGTTTTAGGAACTGCCCAATGACCTGTTTCACTATGGAGCTCATGAGAGTTCGTTCTTAACTTGGCTATATTAATTTTTTTCTTTGAGCTAGTTAAAACAAAGAGATACTTTTGATCTTCTAGAGTAGGGTTGATGACCTCCTTATAAATTCTTAATTTTATTTTAGCCTCTAAATCTTTTTCACACCACATTTTCCCTTTAAACTTAGAAGTAACAATATTTTTAATTTTATTAACATTTTGCAATGCAACATTTTTTTCGATCTCCCATTGGTTTAAAGAGGCCCTAGTATATTTATACAAACCTTGTTTGAGCCTTATGTGGTTTTTCCTGGAATTTAAATCTAGCTTAGGAAGTCTAAGGTCTCACATCTTATTGATTTTGTGCTTGTACAACAGGAGCCTAGTCATAGCTAGGCTCTCGATTGGGGAGAGACCCACTTCTATAAGGAGAATAGGATAGGGTGTATTGCTTTTAATTTTGAGGTTATACATTATAAAACACTTCTGGATTTTCTCAATCTTTCTCCAGGATTATTTAGAGATGTTGCAACCCCAAACCTCACATCCATACAAGATAACAGGAGTGACTAAAGTTTCAAAGAGGAGCTTCTTTTTATCACACATCACAAGGTTTGTTGCTTTACAAATATTTTCAAGACCAAAATAATATTTCCACCCTCCATTAATCCTTTTCTCAATGCTATACTTCTAGTTGAGCTTGTGATGAATATCAATTCCTAGGTACTTCTAAGAAGACACTTTCTCCAAGTTTTTGTTGTCATACACAAAATTAGTGAGTGTCCTTCTTGGATTTGATAATCATAACTTTTGTTTTAACAGTGTTAACAGTCATACCCATGGTAGAGCAGAAATCCTTAAGAAGACTTAGTTGCGTATCAAGATTAGATGAGCACCTTGCCAGAAGAACAATATCGTCAGCATGGAGAAGAAGGATGACGACTATTCCAGCTAAGATTGTGCCAGTACATCCTACTTCCTCTAAACAACCTTCTATCTTGTGTAAAGTGGTTAGATTCGAAAATGTGTTTGATAATTTACAAAGAAAAAAAAAATTAATTAAATTTCACTTTAGTGTTTTTTTTATTGAAGATATTAAAAAGAAGTAATTAAATTTGAGTAAGTTATTTATATTTATATTTCTTTAAAGAATTAAAAAAAAATGAGCAAATTTGATTAATTTATTTTCATATGTGAATTATTAAAATGATTAAAAATATAATAATGTTATTTAATAATGTTATTAATATTTTATTTTAGATATTTGTGATTTATATTGACTATGATAATGTCTTTCACATTAATCACATCATAAGTTGTTGATTGACGTTTGGAACCATCTAATGTGGTTCATCCTCAGGACAAATGTGAAAAAAATCAATCAATTAGAATGTTTAAATATCATTAAATAGTATAGATGCATCTTGTTCCATACTTAGTCGTTAGGAAATAGTTGTTACAAATTAGCCGTTAAAAATTAGTTGTTGAATAAATTTATATATTTATTATTATCATTTTGTTTTGTTTTAATTTAATCTATTTTTTATTTTTAATTAAAATAATATTAAATTCAAATCAATTAAAAAGAATGAATATTTGTAAATGTATACTCATAATTAAAAATAATTTTAGTCAAATAGTTTTAAAATAAAATTAATAATATTCAACAATCAGCTTTAATAATATTATTAATTATAATTTTTTTAATTTCAAATAAAATTAGAAAGGGATTTAGGCTCCCTCGCTTATAATAACAGTATTGATCAAATCTGTTACCATTTTACTACTACCCTTTCCACTACCATTAGCAAGTTCTCTAATGAGACATCATATAAGCATAATAATAGAACTTCCAATCCTTGGTATGACAAAGATTGTTGTAAAATTATCGGGAAAGCAATCAAAGACGCCCCTAATGAAATCATTAAGCTCCAAAATATAAGTATATACAAAGCTCTCATCAAGAGGAATAAGAGGTCATATATTAATAAGAGATAAGAGCATCTTATCCACCTCTCTAAATTTGCACCCAGAAAGTTTTAGCGGAGTGTGCTTGATCGTAAAACTAAAGATAATCATTATATCCCCTTAGAAAATAGGAATAACTATATTAAGAAGTTTTATGACTCTTTGAACACCATGGGCACCATCTTAAACACTCCTATTAAGGAGGACATATTTTATGTGGATGACATTGAGTCTGGGATTAATAAGTTTGCTAATGGGAAAGCTAAAGATATTGAAGGATACCAAGCTAAGATATTTAAATTGGGAATATATATCCTCATTCCTCATCTCCGAAGGCTTTTTAATTTGGCTGCAAAGCATGGCTTCCCTAAGATTTGGACGAAAAACCTTATTGTGCCTATCTTTAAAAATGGGGACAAAAGTGTTCCCTGTAATTACAAGACCAATATAATTAGCCACATCCTAGCCAAGATTTATGGGCTCGTTTTAGAAAAGAAGCTTAGCATTTGACTTGAGAACCATGGTAAAAGGACTAAAGGGAAAGTTGGTTTTAGGAGACATCACTCGACTATCGACCACCTTGTCACACTCATGATCATTGTTGAGGAATGTCGCAATAGTAAAATCAATCTCTTCTGCCATTTTGTGGGATTTAGAAAATATTTCGATATTGTCCCTCGAGATAAGCTCTGGGAGAGACTTGAAGAGATCATGGTTCCTCCTATACTAAGGATTTTTGTGATCTGCCTCTACGAGACTGTCATTGCCAAGCTTAAGACCAACAAAGGGTGGTCTAAAGATATTAAATGTGATACCTAGGTTAAGAAAGGGTGTCCCCTATCCCCTACCCTTTTTGGTATTTGCATCAATAAGCTAGAAGAGTGTCTGGAAACTGTGGGTTGAAAGGGCACTGGGCTCGCTCATACAATCATTACTCTTCTCCTTTATGCTGATGATATCATTCCTCTTGCAAAAAGCCATGATGGCTTAGACAAGCAACTTAAGACCCTTCATGTCTACTGCTCGAAGATAGGTATGATAGTTAATACTGATAAGCCTAAAGTCATGATCATTAAATCCAAAAATATCACCCATGGTAGTTTCGTCTATGATAACCATTGTCTAGAGTAGGTTTCTTCTTATAAATATTTGGGTATTGACTTTCCTCATCAGCTCAATTGGAATTATAACATCAAGAAAAGAATTATTTAAGGTTGGAAAGATTATTACGAGCTTGAAAAAAATTGCTAGTTGGTCGATCTTTACATTTGGAGTAAAAAAATTATCCTCTTTGAGACTGTCATCATCCCTGTTGTCTTATACAGATGTGAAATTTGGGGTTGCAGTATATCTAGAGATTCGTGGAGAAAGATTGAGATGATCCAAAAGAAATTCATAACCTATAACCTCAAGATCAAGGGAAATGCTCCCTATCATATCCTCTTGATTGAAGTTGGTCTATCCCCCATTGAAAGTATGACTATGTTTAGATATTTGATGTATAAGAAGAATATTTACAACATGGAATCCAAGAGGCTCCCAAAAATTGCTTCTAACTTTAGTCAAAACCCCCAGCTGTGCCTCAAGCACCGGTGGCATAAGGATTCCCAATCTTGGCTCAACCTTTGGGGGATTAAGGAAGAGATCATCATGGGAAGCAAGGATATTATCAAAGATACTATTACATCCAATTTTAAGAGGAAGATGTGGGATGATAAGGAGTTGGAGGGTAAAAGGAAGCTAAGATACTATATGGAGGTGACCAACCCCACCCTTGAAAACCATGATTATCTCTCTATATTGACCAGCGCTAAGAGGAAAATGAACATTGCTAGGATAAGAACTAATTCTCATGAGCTTCAGAGTGAGACCGGGCGATGATCTACTCCCAAGAATCCCTGGGATGACAAAATCTACCAAATTTGTGATTCTAAGAAGGTGGAAGATAAAAAAAACTTCCTTCTAGGCTCTTGGCCACATCCACTCCCAATTCCCTAGATTTCTCAGCTCTTGGCCACATCCACTCCCAATTCCCTATCATCGGCCACACCTCTAGTCTTCTTGAATTATTAATTCAACCCAACTATAGGAATATTGGAGCGCTTATTTCCCTTCTCCTTGATCACAAAGACAAGATTTTGAAGAATGACAATTATACTCTTTTTTTTTGGTCCAATAGATCACATTGGACTTAATAGACGTTAATCATCAACATCAATTATTTAAAATATTTATTATAATTAATATAAAATTATAGTCAAATTAAATATTTGTTTTTGGTGTGGTTCACTAACTTTGGTGATTAATGACCACTGCGTCCACAAAAACGATTATAAATAAATTCACTCGACCTACCCAATTAAAATGATTAAAATCACCTTCACCTATTAAAAATAAAATTGTATTACACTGCACTCGAATATTAAGAATTATCAAAATTAGCCCACTAACTCAAGATAGAATTTTATAGAGCGTCTCCTTGTAAGCACTACCATCATTACCTTAGATTTGTTTATATTTGAGATTATTTATCCCTAAACATATCAGGAACATATTTATTTTTTATTTTTTAAATTAATTAAAATATTATGTAAATTAAATGAATATGGACAAAGTTGTAACATCAAAAAGTAAAGCGGTTAGATTTGAGAATGTGTTTGATAATTTACAAAGAAAAAAAAATTAATAATTAATTTTCACTTTGATGTTTTTTTTAAGATATTAAAAAAAGTAATTAAGTTTGAGTAAGTTATTTCTATTTATATTTATTTAAAGGATTAAAAAAAAGAAAAAAAATGAATAATTAAATTTCACTTTGATGTTTTTTTTAAGATATTAAAAAGAAGTAAGTAAGTTTGAGTAAGTTATTTCTATTTATATTTATTTAAAGAATTAAAAAAATGAGTAAGTTTGATTAAGTAATTTTCATATTTGAATTATTAAAATAATTAAAAGATAAGAATGACATTTAATAATGTTATTAATTTTTTATTTTAGACTTTTGTGATCTATATTGATTTTGATAATTTCTTTCGGATTAAGCACATCATAAGTTGTTGGTCGGCGTTTCGAACCATCTAGTGTGATTTATCTTTAGGAGAAAAGTGAAAAAATCAATCAATTAAAATGTTTAAAACAGTGATACATCCGATTCTAGTTAGTCGCTAGGAAATAGTTGTTAGGAATTAACTATTAAAAATTAGTTGTTAAATAAATTTATATATTTATTATTATCATTTTGTTTTGTTTTAATTTAATTTATTTTGATTTTTAATTAAAATAATATTAAATTCAAATCAGTTAAAAAAATGAATATTTGTAAATGTATAATCATAATTAAAAATAAGTTTAGTCAAATATTTTTTAACTAAAGTTAATAATATTCAGCTGTTAGTTTTAATAATGTTATTAATTATTATTATTTTTAATCTCAAATAACATTAGAATATGCATGTATGCTTATTTAACGTTAAACATTCAGAAATCGTTGACCGCGGAGATTGGTGACCACTACGTTATGAGATCGATGACTGTTATGTCCACGAAAACAGTCATGGGTAGATACACCCAAAGGGATCAGTCTTGTCGTCTCATTTTAAAGCCTAAACCCCGAGGGTGTCGAGGAGAATTGACCTTGTGACTTCTCATATTGAGGTGCTTATGCGACAGGTACTCGACCAATTGAGATAACCCTCGGGGCTTAGTCAAATCAAATACTGAATTGGTGTGTGAGATTTGTATTTGTAACATAAGAGATCTCCCTCCTCATAGATTATTATATTGTTAAAATTTGAGAATATTTACATATTATACCCCTTTATATTTAAATATATGTATATGTTAAAACGCCCATGGGGTGACAAGGTGTTATGTTAAGTTACTCTGTGGTGGAAAGGTCATTGGTTTGAAACACCATGGTCAAAATTCCAACAATGCTAAGGGTTGGTGTGGCCCAAGCCAAGTGTGATCCCCAAGTGATTTTGATGGCTTAGATGCCCTTGGGTCGCGACGTCTCAAGCCATAGGTTAGGCATGTTAATAATATTTAAGTTTGATGTTGGAAATACAAAGAGGGCATTGAATCAATATTTCTTTTCAATTTTTATTATTACCAATTAAGATCACTTATATTTAGAACACGAATGAACAATATAGAATCAAGTACAATTATAGCTTAAGGCTCCAACCCTAGATGAAGACACCAATCTTCAATCTCCCAGGCTCCAACCTATACTTTTACAAGCACCGACTTGGACTTCACAAGGCTCCAACCTCTAGGGCTCCAACCCTATCTTCTAATGCTCCAACCTTCTCTCTTTGAGGCACCAAGCTCTAGGGATCCAACCCTATCTCTGGTACAGGTTCCAACCTAGTATTCGTAAGGACTCCTATCCTCTATGGTGTAAGAAACCTGGTGAAAAAAGCTCATGTAATAAAGTTAAAATAATAACCACAACTGATGTGACACGTATTCCAAGTTGAATGTTGGTCAAAATATCCTAGGGGTGTTCATTTGAATTATTATGGCTAAGGAAATTGTAAAAGGCTATGGCTAAGGCATTAAAGAGTTAAAAAGTATTTTTGGCACAATTCTTTATGAAAATAAAGTAAATTATGAGAAAAGGGAGGTAAAAGGTCACAGGTTTCACGTGAGGAGGAAATTGAAGGAAAATAATGGAAAATGAAGAAAACAAAGGCCTATTATATAAAAAGGCTTCTGAGTATCAATTGGTAACTTTTTTCAATGCATTTTTGGAGCTCTCTCGTTATTATCTCTCTCTCTCTCTCATACTCTTGGATACTTAGAGTTTTCTTGAAGCACTCTTGGATAGTGTGGATATTTTGGTGATTTGGAGCAAATAGGAAAAGGAAGATCCAGAAATTGTGGATGGAAATCAGGATCAACATCTACATCAGGATTTCATTGGAGGTATCGATTTTTATATCTGTTTTCCTCAATGGTTTTGGAATGCATGGTGGATGCATGTGGATTTCCTAGTCTTTCCATTTCCTCGACATCCATGGTATTGGAGGTTTATTTCCATTTATTTTTTTCTGGTTGGTTCTGAGGATTCATTTAGTGGTTGGGGTGAGTTATTAGTTCTTGAAATCCTTGGTTGGAAAAACACTTTGGAAGCCCTAGGTGGGTTGAGTTAATAGTCCTGGAAGCGCTGGTTGGACAAACACTTTAGAATCCCTGTAATATTTGGGGTTGAGTTACTAGTCTTGGAATCCCTGGTTGGAATAAATGCTCTGGAGCCCTAGAGCAGCTTAGATAGAGACCAATTTGTGACGGTTGTGATGTGTGACCGTGAGGTGGAATCACTAGTTCAGGGTTGAGGTGGTTTTACCTCTAGAAGCCCTAGATTGATTTTGATTTATGTGTTTGATTAAGTCCCACATTCATGCTTGGAATATGGCACAGAGGTGATTGGATGAAGTGAGACTTGGCTCAGCCAATATATGGTCGGATGGAACGTGGAAGTCCCATATCCGGTTGGTTTTTACATTCAGTAACAAATATCTCATTTCTCTGGTATTCGGTATCAAAATATACTAGTTTATGTATGGGTTTCATTGCTATCGTATTCATGGTATTTCTGTTGTTAATGTGTTGGTTATGAGCATGTATTCGATCAATGATGATGTATGGCTCTATTCATGTTTTTACCTATAAATGATTATCCCATGTATCTATGGTAAAAGTGATTGTATGTTAGCTTACGATGTATGGGATCAATGGCTTCTTAGCCATTCTCAAATAAGGAAGAGACCCCTTTGTTTAAATCTGTTGTTTATACCTATAGATGCTATGTTTGTGACATGTTTGACGAAATTCTTGTCATGGTTGGGTGGGTTCGGATGAATTCTGGTTGACTTGATTGCTTCTATATGTTTGTTTTAATGTTATTTACTCTCTCCTGAAGTTAAAGGAAATTCTAGGCAGTGACTTGGGCTCAGGGGCTGAAAATGTGGCATAGATCCTGGAGCTCCAGGCAGAAAATTTGTTGTTTTGGCCTTAGCCGCTAACTTGACAAGGCTAACCTGTGGCTATATGGTCTATAGATTCTAGTTTTTCCTTAAAATCCCACGACTCATCCTCAAACTGGCTAAAAATTAGTTCCCCCTCAGCAAATGAGGCCTTGCAAGGTTGGGTTACCTCATGGGATGTCAATGATTCAGTGTAAGGTGTGTTTTTGGTGTTTCTATCGGTTCCACTTTCTTAAGGTCATCTATGATGTTGAATCTCATATTAGTAGGCTCTCGTCACATGTTTACCCCAGTTCGATGGTTACTTGAGTAGATGTGGGAAGAGGGTGTTACATAGGGCTCCAACCCACAGCTTCAATTTGTCAAGATAAGTTTAGTGATTCTTCAAGGCTCCCAATATATTATTCAACGAGCCCTGTCAATATTCAGCAATGCCTTCTCCAAATCACTTCATCAATGACAACCTTGTCTTCTTAGAAGGTGTCACCACTTCTCTTCATGTCACCCAAAAAAATTCTACAAGGTCACCTCATGAGGGTTTCATTAGTACATCATGTCCTCCAAAAAATGCCTCCAACTAAAATTCTCTGCAAGGGCTCAAAAACTGCTTTACAATGATGTCTTCATGATGTCTTCAACATGTTGATCATCATTTCCAAATCCGCTTTCAAAATTTCTTAAAGAAATCTTCAAAGTGTCTTTAATATGTTACACCAAGAACTCTCCAAGAGTTCCTAATCCTTCACTACCCAAGGCTTCAACACTCAAATCTCCATATACTTGAACAATGATCAATAAATCCTTTATGTATGCTCCAAGATAGTCTTCAAAATACTATTCTTCAATTCAACATAATAGTTCTTCTATTATGCCCCAACAATGCTTCAAGGCTACACCACTCTTCAAGAACTTTAATGCTTCTTTACCAAGCACCTTCAATGGTCTTGTTTATCAATGTTCAACATGCATCATAGGATTTCAAACAAGTATGTGATCATTGTTCTAATTCCCTCAAGGTCACATTTTTGAGCTTAAAGAATATTTGAGCCTTCGAGAATTCACTGATGTATCACAGTTGTATCGCAAGAATATATCACAACCTTGCACTATCAAAGATTTATTATATCCATAGATATGTCATACCTGTGATCCAAAGAAACATTGGTTTATACTTTGAATATCCTCTAGAGTTCTGTTCTATCCCAGCTCCAACGAAATTGGTCTACACTTCAATTATCCTACACAGTAGCTCTCAAGTGATTTTTTGGTCTTTGAGCTTCTTCAAATGATGAGTTACAGGTCTGAGGTTTCTTTAGGTGGACAGATTTCAGGTAAGATCAAAACCTTCCTTAAGTACTAATGTATAGTTTGAGACTACAATCAATAAGCACGAGCTACAATGAAGTTTCTCCATAGATACAAAGGTGTTTGATGTGGTAAACTAGCATAGATCCAAGCTCCATTTTCCTTCCACGGGTGATTGTATAGTCTGAGGTGTAATGTTGTATTTTTATTTCCAATCCAACCCATTCAACAAATAATTAGACCGAACCTTCAGGGATGAATGTTCACTAGCATTAATGTAGTCTAAGGTCTGTACAATTCTGAGGATTTTATTGTCGACAATTTGAGCCCTGCTTTGATTCTTCACAGATCTATCTCTTGTAGTCCAAGTTTTTATGCCCAAACAGTGGTCTAAAAATCCTCCTTGGCCTCCTGAATCGTCTTCTATTACCTTAGATATGAGTTTTGTGTTTTTCTATGAATTAATCACTAAATTAATGGATTTGAATTATTAGACTTGAATTTATACATAATTTGACCACCAACAAAGAGACATGTCTCTCGGTCATGGAATATGAGCCTACACAAGTCGGCTCACCAAAAGTAATTATTTTATTAACTTAAAATTTCAATTTCCCCCAATCTAGGAGTTAGAAGAAAAATAATAGCTCGTTGGAAAGAGAAGGAAATCCTCTACAAGCCTATGTCATTTATACCTTCAAATGGAGTCATTTTAGATTCATAAAAAAAAAAATTTGAACAATCATAATTATTTTTCCATGGCAATATTTAGGATTTTATCATTATGTTTTTGGAATTTAAGGTAAAGGCTCCTTCAATGCTTGATAATAATGGACCTAAATATGTCAACAAAATGATTGACCATATGTCCAATAGTGGTAGTTATATTAAGCTTAAAAAGAATCCCTTTCAATTTGTTTCTAAGGAGGTGGCCCTCGCCATTAATTCTAATTCTTCCCTTAACCCTTTCTCTAGAAAGCTTATCGAGAGCTATCCCCTCACCCCCATGATTTATGGCCTTCCTAAGATCCATAAATCTAGAGCCCCTTTAAGACCAATTGTCAACACAATAGGTGGTCCCTCTTATCATCTTGCTAAATTCTTAGCCCAAAATATTAAACCCCTTGTGGGTCCCACCGATTCCTTTGTTAAGGACTCAGCTTCCTTCATCAAAGAGTGGAAGGACATTAGGTTAAAACTTGGTGAGTTATTAGTCAGCTTTGACGTTGTGTCCTTGTTTACCAAAATACCCATCTAGGAAGCCATTGATGTCATTAAGCGGATCTCTGACCAAGATACGTCTAAATTAGTTGGTATTTTCCTCATCTCGACTTTTTTTAGTTTCCAAGGTGAGTTCTATGAGAAAACTTATGGCATTTATATGGGTTCCCCTCTTTCCCCTCTCATTGCTAACTTATTTATGGAAGATTTTGAAACGAAGGCCTTAGCCTCGGCTCAATTTCGACCTAGGAAATGGACATTAGGGGAATTTTGAGGTCTAAATGGGCCTCCTAAGGAAATTATAAAATAATAGTGGAAAGAATAAAATAAGATTTGATTACATCATTAAATTTTAGAAGGAAAAAAAAAACTAATTTTTCAACTCATATTTTCAACTTATCTCCCAAATTTTT
Source organism: Pinus albicaulis (assembly GCA_034641835.2). Classification (NCBI taxonomy): domain Eukaryota; kingdom Viridiplantae; phylum Streptophyta; class Pinopsida; order Pinales; family Pinaceae; genus Pinus; species Pinus albicaulis. The sequence goes on from CM076579.1 coordinate 47,382,181, forward strand.
TACTCTAATTTTGAGCGGGAGTACTCGTTGGATGTAAAATTTAATTCCTCATCCAAGGAGTACCCATGTTTCATACTTTTGATGGACCCTACTACATGAAAAATGAGAAATACATGAAAAACGTGATTGCAATCATGTTTTTTCATGTAGCAAGGTTCATCGAAAGTATGCAACATGGGTACTCCTTGAATGAGGAATTAAATTTTACATCCAACGAGTACTCCCACTCTAAGTTTGAGTAAAAAATTTGGGAGATAAGTTGAAAGCACGAGTTGAAAATTTATTTTTATTATTTTATTATTTTTTAATATTTTTTCCCTTTCACTTAAAAATGGTGAATCATCCCCCATGGTTGACATCATCATCTTAAATCCTACTAGTTCTTATAAAGTTTATTTTGGTTGTACATTTTTCATAGAAGACCCATTTTAGACCTCAAAATTCCCCTAATGAGGTTTGTGGATGATACTTGTGTCATATGGCCCCATGGTCGTGAAAAGTTAGATTTGTTTCTTGGTCACCTGAATTCCCAATTTGATTTCATCAAATTCACGATGGAAGTAGAGGTTTATGGCTTCCTACCCTTCTTGGATATCCTTCTTTCGAGAAAGGATGATGGCTCTATTTCCCACCAAGCTTTTCGCAAGAAAACTCACACTGAATAGTATCTTCATGCTAGTTCTCATCATTTTCCTGCTGAGAAATTTGGTGTTCTTTGCACTCTTGCTACCTGGGATTTAATAATTTTGGATGATAGCCACTTAGAGTCAGAGAAATCCCATCTTCTTGAAGTGTTTGAGAAAAATGGATATAGTAGATCCCAAGGCCTGAAGGCTTTTCATAAATCCTATAAAGGGTTAAATGGAAAATCTACTCGGATAGATCCTATTTCCAAATTTCATCTCTCGTTTATCCAAGGGAAGTCGAACAAAATTTGTCATATCCTTAAAATAAATAGTGTCTCATATTTTTTCAAACCTCTCTATACTATTATAAACTCTCTCGGTTTTGTCAAGGACCCTATCGACCAGAAGGACCTAAAAGGTGTTTACATGGTTCGTTTCTCCTATGGTACTCCCAATATTGGAGAAACAGGTCAATCCATTAGAAAAAGAATCCAAGAGCATGCTACATACATTAGGAAAATAGATCTTGTACCTCTGCCCTCGTGGAGCATGCGGAAAAATTGTGTCACTATGTTTGTATTGAGGATTCCAAATTCCTTGCCACTGTTGATCACTTCCACCACGGGAAGCTCGGGGAAGCTATTGAGATTTAGAGGCATGCTAAGTATCTCAACAAGGATGATGGGTGTAAATTAAGTAAGAGCTGGACCCCAGCTCTATCTAGGTTATTTCTTCTCCCCTGGTACTGATTTTTGAGTCGGTTTGGGTCTTGATTGTTTTTCCCTCCTTTTTGTTTCATTTCTCATGTTCTTGTGTTAAAATTGTTCTTTTATCTTCATCAATAATTTTATTTTTATTACATTAACAATATGTATATATATATATATATATATATATATATATATATATATATATATATACACATGTATATACATGTATGTATGTGTATGTATGTGTATATATGTGTATATATGTATGTATATATATATATAAATATGTACATATATATATATATATATATGTGTATATATGTATGTATATATATATATATAAATATGTACATATATATATATATATATATATATATATATAATTTTAACCCTTTTATTTGAATAAATTATTTATTACTAATTTTTATTATTACCTGACTATATTATTAATAATTTTTAATCATTTTAATTTTAATCATTAATATTTTAATTCCCTAATAACTAACTAATAACAGATAGTTTTTAACGGCTAGTCTTCAACGACTATTTCTAGGCATTGATGCATGTAGAAATTAGTATACACTAAGCATGCATACATCCAAATTCCCCTGATCTCACAATATTTAACTTCTTGCAAAATACAGAATCATTCCACTATTAATCTTTTGCGGAAAATTAATTACAAACACATGTGAAGCATAAATAAAAACAATATCACATAACACAGTTGTTTAACGAGAAAGCTTGAAGCTGAAAACCCAAACTATCATATATTATGTATCATGGATATCATGTAAAAATCTCATACAAAGCTTAGTACATCAAGCTCTCAGTACAATCAATCGTCACACACTAACATAGAAGAAATCTGCAAATCCATGCATCGATCTCTGCCCTCCTGCTAGCCTGCCTCTACTGTGCAATCACTGCTAAAGAATAGCTCTGAATGAATTTGAATTACCCTTGCCTTGACTGCGCAATCCTCATTAGCAACTCCAATGTGTGTGTAGTGTAATCAATGCATCACTATAGTCACAACAGATAGTCTATCTTGCCCTTTCCCCTATCTCTCCACTGGGTCTCCATAGAGGCGACATGCACTATAGTTAAGCGTTGTATTGTTCGGTTTATTAATGAGTTATTATTTGTGAATTAATTCACTCCACTCTCACTAGTGTATCATTCGGTTAGAATAATTACAACTAGCTCAGCGAGTCTAAGCGAGTTAATGAATAACAACTCCATGAACTACTCTTCCAACTCTGTCATAACTTTGCCACTTCATTTCTAACTGATTCCTCCATGCATGAACCACCAGTAAACCCTAGGAATTGCGTAATTCCTTTAGCCCACTAATTTTCCAAATCTGTACACTAAAATTAAGTGCTCCAAGAGAATAAGTTGTTGTTTATTGTCGAATTATTATTAAGAGCTAATAATAATTGACACTTCTATTTTTAGATCGACAATCTATAAACAGAATTTGCCCAATATTATAAAAATAAAATTTCATCTATTTTTCCAACTTGATCAACCATCCACAAATAGCATCCTGCAACTTTTGAAATATGATCATCATGTCTAAAAATAGACTTGCGCCAAAAATAGCCTGCGGGCCCACTTAGTGAAGGCGACTCTTTTCACTAAGCTCATCATCTTGTTGAATCTCAACACTCCCTCTCAACAAGATAGGGATTATCCTTCACCCTGATCCTGCCTCTATGGTATTCGAATTTGCTCTTGGTGAGCGCCTTCGTCAAAATATCTGCATCCTGATCTTCCATAGGAATGTACTGAAGCAACACGATCTTCCGCTACACACAATATCTGATATGATGATACTAGATATCAATATGTTTAGATCTATCATAAAACACTGGATTAGCGAGAGTTTAATGCAACTCGGTTATCACAATGTATCACTATGGGATCTAAATGTGAACTGAACAAACCAACCAGAATCTTCCTCATCCAGATAGCCTCACATGCAGCTTGACTTGCTTTCTGATGTGATACCTTTTTGCTGAACTAAATTGCCACAAATATTTATTTCCTGTTGTACCAAGAAACTATCGTAGATCCGATACTAAAAATCCCTCCTGATGTGCTCTTTCTGTCTATTGGGCTGCCTACCCAATCTGCATCCATGAAGCCATGCAACTTCACCTCATCCATTTGTCTATACCATAAACCATACTCAGATGTGCCCCTAAGATACCTCAGGACATGCTTGCCTGCCTTCCAAAAGAGCTTGGTAGGCTTAACCATCACTTTTGAAAGCTATTTCACCGCATAGCATATGTCCGGTCTTGTATTAACTAAATACATAAGCGAACCCACCAACTGTCGATAAACAGTGGCATCCACTACCTCTACCGATGTAGCATCCTCTTCCCTCCAATTTCCTGGAAGAGGAGTGTCGATAGGCTTGCAACCTTACATGTGAAACTTCTCCAGTACTCTCAGGAATACTTGCCTTGAGACAAAAATAGTTCACATGCAAAAGCTATGCCTTGTTTCCAATCCAAAATAATGAAGGAGGCCCAAATCCTTCATCTCAAACTCCTTTGCAAGATCTTCCTTGCATGAGTGTATCAACTGCTCATCACCCATTAGTATTAAATCATCAACATAAAGAACAATGATTAAAATCTTACCCTCCACCACAATTTGGTACAAGTTTGCATCCACCTCACTCTTGGCGAAGCCAAGTCCAATGAAATAGTTGTCGATCCGAGTGTACCAAGCATGTGGTGCTTGCTTCAGCCCATACAACGCTCTTTTGAGCCTGAACACATGCAACTCGCTACTAAAGATCTCAAATCCTTCAGGCTTCTCAATGTACACCTCTTCCTCAATGATCCCATTAAGGAACATAGTCTTCACATCCATCTGATGAATGTGCCAACCCATCTGTGCTAAGAAAGCAAGGATGGTCCTTATGGAAGAATACCATGCGACAGGTGCAAAGGTTTCTTCATAATCAATCCCCTTGATCTGTGAGAAGCCCCATGCAACAAATCTTGCCTTATACTTCTCGATGCTACCATCAGTATCTTGCTTTACCTTGTAGATCCATCTTGATCCTACAACTAATTTTCCCACCAGCCTTGGAACAATCTCCCAAGCATTATTTCTAACAATGGAGTCATACTCCTCCACCATGGCATCCACCCATGTGGGTTCCTGCACTGCTTCTTCAAAAGAAGATGGCTCTATCACGATACACTTGCTCATAAGAGCCATGTATCCAGTAAATCAGTTAGGTGATTGTCTCTATCTGCGCTGTGATGTAGGGACTCCTACATTCTGTGCTGCATCAAGCTTCAGTCTCTCATCTTCTGTGGTACGCTTTCTGCCTTGTCTGATGTTTGGTTATGCATGAGTGGACTCCTCCACTCCATGAATCTCCTCCTGTGGCTGATCCACATCTAGAGGCTCATCTTTGGGAACAAGAAGTTCCTCCTCTGCATGCAATTGTAGCTCCCTCTCAAGCAACAACTTCATGGCTTTCACCTCATTGAATTTTATATCTCGTCACACCACTGTCACCCAAATGTCTGGCAAATACACACGATAATTATGGGGTGTTTCGATGTACCCAACAAATATCCCAACTTCTGCAGTCAACTCCAGCTTCTTCCTGGCATCCTTTGTCACGTGAATGTAAACAGATGAGCCAAAAATCTTCAAATGAGAAATATCAGGCTTCTTACCAGTAAAAGCTTCTTCAGGTGTACTCATGCCAAGTACTCTATGAGGACAATGGTTTTGCACATAAACCGCAGTGTTGCATGCTTCTGCCCACAAGTGCATCAGTAGGCCCTGGTCATGCAGCATCACTCGTGCAACACCCACGATCGTTCTGTTATTCCTCTCTGCGACCCCATTCTGTTGTGGGTTATGAGGCGCTATCAGTTCTCTTCGAATTCCTTCTTTGCTACAAGAGTATTTGAATTCACTCAAGATGTATTCACCACCATTATCGCTCCGTAGAGCTTTCACTTGCTTCCCCGACTCCTTCTCCACCAATGCTTTAAACTCACTGAAATTTGAGAACGTTTCTCTCTTCTTCTGCATGAAGAATATCCAACATCTATGAGAATATTCATCAACAAATATAACATAATACCTATGTTTTGCTGTTGAAGCAACCGAGAAAGGTCCACACACCTCTTTGTGAATTCTCTCCTGGATCACTGAAGCTCAGTTCTCCTTCTCATGAAATGTGGTCTTCACAAACTTACCCATAGTACATCCCTTGCACTAATCTGACTGTGCAAGAGCACCCTTGGGAAGTCCAGTAGAAGTTTGCTACAAAATATTCAAAGCGCCATGGTGAAGATGGCCCAATCTCCTATGCCATAATTCACCCTCATCCCGGCTCACCACTTCTTCTGCTTTGCCCACCATTGCAACACAGCAACCTACCTCCAGCTTGTAGAGATTCTTAATTTGAACCCCTATATTCTTGGTTTGACCCATTGTTTTATGTCGAAGGAAGGTTTTTCCCTCACTAAAAACAACATCATAACCTTTGTCTTCCAACATTGCGATTGAGACCAAGTTCTTCTTTAGACTTGGAACATGCATAAAATCCTTCAACAAGAATGGATTACCAGACTCCCTCTCAAAGGTAATGGTCCCAATGCCATTCGCATTGTACCGACCATCATCGCCCATCTCTATATGCATCTAGAGGTCCTTCTCCTCCAAGTCACTAAAAAACTCCTGGTCTCTCGTCATATGGAAAGATGCACCACTATCAAGATACCACACCGATCCCATATAGCTTGAAACCAAGCATGCGATCAAAGAGAAATAAAGTTCAAATTGTGAGGCTAAGGCCTCTCCAGCTGCAGCTCCAGCAACCTTCTTGTTCTTCTTCTTTTGTGGGAAGTTATTGGCGAAATGCCCATGTTCGTAACAGTGAAAACACTTCACTTTTGACAAATCCTGCTTCTTGCCTTTAGCATCGGATTTTGAAGGAAATTTATTCCCCTTCCCCTTATTTAATTTGGCAGCCAAAGTGAAATTCTCTTCATATTCATTCTTTGATGAAGATCCATCCCTGGTACCTCACTTTATCTCCTTCTGCACAAGATCTGACCAAAGTCGCTCCCATCCTGGTAGTTTCTCCCGTCCATTGACAGAGTCTTCGTAGCTATGCCAAATCTTCGGAAGCCCAAGGAGAGCCAAGCTCACCAAGTCTTCATCATCAAAAGTAACCCCCACACTTCCCAGTTCATCCTTGCAGTGGACAAACATTGTGAGGTATTTTGGAATGCTGTCACCCTTCTCCATTTTTTATTTTTCTAAGCTTGTCTTTAAGCGCCAACTTCCTCTGGTCGCTTCTGCTTTGGAAAAAAAAAATCAAAGCCCTCCACATTAAGAATGGAGTGGCTTTCCCATGAAGGTTGGACACAATATGGTCCTTCACACCTTCTAGCATAATTCTTCTTGTCTTTGCTATCTTCTTTTTCCATGCGTCAAGTAATGCAGCATCACTAGATCCCGGCTTAGGAATATCACTATCGATGAACTCCTTCAGTCCATTATCCTCTAGCACCACCTCCATCCCATTCTTCCATGCTATGTAATTCAAGCTCCCATCAAGGGCATACTCCAATCGCAACCCATTGAAATACATTTCAATGTATACTCAACTTCTGCACAAAGAATCGTCTGTAGCATATTCGAATTGTCCACCAGCACAAACTCAGCAATTCTTCAAAATTGTAATATTCAAGAATTAACACTGCTCTAATACCATGTATAAATTATTATACACTAAGAATGCATACATACAGATTCCCCTGATCTCAAAATATTTAACTTCTTGCAAAATACAAAATCATTCCACTGTTTATCTTTTGCAGAAAATTAATTGCAAACTCATGTGAAGCATAAATAAAAACAATTGCACATAACACAGTTGTTTAACGGGAAAGCCTGAAGCTGAAAACCCCAACTATCATATATTATGTATCATGGAGATCATGTAACAATATCATATAAATATTACTACATCAATCTCTCGGTACAATCAATCGTCACACACTAACATAGAAGAAATCTGCAAATCCATGCACCGATCTTTGTCCTCCTGCTAGCCTGCGTCCACTATGCAATCCCTGCTGAAGAATAACTCTGAATGAATTCGAATTACCCTTGCCTTGATCATGCAATCCTCATTGGAAACTCCAATGTGTGTTTGGTGCAATCAATGCATCACTATATTCACAACAGATAGTCCATCTTGCCCTTTCACTTATCTCTCCACTGGGTCTCCACTGGAACTGACATGCACTGTAGTTAACTGTTGTATTGTTCAGTTGATTAATGAGTTATTATTTTTGAATTAATTCACTCCACTCTCACTAGTGTATCATTCAGTTAGACTACATACAACAATCTCAACTGAGTCTAACTGAGTTAAACTGAATACAACTCCATGAACTACTCTTCCAACTCTGTCATAACTTTTCCACTTCAGTTCTAACTAAGTCCTCCATGCATCAACCACCAGTAAACCCTAGGAATTGTGTAATTCCTTCAACCCAATGATTTTCCAAATATGTGCACTGAAATTAAGTGCTCCAACATAATAAGTTGTTTTTTATTGTCGGATTATTATTAAGAGTTAATAATAATCGAAACTTCTATTTTTAGATCGACGATCTATAAATAGACTTCGCCCAATATTCTAAAAATAGAATTTCATCTATTTTTCCAACTTGACCAACCATCCACAAATAGCATCCTGCAACTTCTAAAATATGATCACCATGTCTAAAAATAGACTTGAGCCAAAAATAGCCTGCGAGCCCACTTAGTGAAGGCGACTCTTTTCACTAAGCTCATCATCTTGTTGAAACTCAACAATGCATCCACACTATTTATTCACTAAGATCAGTTATCTTTCTCACCTTGTCCTGAGGATGAACCACATTAGATGGTTTGAAATTTCAACCAAATCCTAATGATGTGATTAATCTAAAATACATTTTTCTAAATAATGGACCTCTTAATATTAGGGCTTTTGTCATCATGAGTCAAGATATAAAGGTGGTTTTAGGGATTATTCATCAAGAGCAAGGATATCATATTAGGGATTCTTCATTAGGGCTCAAAGTGACCTTTATTCATGTCAACATTATATAGAGTTAAGGATTCATAATATAAATGAGGCATCTAGAGTATCCACATAGGATTAGGGTTTCACACCTTAAGGTTTGCTTCAACACAATTACGATTTCTCTAGTGTTGTGGAAAATACCATATTGAAATCAATGACAACTTTAACCAATGGTATCCCCCTTTGTCATTGATGGTAATATTCTTTCCATTTCAACATTCTCTCCCAATTTGACATCAATGGAAAATGGGGTGCCCAAGTACTCCCCCTAACAAGCTGCTTCTCTTGATCGCGTTTTCTTCATCAATGATAGTTATTCATATATATGTTGCTCCCATTGTCATTATGCTCTTTCTTAAATAAAATTTCCCCCCCTAATCCTTTCCATGCCTTCATGGTAATGGATGAGATAGATGATCAACCGACTCCCCCTTCCTGCATAAAATCCTCTAGCTCTTCTTTTTTCTTTAGACAATAAAGATTGTTGCCTTATGATCAAATGGAAGAAATCTTCACAAATTCATTATTTTATTCAATGGAGTTACTCCCAAGAGATGATTTATCAATATTGTTCATTTGTGACTCATCAAGGGTTTCATAGGGCTCTTCTCTAATAGCTTCTGCAAAAATTGTTAAGAATGATAAGATCCCCCTAACAGTATGCATGGCATCCTTTTTGGAAAAGTTTCATCATCAAAACTTGGAATATCATATCTACCAAATATGTCTTCATCAAATCAACAACATGTGTTGTTGGCTTGAGTGTTCAAGAGACTTTCTGATCTAATTTTCTTCCTTCTCCATACTTGTGTAACTTTCTTTTCTGGCTTTATAGTCATGGTTTTAGCTTGTTTAGTGACCCAAGTTGAGTTACAATTACAAGCCATATGTCCAATGTTATGAAATTTGAAGCACTCCATCTTGTTCATGAATGAGGAATCATAACTTCTTCTTGAAAAGTTTCTTCTAGGGAGCTTATGGGGACCATTATATTTTTCCTGGTGGTATGCTCTATAATCTCTTACCATGTACCCAAAATTTGTACAAGAATATCAATAACCAAAAAATATACTTTGGTAGCTGGAGAATGTAGATTTCCTTGATGTACTTATAACGTCATTATGTCATCAAATCCTTTGATCAAATTTATTTCCTCTTGCATTCTTGACTCTATCTGCAAATCTTCTTGGAATATGGTTTCTTCCAATTTCATATTGACTCTTATCCTTGCTTTTGCTAGAATTGGGGGCATCAAAATTTCTTTCAAGCTTTTCCACATCCTTGGTGTTTGAAGCACTATAGTTTGCCTCATTTTTGTTTTAAGTTTCACCTGCATATCCAAGACCTAATTTATCTAGGAGAGATATTTGATGACTTAGGATGTCATCTAGGCTTTGAGAGCTTTTTAGACTTTGTTTAGATGATCAATTTATTTCCTTAGGAGATCAGTTTCTTCTTTCATCATATTGCAATGTTCATCCCTCTTTGCTATATGATTCTCCATTTCATCCTTCATCCTTGAAGCTTCACATGTTTCGGCCTTGAGAGAGGTGATATATAATTTTAATTTGAAGATATCTTCATATTTTTATTCTAGTTAGGATATCATATCATCGAGTTGTCCTTCCAGGAGGGTCAAAACTTCCATCACCTTTTGAACTCCTTGTGATTGCTTCTTTGCTTCTTCTAGTTGATATTTAAGGGAGGAAACCTCTTCCTTGTATTAACCAATTTTTGCTTCAAGTTTGTTCAATTCCTTGTGTCTTTGTTCAAGATGGCTTGAAAAAGTGTCTTCCTTTGTATTTTCTTTATCGAATTGTTTTGTCATGGATATGACTTCTTCATGGTGCCTTTTCTTTTTTTGATGCAATTCCTCCTTTAGCTTGGTGAGCTCCTCATCCTTTTCTTGTACTTGAAACTTGAATAGGTCAACTTCCTTCCTTGTCTTGTCAAGGTTATGGTCACCATCTTGTGATTGTTTCTTAAGCTCTTCATTTTCCTTTTCCAAACTTCTTATATCTTCTAGGGAAGCTATAAGTTTTTCAACAAGATTTTCTTTGAGATCTTCTTCATTTTCTTCATCTTATAGGTCGTCCTTGGTATTAATTTCTTGATTCTTGTTCTTAGCTTCCTTAATGGGTTCTAGATTTGCTTCTTGGTTTCCATCATCTTCTTGACAAGAGGTCATGTTCAATGCACCTTTTGATTGAAGATCTTGAAGTTTTCCCCACATACCTTTTTTTGAAGAACATATTTCTACTTTGGCCTTTATAGGATCTAGTATCCCACTTAGGATTATGTTCATTGATCTTGCATTATATTCCTTGGATTATTATTCCATCATGCTTTCAGTAATCAGTGATTCCTAGACTTCAAACCCTTGAGCCATTAAAAAAATATTAATTTGTGCCTTCCATATGTCGAAGTTTCCATTCAACAATGGACCTTTCCCAATTTGATTGTCTTCAGTTTTCATGGTTGAGGAAGAGATATCTTTAGAAGGATTAGAGAATTTCTTCCTTGGCTTTTCCATTTGTGTTCTAAGGATCAACATTCAAGTTGTTATGATTTGAGTGAAGGTACTGCCTCTGATACCAATTGTTGGAAATACTGAGAGGGGGGCGAATCAATATTTCTTTTCAATTGTTAGTTTTACCAATTAATATCACTTATATTTAGAACACAAAATGAAAAATAAATAATAAAGGGTTTTATTAATCAGATATAATGAGGACTTAAATCCTATTCTTTACAATGAATCAATTACAACAATATTTTTAGGGCTCCAACCCTAGATGAAGACACAAATATTCAATATCCTAGGCTTCAACATGTACTTTTTCAAGCACCGATTTGGACTTCACGAGGCTGCAACCTCTAGGGATCTAAGCCTATCTTCCAAGGCACCAACCTTGTCTCTTTGAGGATCCAAACTCTAGAGCTCCAAACCTATCTCTGGTATAGACTCCAACCCGGTCTTCTTGAGGACTCCTATCCTCTAGGTCTCCAACCCATAACTTCAACTAGTCAAGATAAGTTTAGTGATTCTTCGCAACTCCCAATATCTTTTTCAACAAGCCCTGTCAATATTAAACAATGACTTATCCAAATCACTTCATAAATGACATCCTTGTCTTATTATAAGGTGTCACCACTACTCTCCAAGGTCACCTCATGAGGGCTTCATCAATACATCATGTCCTCCAAAAAATGCCTCCAATTCAACTTCTCTGCAAGGGCTCATCAACTGCTTCAAAATGATGTCTTCATGATTTCCTCAACATGTTGATCATAATTTCCAAAGGTGCCTTCAAAATATCTTCAATAAATATTAAAATTTTCTTTAATATGCTACACCAAGAACTCTCCAAGAGCTCCAAATCATTCAATGCCCAAGCCTTCAATGCTCAAATATCCATATACTTTAACAATGATCAATTAATCCTTTATGTTTGCTCCAAAATAGTCTTCAAAGGAATATTATTCAATTCAACACAAGACTTATTCTATTATTCCCCAAAAATGCTTCAAGACTGCTAAAAAAACATTGTTCAAGAAATTCATTGCTTATTTACCAAGCACCTTCATTGTTATTGTTTATCAATGTTCACCATTCATCACAAGACTGCAAACCAGTATGTGATCATTGTTCTAAGTCCCTCAAGGTCACATGTATTATCTTAAAGAATATTTGAGCCTTCAAGACTTCACTGATGTATCAACGATATATCTCCACAGTTGTATCACAAGAATATCTCACAATGTTGTACTATCACAAATATATTACATCCATAGATCTGCCATATATGTGCTCCAACAAAACATTGGTCTATACCTTGAATATCCTACACAATTGCATTCTATCAGAGCTCCAAAGAAACTTTTCTACACTTCAGCTATCCTCCACAGTAGTTGTCAAGTGATTTTCCGATCTTTGAGCTTCTTCAAATGATGACTTACAGGTCTGAGGCTGCTTCAGGTGGACAAATTTCAGGTAAGATCAGAATTTTCCTTAAGGACTAATGTATAGTTTGAGACTACAATCAATAATTCTGAGTTTCAATGAAGTCTCTCCATAGATCTGAAGGTGTTTTTTGTGGTAAACTATCACAAATCCAAGCTCAGGTTTCCTTCCACGGGTGATTGTATAGTCTGAGGTGTAATTTTGTAGTTTTATTTCCAATCCAACCCCTTCAACAAATGATTACACAGAACCTTTAGGGATGACTTTTCACTAGTATTAATTTGGTCCGAGGTATGTATAGTTCCGAGGGTTTTATTGGTGACAGTCTGAACCATACTTTGATTCTCCATAGGTATATCTTTTGTATCCCAAGTTTTTATGCCCAAACAGTGGTCTAAAAATCCTCCTCGACCTCTTGAATTTCCTTTTATTACCTTAGATCCGAGTTTTTTGTTTTTCTCTAAATTAATCACCGAATTGATGGATGTGAAATGAATTATTACACTTGTATTTATACATAATTCATCCTCAAACAAAGAGACATGTCTCTTGGTCATGGAGTATGAGCCTACACAAGTCGACTCACCAAAAGTAATGATTTTCTTGACTTAAAAATTCAATTTCTCCCAATATAGAAGGATTTAGAAGAAAAATAATATCTCGTTGGAAAGAGGAAGAAATCCTCTACAAGTCTATGCCATTTCTACCTTCAAATTAAGTCATTCTTCATTCATAAAAATTGTGTTTGTGAACAGTCATCATTATTTTTCCATGGCAGTCTTTATGATTTTATCATTATGTTTTTGGCATTCAAGGTAAAGGATCCTTCAATGCTTGAAAATAATGGACCTCTTAGGATTAGGGATTCCATCATCATGAGTCAGGATATAAAGTTTGTTTTAGGGCTTATTCATCAAGATTAAGGACATCATCATGGTTTTAGGGCTTCTTCATCAAGAGCAAGGGCATCATATTAGGGCGTCTTCATCAAGAGTAAGGATATCATATTAGGGCTTCTTCATTAGGTCTCCAAGTGACCTTTATTCATGTCAAAATTATATAGAGTAAAGGATTCATAATATACATGAGGTATCTAGGGTATGCACATAGGATTGGGGTTTCACACCTTAGGTTTGCTTCAACACAACTAGGGTTTCTCTAATGTTAGGGAAAAAAGGGTTATTCATGCATCACAAGAATATTTTCCATCTCCATAGGTTCCATATTGACATCAATGAAAAATTTGACCAACATTTTAAACATAAATAACATAAACAAGTGACATGTCATATGAATTTGATATCTACTTTCAAATAAATATAATTGTTTTTTTTTTGTAAATTAAAGCAATTATATTACTTTAGCAAAACAAGATTACATGGCTTTCCATACATATCTTCTTCAGGTGCATTTTCTATGCCACACACCCAATAGTTCATATCATACTTAGAAACACCCATTGAAACCCCATTATAAAACTCCAATACCATAAAAAAAACACAGAGAAAAGCGCTCAAACCAGCATACAAAGCATATTGCCTCGCTAGAAGTAGAATTCCCATTCAACAAAAGAAATAGAGATTTCCAATTGAACCCAGGACACACTTAATTATTTCAAACAAGGAGTGTCCATGGTGACAAAATTCACATAGAGAGACATCATGCATTAAATAAAAGATCGGATAATACACAAGTTCGCCAAGGATGAGAACAACAATGGCTTCACATACAAAACATTCTCCATAAGAAAAGCACCAGGATATATACCACAGTGAGTCATAAATATAATGGCCTCCAAGAAACTCCAAGTAAACTTACACCTACATCAATACAAGACAAGGAAAATAGCCAAGAAACCATACCTTACTGATTAGACCTGAGACAAACCAAAAGAGCAACAAGAACATGAATTCCCACAAACATTAATCATGCTCTAAGGAGGAAATTATGGTCGGCGTATGAGCACTTGATGATCCAGGATGGATCTGTATCGAGTCTAGTCATATTTTGCTATGTAATGTTTGAATACCAAGATTGTCGTAGATATAAATTGTTCTCGACATGCTCAGAATGCTACCATCTCATATATTTGTGAAACAAGTGCCAAGACGAAGAGCTTGTCCCACTGATTTTGGTGGTATATCTGGTTTCGAAAATGGCCTTTGTATGAGGAAAATGATGTGTTTTGAAGTTTTCCTCCAAGCAAGTTAAAATTCAAAATTCAACTCATGGTTCTGCTGGTCAAAGCTCATGGTTCCATTTGACACATACCGCGCTCAGATTGCCACAAGTGGCTCCTTTTAGTTTGTCAAATTTTTTAATTTATGATTCGTTAGTTGAATTTTAATTTGACCAATAATGGAGCACCACGTGGGCCAATGATTGAATGCCACATGGCCTCCTCATGGCATGCTAAAAAATTTTATGAGCGTAGGACCTTCAGAGATTTGACCTCATGACATAGCACAAATAACTCCAATCCAAACCATTGGACCATGGCTTCGTTTGAATTGCAATGGTGGAAAGGAATTATGTATGGTATATGTGGTATAAAATGTTTGCTTTGTAACCTAAGCACAGACTTTGGTTGTAATTGTTAACATATGGCACAGGGAATAAGAACCATAATATATAGTTACGCCATGTACAAACAAAGGCAGAGTTATTACTTTGGTTAAAACATTATATACGATATGATAAATGTATTGTAGCATTATGGAGCGGAATCGCCCAAGCTTTGTTACATAACCGTCGGGGTTTCCACGAGTTCACATGCTACGTGTCAAGTAATATGTCACCACCCGTGAATCACTGGATTTTACCACATAGTTCATATGTCAATGCCACAGGTTTTATGGGATAGCACCACAGGTTTAATGTTGTAAACATGGCAAGTTGGCACCATATTTGGCACAGTGAACATCACTGCCGAAGGGATTCCATATGCGGTTACAAATATGCCATGGGTGGACATGTTATCCGTCAGAAGTATGACATGCCATGATGAGTCAACGTGGATAATATGCTATGGAAACAGGGTGTAGCGAATCAATTAAATATTATGTGGCAACAAAGTATTGACTTATGGTGCGGGGTTGTTATTAACATCACCACGTTAGCATGCCACAGAGTTCTATTAATGTGCCAATGTCCAAACACCACTGGAAGATATGCCAAAGTCTATTTTCAAATGCAGACTAGATATGCAAAGTTATTATGGTGTCTATATTCCATATATATAAAGCCACCAAGCATAGGTTTGTTATAACGTTTCCAGGGTTTTAATATTTGTAACTATATGTTATAGTTGTGCCAATGAGGGGTTATCTATTACATATTCCAACAAGCATATCCAATTGCGCCATAGTTGGATAACGGTTTTAAACCATAGGATATATGTGGCACATCAATTTTGTTTTATACTATGTATAAAAACATTAATTCTGGTATGGCACATAGTGTATGGTTAGTTCAAAATTATATAGTTATAACCTTTCCATGTATTTCTATTTTGATTTAATTCAAATAGCCCAAAATTGTAATATTGTTATAACATATTGCTAATAACTGCAATATTGTTAATCCAAGCTCCAAAATTAGAATTTGGAAAAAGTTATTAAAGTTGATCTGTGAACCAAATAGATAAAAAGCCATGCTAAGGCCATTCAAATCCTTTTGAAGCAATTCGAAGCCATTCGAAGTCAGAGGCAAGTGAAGCCCAGAGTGGTGTTGAAGTGTAGCTTTGTGAGCTAGAAAGTGTTGAGCCAACTGCGACATCAAAACAAGAAGGGATTTGTGAGGAGCACAAATAAAATTTGGTGGTGTGAGCCATGTTATAAGCTCATTTTGTAATCGTCATTCTGGAGGCATACAGAAGCCAAATTGGGCACTTGAAGAACCGAAATAGGGGTTTTGGTGTGCTTTGGACTCATTGACATGGCATGTTTGATAGTTTCATTAGTTGATTCATCAGAAGTCAGTAAATGAACTATTTTCTCTCCAAGTCAAGTTGAGACAAGTAATTGAATGATGTATTTTTTATGCATGATAGCTCAATTTCAGTTAAGGTTTAGAGTCTATGCAATAGACTCTACGTTTTTTTATAGATGATGTTGATTGTAGATTGTCAAGTATATTGTGAGAGTTATCTGTAGGAGAAAATTTACTTGCAATGTAAATAACTGCAATTGTAAACAACAAATTGATGTACCTCTTTTTAAAATACTAAAATATGAGTGGCCTAGCCTTTTATGTAGGGCCTAGAGACGTAGCCCAGGAGGGGTGAACTCCATCATCAATCTTGGTGTCATTGTTCCTCATGTTTGTGTGATTATTTTTGTTATGTTACTTATGGCTAACTTACACATGTGAAATAAATCATGCTTGAAGGAACACCAAATTAACATATTGTTTTAAAGACCCATTTTTAATCTTGCCAAGTGTCAGAAAATGATCTTCTTCCGCAATTTTTAGATCATTTTTGGTATCAGAGCAAGTTCTTACCAAAGTGAAAGAATGGGTAAAATCATGAAGTAGATTCAATTGTAGGAACTAGATGATTTTAATCACCAATATCAACAGGAGAACGCTTCATTGCAAAGCACGTTGCAAGCATTGAAGGAAGACAAGAAAAAATTGTAGGCGAAGATCGAATCTTTGCAGAAGAATAGAAAGAGAGGAAGTCCTTCCATTCAAATTCCATCCACTGTAGGAGAGAATGAAGTCTCTCGTTTTCATCAGAAATATACATAAATTTCATTTATATCTACCACTCCATAGACATAGTCAGTGGAAGAAGCCATTGGTACATTTTCCTCACCTTGAGAGGAATTTCCAGAGAAGGACGAGGCTTCCAGAAAACATGAGATTGGAACGTTCAAGAAACATACCAAAGCAATGGGTATGAGGTTGATCAACAACATGGGCTATAAGCAAGGACAAGTCCTCGACAAGTATGGCCAAGGCAGACTCCAGCTGATCTTAGTGCAGGAAAGACCTAAATATGAAGGATTGGGATATGACTAATCAATATGTGACTTTTGTGGGAAGATAGGTCACATAGTAGACTGATGTTGGTCCTTACATCCCTATCTAATGCTGAAGAAGGTGCAGGACTGCAAAGGTAAATAGACGAATCATTCTAGTAGTGATTCGGAAGGTGAGTTGTCCAATCAAAATTTTATAATGAAAGTTATTAAAAGGATATATCCATTTAATTTTTGGGGAGTAACATGCATTGTGTAGAGGAATGCTGGAAGCAGAAGGTTTACATCAAAAATGTGTTTACTACAAGGATCAGTCCGTGGAAGAATATCGCGACACTACAATTGAAGAAATATCCCTGAAAGACTTTCTTCACTTAGAAAAAGACTCAGTATCATCAAAACAAAGCTTGGAAAGATCCAAAAAAAAGATGACCAGTACAAACTTAGGAGGAAGATTTTTTCCTCAATGTAAGCTCAGAGGACATTCGAAGAGCACATGTTTGATTCTACCATGTGAGTCTATAGTAGCACAATCAAAGAAAGAGGAAGCGACAAAAGCTGGAGAAGCAGAATGCAAGTCTCCAGAAAAATCTCCTACTTGGAACTGGGCAGATTTCATGCCATATGTGTAATTGTGTCTGTGGATTGTCATTACATCAGTAGGCCTAGTTGAGTCCATAAATAGGGTCTAGATGTTTTTAATACTGATGTTTGGATGTAGTAAATTCATGATTGTAATAAAATTTTGGAAGTCCAAAATTCCTTTTATTGGGAGGTATGATCCAAGATGGATCTATATCGAGTCTAGTCGTATTTTCTATGTAATGTTTGAATACCAAGATGGTCATAGATAGCAACTGTTCTCGACATTCTCAGAATTTTACTATCTCAAATATTTGTGAAATCGATGCCAAGACGAAGAGCTCATCGCACTGATTCCGGTGGTATATCTGGTTTCGAAAATGGGCTCCATATGGGGAAGAAAATTTGTTTTGAATTTTTCATCCAAACAAGTTAAAAGTCAAAATTCAACTCATGGTTCTGATGGTCAAAGCTCATGGTTCCAGTTGACACATGGGGCGCTCAGATTCTGCCAAGTGGCTCCTTCTAGTTTGTCAAATTTTTGAATTTATGATTCGTTAGTTGAATTTTAGTTTGACCAATAATGGAGTGCCACGTGGGCCAATGATTGGCTACCATGTGGCCTCTTCATGGCATGCTAAAAATTTATTATGAGTGCAAGACCTCTGGAGATTCAACTTCATGACCTAGCATCAAACAAATCCAATCCAAACCGTTGGACCACGACTTGGTTTGAATTGCAAATGTGGCAAGGCATTATGTATGGTATATGTGGTATAAAAGGTTGGCTTCATAACCTAAGACAAAAGTTTGGCTGTAATTGTTAACATATGGCAAGGGGAATTCGAACCATAATATATGGTTACCCCATGTACCAATGAAGGCGGAGTTATTAATTTGGTTAAAACTTTATATACCATATGATAAACATATTGAAGTGTTATGGAGCGGAACCACTGAGCATTGTTACATAACCTCTTGGGTTGCCACGAGTTCACATGTTATGGGTCAAGTAATATGTCACCACCACTGTACCACCGGATTTTACCACAAGGTTCACACGTCAATGCCACAAGTTTTATGGGATAGCACCATCGGTTTAATGTTGTAAACATGGCACGGTTGGCACCATGTTGGCACAATCAACATCACTGTCAGAGGGATTTCATATGTGGTTACAAATGTGCCATAGGTCGACGTGTTATCCGTCAGAAGTATAACATGCCACGATGAGTTAGTGTAGAGGATATGCTATGGAAACAGAGCATAGAGCATCAATTAAATATTATGTGGCAACAGAGTATTGACTTATGGTTTGGGGTTGTTATTAATATCACCATGTCATCATGCCACATAGTTCTATTATTGCACCAATGTCCAAACGCCACCGGAAGATATGCCAAAGGCTATTTTCGAATGTAGACTGGATATGCAGACTTAATATGGTGTTTGTATGCCATATATATAAATCCACCAAGAATAGGTTTGTTATAACGTTTTTAGGGTTTTAATATTTGTAACCATATGTTATATTTGTGCCAATGCGAGGTTATTGGTTACATATTACAACAATCATATATGATTGTGCCACTGTCAGAATATGGTTTTAAACCATAGGATATATATAACACATCATACTTGTTTTATGCTATGTTTAAAAACCATAATTGTGGTATGGTGCATAGTGTATGGTTATTTCACTATTATATAGTTATCACCTTTCCATGTATTTCTATTTCAATTTAATTCGAATAGCCCAAAATTGTAATATCGTTATAACATTTTGGTAATAATTGCAATATTGTTAAGCCAATATCCAAACTTAGAATTTGGAAAACCTTATAAAAGGTGGTTTTTGAACCAAAGAGAGAACAAGCCATTCTAAGGCCATTGAAAGCCTTTCGAAGCAATTCGTGTTGAGATTTGACAAGAAATTTCAGCACCCACGCCTAGTGTGGGACCAGGAGGTCCAAGCAACACCTACACTAGTGTGGGACTACATAATTAAATTTGTTTCTTTTCTATTTTAGTTATCCCTTAATTAAGATAGAAAATAAAATGTAATCCAATCTTGAAATAACTTGTAATAGTTAACTGAGTGTGATAAACTCAGTTAGCTCATGAATTTCAAGTTAGAAGTAGTTGGTGAGGCATGTAGAGTAATTCTAGTTGTAACAGAGTTCAAAGTGCAGTGGTGAATTAGTTAATGCAGGTTGTAATCATTTTAACTCAGTTAAGTGAGTTAAACTCAGTTGTGTTAGTTGTAACTCTTAGATACACTAGTGAGAGATCAAGTAAATTAAATATTAATTAATTCACAATCAATGATCTCACATGAAACTGAGGATTTACTATTATTAGTTGCATGAATGTCAGATCCAGTGGAGACCCAGTTGAGATCTAGATGAAAGGGAAGTTAACTATCATTTGTAGGATTATTGGGTTGCACCCATGCAACCAAACACCCATTAGATTTCCCATGATACTTGCACAGACAAGGAAGGCCAAAATTCCTAAATAATAGGGATTGCATTCTGTTAGGTCCCCGTAATTTGTTAGATTGGAAAGACCAAATGTACAAGGGTAACATCAGACCAGTCTTTGGAGTCCTAGGACCTAGCCTTCATGGACTCAGAGAGGGCTCTCTCTATGTTTGTGTAGAAGGTTTAACTTGTTTGATTTTAGGGTTTTGATTTTAGGCTAGTTATAGGGATTATGGTTTTCTTGTTTGTTTGTTTGGTTGGATAGGTTGTCAAAGAGAATAGGTAGAGTAAGACAGAATCAATCCATTGGGCTATGGAGTCCTCAAAGGTCTTGAAAAGTGAAAAATAGGTCAAGGGTGTTTCATAGGGAAAGTTAACAGGGCCAAATGGATCTAAGTAGGTTTTGTGTGGGTGAAATGAAAATGGAGTTTTGAATAAATTAAGTTAAGGGGAAATCAAGGATCTTTTAACATACTAAGAACAAGAAAAAAAATTCAGTATGATAGCATAGAAAAACTTAAAGAGCAATAAAGGATTCTTCAATCAAACAGTACTAAGCATACCTTAAAACAACAGATAAGTAAACTTAGACATCAGTTAAGGATTTTCTAAACATTAATTTCAAACAAATAGAACTTTAAACACAATATTTTAGTAAAACTAAAGAGCACTTAAGGATTATTTAATTAAAATTCAAGGAAGAAAACATAGAGATAAAAGGAGGCAGGCAGAAGTAGGGTGCCAAGAAAGCATATCCTATTCTCTAATTTTTGTCCTATAATCATGAAAATAATGAGAACTGAAGAAAAAAAATACAAATTTGTAATACATCACCATCCAACAGAGCTCATGAATCTTAAGAATGTTCTCAATCCATAGATGCTCAGTCCAAAGCCATCACAAGACACCAAAGCCAATTTCACCAATAAACTCAAAGTCTGTATCATATTATGCTCAGAAACCAACCAACATGTACAATGAGGCCACAATGTTGTAGTGAACAAGCAAGGAGGACCAAAACCCTAACTAGGGTTTCCAAAACGTCATAAATACATCATAAATGTCATTTTTCTGCAAAGAGACCATGCAAGGCCCAAGGCACAAAATATCTAAGCTAATAAATGCAAAATAACTTCTAACACCTAACTTTGGATTGATTTGCCCAAAAAACCTCAAATTAGCTATTATAAATAAATTTTTGTCTTTTGTTGACTTTTTAGGCAAGGGCGTAGCAATGAGGTCCAAGGGTGCAACGCCTGCATCGAAAAAATAGGTCACCTTGCAGTTGAGTTTTGGAGGCCTTCCTGGTGTCCGAATGAGCTCCATGATAGCTCATTCGAAAGCTTGTCAAATATACTTTCCAAAAATTCTTTTGGTTTTCCATTTGGTGTCCATTTAACAGCTCAAAAACCAAATTTCCGAAGACTTCTTAGGGCACAGTGCCAGGTCTGAAAATAGGGCAGAATGGTGAATTTTTGCATGTTTTTTACCCTTTTGGAGGACCAAATTTGCTCCAAATGATCTGAAATTGTGTGTGTATGATTTACTTGGAAAGATAAACCCAAAAATTTAAACCATTCATCCACTGGAATTCTCAAAAAAGAGCGAAGCATCAACAAGGATTTCAAGGTTTTCTTTGATTTTTTCGTCCTTGAGGGCTTGAATTTTAGCAAGGGCTCTTTTGAGCTTGCCCCCTGCAATTTGTTTTTGAAGGCATAGTGCCTTGAAATCTTCTTTTGGAGTTCTAGGTCCCTCTATTTCTTCTCTAATAGAACCTCTAAGTGCATATTAGCCATCTCAATCCAAGGCTCCCGATCATAGTCAATCTCCATGGCAAGCAGCTCACTTGGAGCGAGCTGCTCTGCCAAGGCTTCCTCTTGCCCTCTCTCGTTGGCTAAGGCCTTATTTAGGCTAATTTTCCTTGGCGTCCTCTGAGTAATTTGTTCTTCCTCTTCATCAGTATCTCCATATTTATCCAAGGCCTCATCTAGCTTGGCCTTGGCTTTTGTAGCCTCTTTCTGAGCTCTGATAGCTCTGACCTCATATATTGCCTTCTGTGCCTCTAACTGCTTGTTTTCAATCTCATAATAGTGAATGAAATTCCTAGCCCTTCCTGTATTTTCTTGAAAATATTCTATTTGGGAATCTCTTCTCTTGAGCAACATGCTTGAGATCCTTGCCTCATTTTCATCATTGCTGTCAACATGAATGAGTTCAAATTTTTGCTCAATCTCATGTTGCTCTTATTATTTTTCATCCATGACATTCTCTTTGCCTTTGTCAAGCAGCTTGGTTGAAGTATAATGAATGGCCCCTTGCCTCTTGAGGGCAGCAAACACATGCCTACTTCCCCTTTGGTAAGTTAAAGGAAAAGGTTCAATTTTAATCATTTCAGTGCCTTCACTAGTGCTATCATTATAACTGCTATGAGCTTTGGTATCCTCACTATCCTCATGGCTTTCATTAGCATTGTTTCTTTCTGCCTCATTACCATCATCTGATTTACTGATTTGTGCCTCATCACTATAATAATGGTTTTTTGACCCACTAGTATCTTTGCTACTCTTTGTTTTATCACTAACAGCATCATCAGCATCATCATTATCATCATCTTCACTAATATCTACTTCTTTGTTTTCTTCTTTACTAATATCAACTTCACTGCTTTCAGACCTAATGCCATCATGGCTCATTTCCTCACTATTTTATGCACTGCCTTCATCACTATCATTAGCCTCACTATTTTCTGACTCATGGGCATCTTCTTCATTACTTTCTGCATCCTTACTGCATTCTGCACTGTTGTTTGCCTCATTGACATCTTAGCTCTTTTTTCCACTGCTATCATCATCTCCATCATCATCAATGCCTTATTTTTCCATGCTCTCTTCCTTGTCACTAACCTCTACCTCACTGTTGATATCCTCCTTACTGTCATCTGCCTTATTTTCATCATCCTCACTACCCTCTTCTTCAATGTTTTCCTATTCATTATTACTTGATTCATCATTACCCTCTCCCTCATTTTCATTTGATTTCTCATTGTCATTTCCCTCATTATCTGATGCATTATGAGAGGTTGATGAAGGAGGGTTATTCTGAGGTGAAGGCATATGTGTGGATGGTGAGGTGGAAGAGTCATCATGTGGTGATGGAGTGTGAGTGGATGGAGGAATGAGAGGAGGAGAAGATGAAGGGGCATATTATTGTTGTTTGGCCTTGTGGATTGGTGAATACCTCATGGGAAATGAAAACCTCCCATGGAATGCCCTTCAGCTCCAATTGATGTGACACAACCATATTAATCAAAGAGTGATGAAATAAGATTTGCATCTACCGAGGGAAATCTCTCTTCAGTATAATATAGGACATCTTGTCAATTATTTTGTAGAGGTAATAGGGTAGGTGTAGCATCCTAACCCTAGTAAAGTGCATTAGCAGCCTAATGTGATAGGAATAAATCCTTGAGAACCTTCCCTCACATGTAAAATATTTCATAATAATTCTCATCAAAGGTTCATATCTCTCCAGTAAATGTGAGAAAGGAAAGATATATTTGTAGTTGTCTTTGTATCTAGGCTTTAGGAAGGGTTCATAATAGCTCATGTCAAGATTGGCCTACTTGAACCATTTCTCCCCTACACTAGGTATGCATGTGGCATTGGCAATAGCATCTGAGGATAGCTCAAAGGTCACTCCTGCAAGGTTAACTTGCTTTTCATGCAAGTTAATAATGAAAAGTCTAGTAAGCTCAGGGTGATTTTGCACCTATTGTATCCCCTCACAAAAATCAAAACATCCCACATTCTAAAAACATGAAACAGTCATGGGAGAGGCCATCAGCTCTAAGGTGTTGAGGGGTTCAAACCTATCAATTTTTCCACCTTTGTGTTGATACCTCCTTGGCACTTGGCCTTCTCCTTCACTACCACTAACCCCTTCTCTTTAAATTTTAAGAATTCTTCCTTTGAAACCCTAGCACTACTTACGAAACTGATATGGAAGACGGTAATGGAGTGGTGATGAAAAGGGCAGCTTTTGCAAGTGAATGAAATGGATGTGTGAGTGAGGGTAAAGGTATAGGAATGTGAGTGAGAGGAAAATCTCAATGACCACCATTTACTTCTTGTTTAAACTCTGATTTGACACCTTGCACTTATGTCAATTTGAAATGAAGAAAGGGCAATGTAAGGTCAAATTTTTTTTTCAGTGTACGTAACAAAGCTTTATGAAGGAATGAGTTTAGGGATAACTCAGGTGAATGGGCAACCTCCAACAATGCAACCCTATGTTTGTCACTAACTCTTATTTGCAAGCAGATGAATGAGGCTTAATCAGTGATTTTAAATTCAAATTTAGGTTTTTTCCTTAGGGTTCCATTCCTTCAATCAAATGATAACAAAAATCTTGAAGAGGAGTTGATGTCCTGTACTTATCCTCTCCAGTGCTTGAAGAAACCTTGGAGATAATTTGGAGAAATTTTTGAGGGGTTTTGAATGTTGACATGGTGTAGGAGGCCCTCTTGGCCAAGCACATAGTTCCCGGGCAACCAGTGAGTCGGTTCATGAAAAGGTGTAGTGCCTTGTGCTAGGCACGCAACGCCAAGGTTCTTTACCAGGCCTGTCGGGAAAATCGGGCAAGCGCGTAGTGCCTACCTCCAGGCACGTAGCACTTTATGAAAATACTCAGGTGAAATAGCTAGGGGCGCAGCACCCGACTTTAGGAACGCAACGCCAACTTGAACGCACAGCGCCTCAACACTTAGCCAGTTTTGACCCGGAAAAACTCACAGTTTCCTCTTTTTGACTGATTTTAATCTTTTGAAGGAAAAATGATTCATTTGAAATGAAAAATGAGATTTTATAGACTTGGGACCTTTGATTAATCTTTTTAAAACCCACTTCCCTAAATTTTTAAGTCCTTTTCACTCTTCGCTGATATTTCTTGACCTTTTCTTGTAGGTGACCAAAACACTAACTTGGCTTTTGCTTTTGCTTTTCTTACCAATTCTTTTGACATTTTTGGTTTGTAGGTGATTTAAAAAGGTCAATTTGATCCTCTGTTGTTTCCATTATGCATTTAAACTCAACTTTCACCTCTTCTTACTGACCTTTTACATTGTTTGCTCTATAGGTTAATAAAATGATGAATTTTGACCTTCTTGTTTCTCCTTGAAGCATAACAAGCTCGTTTAAACATTTCTGGGGGGATTTCGCACATTAATACCTTCAAAACTCTCCTTTGAAATGCACTATGGAATTCAAAATAATGCTTATTACCTTATTTGGCCACTTCTAATTTGCAGGTGCCTGAAAATACTGACTTAGCTTTTTATTTATACCCTTTACATCCTTGCTCTGTGAGGTTTTTCTTGAGTCACAAAGTTGAATTTCTTTGTCTTACTTATGTCCTTTAACACTTTCACTTAGCAAGTGTCATGAGAACATTGAAGTGGCCCTTCCTTTTGATATTTGAAGCATGCTAAATTCACTCTTGACAACCTTAGGAACTCAAACATAAGGCAACACTATCAAAACCCCTTATGTTATCACCTTGAAACTCAAATCATCTTTTACTTGGCAGGTGACTAAAAACCTAAAATTTACCTTTCTTACTGTGACTCTTCACACCTTTGCTCCTTGAGGCCTGACATACTCACCTGGGAAAACTTTGGTATGACTACACACAACAGTTCCTTCAACATCTTCCTTTGTTGTCATCATGGAGTTTAACTTATCATTTCACCTTCTCTGACCATCTTCTCAAAACCCTAGGTGTATGGAATGCTTGAAAACAATTATCAGTTTTGTCTTCTAAGTTCTCTATATCCCTTTTAATTTCATTCATTTATGTCAAGTTCACCTCACCTTTTACCCTTTTACATCAATAATCTCTGAAATATTTCTCTTCATGTATGGTTTTTGGTGTACCTCTAGGTTATTTGCTGCAAGTGGTTAGTGTTTTGACATTTAAGTGGGCCATTCAGCTCAAAATCTCAGTTCACCTTTCAAGACCAACTTGTTTCCCTTTCTTCACTTGTAGTTTATGATTTGATAAGACAAAATTCTTTGGAAACTTTCTAGAAAAGGAAAAGTAGTGCCTTAAAAATCTAATGATGACCTTCAACCATGTAAAACCCTAATTGACCTAGTGGGGAGGACTCTTTGACCTAGTCTTTGACTGAAACTTGGCTTGGAGTCTTTAAGTGCAAAAACAGAGTATTGACAAAGTGATGTATTGAAGATTAAAAATCCAATGTACTTGATTTATCTAAAGAGCCCACAGAGATAGTTTTGAGACCATCAATGCTTGAGGGACTTGGTTAATCATGGGAATGAGTTAGGCTATAGGTAACCCTAGATGCAAAGTAGATTTATGGGCAAGGGAAAAATAGAGTAATGAGGTCATAAGTGGGAAAAAAGGATGGAGATGAGTGGCACAAGCCCATAAGGAGCCCTTTAGGAGTGGCAAGGTGACCATGGAATGGAAAAATGGTAGAATAGTGAAAAAGTTTCCATAAGGATAATGACGCCAGTGAGATTTCTAAAACTCACAATATTCAGGGAATTTTGTTTTTAGAAATATAGAACCAATATTTAGTCATCTACAGATAGTAAAAATTACTGATGACTAATAGTGGCTCCACTTGGGGAGGGCATCTCCTCTTCAGGAGGTGTCCAGGACTCAGAGTTCAGATCTATGAGTTTTGAAGACCAGTGCCTTACTTGTACTTGGAAAATACCTCTTCCTTTATTTGTTGATGTTCTCTTGAAGCTATGATCTCATAAAATCTGAAAACATGATTGCTTCAACATTAGTTCTACCTACACATCATACTTTGCCTAACATTTCTTCTTCTTCCGGGTGCACTTGGACTGGAAATCCTTTGGAATTATTTTCTTTTGAAAGCATAAAAAACTATCTACTTGTACCCTTATCACTTCCAAGGGTTCAGATTAGGCTGATGAACTCTCTTATTCTCTCCCTAGTCTACTAATCTTTCAAGGTTAAGCTGTTTGATAGATTTTCTTCTCTAACCTACTGACATGAAATTCAAAATATGACCAAACCAGGATTAAGCAATCTGATTTGCCATGGTTTGTGCCATTTGGAAAAGTTGCACACAAAAATTATTTTTGTTCAATAAAAAACTAGAAAACATGAGGTTTGTGATTTAGCTTTTGTCATGTATCCCTCTCTTTCTCTTTGGTTCAGATTTATGCTTTGGGAACCAGCATCTTGTCCTAATCTATCCTACTGACAAGCCAAGTTTACATGGTTTGACCAATATTCTTTTACTAACCTATCGGAAGAAATTTAAAACATGTTCAATCATGATTAGGCTATATGACTGAACAAGACTCTTCTTTCTTAACAAGTAGTGGAATTTAGGCTTGCACACTTTCAACAATACTCTTTTTGGGTACGAGGTTGTACCTATTCTTTTTCCTGCCCTCTTTTTCCTTCTTTTCTTTGTTTTTGTGTTTTTTTCTTCTGATTTTTCATCAATAAACATTATGTACAATGAATGAAAGCTTCAAACTAGGAATTTTGACAAAAATAGTGCTTGAGCATCCTGACATTGACAGGACCTCCAAATAACTCTACTCCATCCAGCTCTTGTAAGAAGAAAGCATTGTTACCTCTAATTGAATGAATGAGGTAAGGACCCTTCCATAAATTTTCAAATTTTCCATGCTTGCCTTTTTCCTCTCTCCTTAAATCCCATTTCAGCACCTTGTCTCTTTCAACGACCTTTCTTAGGTAAACTAAATATTCTTCATCAGTTTTAGAAAAGACAATGATGTCATCAAGGTATATCATAATGAAGTAACTTAAGCCTTCGGAAAAAACAATGTCCTTGGCTCTTTGAAAGGTAGCCTCCACATTCATTAACCCAAAAGGAATTTTTCCATACATGTAGGTGCCCCAAGGTGTTGTGAAAGAAGTTTTGTGTTGATCAGTTGGAAGTATTATCACTTGATTGTACCCTGAAAAACTATCAAGCAATGACATCTTTTTAGAACTTACCACCCTTTGTAGTATATGATCCATCTTAGGTAAAGGGTAGTTGTCTTTCAGGGAGGCTTTGTTTAAGTTTCTAAAGTCTATGCATAGCCTAAATTCCCATGTTTTATTTCTCACTGACACAAGGTTCGAAACCCATTCTGAGTACCTGAGTGGGACTATGATACCAACATCATATATCTTCTCTATTTCTTTTTCAACTATAGGTACTAAGATGGGTTTTATTTTTCTCAATTACAGCTTGAATGGTTTCTGGTTTTCCTTTAGAGGAATCTTATGTTGAATAATTTTTGTGTCATAGGGCTTCAAGTCCTCATACCCCCATGAAAAAACATCTTTAAACTCTTTGCACCGCTCTATGTATTTATGTTTTATGTGAGGTGGCATAGTTTTGGATAGCTTGATAATTTTGGGCTACCTATATTGCATTCTTCTACATCAGTCTTGGAATATTCCATTTTTGGCTTCCTAGCAACATCATTGAAGTCAAACATCTCTTCTAAGGGGGTAAGACCTCTTGGTAATGAGTTATCTTTGCATTGTAATACCTCAAGGTCTTTTTTATCCGAATATCTAGAAAATTCTGCCTCATGAAGGTGTTCTAGCAGATTTACATCAGCATTAGGAAATGGCTATGTTTTGGGTGTTTGTTCTTCATTTGGGCAGTCTTGTTCATGATCTAAGCTTGGTTTTGGTATTGCAAATTCATTCTTAGATTGCAATAAATCATCAATTTTTTTATCACCCTCAAACACTTCCCAATAATCTATGTTTTACGGTACTCTAGGCTTTCTTTTGACCTCTACTATGTATTTTTTATTGGCATGAGGTATTTGGCAAGTACTAGAAGCAAAGGCAAGTTCATTGGTGAGGTTGTTTTGAGCTCTGGGGATGGAGTTAAGTTCATACTTCTCAAAAAATTTCAGTAGGTCTAAGGTAGCATTCCTATATTCTCTTAGCCTAGGATTTTTGGCTGAATACTCTCCCTTGATTTGTCTAATGATTAGCTCGAAATCTCCTTGAACAGAAATTTTCTTGACTCCTATGTCTTTTAGCAAATGTAAACCAAGGAGAAGAGCCTCATACGCTACAATATTGTTAGTGCATTGAAAATTTAGTTTGTAGGAGTGGCCTTCATTGGTGTTATGTATCCAAACACCTGCTCCCAAACCATGTTTTCCACAAGAGCCATCAAAGCTCATGTTCCAAAGTATTTCAAGTTCAGCTTCGCCATTACGTTGTTGTTCAGGACTGCTAGAGTTTTGGATGTCAATTTATTCATTTGGTGTTCAGTTTAATTGTTCTGGTAGGCCTAGCTCTTTCTCATTTTCATTTACTTGTTCATTGATGTCATCTTCATTTGTACAAGATAAATGAGTCAAGGTCTGAATGGATATAATAAATAGGGGTGTTTTTTGGCTTATCTTGACTGCTAACCATGTTTTTCATGTGTGATTCCCGATACAATCTCCTTGTTTGGTTAAATACTGGGATGGTAGCATATGTCATGTCCATTTGGAGGTTTCCTTGGAGCTTGGCTCCCCATGATCTAGATAAAAGCACGCCATACTTCGGGGGAATGCCAGCCACTACAATGTCCATGACTAGGCTCTTAGCTGGTATTTGTGCCAGACTGACACACAAATATTTGATCAAACCCAAACATTTGACTCTACTTGAATCGAAAGAGTACAAGTCTTTGTAAGGTTTGGTTATTTTGAGGCCTAACCTCTCCTTTAGTACCTTGAGCATAAGATTGTGTGAGGCACGAAAGTCTAGCATAGCATTGTGCAAGATTTTGTCATGAATGTTTAAGCTAACATAGAATGGATGGATAGATCCTTCTTGATATTTTCCCTCTACCTCAGGTCCAAATAGCAGCTCTGGTTTGTCATCAGTTAGGTTCAGAGTGTTGATGTCATTCCCTATGTTCAAAGCTTTCAAAACTTGGGACCTACATACATCCTGAGTTACTAGTTCAGTAAGAGGTATGTTTATTTTGATCTTGGCAATATCACCCTCAAAACTAAAAGGTGGTAATGTTCTTGGTATATTTACTTCAGTTTTATCATACATAGTCTTTTTAGCAACTTTGGTTTGCTTATTTTTATTAGGAAAATCATTTAGAGCAGTTTTTCCAGGGCCACTAGTTGATGTACTAGGGCAGCTTGGGTCACCATTATGTTGGCTGGATTTTTCTTTGTTTTGATCAAGTTTCTTAGCCATTATGGTGGTGTTCTCTGCTATTTTCTTAAGGATGTTTTCAGGGGTCTTTCTAATAGTAGTTTCTAGTTTGTTTTTCTTGGAGGCATCTTGGGTTTTCTTACTCCCAAGGTCATACTGCCTATGAACCTCCATAATAGAATTTTCAAATCCTAATTTGTACTCTTCAGAATCCTCATATGTCCTATCAGTTTGGTTTGAGGAAAAGAACCCTTGTTCTTCTTCTCTGAGAAAAACATCACCCTCATTGTTGGAACCTATCATATTTACACGGTTTTCTTCTAGTTATTTAGTCCCTCTTTCTTCTTCATCTACCTAGTTGTCTTGGAAAGGAGGCCTTATTTTTTGGTCATTGTCTCTTTGTCTGTTTTGAGGAGGGTCCCTTCTGAATTTTTTTTTTCTATTTCTGTTTTTTGGATTTGCTTGGTTTTCCCTATGGGGTGCTCTTTCATTAAAATTGATCCTCTCCATCATTCTTTCCATTACCCTCACTAGATTGTCAATTTTAGCATCTGAGGTGGAGGCCTGGTTTCATCTTTGTATGTAACTTTCTTTTCTAACCTCATCTTAGCCCTCTTCTTAATTAGATTGGCCTATACACTCATAGCTCCCCTTTGCATGTCTTCTAAGGTTAGGGTATATCTTTCTCTCAATTGGTAGGTCATGTCTGGATCAAAGCCCTCTAGAAATTTTACTAAGGCTAGGCCTTATGGGGGTTTCATGTGAGGCAAGAGTGCATTGTACACACTATTGAACCTAGTGCAGTAGTCTTGGACACTTTCCCCAAAATTTCTCTTAAGGTTGTTATACTGTGAGAGGATTTGAAGAGGGTTTTTCTTAATCTCACACTTGTTTATGAATGTTTGATAAAGGGAAGGGAGGTCATGTATGTTGTTAGGAGTCAATTTTTTGAACCATTTCTTTGCTTATCCTCCTAATATTTGGGAAAACATCCTCATTTTTATGATCTCCTCTTCTATCTCTTGATAGTCAAGGGCATCATTCATCCTATCTACATGTTGTTGGGCAGTGGTAGAGTCGGATCCAATAAAGTGATGGATTTTGGATTGGTATTCTTGAGGCATGGGCAGTAAAGGTTGGGGTAGAACCAATGGGGCAAACCATGCTGCCATGATTGGAGGTAAAGGAACCCAAGGAAGGTTTGTGAGAGGAGTTGGAGGATGAAATGGAGTGGTTTGCACAATGGATGTGTGAATGGGAGTGACAGATGTACTTGGACCAACAAGTTGAGATTGAGGTTATTTGGAATGAAAAGAGCCAAAGTTGTGGAGAAGATGAAAATTAGGAGGAGTGGAAGGTGAGGCTTCTCTACTAGGACTCTGCTACAAATATATGGGCTCAACGTCTATCTGGTCTATCCCACTTTGAGACTTAGTTCTAAAAATATTTTTTCTATGATGTAAGTCAAATTGGGGATCTTTCAAGGCTGTAAGGTTTTCAGGGACAAAACTTGCTTTTTGAATGGTCCTAACAGTAGTTGAATCTATGGTTCTAGAAGTTTTCCAAAAGATTTTTTATGGGTCATCAACTATGGTAGGAGGGTTAGGGTCAGGATGAGATCTGGTGCTTATCCTTTGCGAAGCCAAATTTCAAACTCAATAATGCAGAGAGGCTAAAATTTTAGGAGTGTCTTGAAAATAGACCTATATGCAAGAATACTAAGTTTCACACAAAGAGTGACTGGGTTTTAGACTCTTATGACTGATTAGTGCATTCCCAAGGGAGTCTATGAGAACTAGTGGAGTTAGTAGGCCTACTGGAGGCCAGTGGAGTCGCCAGGTGGATGAGGTTTACTGCTTTGTGGGTTGGCTTGTTGTCCACCATCAAACATTCAAAAACCAATCTAGAGATGTTTTGGGTTTTCTAAGTTTCTTTATGTAACACTAATACTTTCAATGGGTGCTCTCTAG
This sequence comes from Pinus albicaulis, assembly GCA_034641835.2. NCBI lineage: Eukaryota > Viridiplantae > Streptophyta > Pinopsida > Pinales > Pinaceae > Pinus > Pinus albicaulis. Next base: position 47,414,851 of record CM076579.1, read on the forward strand.
TTGAGTCGTCATTTTTCTAGTATGGTGTATCAATTAGACACTAATTCTTGGCTAATACTTTATTTTATAAGTTTGATAGTGATTTGAGAGTTCTTAAGGTATACTTAGGATATTACTGACTCAAAGTCCCACCATGATCGCCATTATGTTAGGTCCTTGTAATTTTTTAGATTGGCAAGACCAAATGTACAAGGGTAACATCAAACCATTCTTTGGAGTCCTAGGACCTAGCTTTCCTAGACTCGGAGAGGGCTCTCTCTAGGTTTGTGTAGAATATTTAACTTGTTTTATTTTAGGGTTTTTATTTTAGGCTAGTTATAGGGATTAGGATTTTCTTGTTTGCTTGTTTGGTTGGATAGGTTGTCAAGGAGAATAGGTAGAGTAAGAGAGAATCAATCCATTGGGCTATGGATTTTGCAAAGATCTTGAGAAGTGAAAAATAGGTCAAGGGTGTTTCATAGGGCAAGTTAACAGGGCCAAATGGATCTAAGTAGGTTTTGTGAGGGTGAAATGAACATGGAGTTGTGAATACAGTAAGTTAAGGGGAAATCAAGGATCCTTTAACATACTAAGAACAAGAAAAAGCTTTTAGTATGATAGCATAGAAAAAATTGAAGAGAAATAAAGGATTCTTCAATAAAACAGTACTAAGCAGACCTCAAAACAAAAAATAAGTAAAATCAGAGAGAATTTAAGGATTGTCTAAACATTACTTTCAAACAAATAGAAATTTAAACATAATATTTCAGTAAAACTAATGAGCACTTAAGGATTCTTTACTTAAACTTCAAGGAAGAAAAAATAGAGATCAAAGGAGGTAGGAAAAATTAGGGTGCCATGAAAGCATATCCTATTCTCTAATTTTTTTCCTCTGATCATGAACATAATGTGTAATATTCCCAAAAATTTAGCCCTCAAGCTAAATGGAATATTATAGTTGTTTTATCACTAGGTAGGTGAATAAGTGGGTGAGAAGGCCCATAAGTCTCTTGAGCAGCAATAAAAACACTTCAAGTGTGTAAGGAGACCTTTGTAGCACCTAAATAAAGCTCCTAAATGTGTGAACAGGGTTTGGAACATGTTGATTCAGTCAACTTTGACCAAGTCAACAGCACTGTTAAGGAGGAGTTGAGATTAACTAGAGAATAACACAATTTTGGAGGGAGGTGGACCTCATGAAGGAAGTGACCTAATTGAGTGGGGACAAGGACATGCAAGATCACATTATACTTAAGGAATGGGATGGCAGCCATTTGACATCATGTTTGATATTATTATTTGATATTGGTCTGCTTAGACTATTGCTTCCTCTTGCTGTTTAGCAGGGTTGCTGTGTTGTTTAGCACCGAGTGTTCCTGAGCAGGAATCCCACCTCTTCCCTTGAGAGTCCTCTTGGGAGAGTATTGTACTATATTGATCCACATCCAGGATTGAGGCCAAGCATCATTCTTCAGCTACAGTGTTATTTCTGCAGATAATAGTGCTATGTTGCAGGGTGTTGTAGTGGAGGATTGATAACACCACTTCCGGGTCTGTTTCTCAGTAGAGGGAGCTTTCCTTCTCTTGAGAGATTAGCTAGAAGGATTTTTGGGCTCATTTCACATCTTGGCACTTGGAAAAAATATTCCTCATCTCCTACAGTGTAGTCCCTTGCAGGAACTGTGTCATTTTTCATAGAGTTGCAGCAGTAGGGTTTAAGCCCTTGTTTTTGAGATAGTTTCCTAGGGAAAGGGCCAACCCTTCTCCCGGAAAGCTAGAAGAAGGGATTCTCATCCCTCTATTGTATTATTCAGCCATGTATATGTAATTTTGTAGTAATAATGCGTTATTTTAGAGTTGAATATCCAAATCTTCTCTTTTGTACTCAATCTTTCAAGAAACCCTTGTCGGGTTACCTTTGTAATGTATTAAGGAGGCCAGATCTCTATTTTCTTAGCATATTGTTCAATAAATTTCTAGATTTATGATTTTCTATCATAATTTTGTAGAAACCCTCACAGAATAATGCTATCTAGTGCTTCATAAATTCTTCATAGATTAAGTCATGGGGTTTGTGCATTTTTAAGCCAATTTGAGGCCGAGAGATCTCTTTAACTTAGTAAAATGATTTGTTTCTGAATCCCTTTTATATATGAGGGAAAATATATATATGATAAGGGAAATAAGTGTTATTTCCCCTTGTTACAGCATAAATCTTTAGAAATAACATTTTTATGGTCTAAATTGTTGCATTTTACACACTTGGGATGATGTACAGGAGCTCAATTTTGTTGTTGTTACATTCATTTGATGGCTAGGTGTTCCTCTCATATTTTATGAGGTGATTTACATTTCTATTTCCAATTTTGTGTTCATTTATTGTTGCATTCCCATTTTGGGATATTATAGTGGTATCGAAGCATGATCTTGGCTCAATCGGTGGATCTCATCCATTATGCTATCAAGAGAAGAAGGAGAAGAGAAGATGTACAGAAAAGAGAAGACTCCATTATGTGGAGGAAGGAAGGAGGAGAGGCTCTCAAATCTTCTTCCTAAATCTATGCAGAGCATTAAAGAAGACCTCAAGAAAATAAGAAGGGAGATGGAATCTCCAGAGGAGTTTGGATCTAGAGCCAAATCTAGATTTGCACATGATAGGTGTGAGCATGAAACTACACCCTATTATGCACAACATAGTCAAATGTCCAAATCTATCATGAGAGAGATGAAAGAAGGAGGAATTCCTATGAGGGAAACTCTTAGTGATTTTTTGCAGGAGTATGAATCTCAAACTGAGAAGTTTAGAGATCATATCACTTTCCAGGAGTTTTTCAAGATCAAGGTGGAGAGGTGCAGGCAGCATGACATGGATAGATTTTATCTATCTACTTTTGATGGATCAACAACATGTTCAACCAAATCTTGGGTGGAGGAGCTACACACCTATTTGCAGTAGCACCAAGTTTCTGAAGATGAAGCCATCATAGTTGCAGCGCTGCACTTTGAAGGTAAGGCCTATGCTTGCTGGATATTTGAGTCATTTTCATTAAAAAATGCCAATACTTCTTCTTATGCAAATTTCACTAAGAGATTAGTGGAGAGGTTTCATGGAAGACATTCTAAAACACTCTTGGTAGAGCCAAACAAACCGAAACAATCAAAACTTGTGAAGGGGTTGGAAGAACCTAAAGGTAACATTTTGTCTCATATCTTTGGACAACAGAGCATGCAGGTTTCGTTTTTAAAAGAGGATCCTCTTATGGAGTAGGTAACTCCCATTCATATTGAAGAGGAAGAGAAGGATGGGGGAAACAACGCTGTCACATTTAGAGCATATGTAGTCCCTCATGTAGAGGAAGGAGGAGCAAATTCTCCAATAGCATGAATGCTTGTATCATTGCAAGAAATTCCCCAGGATCTCACATATGGAGGACAAAGAAAAATCAAAGAGAAACATGATTATGAGACATTGCAGATGAAAGGAGAAGGTAGGGAGGAAGGTCAGCATCATTTGATGAGGAGCACACACCCCTATATATATCAGAGAGTTGGTGCAAAGAAGAGGAAGACTAATTTGTGCTGTGAGGGCAAGGGAAAAGTTTCCCAACCATATGTACAGTCTACTCTTGACATTGATGTCTCATTACATGGAGGCATTCCACCTGGGAGGCCACCAGATCTAGAGTTGGTAAGAGACATCTTGCCATTTAGGTCAACCCTCTTAGATTCCATATAGGTGAATACTTTGGAGGAGTATAGTACGGTGCAGATATTTTGGGATAGACTCAAGGAGGAGGGAGACATTCTCCCATTTTCAGCACCACCCACTCTCACTACATATACTGCGCTGACAAGAGTTGTTGCAGTGATGGAGGATGGAACCTTCATGGTGCAAGTGAGCTACTCCATGGATTTGGAGAAAAAAAGGGCACTTCCTTTGAGGAAGGAATCCTCCATACATTGGAGTAGATGGAGGCCACTCATGCTTTCATTGGCCAAGATCAGGAGGTTCTTTTTGGATGATAACTTCTCATGGGAGGCCAACTTCCAATGATCACCACTTCTATTTGAGCATGAGCAGCTGCATGATGGGCATGGAAACACTTTGGAGGATGAATTTGGCACGGGGGATGTCAAAGGAATATACAAAATCATTTTGGGAGCTTCACATTGTAGATCTTCAGTGTTGTCTCTTAGGAGGATTGATCCATATTGGAGGTCTCAACTCTTGGTAGAGTACTCCAAGGATCTTGGTTCTTGCATGATTCTTGATGAGCCGAATGGAGATGATATATATAGAGTGGATGATGTGGTCATCTATGCTTATGGAAGAATATTCTTGACTAGAGCTTCTGAGCTTAAGGAGAAGCTGCTACATGCAGCACATGAAAACTTCCTTTCCATGCACTTTGATGCATATCTTTCTTTGGCAGAGGAGTTCATTTGGGGGGGAATCCAGCATGATATATTTCATCATATGGAGAGATGCATAGCCCAGATGATAATAGAGAGGATGTCAAATCCACTTCCCTACTCTTTGGAGGTGAGGGAGAATTTCTAGTTGAGCCATTTTAGCTCAAGGTCCCAAGTACATGGTGGAGAAGGTATAGTTTCATATTATTTTTTGTACTTCTTTACTTTATATGAGCAACATGTTGTACCAAGGATGATTATCCCTTCTTGCATATTGTATGATGATGTACTTGAAGCCACTTACAGCATTGATATTGGCTATTTTATTGGTGTTTTGTGGGGGAAGCCACATGATTTTTGTTGTGCACCATTGACACCACATTATATTTCCATGCTCCTATCTTATAGAATGATTGTGGTAGAAAACAAGTGGCTAGGTGAGCACTTGTTATTACTTGTTTTGATGTAGGCAAGGGATGCACTGTGCTGGTTCCATGTGTGGAACTATGATCCACTCTCCAGTTGTCATATGGCAGCTTGTTTTCATTGGCTTTTTCTTCCATGTATTGTTGATACTTTTATGTTCATGGGGAGCATTGTTTGGAGAGTGCTAGATGAGTTGGAGATGCCCATTGGGAGTATGATTCTCCCTACTTTACATGATGCATGTTTTAGGAGAAGCAATGGGTAGCCCATGATTATCAAACTACATCTATTTTCTCCATGTGGGAAGAGCCATTTGGAGAGTTTGAGTTTTTGGAGGAGGCACTTCATGGCTTATTTGTTTGGTGGGGTAGCTTTGGCCATTCTTGGAGGCCATGAAATTTTAGCCCAAGATCAGCAAAAACCCCATACTTATCATAAATGGAGAGAGATACCACTTGGGTGGGAGGATCCAATCTCTCCATGAAGCCCCAACACATTGTATGAACCGAGGGTTGTGGATCTCTTTGATGAGCTACCTAGAATGGCTCATTTCATTTGGATGATAGCATGGGTGTGGGAGTCACTCATTGGGAATGAGATTCCCCATGTTTTTCATCACTCCTACCTTGAGGAGGCCATTGTATAGCAAGAAGGTTTCCACTTACACCTTCCACCTTTATATGATGTGAGCCATGTGGTTTTGCATACTCGGGAGGAAATATTGGAGGGTAGATTTGTTGCAAATTGTTTTGATCAGCGATGGGGTCTATTGATGAGGGGGCCACAAGAGGAGGAGGGGAGGAATTTTTCTCTCCTCATACAGTTGCTTGAGGACAAGAAACATTTTGGAGGGGAGGATTGTAATATTCCCAAAAATTTAGCCCTCAATCTAAATGGAATATTATAGTTGTTTTATCACTAGGTAGGTGAATAAGTGGGTGAGAAGGCCCATAAGTCTCTTGAGAAGCAATAAAAAAAACTTCAAGTGTGAAAGGAGACCTTTGTAGTAGCTAAATAAAGCTCCTCCATGTGCGAACATGGTTTGTATCATGTTGATTCAGTCAACTTTGACCAAGTCAACAACGTTGTTAAGGAGGAGTGGAGATTAATTAGAGAATAATGCAGTTTTGGAGGGAGGTGGACCTCATGAAGGAAGTGACCTAATTGAGTGGAGCCAAGGACATGCAAGCTCACATTATAATTAAGGAAGGGGATGGAAGCCATTTGAAATCATGTTTGAGATTATTATTTGATATTGGTCTACTTAGACTATTGATTCCTCTTGCTGTTTAGCAGGGTTACTGTGATGTTTAGCACCAAGTGTTCCCGAGCGGGAATCCCACCTCTTCCCTTGAGAGGCCTCTTGGGAGAGTATTGTACTGTATTTCTCCACATCCAGGATTGAGGCCAAGCATCAGTCTTTAGCTACAGTGTTATTTTTTCATAGAATAGTCCTGTGTTGCAGGGTGTTGCAGTGGAGGGATGATAACACCACTTCCAAGTTTGTTTCTCAGTGGAGGGAGCTTTCCTTTTCTTGAGAGATAAAATAGGAGGATTTATGGGCTCATTTCACATCTTGGAAATTAGCCAAATTATTCCTCATCTCCTACAGTGTAGTCCCTTGCACGAACTACATCATTTTTCATAGAGTTGCAGCAGCAAGGTTTAAGCCCTTGTTTTTGAGCTAGTTTCCTAGGGAAAGAGCAAACCCTTCTCTCGAAAACCTAGAAGAAGGGATTCTCATCCCTATATTGTATTATTCAGCCATGTATATGTAATTTTTTAGGAATACTATGTTATTTCAGAGCTTAATAATCAGATATGCTCTTTTGTACTCAAGCTTTCAATAAACCCTTGCCGGGTTACCTTTGTAATATATTAAGGAGGCCAGATCTCTATTTTCTTAGCATATTGTTCAATAAATTTCCATATATATGATTTTCTATCATAATTTTGTAGAAACCCTCACAAAATAATGCTATCTAGAGCTTCAGAAATTCTGCATAGCTTAAGTCATGGGATTTGGGCATTTTTAAGTCAATTTGAGGCAAGAAAATCTGTTTAACTTAGTAAAATGGATTTGTTTCTGATTCCATTTTATATATGAGGGAAAATATATATATATTCTAAGGTATCTAAGTGATATTTCCCCTTGTTACAGAGTAAATCTCTAGAAATAACGTTTTTATAGTCTAAATTGCTGCATTTTCCCCACTTGGGATGATGTAGAGGAGCTCAATTTTGTTGTTGTTAAATTCATTTGATGGCTAGGTGTTCCTCTCATATTTTATGAGGTGATTTACATTTCTATTTCCAGTTTTGTGTTCATGTATTGCTGCATTCCCATTTTGGGATATTACATAATGAGAATTGAAGAAAAAAAATACAAAGGTGGAATATATCACCATCCAATAGAGCTCATGAATCTTAAGAATGTGCTCAATCCATAGATGCTCAGTCCAAATCCATCACAAGACACCAAAGCCAATTTCACCAATAAACTCAAAGTCTGTATCATATTATGCTCAACAACCAACCAACATGTACAATGAGGCCTCAATGTTGTATTTAACAAGAAAGGAGGACCAAAACCCTAACTACGGTTTCCAAAATGTCATAAATACATCATAAATGTCATTTTTTTGCAAAGAGACCATGCAAGTCTCAAGGCACAAAATATCTAAGCTATTAAATGCAAAATAACTTCTAACACCTCAATTTGGAGTGATTTACCCAAAAAAACTCAAAATATATATTTTCAATAAATTTGTGTCTTTTGTTAACTTTTCAGGCAAGGGCACAGCTCTAAGGTCCAAGGGTGCTATTAGTCATCAGTATTTTTCACTTATTGGTGATGACTAGTTGTAACAGTCAAATTTTATAGCAGCTGATCTAAAAAATTGTCAAATTTGCCAGCTGGAAAACACCCATGAACTTTTTTTTTGCCCTCTTACCTTTCAGTCTGCCCATGACACGATGAAACCTCATTATCAAAGTCATATCTAGCCTTAGCCATACTGGTTTTCCCATCAGCTCTAAAGAAACAATCCAAATCTATCCAAAAAGCCTCCCCTAAGTTAGGTAGTGGTGCTCTAGGCATTTCTCCCTTGGCAAACCACTCTAAAGCCAAAGAACCTCTACCTGCTATAGAAAAGTCATAACAGATCTTCCCATTCTACAAATAAAGTTGGTTACAGCCCTAGGTCGCGCCACTAATACACCCTCAAGTCTCAACAATACATGTACCATAGGTCAAACTGATTTTAGGTGTTTTTACAATTTTTTAATGGATCTTTCAAGGACAGAGACATACCAGCATCCTAGAAGACAATATTTGGCTCCACATGAGAAGACAGTTGCTTCTCAATGTGATCTTGAGCCTGGGATGCAGCTACAGAGCAGAGAGTTCTTCATTAAGCTCCTGCGATCACAATCAAAGCATGAAAAGACAATGAAAGGAAAAATAACATTGTTAAAGGCTGGTGAGATGGCATGACTGAAAAACCTCCTTCATCTATAAGTAGAGGGTTTGAGGACTGAAAAACCTCCTTCATATTATAAGTAGAGGGTTAAGAGTGCCTCCTTCATCTATAAGCAGAGGGCCAATGGATAAAGTTTGACTTTAAGAATATGCACTGACTAGAGGACATTTTTAGGTACAGTGAGACAACAACTAAAGGTCTCTGCATGAAAATGATGATTAAAGGCAGAGGCAAAGCAGTGGCCTTTAAAAATGATTTTCATGAGTTCACTATTATTTCAGTTACAATGTGAAGTTAATAGGTTCATCATCATTGAAGAGATATTGTTAAATAGATGGTCAAAAGAGTCAAATAGTCTTGGGCTCGAACTAACTGCTACCATCATGTATAAGAGAAGCCACTATCAGTATGATTCATCAAACATTCTTCATTTGGTTGAGGCAGAGTTTGAAAGGAAACTAGACATTTGTCAAAATAGGTCTCCTTCATCTATAAGCAGAAGGCCAGTGCAGTAGTTGACTTTGGGGTTTTCACTGATTGAGAGACAAATGGTAAGAGTAGTAGGAGACATTTGAAAGCTTCTGAAGAGAGCCATCATGTCAAAAGCAAAGGGAAAGCATGAGTACTATAACTATCAAAAAGGCTAGCTTATCTCCTATCAGAGTTTGCTTTCAAAGACAGTCTGGAGCCAAGAAGTGTACAAACTTTGCTGAGGGGTGTGATTCCCTTAAAAAATTACAAAAAATCATCTCCTTGATGAACAGGCTTAACATTTAGTCTCTGTTCCTTTAAAAAAAATAGATTTCATAAGTGGTTGAGAGATGAGTCATGACACAGGCCTAAGAGTGATGATTTCTTTTCAAAGGGTAATGTCCTTCCTCCTCATAAAGAATGTTCTTTCAAAATGACTCATCATAGTGGACAGAAGGAAATTTGAGTTTAATTCTCCAAAAAAGGCAGTACAACTGAACATACAAGCTCATAAATATGCAATAAGGTTTATGGTATGTATTTGAGATGCTGGAAAAACTTTCAAAGCCAATGAGGCATGTCACTATTTCAAATAAAGGCATTTTCCTTATGAAAAAGGTCAAAGGCACCTCACTGTTGCATTCCAAGTAAAAGGAGAGGTTTAAAAGAAGTCCCCTTTTGATGAACAGAGAATGGTAAAGAATGAGTGAATGCAACTAAGTTTTTGGCACCCATAGTCAGAAGAAGAGCTTAAAAACACCTAGAAGCAGAAACTGTCAATCAATTCTTAAAGAAATAGGTCATCTCCTTGCAAAATGGCAAAAGAGGATTCACCACTCATTGATATATTTTGAGAAGTTTTCCCATTTTGAAGGTGTCATTAAAGGGTCAGCAGTGGCAGAGTTTCTTTTTATAATATTAAAACACAGTGAAAATATTTTTACCCTTGAATGATTTTATTATAAGAGGAAAAGAGGCATATCTACCAAAACTGGCCAGATAGCATGCACAGACCTTTTTACCAACGATTTTTAAAATGCGGGCTCTTTATAACACGTTCAAAATCATTTTTCTTCAAATGAACAAAGGCAGTGGTTTTAAAGAAATAAGTTTTCAAAAAACCTTCACATTTCAAACTCAAGGGTGATTGACCTATTCACGTTCAAAGGGAGTAAAAGGACCGTTGCAAGCCTTTGTAAATTTACAAAACACAAGGCAAGTACTCCCCTTTGGATATCCACGAGACCGAAGAAGGAGTTTCGGGAAAAAAACTAGAGTTTTCAGGCTCTGTAGGCTGCGCGGCGTGCCTGTAGGGTTGCAAGGCATGTTCAGGTGAAAAATTTCCAAAGGGTTGCATTGCTGTGACGCGCACCTGTAGCAGCGTGCGTCGTGCCTATGAGCGCCGGTCACAACTACCCGACAGTGACCCGACAACATTTCTTCGTGTGGCGCTTTCCCTTATCAATGTGCTGCACGCATATTAATGGTACAAACGCCCTCAAACAAGTTTGGAAGCTGCTCCAAACCTCAAGCAAAGCCTGCCATCAAATTTTCAAGGTATTTATGTGCCTCCTTGGTATATTCAAATTTCTAAAGGGTGATCATATGCTTCATTTATCAAAGGACTAAGTAATGGTGAAAAAAATGAAACCCTTGGTGTAAGTCGAGGTGTGTCGGTATGAAAAAGTTTGAGGGCTGTTGTTATAGTTGGTTGAAAGAAAGGTGGTCATTCTTGTCTCAAAGAACCTCAAGCTACCTTCTAAAACAGGGATGAACCATGTACTCTGTCAACCTTATGCAGTGAAGAAAACAGTGGAAAGGAGAGTTTTTTTTATGTTTAAAAAACTCGAAATTGCAGTGGCTATATTTTCCCAACACTGACAGGGTAAAAAGGGTGGGTTCTTACTGATGCTTAAAAGCCCAATAAAATGCCCTCAAAACAATGATAAAAGGTGGAGGCATTGTTTAAAGGAAGAAACACAGTATTTGAAAAAATGAAACAGTAGGCCTGATTTCAAACATCAGTAATCATTCTACAAGTGTTTTGTCATTTCAAAGTTTTCCTCGGTGTGGTAAAGAGAAAAATCAGTGCTGCCATCTTTTTCCATGAAACAGGCTTTAATGAGTGAAACTATTAAATCAAGTTTGGAGGTGTTTCTATCTAACTGTGTGTGAGAAATAGTAAACACAAGGAGGGTGTTCTTGGTTAAATGGATTTTTTGCCTTTGTCTAAATGCAAGGTTGTCTTATCAAAACACCAAGAGCTCTGTGACCTTATCCAAACACAGAAAATCACTTGACAGTGTATGCATTTTAATTGACTGTGTGTTTATTATTAAAATTAGTTTTTGAGTGGCATACAAAGAGAAAGGGCAGTGTTTTGAAAGGAGCAGAAACCTGATATCACAGAAGCATCTCACACAACATCTGAAACAAATTTTCCTTGAGCAAACAGTGATTTACAAAGAAGACAGAGTTTTGTTTGAGAATGCATTCTTGAAAACCTTTTTGAGGCAGTTTGGTTTTGCAGAGAGCATCCAGAACAAGATGCCTCCCAGCCAGGATAGTAGGAGTGAATTGCATAAGAGATATGAACCTATTTCCATTGAAGAAGTGAATGCACACCCATCAGTCTTGTTCAATTTCCATGAGGTCGGGTGTTTAGATTTTTTTCAAAGGATGCAAGAGGTGAAGAGTTTCTCTCCTTTGACACACCTTTGCGCTTTAAGGTTTCGAGACAAGAATTTCCTGTTGGCAGGCCTTGACTTCAAATTCTCCCCAAGATCTATCTCCAAGGCCACTAAAATTGCCTATATTGGTGAGAAATGGTTTAAACAAAGACATTTGGACTCAGATGATTACAAGCCCTTTCTAAAGCCTGAGCACAGAGAGTCATGTCCTTCTATTTTCCCTTTCTCATATCTTTTAGCCAGCTACGCCCCTCTCATGAAGATTATCATGAAGTACTTCACTTGTGAAGGAAGATTCTCCCAAATTTATGCATACCACATTTGACTGCTCATGCATTTCACTAGGGCTAGATTGCTAAATCTTCCTTTCTTCTTACACAAGAGCATTGAGAAAATGGCCTCCACTATTCAGAAGAAGCCTTCTTCACAGCAAATAGCATGTCTCTTCAATCACTCTCTCATCAAAATCATCATTCTCCATCAGCATGAAAAGAGAGAGGTCTCTTGGGATGTTTTCATCACTCATCTGGATTTCTCCACTGTCCCTCCAGTCCATACATCCCCTACACCTCCTACTCATCATCCCTTGCCTTCTTCTAGCAGACCTATTCCTAAAAAGCTCAAGTTTACTATAGAACAAACAAAGGAACATGAAAAAGGAGAAGAAAGTGACCAGCAAGAGGAAGAAGGACATGAGCAGAAAGAAGAAAGTGTTGAACAACAGCATGAGAGTAATGATGAACAGTAGTAAGGGGAGGAGGAAGAAAGTGTTGAACAATAGCATGACAGTAATGATGAACAGTAGTAAGGGGATGAGGAAAAGCAACACAGTGAGAGTGAGACAGAGCATCAATGGCAGCATGAAAGTGATGAACAGGGGCAGCCAAAATATGACACACAACAGCTACATCATGATGAACAGGGGCAACCAAAAGAGACTAAACAGGAGCAGCATGGTAGTACTGAACATGAGCAGCATGAAAGTGATGAGCAAGGGCACCCAAAATATGATACACAACAACCTCCTCAAGAGGAACAACAAACTCAAAAAGAAGAGAAGCAAGGTGACAAAGGTAAAGAGGCCATACCCTCTTCTCCTAAAAAGGCCAAGCCCCAGATAGCAAAGAAAAGAGTGCCTAGAGTTGTCACTCCAAATGTGACAAGGGCCCTCCGGAGCGAAGGAAAATTGCCCAAGAAGCCCATGATTGATTTTCCCAGGAGGAAGAGCACTAGAATAGCCACCCAAAGCAAAGGGAAGGGCAAGGAAGAAGGCAGTCATGAATAGGAGAGTGCATTCGACATCATCCAAATCCAAAGCGATGATAGTGATAATGAGGCCCGGATTCTGGAAAACCTCTTGATCCATAGAGAAAGCCAAATTGATACCTTGAAGGATGATCTTCATAGAACTAGGAATTTCAATCAATTTTTGCAAATCCAAAATAAGCAAATGAGTGTCCATATGGCTGTTTATGAGACACGAGAGATCAAATACAAGAAGGAGGCCTCCAAAGCCCAAGTGAGGTTGGAAGAACTCATGGGTGAGTTCGATGAATGTGAAGGCAAAGATCAGCCTAGGCGAAAGAGGCCAAGAACCATGGGGCTAAAAAAGGCCCTTGAGAAGCAAAAAGAAGAGGAAAATTCCCTTCTCCAATCTACCCCTCTCACTGCATTGTTCGAACAAGAGATAGAGAAAAATAGAGAGGCATGGCTTGAGAGAGTTAATCACCACTTGGAGAAGAAATTTGAGAAGGAAAACAGGGACTTGGACCTTCAAAGGAGAATGACGGGGCATTATAAAAAGCTGAATCAGTTTTCCTGGCGCAAGTTGAAGGCTGCTCAAGAAAAACTCAAGGAGGCTAAAGGGAAGCGCTTGACACAGAAATTGAGAAAAGACACCTCAGGACTTCAAATTTTGGCCTTTGCTTCAAAACATGTTGCTGAGAACCCTTGAGGGTCATGCTCACCAATTTTGGGCGATTTTTGACATATTTTGGTCTTTTGTAATTTTTGGGTTTTTGGCCAAAACTCATGGGCATCGCCATTTTAGTTTAGGGCATCATCAAAGGATGAGGATGGTGTCATTGGATGCCATAATTTCAAGAGCACATACTCAGCGATTTTCAGGACATTTGAAGATCATTTGCTCCCCCGAAATGGTGAAAAATGCTCGCTTTTTCTACACTCTGCCCGGTCTATCAGAAAGGCTTATTTTTTGGGTTTTCACCCACAGACCTGTTTTTGGAGGACTTCCAGTGGTTAGTTGGGAGAAAAATAAACATTTTCAGAAAGCAGACACTCGGAGCTTTCCAACGAGCTATCATGAGCCTCATTTCAACACCAGGAAAGCCCCCAAAGGTTGCTGGCAATTCAAGGGACCTTTTACTGATGTATTTTTTGAATATTTTTGTAAAAATTGAACCTTTCAAAACTGCTTTTTCCTCATGTGCGTTTAGCTATTTTTGCACATGAAAAGTTATGAAAAGTCAATTTATTTCCCTCTTTTAGCATTTTTTAGATATTTTATGAGATATTTTGTGCCTTGGGCTTTGCAAAGCCTCAAGGACAAGTCTAGATATTTTGGATAGGCCAATAAGATTGCAAATTGAACCAAGGGGTTTTCCTCACTTTGGCCTATTTATTCCAAAGGATTTCATTGTAAACAAGGCTGAACTTGATGAATAGAAGCAATATATGGTCATATAAGCTTTGGAAGAAATACTTGTCTCATGCTTTTGGATAGTCTCTTGGATGTTCTTGGATGATGAAAGAGGATTGTTGTTGGATTCCATGATTTGGTAGAATGGTATAGTGTCTCTCTCTCTGTTTTGTTTCCTAGTTTTCACTCACAAATCCATGTTCTTGCTTGCTATAGGATAGTAGAGAACAAATTTGAGACATGCCCTTGGAGGCACCTCAAATTTCATGTTTCTTCATAGCTTCCATATTTTCTTCATTCTTAGTCACATTAAAGAATTCTTGATTGCTCTTTAATAACTTAAGGATATTGTTTCTTGTTTCATTCATGATTTTATGCATGCTAAGTATGATTTACGGTATGCCTTGCTTACTCATGGCTAGCCATAGCTCCATCCATGAAATTTCTCTTTGACTGATTAGATTGTCATTTGTTGAACCAAGGAGGTCTTGTTTTGATCTTGCCCTTTGCCTAAGACTATGCAATCTTGTTTTCAAAGTGCCCAATAACTTGAAGTACTATGTTTAGGCATTCCGGCATAGTGATTTGAGTTTTTTGTCTCTCTTTAGTGTATTTCCCAAAATTCTGATAGCCATTTCCCAAAGTTAAAGAGTTATATATCTCTATGCATGGCTTGAATGTTTATTTCTATGTATTGATTAGCTTATAGTTACATTTATCATGATTAATGGTTTTCCCTACCATGTTTATGTCAGCTATTAAACTAGTTATGCTTGAAATCCTTTGTTGTTCCCAAACTTGATGTCCATTTTATTCCATTTTTCCCAAAGATCCTTTCTACCTCGAATCAAATCGGCCCTTCAACAGCCTTGTATCACCATCTGATAGCTTTCTTGACCTTTTCGACCCCATAGCCCAGTTGATCTAACATCTTTTTACCTATCTTATATCTTTGATCAGTTTCATCCCTCACAACCTAAAAACCAAAACCAAAAAACCTACTTCATAACTAGCCTAAAATCAGAACACAATAAGCAAACATACAGATATCCCTTACACAAATAGAGAGAGCCCTCTCTGAGTCCAGGAAGGCTAGGTCCTTGGGCTCCAAATTGTGGAGCGATAAAAAGGGTCTTTTAAACTCCTAATTACCTTCACATTAATTATCAACCCAGGGACGACTTTTTGTTTCAAGAGTGTACTCAGTCTGAGGCGGCTATTTACTCAAGAGTAATGTTTGTGAAGATGTAGTATAGAAATACAAATGCAGAAATAATAAATGCTTGAAAAGAAATCTGCTTGAAAAGAAATCTAATTACAAATGACAAAAATGTAAAGACTACACTACAACAACCTTGCTAGACATCGATTAGGGATGCAGTAGTAATAACTCTTTCCCCTAGAAATCGATGTGAGATGACCAAATCTGGGGACCTGGAATGATTAGCTCTGCCCTCTACAGTTTAGAGATCTCAAAGCAAGTGAAAACAACTCAAAGGAAATGAAATCTAAAACGCAAACCGGAAAGGAACAACAATCTAAAAGCAATGAACAGGAATTGAATAGCAGCGTAAAATAAACAGTGAATTCAATTCATAACCAAGCAAACTAGATTTCTACTCTTTAATCCTGTCGACAGCCATGCAACAATCAACTATCGTAATTCATAAACAAAAGGAATAACAACTGGAATTAGATACAGAAAAGCAACATTTTATAACAATTGAATCATGAATCATGCTTCTTGTAAAGAATGGAATAACAATGACTCTGTATTTGATCCAATTAGCAATAACTCAATAAATAAACGAACTTCACACAACAGAAACAAACCAATAGAAATACAAACAACAGATCGCTCCACCAGGGCCGGGCCCTCAACCACCGGTGAAGCGTTGCTGTGCTTTACTCCAGCGCTTGAGAAATGGAACAACAGTGAACTCTTTTATTAATCAGGCATCAATAATGTTTACAAACAGCTCACACTCTCTTAACAAGAGCCGATGCACAATTCTGCAAATTACAATAAGAAAAGTCTCTCCATCCCTCCTCCTCCAATACACAATACATGTTTCTCCTTTTATAATCAGAAGGTGGAGAAATTAAATAGCAAATAGGATCTCTAATAATAATATTGAATTTCTTCCAACCAATTGATCAACAATAAAATAGATTTACATCCCTCTTTCAACAACAGCAAGTCGAATTTGGCTTTGTAGCTGAGATTTGGAGGACGGCCGCAACTACAGATCTGAGAAAATCGTGCTCAAAGAACCCTGCGTTTCTCTCAGTACAGGCCGAATTTGGGCAAACCGTTCTTTGTTAAAGTTAATTGGGTCCGTTCTGAACAAAACCCATGTTCCGGATTTTCCAGATTCGTCTTCATTTGCTCAGAATCTCAACCGCAAAACCGTCACTCCTTATTCCAGCGCATTTCTGAGTTGGCACTTTTAATGATCAAATCTTCAATCTGGAAATTATCTTGGAGGCTAAAAATGGTGAATAATGTTATAACCAACTTATTAAAACTATCATTGATAAAACAATTCATAATCATCAATTTATTAGAAATAAAGGAAGATAAATAATATTCATCCATAAGAGCATAAATCATTTATAAAATGGATTTAAATAATAAATTATAATAAATGACGTGATGAAGAATGGTAGAAATGGGTGGAATAAGCGTTCACAAGTGATAATAATAATGGCATATTAACGGCTCAACATACCCCCACACTCAATATGTTGCATGTTCTCATGCAACAAAAACTGAATATATTGCATGTCCTCATGCAACCCAAAGACAAAAACCCATGTGTTAACCAAGCAATAAAAAATATGTTCATCTCAGCTCATGAAATGGATAGAACAAATGAATTCTTCCTTAATTAATGAATATTCACTTTCAGTAATCTTGATGAAGGCATAACAATTTTTATATTGACATTCAACTATATGTATGAAGTTGCAGCAAAATATGATATAAGTAACAGCAAACTTCATTAACCATTTTCTCAAAAACTACAAACCAGATTTTGTTGAAATGTTGCAAGTAAGTTTATAATGTCTCTATGATCCAAAAATCAGATCGTTTTGATGCACGGATCATGAGATATAAACAAAATGGCTGTAGGTGAGAGTGCATGATTTCCGAAATTTTATGAACCAATCTATCTTGAAATTATCTGGGTTTGTATTAATGATACGTCTGTGTTTTCCAGAAATCACAAGAATTGAGTTCATGGTTTTTTTAAAAATATTATGGAAATCAATTTATGCATTGTGTAAAAATGAAATTGTATGCCTTAAATGAGAAATAAAATTGAAAACATCCATCATGCGTAGCAATTCCTCCCCCTCTCTGAAAAATTAGCATGCCCTCATGCGATGCTAGAAAACAAATAGAGGTGGTTGCCACCATCTGTTGAATTCTATGCTTGGTGTAAAACAACATGGAATAATGGAGGTGTTGAGAATGAATAAGAATAACAATGGATGATAAAGAATATGGATGACATGGTCATAAGAAAGAAATGAATGAAAGGAACACTCCCCCATACTCGAAAATGATATGCCGCTGAAAAATAGGGAGTGGTATAGATGTGGACTGAAGGATGATAAATGATGCTCAAAATGGATTTTCATGAAATTCTCCTAAATTCGTAATAAATCAGAAAATTATGCTATTTTACCTCAAGTTTTACCTCCAAAAAATGTGGAATGACATATATGGACTGGCATTTGTTGAAGCTGATGTAGGCAGAGTTGGTGCTGAAAGTGATGCAAAAGGTGGAATCCAGGTAAGCACATCATGTCTGAAGAATTGTTCACGTTCGCGAGTTGCTCGAGCCTCTTCTGTTAGTTGCAATACTGTAGTCATGCTGTGAATAGAATTTTGCCCATACTTGTTGTTCTCCTGTAAACAAAGCACTATTTTGCATACAATATTCTTGAATCCATAGTGTAAGCAATAGATAAGATGCATGCAAAAATTTCAATCAGAAAAACTTATCAAATCAACAAGTTATGGCAGAGTGCAGTAATCATATCACATGCAATCCCATAATGCAGACATTCCCCCTTCCAATTGGAAAAGGAATTCCATGACCATAAAGCATATGAGAGGTGTTGTGTTGATGGCAAGGCAAGGGAATGAACAATATAGCAGTGAATGAAGCAGAGTACACATATCAATGATAGGACAACGAGAGTTATGATTATAATGAGAGCAGAGTGTGTAAAGATAGTTATGAATAAGAGATAGGACGCTTTGGATTGATGATAAGTTACGAAAAAGAGAAAAAGGACAGCAATAGGCCAAAAAGATGCTTTACTGATAGTATGCTAGCTGAAAATGATGCGATTGATCATAAAACAATTTCTCATGCATAAAGGTTCAAAACAGGGAAAAAGTTAAGGAAATAACTTCTCTGATAAAAAGAAAAAATAAGAAAAGGGTATTATAGTAATAATTGATGATAAGATATAACTTCAATACCATAAGCAGAGCCTCTGCTGCCAGCAGGCGTCCATAGCCTCGGCAGGGTTGCTTTTTAACCCATATGAGCCAGAATCCTCAATTTATAACTAGAGAGTTACATTGTTGTTCTACAAAAGAGATCAGTGTGCTGGCGTGGTAACCAGATAACCACACTGCCATTCACTGGGATGTAGCAAAAGTGATCAGGCCGGCTCGTGATGAGACCTCCTGTTCCAAGGAGAATTTGACTATCCAATGGATCATAACCCTGGTGTGGTGGCCATAATGGGAATGTCACTTTCTTACAACCTTATGAACATGGTAGGCTGGCTCGTAATGAGAACCCCTATCCTCCATCTGTGAACAAAATTTTGTTGTTATTACACAATTTTATGATAAAAAGAGGGAGGCTCAGTACTCCTTAAGAGCAGGGATGGTGGAAGAAGTTGAACATGTCAATAGAAAGAAATATACCCATAATCTCATTTATTACAGACAGAGAAGATTATAACCAGGAAGGGTGGAACCAGCATGGTATTAAGATGATCAATCAATATCATGTTCAACAGAAAACAATGCAGTAAAGTAGTATATAAATAATTGTGTCCCTTTTGAAAATAATCTATCATCAAGGAGTTGTCCTGTTAAAGATCATAACATGAATGATATTAACTTGCTTCAATAGAACCCATAATTCTTGTCCTCATAAAAGTAGTATACTTCATGCCATGAAAGGGAATCAGTAAAATGTGGTTGAGATGAACTAGGAATAATCCCACAAGAGGAAGGAAGGGTTGCTCTCGAAAATACTCCCAAAGTGTTGCTCTTTTGAAGGAACAGCAAAAACACTCAAAAAGAGTGTTGTTCCTTGTAGGGAACAACAAAGGAAATGCACACAAAAAAACAAAAAATGCAAATGTCGTTCCTTTGGAAAAAGGAACAACAAAAACTAAAAGTGTCGTTCCTTTAGAAAAGGAACAGCAAAAACGCAAGTGCCGTTCCTTTGGAAAATGAACAGCAAAATGGACAGTCATACAATGCAAACATGCAAAAAAACAAATTAGCTGTTCACGGTATTGATGCTGAGGATGAGTTACACTTTGAATGAAGCAACACCTGAAACACAAAATATAAAAAATATCAGAAAATAAACAACGTTTTATTTAAAAACAATATCTAAATAACTAAATTAAGTTACAACAACTATGATGTTATGTCAAAAAAAATGATCTCTTTGAAAAATGTTTTGGCAGCAGTGATAAGACATGAATCTTCAAATGGCAATCAATTCTTCATTTGTTCTATTATGAATCCGTTGGGTAATGAGTTGGATGAAATTCATTTGTTTTATTAAAATTTGTTTCAAGAATCACTCGTCCATAAATTGACCTTCTTTATTTTCCTAAGACCTGCAAAAAACGAGTGTCTACCTGCAAGAAAACATTAAATCATGGAGAAAGAGAGGTGCGCGGGCTCCCCTAATCCAAGAATTATGCAAAAAAACTAACAAGTAGTTACTCTGTAGAACAAATCCACGGAGAAAATAACAAAGTAAAATTTATTTGTTACCTGCGGGAGAGCAGTGACCAATCATGCTAACCTGCAGTGTTTTAGTCACAACTTCTTTGTTTTTCGTCCAAATTGAGTGATTCCAAAGCCAAATGAGAGCTAATTCAAAGGTTAATCCCCAATAGCAACAGGTTTTAAAAATTCAATGATATGATATGTCAATTTTACTTAGAACAACCTGCATAACAGAGTCATTTTCGCTTACCCCACTTAGAACAACAGTGAATGTTTTAAGCATAGATTCTTCGTTTGATGTCGGATTCGAATGATTCAAATTGGAAATGAAAGTATATTCATTTATTTATCTCCAATAGAAACATGTTTTGAAGAAAAGAAGAATTGATAGGTGAAATACTGTAAGGAACATCCGGAAAAACAGAGTTTTAAGGGTGCTGATTTACGATAGACAGTCAGTATTTTGATCATAACTTCCCCATACGATATCGAAAATGAGTGATTCCAATTGCATTGGAAACTAGATTCATAGGGGAATCTACCATAGAAACAGGTTTTAAAAATATGGTCATTTACGCCTCCAAAAACGGACTGTCCCAACTCTGTTCCTGAGCTGCCCGCTAGACATCCGGTCAATGTTTTGGTTCTAACTTTTTCGTTTCAAATCCAAATTGACTGATTCAAATTGGGTTAGAAAGTAGACATCAAGGGCTATCTAGGGTATAAACAGGTTTTAAAAATATGGTCATTTAGGCCTCCAAAAACTGACTGTCCCAACTCTGTTCCTGAGCTGCCCGCTAGACATCCGGTCAATGTTTTGGTTCTAACTTTTTCGTTTCAAATCCAAATTGACCGATTCAAATTGGGTTAGAAAGTAGATATCAAGGGCTATCTAGGGTAGAAACAGGTTTTAAAAATATTCATTTTTGGTCCCTCAAAACATGACTGTCCCGACTGTTTTTCCAGAAAGTTCATCAAGCCCGCAAGCCAAAAAAATGATATTCAAGCATTTTTTCAAATTGGTGATAAAAAATGAATATGCGTGTTTGTAGAGCTATTATTTCCATTATAAGTCATCTACATACACAAATGAATTAAAAAATTATCATCAATATTGATTTGCATAGCATGTTGCAACAAAAAAACAACTATTTTTACAAAAAAAACAAAATGCATTTATTTATGTCCTTATTTTATTTTATTTTATTTTCTCCACTATCCTACTCTTCTTTGAGAATCGAATATGTTTATGTATAAGAGTATTTCCAGTGGAACCATTTTAGAAATAAGGCCTCTAGTATACACATACCCAAATTTGAAAAATACATGTTGATAAAAATTAGGGTATGAGAAGCCAACTTCCCTTGAAAAGATGGAGTCAAAAATTGTTGAAGTGTGGAGCAATGTTGCAAACAAGTGATGGAGTGAAACCAATCTTCAATATATCCTTTATATTCTTGATTTCCCATAGCCATCATATCATGAAGTTCTTGAGCTTTTAAAATGACTTGTTGATGCAAACTAGAAGTAAGCTCATTTTCTTCCATAACTTCTACAATTTTTGAATTTGAAACATTCCGAATCTCATTGTAAGTTTTCTCTAATGGCGCATGTGAGATAGAATGGGTGGGAAGGGTGCGTAAATTTGGCAGTTCAACACTGTAAGTATGTTGTACTGGTTTATTGCGGTGAGGGTGTGGAATTAGTTGAGCAGGAAATTGTGTATGGAATGGAGCATTGTGATGATGTGGTTGGTTGGATTGAGTGGATAAATTTGATATGCAAGCAGGATGTTGTGAAAGAGCTGGTGGAGAATATGGAGAATGTGCTTGTGCTACAAGATGAGGGAGAGTAGTCATGCAATCATAAGGTGAACCATCCCAAACTTGTAGATAAGATTGGTGGTTATATTGAAATTGACATGGCTGCCCTAGAACATGAGTATTCCATAATGGATTATGCAAGTAAGAGAATGGAGAAGAAGTGTTTTGAACCATACATGTAGGCCATGATTTCCATGGTTTTGACCTTGCTGCAGCTTCCTCACCTCTTTGATATGATACTTCCATCCTAGATAAGGAAGAGTAACCATCTATGGGCTACTCCTTTTGGTCATGAGGGAAAAACATTTCATCAAATTCTTCATTTTTATGAACCTGCAAAACATCCAATTTTGAGCTTAGAGAGCTAATAAAATCAACTTTAAAATTTTCAAATAAATCATTGATTTCAGCTCTTATGTCTCGTATTCTTGTAGCAGATTTGGAAAACAAAGAACAAACATCTCTAGAATTCTTACCAGCCTTGGAGATTCCTCTTGAATACCTTATGCACAACTCACAAACATCATCATATGATAACTGAAAAACATCACCTTTTCCTATCAGATTTAAGAGTTCTAAAAATTCATCTTTGATTCCTTTAAGAAGAAGTGTTTTTAAGATCTCTTTCTCCAAATGCTTATATTTTGATTTTTGAAGGTTGTATTGAAATCGATCTACATAGTCTTCCAAACTTTCATCTTCCCCTTGTATTATACTGAAAATATCTTCATTGGATTTGCAATAGTCTTGGTACTTCTTCAAGAATATGTTCTTCATGTCCTCCCATGATTGGATGCAATTCCTACCTAGGCTCATGAACCATCGGAGAGCTTCTCCTTTTAGAGTAAGAGGAAACACTTTCAATCTTTGATCATTAGTACAATAATCATATCCTCTACAAAGTATTTCGAACTCAAATAAGAATGTATCTGGATCTTCATTTGCTAAACCATGAAAATTTGGTAAAGATGGGGGAATTATGTGCATTTGTATCACTCCTCCTAGATCTTTGATAGGAAATTAAAAAGTAGAAACGTGAGCCATTTCTTACCATAGTATAAGATGTTCTTCATGTGTTTCTTCGAGGCTCCTTCTTCAAATGTTCCTGTCAATCGGTTAGTGAAATGGGTGGTGCTTACATCACCACTTGCATGAGATCATGTGATCCATTTTTTAAAAAATTTCTATCTTTTTCCTAATCATTCACACAAAAATTCAAACATCTATTTCTACCCAACAAGGCAACAACAAATCTGTTAGGAAAGAGGACAGTGGAGCAGGGCTTGTACATGCTCCGCACGCAGGTTCTTACCTTCCGTTTTTAGGATCCAACTCTTCCCTAGCAGGCACTCATCAGCTTCACACTACTCTTTAGAAATGGCTACACTCTCCCCGACAACGGCGCCAAAATGTGGAGCGATAAAAAGGTGTCTTTGTAGCTCCTAATTACCTCACATTAATTGTCAACCCAGGGACGACTTTTTGTTTCAAGAGTGTACTCAGTCTGAGGCGGCTATTTACTCAAGAGTAATGTTTTGCAGTATAGTGCTTAAAATCCAAAAGTAAATGAAAGCTTGTCTATAACTAAGTTACTTCAAAAGAATAAATCACACATTCAGAAAAATAGGCAGCTTATCAGTCAAGGGTTTGGCAGTGATAACCCATCCCTTTGGAAACTGATGGAGAGGAAATTAGAGCATAGACCACGGGTCTGGGAGCTAGACAGTGAATGCCGAAGCTCACTACAGCCTTAGATCGTTTCTCACACCAAAACAACAAATGCGAGTAAATAGAACAACAAATAAAGAATTGAACAACAAATCTAAAATGGAACAACAAACGAACAGCTAAGTCTCGCGAGTTGTAACCAAACTTAATCTATTGACCCAAATGCACTCTTCGCAATCAAATAACAATCTTTCACTTTTAAGGCAAATTAAGTAGAACACGCTAATGGAACAGCAATGACTATTGATAAATTATGAACAACATTAATAAATAATATACGCACACAACACACTGGACGGCCAAATACAAATGCATAATAACTTAACACAGGCACACATTAATAGTAATCTGAGTCTGATACGGCAAGTATTAATCCTGGTTAGAAAGGGTAACGATTACAATCCATAATGGAACCACAACGTCAATTGAATAGCAATCGTGTGAAGTATAAACCATAGAGAAATGCAGTAATACCAACTTAAGAAGGTTACAGCTTGATTACTCTGCAATTAAACAGCAATAGCATTATGTAGAGAATGGCAATGTTACGGTAACGGTTTTAAAGGAATAGCAATACGTTAGAATGCAGATTACGGTGTTCCTGTTGCAGAGAACGAAATATGAAATATAACAGAGCTGTAATATAAGATAACAAAACACATCAGATTACCGATTCAAGCTGATAAGCAAAACCACGCATAAACCAAGGAGATAATATACAACAACAAGTGTCCTCCGGGGCCGGGCCCTTAGCCTCCAAGGGGACACCGCCTTAAGTTAATCCAGACGCAGAGATGAGATAATCACCAAGCTTATATTAATGCATTGGACAGAAATATAATGAACCAGTTCTCAACGAGACTCAATAATCAGAGCTGCTGTTTAACAGGAAATTACATGAAACGTCTTCCCAAATCCTCCCTACACAATACGTGCTTTCTCCTTTTATAATCAGAAGGTGGAGAAATTAAATAGCAAATAGGATCTCTAATAATAATATTGAATTTCTTCCAACCAATTGATCAACAATAAAATAGATTTACATCCCTCTTTCAACAACAGCAAGTCGAATTTGGCTTTGTAGTTGAGATTTGGAGGACGGCCGCAACCACAGATCTGAGAAAATCGTGCTCAAAGAACCCTGCGTTTCTCTCAGTACAAGCCGAATTTGGGCAAACCGTTCTTTGGAAAAGTTAATTGGGTCCGTTCTGAACAAAACCCATGTTCCGGATTTTCCAGATTCGTCTTCATTTGCTCAGAATCTCAACCGCAAAACTGTCACTCCTTATTCCAGCGCATTTCTGAGTTGGCATTTTTAATGATCAAATCTTCAATCTGGAAATTATCTTGGAGGCTAAAAATGGTGAATAATGTTATAACCAACTTATTAAAACCATCATTGATAAAATAATTCATAATCATCAATTTATTAGAAATAAAAGAGAATAAATAATATTCATTCATAAGAGCATAAATCATTATAAAATGGATTTAAATAATAAATTATAATAAATGACGTGATGAAGAATGGTAGAAATGGGTGGAATAAGCGTTCACAAGTGATAATAGTAATGGCATATTAACGACCCAACACAAATATTTGTTTGATGTTACACTGTCATTTGGCTTGCCAATCAGCCAAATCATGGGACCCTAACATAATGGCGATCACAGTGGGACTAATTGAGTACACAACAGTCTAGAAAACTCTTGTAGATTCATTAGCCTTCAAAACTTAAATGGGCAAGCAGTCCATAGAATCATTTAAAGTAAACTTTTTTTTGTTCTCACCACCCTAGCAAAGTGATGAAACAGGTTTAGAATACTTTAATAAACCATAGGCTGCACATAAAAAATCAGAAAAACCCCAAAACATTCCTAGATTGGTTTTCCCTAGTTACTGGTGGTGGACCATAGCTACATATTTACAAGAACAACCAAGTTCCACCAGGCGACTCCACTAGCCTCCAGTAGGCCTAAAAACTCCATAAAAGACAAAAAATTCATAAACCATACCTTTCTGCTAACTCATCCTTCCAAAAACTTAAACTTAGGGTGGAAACTCTGTAATCAGTGACAAACTAAGTATAACTTGGCGATTCAGAAAACCTCACCTGAACATAGGAGATAAACAGAAGCCTTCTTGCCAATAGAACCATTAGCTTATCCATACAGCCTAGCAAACTATTGAAAACAAGTGAATCACTCTTCTTTGCAAGTTTCCATCTCAAAGTTTTCTATAAAAAAATTTCCCAAAGCATCTTTGATAGTGTTGATGGTGGACCATAGTTCTCTTAAATATCCACCTGGCGACTCCATTAGTTCATCCTTTTAGTTTTGACCATCCTTCACATTAGTAAAACCTTAGAGATACCATCCATCCAAAACATTCACAAATACCATCCTCTCTAAACTCTAGACCTGAAATCTGGCTTCACGAAGTATCAACACCAGATCTCATCCAGAACCAAATCCCCCTATCATAGTAGACGACCCGGAAAATATTCTGTGGCAAGCTTCCGAAACAGGAAATCTAGCTACCGATAGGTCCATCCATAAAGCAAGATCAGTACCTGAACATCTCACTTCCTTGCAGGATTCCAACTTTGACTTAAAATCAGCAAAAACCCTTTTTAGAAGCAAGTCACAAAGTAAGATAGACTTTGACGATCTTGAGCCCCTAGATCTGCCACAAAATCCTAGTAGAGGAGCCTCACCTACCACACCTCCTGACTTTCAGCTTCTCCATCACTTTGGCTCCTACCATCCCAGATCTGCTCAAAACTAGGTCACTAGTCCAAGTACATCCGCCACACCTATCCAAACCACTATTGTTTAGACCACCTCAGCTCATCCCACAATCCCTCATCTTGTACATCATCCATTAGCTCTCGTCATGGCAGCCTGGTACGCACCTTTGGTGTTACCATAGCCTTTGGCTCCATTAAAAAATGACTATCAAGCCAAAATCCCACACTTTACCAGAGTTGAGACTACCACAGCTCAACAACATGTAGATAGGATTAGAAATGCCTTTTAATACATGGAAATAGAAGACGAGACCATCAGAATGAGAATGTTCGCCCAAAGCCTGGGCGAGGAACCCAAAAAATGGTTTAAGAGCTTAACTCAAAACAGCATCCACAACCTCCCAGAACTCTACCAAGTCTTCATAAACAAGTGGGAAATCCGAAAGAACCCCATTCAAATCCTGTCAGAATATAACAATCTAAAACAGGAAAATGGGGAAAGTGTCCAGGGATACTACACTAGGTTCAACAGTGTGTATAATGCCCTCCCACCTCACTTCAAACCCCCACTTGGTTCAGCCTTGGAAAATTTCCCTAAGAGTTTTGAACCAGACATGACTTATCAGCTAAGAGACAAGGACCCTCTTACCTTAGAGGAAATGCAAAAAGTAGCCATAAGAGTAGAAGCCAACTTAGCAGAAAAAAGAGCTAGGACTAGATCAGAAAGGAAAGTCACATACCGAGATGAGGTCCCCACTTCATCCCCTTCCCTAGATCCTAGAATAGATGACTTGGTTAGGTCCATTGCAAAAATGTGGGAGAAGATAATTGAGAAGACCCCTCTTAGGGACAACCAGCCAAACCTTCCAAACAGAAACCGGAACCAAAATTTTAGGAGGGAACAGCCTCAAAACAAACCAAGGGAAAATGACCAACAAATTAGGCCACCATTTAATGAAAATTATGTGGAAGAAGATGATAGGGATACAAAACCCATTGATGAAAATCATTTGAACCTCATAGGATCGGATAATGAGAGTGAGGTATACCTCACAGAAGAAGAACAAGCATTCTTCTCTCTGAATCAGGATGAAACCAACTATGAAGATCCAGAGGA
The DNA here is from genome assembly GCA_034641835.2 of Pinus albicaulis. Classification (NCBI taxonomy): domain Eukaryota; kingdom Viridiplantae; phylum Streptophyta; class Pinopsida; order Pinales; family Pinaceae; genus Pinus; species Pinus albicaulis. Next base: position 47,442,396 of record CM076579.1, read on the forward strand.
TCCTGCCATAGATTTTTCAGAATGCCATAGTAGAAGCTCACCAGCAATATGACCTTAGAAGCAGAAAAAATCAAGACAAATCCAAGAAAGGTAGCTCAGACACTGCTAAAACTCCTGATACCATCCTTAAGAAAGCAGTGAACAGCGACAAAATCATGGTTGGGAAAAATGATGAAAACAAAGATAGAGTTACCCAAACTAGTCCTGACTCACATTCTCCTAGTACTTCCACAAAGATTCTCGAGGTAGCTATGGCAAACAAAATCCTGAAACAGAGCCAACAAACTCAGAACATAGAGAAATTCATGGCTGAAAAAGCTGAAGCAAACATGTCTAAACTACATTTACCTTTTAGTTTTGAGGGTGAAATCGCCAAAATCAAGATCACCATGCCTCTTACCGAGCTCATCACCCAAAAATCTTACAAGTCCCAATTGTTAAAGGTCTTGAATATAGGAAATGATGCCAACACCCTCAATCTAGCTTATGACACTCCTGAAGTGTTGTTTGGTCTGAAAATAGAAGGGAAATTCCAAGAGGGAACCACTCTTCCCTTGTACATCAGTTTGAATATCCATGACCAAATCCTTCACAATGCCATGCTAGACTCCGGTGCCTCGTATAATCTTATGCCGAAGGTTGTAATGGAAATATTAGGCCTAGAAATCATAAGACCATACAAAAAATTATATTCATTTGATTCTAGTAGAGTCAAATGTCTAGGCTTGATCAAAGATCTTTGTTTTATTTTGGCCCAAATACCTGCAAAACACCTGATCATGGACATAGTGGTAGCAGAAATTCCTCCCAAGTACAGAATGCTTCTATCCAGATCTTGGGGAGCCAAGCTCCAAGGAAATATTCAACTTTATATGTCTTACGCCACTATTTCTGTGTTTGACCAAACAAGAATACTCTATCGAGATTCACAGATGAAATACATGATCAGTAGCCAAGAGAGGCCAGATAACATACCAATGTATTCCTTGCATTCTGACCTGAACTCTTTTATTCTGCACACTAATGAGGACATTGAAGAACAGTCAGAAGAAATTGAAACAAACTTAGACCCACCACATCAACTTCCCCTAGTTCTCTATGATGAACTAGACACTCAAAACTACCATGATCATGAACAGCTATGTCTTGAGGAAAGTAAGTATCTTCCTTCTGAAATACGAATAGAGCAAGAAGCACAAACCATTATGTATTATCAAGTGAATTGCTCAAACCTTAGTCAAATATCAGTAGTAACATCAGGAAACTTTTTTAGAATAAAAGCTTTAGAGGACTTACATATCACAAACCTTTTCGGAACTCGGGAGCAGGGAAGCTTAATGTTTTTACCATACCTCAAATATTTACCATCAAATAACTCTTACTCTGCAAGTGAAACCTTGACTGTAGCCATAACAACTCAAAATCCAAAAAAAATGCCTGATAAACTTCTTATGAGCAAAAATGATAGCTGCAGTCCAAGTATATCTGAGTTACTTGAACTGGATAATATCCTGTCATTCCATCAAAGACTTAGAACTGCTAGAATTGGAAATCTCATGCAGAATACTACCTCATGCAAATAAAACAATGAGAAACGCTATGCCACTACCATCACTCCAAGAAACAACTTCTACAAAAGAAAATACAAAAATATAAACCAATCAGTAATAATCAAAGATAAAATAGATGGTTATAGGGTCTGTTTTGATTTTAGAAACACTAATGCACATCCCTATAACAGAAATTTTATCCTTCCTACCCAAGACCATGATATGCTGATGATAAGTGCTTTTAATCATATGCCTTTTCAAGATGATGTTTCAAGTTATAGTCAAATGATTCCCTTGCAAAGTAGACAGCTCAAAGATTTTTTTCAGTATGTTGGAAGTAGTTCTAGTTTCAGACTCAGAATTGCAAAACCATCGGATATCAAAAATATGCTCCTGAAAGCCATGTTTCCAGTCCTGAACTTCTGCATTTTAACATACCTTGATGATGTCATTATTTATTTTAAAAATGACAAAGAATATATGCATTACTTAAAGAAGATGTACAGTAAAGGAAGGAGTGGAAATTAGAGGTACAAAGAGGTACATCGGAAAGATACGGATTTGTTCAGAGATTCATGCATGAATCCTTATGTCATGTTTATAAGAGAAAAAGTTCCCAATTTTTCTTTTCAAGAACTAGATGGGCCAAGAATGGTAGGAGATCCTTACGAGGATAAGATGCTTAAGTTTCGCCATTTCCAATATTTCTGAGTTTAAAATATTTTCAATCATTGTATATACCACTGTTTGAAAAATAGATAAAATAGAAAAGTCAAAAACAATAGAAGAATAGAAAAGAGGGCAGTTGAAAAATAGAAAAAGGCCCCATGTTCCAAAAAATAGTCATTCAGAAAGCACGCAAGTCTAAATGCCGCTACTAGTACTCAAATGTCTTGTTCAGTTATCTAGCCTAATCATAGTTGAACATGTTTTAAATTTATTTGTTGATAAGTTAGTGAGTGAAAAATATGGTCAACATTGTGTAAGCTTGACTTATCAAAGAGAGTAGATTACGAAAAGATACTGGTTCCACACACTCAAAACAGAACCAAAGAGGGAAGCGGGGATGAAAAACAAATTGTGCATCTTAGCCCCGTTTTTTCCTAGTTTCCATTTTATGCAAAATAATATTTGTGCGCAGCTTGTCTTTCATGCCACAAGTACATGAAAAATCAGACTGTATAACCCTGATTTGATCATTTTTCAATTTCACGTTTTAGATTAGAGAATAAAGTCCTGTCAAACAGCTTAACCTTGACAGTTGATCTAGCATAGGTAGAGTAATGAAGGAGTTCATCAGTTTAATCTGAACTCCCAGCAGATATAAGTGTGGAATTAGATAGGTTCATTTTTCAAAAAGAAAAAATATATACTGTCAAAAGGGTTTCTAGTCCAAATGCACCCAAAGGAAGAAAAAAATGTTAGGAAAGATAGTGGGGTAGGTAGAAATATCATTGATGCTAATCATGCTGTCATTTTTCAGAAGTAGCATCAAGGAAGAATGAAATTTGCGCCAATGGGTAAGGCAGTAGTCTTCATAAGCCAAAGATCTGAAATTCTGGACACCTCCTGAAAAGGAGCTGCTCTCCCCAAATGGAGCCACTATTAGCCATCAGTATTTTTCACTTGTCGGTGATGACTAGTTGTAACAGTCAAGTTTTCTAGCAGCTGATCTAAACAATTGTCAAATTTTCCAGCTGGAAAACACCCATAATTTTTTTTTTTTCCCTCTTACCTTTCAGTCTGCCCATGATGAGATGAAACCTCATTATCAAAGTCCTATCTAGCCTCAGCCATACTAGTTTTCCCATCAACTCCAAAGAAACAATCCAAATCTGTCCAAAAAATCTCCCCTAAGTTAGGTAGTGGCGCTCTAGGCATTTCTCCCTTGGAAAACCACTCTAAAGCCAAATAACCTCTACCTGTTATAGACCAGTCATAACAGATCTTCCCATTCTGCAAATAAAGTTGGTTACAGCCCTAGGTCACGCCACTAATACACCCTCAAGTCTCAGCAATACATGTACCATAGGTCAAACTAATTTTAGGTATTTTTACAGTGTTTTAATGGATCTTTCAAGGACAGAGGCATACCAGCATCCCAGAAGACAATATTTGGCTCCACATGAGAAGACAGTTGCTTCTCAATGTGATCTTGAGCCTGGGATGCAGCTACAGAGCAGAGAGTTTTTCATTAAGCTCCTGCGATCACAATCAAAGCATGAATAGACAGTGAAAGGAAAAATAACATTGTTAAAGGCTGGTGAGATGGCATGACTGAAAAACCTCCTTCATCTATAAGCAGAGGGTTTGAAGACTGAAAAACCTCCTTCATCTTATAAGTAGAGGGTTAAGAGTGCATCCTTCATCTATAAGCAGAGGGCCAATGGATAAAGTTTGATTTTAAGAATCTGCACTGACTAGAGGACATTTTTAGGTACAGTGAGACAGCAACTGAAGGTCTCTGCATGAAATTGATGATTAAAGGCAGAGGCAAAGCAGTGGGCTTTAAAAATGATTTGCATGAGTTCACTATTATTTGAGTTACAATGTGAAGCTAATAGGTTCATCATCATTGAATAAAAATTGTTAAACAGATGGTCAAAAGAGTCAAATAGTCTTGGGCTCAAAATAACTTCTGCCATCATGTATAAGAGAAGCCACTATTAGTATGATTCATCAAACATTCTTCATTTGGTTGAGGCAAAGTTTGAAAGGAAACCAGACATTTGTCATAATAGGCCTCCTTCACCTATAAGCAGAAGGCCAGTGCATTAGTTGACTTTGGGGTTTTCACTGATTGAGAGACAAATGGTAAGAGCAGTAGGAGACAGTTGAAAGCTTCTGAAGAGAGCCATCATGTCAAAATAAAAGGGAAAGCATGAGTACTATAACTATCAAAAAGGTTGGCTTATCTCCTATCATAGTTTTCTTTCAAAGACAGTCTGGAGCCAAGAAGTGTACAAACTTTGTTGAGGGGTGTGATTCCCTTAAAAAATTACAAAAAATCATTTCCTTGATGAACAGGCTTAACATTTAGTCTTTGTTCCTTTAAACAAAACAGAGTTGATAAGTGGTTGAGAGATGAGTCATGACACAGGCCTAAGAGTGATGATTGCTTTTCAAAGGGTACTGTCCTTCCTACTCATAAATAATTTTCTTTCAAAATGACTCATCATAGTGGACAGAAGGCAATTTGAATTTAATTCTCCCAAAAAGGCAGTACAATTGAACATACAAGCTCATAAATATGCAATAAGGTTTATGGTATGTATTTGAGATGTTGGAAAAACTTTCAAAGCCAATGAGGCATGTCACTATTTCAAATAAAGGTGTTTTCCTTATGAAAAAGGTCAAAGGCACCTCACTGTTGCATTCCAAGTAAAAAGAGAGGTTTAAAAGAAGTCCCCTTTTGATGAACAGAGAATGGTAAAGCATGAGTGAAAGCAACTAAGTTTTTAGCACCCATAGTCAGAAGAGGAGCTTAAAAACACCTAGAAGAAGAAACTATCAATCAAGTCTTAAAGAAATAGGTCATCTCCTTGAAAAATGGAAAAAGAGGCTTCACCACTCATTGATATATTTTGAGCAGTTTTCCAATTTTGAAGGTGTCATTAAAGGGTCAGCAGTGGCAGAGTTTCTTTTTCTAATATTAAAACATAGTGAAAAGAGTTTTACCTTGAATGATTTTATTATAAGAGGAAAAGAGGCATATCTACCAAAACTGGCCAGATAGCATGCACAGACCTTTTTACCAACAATTTTCGAAATACGAGCCCTTTATAACACGTTCAAAATCATTTTGCTTCAAATGAACAAAGGCATTGGTTTTAAAGAAATAAGTTTTCAAAAAACCTTCACATTTCAAACTCAAGGGTGATTGACTTATTCACGTTCAAAGGGAGTAAAAGGACTGTTGCAAGCCTTTGTAAATTTCTCAAAACACAAGGCAAGTACTCCCCTTTGGATATCCATGAGACCAAAGAAGGAGTTTTGGGAAAAAAACCAGAGTTTTCGGGCTTTATAGGCTGTGCAGCGCGCCTGTAGCGTTGTGCGGCGCGTTCATGTGAACAATTTCCAAAGGGGCACTGCTGTGTGGCGCGCCTGTGAGTGCCGGTCACGATGGCCCGATAGTGACCTAAAAACACTTCTTCGCGCGACACTTTCCCTTATCAACGTGCCGTGCGCATATTAATGGTCCAAATTCCCTCAAACAAGTCTGGAAGCTGCTCCAAACCTCAAGCAAAGCCTGCCATCGAATTTTCAAGGTATTTATGTGCCTCCTTGGTATATTCAAATTTCTAAAGGGTGATCATATGCTTCATTTATCAAAGGACTAAGTAATGGTGAAAAAAACGAAACCCTTGGTGTAAGTCGAGGTGTGTCAGTGTGAAAAAGTTTGAGGGATGTTGTTATAGTTGGTTGAAAGAAAGGTGGTCATTCTTGTCTCAAAGAACCTCAAGCTACCTTCTAAAACAGGGATGAACCATGTACTCTGTCAGCCTTATGCAGTGAAGAAAACAATGGAATGGAGAGTTGTTTTTATGTTTAAAAAACTCGAAATTGCAGTGGCTATATTTGCCCAACACTGACAGGGTAAAAAGGGTGGGTTCTTATTGATGCTTAAAAGCCCAATAAAATGCCCTCAAAACAATGATAAAAGGTGGAGGCACTGTTTAAAGGCAGAAACAGAGTATTTGAAAAAATGAAAGAGTAGGCCTAATTTCAAACAACAGTAATCATTCTACAAGTGTTTTGTCATTTCAAAGTTTTCCTCGGTGTGGTAAAGAGCAAAATCAGTGCTGCCATCTTTGTCCATGAAACAGGTTTTAATGAGTGAAACTATTAAATCAAGTTTGGAGGTGTTTCTATCTAACTTTGTGTGAAAAATAGTAAACACAAGGAGGGTGTTCTTAGTTAAGTGGAGTTTTTGCCTTTGTCTAAATGCAAGGTTGTCTTATCAAAACACCAAGAGCTCTGTGACCTTATCCAAACACAGAAAATCACTTGACAGTGTATGCATTTTAATTGACTATGTGTTTATTATTAAAATTAGTTGTTGAGTGGCATACGAAGAGAAAGGGCAGTGTTTTGAAAGGATCAGAAACCTGATATCACAGAAGAATCTCACACAACATCTGAAACAAATTTGCCTTGATCAAATAGTGATTTACAAAGAAGATAGAGTTTTATTTGAGAACACATTCTTGAAAACCTTTTTGAGGCAGTTTGGTTTTGCAGAGAGCATCCAGAACAAGATGCCTCCTAGGCAGGATAGTAGGAGTGGATTGCATAAGAGATATTAACCTATTTCCACTGAAGAAGTGAATGCACACCCATCAGTCTTGTTCAATTTCCATGAGGTCAGGTGTTTAGATTTTTGTCAAAAGGTGCAAGAGGTGAAGAGTTTCTCTCCTTTGACACACCTTTGCGCTTTAAGGTTTCGAGACAAGCATTTCCAGTTGGCAGGCCTTGACTTCAAATTCTCCCCAAGATCCATCTCCAAGTCCACTAAAATTGCCTATATTGGTGAGAAATGGTTTAAACAAAACCATTTGGACTCAGATGATTACAAGCCCTTTCTAAAGCCTGAGCACAGAGAGTCATGTCCTTCTATTTTCCATTTCTCATATCTTTTAGCTAGCTACGCCCCTCTCATGAAGATTATCATGAAGTACTTCACTTGTGAAGGAAGATTCTCCCGAATTTATGCATACCACATTCGACTGCTCATGCATTTCACTAGGGCCATATTTCTAAATCTTCCTTTCTTCTTACACAAGAGCATTGAGAAAATGGCCTCCACTGTTCAGAAGAAGCTTCCTTCACATCAAATAGCCTGTCTCTTCCATCACTTTCTCATCAAAATCATCATTCTTCATCAGCTTGAAAAGAGAGAGGTCTCTTGGGATGTTTTCATCACTCATCTGGATTTCTCCACTGTCCCTCCAGTCCATACATCCCCTACACCTCTTACTCATCATCCCTTGCCTTCTTCTAGTAGACCTATTCCTAAAAAGCTCAAGTTTACTACAGAAAAAACAAAGCAACATGAAGAAGGAGAAGAAAGTGACTAGCAAGAGGAAGAAGGACATGAGCAGAAAGAAGAAATTGTTGAATAGCAGCATGACAGTAATGATGAACAACAACAAGGGAAGGAGGAAGAAATTTCTGAACAGCAGCATGACAGTAATGATGAACATCATCAAGGGGATGAGGAAAAACAACACAGTTAGAGTGAGATAGAGCAGCAATGGCAGCATGAAAGTGATGAACAGGGGCAGTCAAAAGATGACACACAACAGCTACATCATGATGAATAGGGGCAGCCAAAAGACACTGAACAGGAGCAGCATGGTAGTACTGAACATGAGTAGCATGAAAGTGATGAGCAAGGGCAGCCAAAAGATGATACACAACAGCCTCCTCAAGATGACCAACAAACTCAAAAAGAAGAGAAGCAGGGTGACAAAGGTAAAGGGGCCATACCCTCTTCTCCTAAAAAGGCCAAGCCCCGAACAACAAAGAAAAGAGTGCCTAGAGTTGTCACTCCAAATGTGACAAGGGCCCTCTGAAGTAAAGGAAAATTGCCAAAGAAGCCCATGATTGATTTTCCTAGGAGGAAGAGCACTAGAATAGCCACCCAAAGCAAAGGGAAGGGTAAGGAAGAAGGCAGTCATGAACAAGAGAGTGCATTCGACATCATCCAAATCCAAAGCAATGATAGTGATAATGAGGCCCGGATTCTAGAATGCCTCTTGATCCATAGAGAAAGACAAATTGATGCATTGAAGGATGATCTTCATAGAGCTAGGAATTTCAATCAATTTCTGCAAATCCAAAATAGGCAAATGAGTGTCCATATGGCTATTTATGAGACACGAGTGACCAAGTACAAGAAGGAGGCCTCCAAAGCCCAAGCGAGGTTGGAAGAACTCATGGGTGAGTTCGATGAAAGTGAAGGCGAAGATCAGCCTAGGAAAAAGAGGCCAAGAACCATGGGGCTTAAAAAGGTCCTTGAGAAGCAAAAAGAAGAGGAAAATGCCCTTCTCCGATCTACCCCTCTCACTACATTGTTCGAACAGGAGTTGGAGAACAATAAGGAGGCATGGCTTGAGAGAGTCAATAAACACTTGGAGAAGAAATTGGAGAGGGAAAATAGGGATTTAGACCTTCAAAGGAGAATGACGGGGCATTATAAAAAGTTAAATCAGTTTGCCCGGTGCAAGTTAAAGGCTGCTAGAGAAAAGCTCAAGGAGGCTAAAGGGAAGCGCCCAACACAGAAATTGAGGAAAGACACATCAGAACTTCATATTTTGGCCTATGCTTCACAACATGTTGCTGAGAACGCTTGAGGGTCATGCTCACTAATTTTGGGCAAATTTCGACATATTTTGGTTTTTTGTCATTTTTGGGTTTTTGGCCAAAACTCATGGGCTTCGCCATTTCAGTTTGGGGATCATCAAAGGATGAGAATGGTATCATTGGATGCCATAATTTTAGGAGCACAGAATCATCGATTTTCAGGTCATTTGAAGATCATTTGCTCCCCCAAAATGGCAAAAAATGCTCGCTTTTTCTACACTCTGCCTGGTCTATCAGCAAACCTTATTTTTTGGTTTTTTACACACAGGCCTATTTTTGGAGGACTTCCAGGCATAATATTGGGAAAATTATAGCTTTTCCAGAAAGTAGACACTCAGAGCTTTTCAACGAGCTATCATGAGCCTTTTTTTGACATCAGGAAGGCTGTCAAAAGTTGCCTGCAAGTTAGGGGACCTTTTGTTGATGTATTTTTTGAATATTTTTGTAAAAATTGAACCTTTAAAAACTGCTTTTCCTCATGTGCGTTTACCTATTTTTGCACATGAGAAGTTATAAAAAATCAATTTATTTCCCTCTTTTAGCATTTTTTATATATTTTATGAGATATTTTGTGCCTTGGGCTTTGCAAAGCCTCAAGGACAATATTAGATATTTTGGATAGGCCAATGAGAGTGCAAATTGAACTAAGAGGTTTTCCTCACTTGAGCCTATTTATTCCAAAGGCTCTCATTGTAAACAAGGCTGAACTTGATGATAGAAGCAATATATAGTGATATAAGCTTTGGAAGAAATACTTGTCTCATGCTTTTGGATAGTCTCTTGGATGTTCTTGGATGATGAAAGAGGATTGTTATTGGATTCCATGACTTGGTAGAATGGTATAATGTCTCTCTCTTTGTTTTGTTTCCTATTTTTCATTCATAATGTTGGGGTTCCCATGTTTTGGCAGATTTGGAAATACCAAAAGATGAGACAACATCAAACCACTTTGGGGCCCTAGGATCTAGCCCTCCTAGAACCGGAGAGGGATCTCTCCAAATAGAGCAAGAATGATATATCTTTGAAAGCTCAAATTGAGATATTAGGCTAGGTATGAAGCACAAATGGGGGGTTTAAATGATTTGGTTGGTTGGTTGCTGGGTTGGTCAGGAGATCATAGACTGAGAAAGTAATGGGAGAAAGGAAACAAAACAGCAGGAAGCTTCAGCAAAGAGGATAGGCCAAGACAGTGCCATCCATTGGGCTATGGAGTCATGAAAGGAAATTACTTGCATCCACTAGCCAAGGCTTTCAAAGGGAAAGTCATCTACACTAAAGGATCTTTTAGGCAGATGGTGGAATGGAACATTAAGTAAGAAATTGGAAGAATGAAAGCAACTAGTTTCTGTCTATAGATCAGGTCAGAGGTCATTTAACTCCAGACCGGCTTGGACATACTCAAAGGTAGCTCTCAAAAAGGGACGAAGGGGCAGCCTATAGATCAAACCAGAGGTCATTTAACTCCAGGTCTGCTTTAGCAACTCCAGAGGAAAACAGAGATAAGATTGACGAAGAAACATCCAAGCAGCAAACCCACAAGTTTATACATCAGTCAGCAGGCAATAACATCCACTGCACTGGTTAAACCACATGAATTCGCTCTTAGATAATACATAAAGCAGAAAACATCAAAGGTAGGGAGAGAAGGAAACATAGGGCACCTAACAAGGGTGAATCCTATGTTATACTTCTGTTGCCTACCAGAAGAACATGAAATAGTATGAAAATGTGATATACAGAGTTAGAAAAACATCACCAATAGTAATAGACCAGGATCCTGTGAAATGTGCTTTGATTGATTGATGCAAAACCAGTCATGTACACTGAGCTCAATGGCTAATACAGTCCAGACTTTCTCCTCCCAGCCTATTACGTACAACTACTCTGCTACTCCCTCCCACGACTGTTCTAACAGTCAAGAATGAATCCCTCTAACAGCAACTGCCACAGCAAGGCAACAACAACAACCTTTACATTATGTTCTCGGGGATTCTTATAGGAGAAGAGGAAGAAACAGAAGTAGGTGAATAATTAAATGAGTCTCATTAAGACGGAATGGTGGAGGAAACCGAGTCCATTCTGCTTAATGGCATTGTGCTGTACTCTGTAGATTGGTTGGAGACGTTTGTCAGGTCGAGCTTGACCTCTGATATGTTCTTTAAGTCCTTACGGCGGTCTGGAACTCTGCGTTGCCATTCTGGAATAAATGAACTGGATGGGAAAACTGCAAGGCCACTCCATACCTCCATAAATGCTTCCTGACTGTCTTGAATGGGCTTCAATTATTGTAATTAATCATTTCAGGGCTCGAGGAGATATGAGGAATGCTGTAGGTAAATGTCTTTCCAGGAAGAAATCTGTTCTGCTGATATTAAAACAAGGATATGACCTTTGCATGCTTAAGTCTTCAAACCGTGCCCTTTCCCTTTGAATGCGGGGTTTAAACATTAACTTCATTAATAATAGGCACCAACCCCCCTTTGAATTCCTTCTGCTGCTCCACTGACAAATGCTGAAACGACCTCTCTGTGCTGTCTGCGTAATAAAATACACCTGTTATAAACCTGGGCAGTAGTGGTGGAGAAGTGCTTTGGAGGCCCAGAGGAACGGTGGCAGAATAGTGGGAACAGCGGAAACAATGAGAAGTGGTGGAAGAAATGATTATAGTGTAAAGGCCCAAAGGTTTTCGCTTAAGTGAATCACAAAGGGAAACGGGGAAAAACAATGGAGCGGAGCCATGGATGTGGGACCCGGCGTGGGTGGAGGGCGATTTATTAAAGTTTAATGAAAAATGTGATGGTTAAGACTTTGGTGGGAATGCAAAGGAATTGAATGAAATGCAATGAAAAGTGACGGGAATGATCATATGATGTGGGACCCAAGATGAATCGCAAAATCACAAATAGAGAAAGTGCGATGGGAGAAAATGCGACTGGCGGAAAATGCGATGGGCGGAAAGTGCGATGGGAGAAAATGCAATGGGGAAAATGTGATGGGCGGAAAGTGCGATGGGGAAAATGCGATGGGAGGAAAGTGCGATGGCGTGATCCATTGCATCACAAATATTTGCGATGGATTGGTTGAACACAAACAATGAAACTGCGATTTGCGATCTGCGCTATAAGCGGTGGGTTAATATATAAAAACTTTATAATAAAGTTCTATATGGAATGTATTTGCGGGGTATAGAAAAAGGGGAAGTGGTTTAGGCCTATGGTAAAGTTAAAAGTGGGTTTTAAGCCCATTTCAACGGATTTAAAGGCAAGAAGAGGTACGATAGAGGAATAAAGGGGAATGATGGCCAACAAAGGGTAAGGGAAGAAATTAAAGGGAATTCGAAAAGGTAAGAAGGGAAATAGAAGGGGAAACAAGTAGAAGCTAAGTGAGGGGTTGAAATAAGAGGGAAAAGGGGGCCTTTGGGCATTTCTTCACAAAAAGAGAGGCTTTATAATAGGAATCAGCAGAGGGGAATTTATCAAAGGATAAAAGACACATGGAGGCTTCAAGGAGACTGTGTTTTCAGAGGAAATGCATTCCTTGAAGGCTCAAAAACAATTTAGCCCCTGTTTTCTTGCCAAAAAATTTATAGGGGGGGCTAACACATAAATCCATGTTTCTTGCTTGCTATAGAACAATAGAGAAAAAATTTGAGACATGCCCTTGGAGGCACCTCAAATTTCCTGTTTCTTCATAGCTTCCATGTTTTCTTCATTCTTAGTCACATTAAAGAATTCTTGATTTCTCTTTAATAACTTAAGGATATTGTTCCTTGTTTCATTCATGGTTTTATGCATGCTAAGTATGATTTACAGTATGCCCTGCTTACTCATGCCTAGCCATAGCTCCATCCATGAAATTTCTCTTTGACTGATTGGATTGTCATTTGTTGAACTAAGGAGGTCTTGTTCTGATCTTGCCCTTTCCCTAAGACTATGCAATCTTGTTTTCAAAGTGCCCAATAACTTGAAGTACTGTGTTTAGGTGTTCTGGCATAGTATTTTGAGTTTTTTTTCTGTCTTAAGTGTATTTCCCCAAAGTCTGATAGCCATTTCCCAAAGTTAGAGAGTTATATATCTCTATGCATGGCTTGAATGTTTATTTCTATGTACTGATTAGCTTATAGCTACATTTATCATGATTAATGGTTTGCCCTACCATGTTTATGTTAGCTATTAAACTAGTTATGGTTGAAATCCTTTATTGTTCCTAAACTTGATGTCCATTTTATTCCATTTTTCCCAAAGATCCTTTCTACCTCGAATCAAATCGGCCCTTCAACAGTCTTGTATCATCATTTGATAGCTTTCTTGACCTTTTCGACCCCATAGCCTAGTTGATTTGACATATTTTTACCTATCTTATGTCTTTGATCAGTTTCATCCCTTACAACCTACAAACCAGAACCAAAAAACCTACTTCATAACTAGCCTAAAATCATAACACAATAAGCAAACATACAGATATCCCTTACAAAAATAGAGAGAGCCCTCTCTGAGTCCATGTTATAGCATAATTTTTCACCTTCATATGATTCATGATTACTTTTATGGCTTTGGGCACCCATTCCTACAGACTTGGACAAAATTCACTAAAAAACTGTGTTAAAATCCCCATACGCGGTTATGCCCAGACTTTTCCGCGTGTATACGCGAGTCCACATGTACTTTCCCACGTATGCCATTAAAATCATTAAAAAATATATTAAAATTCCCTATTTTCGGGCTGGGTTGATGGTTACTCTGGTAGTTCAACCACCCTAGCACGTGGCCAACTATTTCCAACTGATGAAACTACTTTGAGGGAGTATAAAAGCCCCTCATGTGCATGGCCTAAGGGAGAGAGAAATTATTGATATTATACTCTGTTGGAATCCTTTATCCAAGTCTGAATTCCCGTGCCTCCTGCACTTCCCAGTTCATTACAGGAAACCCTTGTTTCCTGGAGATGCTCATCTCTCTATATGTCATCTCGTATGCACCAGTTCGGAAGGAATCTTAGCGAGGCAAGGGCGGGACGGATCCAGACGACGGTCTGCTCGAAGATTGTGGAAGGATTCAGGTGATCTCTCCACTCGTTATTTCTGTACATGCTATTTATAATACAGAAGAACCATCTTGTTCCCGAAATATACGTGTTAGTGTCTGCTTTCATATGTGAGAATATTGTTATTTAAGCATTTATTATGGTTTATCTAATGCTTCATATGGATTTCACTAACATTTAGAGTAGATGTATGCTGTACAACCAGTTCTTCGTGCTTGTTTCTTCTTGTCTTTTAGATTAAGAAGGAAGAAGGGTTGCTGGGGGTTTGGACCCTGCGGGATCTGCTTCAACCGTAGGACCTACGGGTAAGTTCCTCGATCTGCTCTATTTGGTTTTTCATGAACATGTATGGTTGTGTGAGTCCTTCTTGAGTAGCATGCCCTGCTCTGTGGAGGTTGTAACCCAACAAACCTCTAGGGTGATTTTCCCTGAAACAGAACTGGCGACTCCACTCGGGATCGCATTCTTGTGATTCCCCTCTTGGGTGGTTTCAGCTGTTTGATAGGTTTCCAACAGTTTTAACTTTTATTTCCAGTCCAGTTTACTCTTTCTTAGTCAGACTGAAGTCCTGGTTTCTTATCCAGGCTTGATCCTTTTTGTTTTTCATTATCTACCTTTATATACGCGGTTTTGTCTGCACACACTCGCGTATACATGCATTTTTTGTTAAAGGGAGTTGCGTATACGCGGGTTTCCTTTAGCACAGTCGCGTATGCATGCTTGTTTATAAACTGTAAAGTTGCGTATACCTAGGCAGATTTTGAAATTTTGGATTTCTTGGATTTTTAGTCCTTTCTGTCTGTGGAAACCTATTCCTGCAGTGTCTTTGTACCCTCTGGATTGTGAAGAAAGTGGTTTTTGGTCTTTTCTCTCTCTTGTTTGATTGAAAACTAGTCTTTTTGGCAAAGTGTTGTTTCTTGTGATGGCATCTCTGGTTCGAGTACCAAGATCTCTTTCTGGGCATTCTTGGCTGTTCTGCTTTATTAGAACAGAGAGCTCCTGCTCTTTTACTCTTTCCTATCTTTGTGTTTTGCTTTGCACTATGATTTTTGCCTGTTTCTTGGTTGGTTTTCTTGAGTTCAGTCGGCTAGGTCTTGTTGCAACTTTTGAAGAGTCTTTCTTGGTTCTTTGAAGTTTTTGTTTGCGGCAAGGTTGTACTATTCTTCAAGGCTGAGTGGCTGAGTTTTCTTGTCTTATTTTGCTCATATTGATCTTGCTACTACTTAGCCCTATAAGATTTGGAGCATTTTTGAAGTTTTTGCTTGAAATTTAGTGTTGTTTGGCTTGGGGTTTTATAGTTTTGCTTGGTCTTTTCGAACTCTTCCCTTATAAAATTCAAAAGCTCAAAAAACATTTTGCTTTGTTGTTTGCTTTTGTTTTTACATTTTTGTTTTCATTTCTTTGTATCTTTTGAAGCTTTGTTGAGGTTTCTTGCCTTTGGATTTTGGCTTGATTTTGGAAAGGAGTTGTCATTGATTTCTTCCTCTTGTTTTTAAGCGTTTTTGGTGTCTTCATATTAAGAGTTCTTGATTTTGGGAACTAGCTTTCTGGACAACCAAAAAGAGATAAAACTGAAGGACTTTTGGGAAATTTCACTCTGCTTTAGGAGATTTTGCATCTTAGAATTTGCATGCTTGTAGTTATTTGCATCAGGTGCACTTAAGCATTTAATCATTTTCATAGTTTTTGTGAGTGTGAGTTTGTTATCTGAAAAGAAAAATACAATTTTTAATCTCGTAGAACCTGTGTAGAAGTTGTTTTTCATCGAAAGACAATAACTGCATTTGCATGTAGTTTGGTTTTTATTAATTTCTTTCTGCGTCAAAACACCATAAGTTTCATTTCTGCATCCCTTTGACTTAACATAACAGCCAATTAAAATAAGAGATTTAATTTAAAAACAACTAGCAAGTTTTCTAAGTGTCATACACGAACTAGCTAGGTTGTAGGGCCTTGGATTAGGTGAGTGGAGAGTTAACTCTCCAAGGCCGCTCAAACAAAACATAGAAGTTGATTAATTGAGCGAAATCCAACTCCGTTAGGTGGACCGGCTGTGCTCTCCCCTCCGCAGAGTCAAGCGCCAGGGAAGTGAAGGCTGAGATGAGGGATACCCCTCTGATTACTGAAAACTCGACCTCAAGACCGTTCCGCCCGGCTTCTGACACGGATTGGTGCCCATAGTTGCCACTCCTAGGCTCCACATAGGTGACTGCGGGGGGGAATACCCATGGTACCTGAGGCAGACGTCGCATCACTTCCAGCAGTACTTCTGGGGGGTGCCCTTGCGAAGCTTGGGTACTTGAGCCGGAAAGCTACCGTCTCAGGGAGGCTACGAATCATTGCGACCTTTCGGCGTTTGTGCTCCCGGCTGGCAATTATCCTGCAGATCACGGAGGTCCTATATTTCGCTTCCCGTATTTCTCGTGGTCCTGGCCTCATCACCCACAAAGTGGAAATACACTTGAAGGTTGTCTGCTTGATTTATGTCTCTCGTGATTTTTCTTGATTTCTTATAGTGAGTGCTTTTTCTCCTAGCTTGCTTAGCTTTATATTTTTGAGTCTAATTTAAAATATATAAAAGTGGCTGATCAAGCGCCTCGTCGATCGAGGAGAATCCGAGGGTTATCTCCCGAGAGTCCAGAGCCTTCTTCGAGAAGGCGTAGGAGTGATTTAGTAAGTGGTTACCACCCTGTGGCGTCTGACGCAGTGGAGAGAGATCCTCCACAAAGGTCTGAAGGTTTCATAGCTGATTCTAGTGTCGGTTCCAAGAGGAGCGTTCCGCTCATCTCGCAAGTTTTATTTCCTCAGGAAGAAGATTTTCAAATTGAAGAAGTACCTGAACCTCCTGCGTTAGGTCCATCTCCTCTTCCTCCCGATTATCCGTTCGTTGTTCAATACATCGGACCTGAGTCGGAGAGACCTGAAGATCTTCCGTATCATTCTTACCTTTTGATGGCCACGACTGGGAACGCGGCTTCTGCTGTGAGTGCTGCAGGCATTCAGACTCCTGCTTCTGTTGAAGAGGGGGCACTATTGCTATATCTTCGATTGCTTCTAGTGCTGCTGTGTTTGGCTCTGGTTTCACCCAAGCACATGCTTCCCAATCTGGTCCCTTCTGTTTTGGAATGCCCACTAGTGGGATTCCTTCTTTTTCCTTTTCCGCTGCTGCAGCTGGATCTACACCCATGTCTTCCATGGCTAGTGGATCAGCTTCTTTTCAGGGTTTCCCCTTTGGAACTGGGCACATTCCTAGTTCCAATCCTTCTTTAGGGTCCTTTCTATTTACTTCTCAGACCCATAGTTTCAATCCTTGGTCTGGAGGTCAGAATTCGACCACTTTTACAGGATGGAACCCTGTATTCACTACAGTGGGGGCAGGGAATCAGTTTTACGCTGGTCACCAAGGGAATACTTCTTTCCCTTCATCGAGTGTCTATCAGACCTTTTCTCCTCTTTCTAATGCCTGGAACCCCTATCAGGGGCTTTCCTCTTCATTTCATACTTCAGCGAGGCGAACTAGTCTGGGCTTTGGTAACTCTGCGTTGGGAGGAGGTTCTTCTCCTTTTTCTACGAGTCCCTTTTGGCAACCTGGTGCCTCATCAAATCTAGGGTATTCTTTTTAGAATGTTGGGAATCCATCCCATTAAGGATGGAGTCCTCAGGCTCCACCTCGCTTACCTTTTCTGGCAACATTAAACTTTCCAGATCTGTCGAAGTTGACTAATGATCCGATTCGTTATAGTCCGGGGTGGCCTCCGGTTCCCACCAAACTTCCTTCAGACATTCCAAAGTTTGAAGGCAAGAATGGAGAAGATCCGACTGACCACATCACCACTTTCCATTTATGGTGTTCTTCAAACTCCCTGATCGATGATTCGATTAGGTTGAGATTATTTCAACGCATCCTAACTGGAAACGCTGCCAAATGGTATATTGAGCTAACTGGGGGAAGTTTTGCTACATTTGGAGAACTGGCTATTACATTTCTGAACCATTTTCAGTTGCCTGTCCGATATGATGCTGGGACTAAAATCCTAGCTAATTTTAAGTAGGACGACGCAACCCACATTTCTGATCACATTCAGGAATGGAGGAGAAGGAAGAGGCTTATTAAAGCTCATATTCCAGGTGAATTCCTTTTGGAATGGTTTCTAAAATCCTTGCAGTCAGATATTTCAAAAGATGTATCCCTCTCCGGGGTATTTTCTGAGGAGTAGGCCATTTTTAGGGCTCAGCAATTGGAACTAATCTATTCTCAGACTGGGGTCCTCCATAAATATTTTCCTAACGCTCCTCGCTCCAAATTAGATTTATCCAAAACTAAGCCTGGTCCGCATGGTGACGGACTGATTGGATCGATCGATAGTGGTGCAGCCAGCCTGCTTACTCAACTGCAGCAGTTGTCTTTGCAATATGCTCCTTCTGGTCAGGCTGTGCCTGCTGAGTCATCGCCTTCCCAGTCTTTGTCCATAAATGTTGTCCAAGCTTCTGATCCCAAAGGAAATCAACAATCCGACGGGAAGAAGAAGGGACGAAATAATAAGAAAAAGGGCAAGAATGGGAAGGGTAATGCGAATAAAACCAACGAGCATGTTGGTGAGGGTCCAAAGGAGAAAAGGAAAGTGAAGTTTCCATGCAAGCTGTGTGCTGGAGACCATCTTACGCACCTTTGCCCTAAAATTCAGGATGCGCAGCGCTTGCTAGCCCAGCAGGGTTCTTCTAGTTCCCAGGCTGTGTTAACAAACCCTTTTCCCCAAGGGCTACAATTGGTTGTTGGCGCGAATCAAAATCCTGGGGCTTCCTCTGGGGACACCCAGGAAGGGGAAATTCCATCGAACATTTTCATGATGAGTGCTCATGCGGATATCACTACGAGATCCTGTGATTATGGCAGAGAAGAGTCTTCGAAAGTTAAGGATACTCCTGATGCTACTGAGCCGCTTCACATTACGAAGCCTACTGTTGAGTCTATGCCTCGGATGCCCAAAGCATATTCTAAGCGTTTGACGATTAATCCAAATTCTAGGGCTACCCAAAAATACTCAATTGTGGAAGATCTGGCGCAAAGTCCTTCTGCTATGTCGGCTTTAGAGGTACTCCAGTCTTGTCCGGCTCAGCGCAGTGCTTTGCTCACTGCCATTGGGGCTATCGATCCGAAAAATTCTCTTCTGATTACTTTTGATATGAGTAATTTTAGGAAGAGACTCCCCCATCACATGGCTTTTCATATTAAATCATCGTACCGGAAGTGTAATATCTTTCGAACGGTTGTTGATGAGGGTGCTTCCACATGAGTGATGTCTCTCACATGTTGGAAGAAAATTGGATCTCCCAAATCTGTTCCATCTACCACTCTTCTGACTGCGTTCGATGGTCATTCTCACAGACCCCATGGTATTGTCCCAGCTTTTCCCATCTGTGTTGGGGGAAAAACTGTCAATATAGAGGTTGAGGTAGTTGACGCAAGCTTGGACTACAACCTTCTGTTGGGGAGAAACTGGATTTATGAGATGGATGCCCTTGCATCCTCATTATTTCGGATTATATGTGTCCCTCGCGAAGGGAGGATTGTTACAGTGGATCAACTGGACTGTCCTCCTGCAGATCCGAATGCGTCTACTGACTCATCTGTTCCAAAGTTGGATAATACTAAGGCGCATGTTGAGAATTTAGGAGTTGGAATGTATTCTTCCTTGATGGGTATTTTTGATATTCCTCCTCCTACGGTTCATATTAATGCAATTTCATCCTCCAAGGCTCCTCTTCGAAGAGATTTCTTCAGAACTCATTAATTTTCGGACCCTTGGACCTTACCTTCCTCTACTGCCACGTTAGCGGAAGGTCAAGTGGGTGGAATGGAATTTCCTATTTCTGCAGCTGAGATTTCTTATCATTCTATTGTTGACTCTTGATTTGAGCGAAGTTGAGACAAGTTTTCCAAGTCCTCAATCTCATGGTCCTGTTCGCCCCGTCCTGAACCCTTTAGCACCAACACAGGTTTATGCTGAAGGGAACATGGTTGTGATTTCTCCTACTATCCTGGTGAAAATTTCCAGGGATCCCAATATTATTGAGAATGTCTTCATAGGAGTTGAATGTTCCCGTGAAGAGATTCAGATTTACACCAAGCTCTTTAAAGAGTATAGGGATGTATTCGCTTGGTCTTATGAGGAAATTCCTGGTATAGATCCATCTATTGTCCAGCATGAGATCAAGACTTACGAAAACGCTAAGCCTGTGAGGCAAAAACTTTGTCCGGTCAATCCTAGGAAGGCAACAGCTATCAAAGCTGAGGTGGAGAAGCTGCTTAAGGCGGGATTCATTTTCCCTGTTCCTTTGACTGAATGGGTTTCAAACCCTATTCCCGTAGATAAAAAACAAGGAACAATTCGAGTTTGCATTGATTTCAGAGACCTAAATAAAGCATGTCCTAAAGATAATTACCCCACACCATTTATCGATCAGATCATTGATGAGTGTGCCGGTAATGAGATTTTCTCCTTCATGGACGGTTTCTCCGGATATAATCAAATTACTATCCGTCCTGAAGATCAGCATAAGACTGCCTTTATTTGTCCCTGGGGTACTTTTGCATACAAGAAGATGCCTTTTGGTCTTAAAAATGCTAGGGCTACGTTTCAGCGGGCCATGTCATATGCCTTCCACGACATCAAAAAGATTATCGAGGCGTATTTGGATGATTTAGCTGCTCATTCTCGAAAGAGGATGGATCATCCTGCTCACCTCCGGCAAATATTTGAACGATGTCGTTTCTATAAGATTAGGTTGAATCCGAACAAGTGCGTTTTAGTGGTTACATCCGGTCGGTTATTGGGATTCATTGTGTCTAGGGAAGGGATTAGGGTAGATCCCTTCAAGGTTGAGGCAATACTTCGGTTGCCTCCCCCATCCTCTATTCGTCAACTTCAAAGTCTACAAGGAAAGTCTACTTTTTTTCGGAGATTTATCGTAAATTATGCTGAATTTACCAAGGGATTTATGAGATTGTTGAAGAAGGGAGTTCCATTTCTTTGGGATGACTTCGCTCAACGCTCATTCGATGCTTTGAAAAAAGCGTTGACCTCCGCTCCTTTATTGAGTCCACCTGATTATAGCAGGGATTTCCTTTTGTATCTTGCAGCAGCAGAATCTACTATTGGTATGGTTCTGGTTCAGGAAGATGATGCTCTTGTTGAGCATTTTATTTACTATCTTAGTCGAGGATTGGTAGGACCTGAACTCCGGTACACTCTGATAGAAAATTTAGCTTTAGCAGCAGTTCATGCTGTGCAGCGACTCTGACATTACATTATTCTATGAAAAACTCATGTTTTGGCAGCAGCCAATCCATTTCAGTTTGTCCTCAGTAGGCGAGTGATTGGGGGCAAATACAATAGATGGATTGTGATTTTGCAGGAATTTGATCTTGAGTTTATGTCTGCCAAATCCAAGAAATCATTGGTTTTCGCGGAATTGATCTCCGAGTTGCCCTGTGGGGAGGAGATGATCTATGATGAATCCTTCCTGGATGAACATTTGTTTCTTATCTCTTCACAGGATCCTTGGTATGGAGATATCATTGTGTATCTTCAGACTGCGAAGTTTCCCTCTACTTTTTCGAAAGATGAGCGTCGTAAGTTGCGTCACTTGGCTAAGAATTACTTAATTATTGGTGATGCTTTATACCGTCGAGGGGTTGATTCAATCCTGAGACGTTGCTTAACTCTCGAAGAAGCTGAGGCTGTGCTGAATGATTGCCACAGTGGAGCTTGTGGTGGTCATTTATTTGGGCTTGCTACAGCCCAAAAAATCTTGCGTGCTGGGTACTTTTGGCCTTCGATTTTCAAAGATTGTGTGGAGTCGGTCAAAAAGTGTCATCCGTGTCAAGTTTATACTCGAAAAATGTGCGCTCATCCAGCTCCGCTTTTTCCAGTCATTACTGTCGGTCCCTTTACAAAGTGGGGTATTGATTATACTACTTGTAACCCGCCTTCGGCTAAAGGTCACAAGTACATTATCGTAGCAGTAGACTACTTTATGAAGTGGGTCGAGGCTATGCCTACTTTTGGGAATGATGGTGAGACTGCAGCTCTTTTCCTTTTCAACCAGGTTATCACTCGTTTTGGTATTCCTAGAGAGATTGTCACTGACCATGGCAGTCATTTTTCAGAATAGTATGATGGCTGAGTTGGCTCTCAAATTGGGTTTCCGGCAGGAGCATTCATCTCCATATTATCCTCAAGCCAATGGGCAAGTGGAAGCCGTGAATAAATCCTTGAAGACAATTCTTCAAAGGACAATTGATAAAGCTAGATCCAACTGGCATATTATGCTATATCCTGCACTTTGGGCATATAGGACGTCAGTGAAAACTGCAACTGGCTTTACTCAGTTTCAGCTAGTGCACGGGTTGGAATCCGTATTTCCCATTGAATGTGATATTCCTTCTCTTAAATTAGCAATTGAACTTCTTCCTGACACTTCTAGTCTTGAAGAACGGCTCCTTCATCTGGAACATCTCGATGAGCAGTGTCAGGATGCGGCCACGATGAATGAAGCGCATAAAAACCGAGTTAAAGCTCAGTACGATAAGGCGGTCAAACCTAGGGTTTTTTCGGAAGGTGACCTTGTTTTGGTCTATGCCCAAGAAAAAGATGCCCTAGGGGCAGGAAAATTTAAGTCTATGTGGTATGGCCCCTTCATCGTTAAAAAAGTCCTTAAAAAAGGAGCATATACCTTGGTTGATTTTGAAGGGAACGAGTTTCCAGAGCCCAGAAATGGGCTCTATTTGAAGAAGTATTATGCCTAGGCTTCGGCCTGACATTTTGCTTTTGTATATAGTAGTTTTTCTTTGTACATATATGGTTGATTTTCGATCTTTGATGGGTTGGTGATGTTTTTGATCTGCTTTGGCAGGTTGTGTCGGATGTCATGAGTCATTTTGGTTTTGCCGATGGTGCTAGTAGACACACCCAGAACTTAGTTTCTGCGGCTTGGGTACTTCATTATCCATCAGGTCAGCTGTTAGTATCAAGAGGGGTCTGCATTGGTCCTGCTTCCAATAACATAGCAGAATACACTGCAGTTGTTTATCTACTCTCGGAGGCAATATCTTTGGGTGTTGATTCGTTGGTAGTTTTCTTGGACTCTCAGCTGGTGGTGTCACATTTAAACAATACTTATCGGGTTCGAGATCCATTTTTACTCCGATTGTTCTTGAGGGTACGTTTGTTACAAAGATCATTTCAATTTTTAACTTTCATTCATATTCCTCGAGCTGAAAATTGGATGGCAGACTCATTAGCTAATCAAGCACTGGATTGGCATATTAATCATAACATACAATAAAATTTAATCATCAAAAACATCATACATTTTGATACATTTGTCACATCACATCAAACATCGTTGTATATATATCATCAGAGTGTTCAAAAAACTATACAAAATTTTGATCCATAAGTCATACAAAAATTGGGCTTATGCCCGATCATGTTCAGTCTCAAATAATATACAGTCATCTGATACATCATATCTATCTACTCCTGAGGTCCCTGCCCAGAAGTTGTGTTCCTATAGAACACAATCGCAGTGGAAACTTGGCGGAATAACCGTACCCAGTCTCGAGGCACTCCTACCATCCGTCTCTGGATGGCTTCCGGCAGATCTTCCACTGCAGCCATAGGTACTTGGCGGGTTAATCCCTCCAACTTCCTCTGTACAGCCTGGAGGGTCCTGTCTGAATCCACTGTATCCGCTTCGCCTCTGTGATGCTTCTGTCGCGGGAAACCCTCAGGTCGAACTGGTCCAATATCTGTATCATGATCATTTTTAAATTGTAAGTCATTATGAATCCAATCAAAAACATGTTTGTTTTCCATTTTTTCATACATATTTGAAAAAATCCAAAAAATTATATAAGTCAAAAAATTGCAAACTTACCGACTGCACCCCATGCCGCGCCTGGTGGAAGGACAAGATCTGGATCGCCACAAAAGTCCATCCCGGCATAGGGATAGTCGTCCACAGTGATGATTTGTTCCCCCCACCAAAGGAAGAACTCATCATCCCAAGTGGTTCGGGGAACTTCACTTCCCTCCAATCTCTTCATCATGTCTGCCCAGCGGGCAATTCTTGGATCTCTAGGGCTGTTGATGGTAGAGATCACTTTGGGTCTCAATGCTGGTATCTTCTCGAAGAAGAATGTCATCAAAATTGTACCATATCCAAAGTGTTTTGTTTTTGCCTTTTGGATTGAAGTCAATTGTTGCTTCATGTTCATTAGTAGAGCTGTGCCCCAATCATATACATGACTTAAGCATTCCACTGCTATACTCATTTGCGTCCTGGATGCCTGGTGTAGAGAAGCTGATCCTGCTACTCTCCCAATGGTAAAAAGGAGGATTTTCATGTGCAAGTCTCTTAAATCTTTGATTGCAATTTGAGTTCCCACTTTCTTGGAACCCTCTACGCAGTAAACGTGGACGTAATCTTCCACAGTTAGCCCTCCCAAAGGCTTCCCGTGCAAGTCTACTGGCTCCCCCCTCCGAGAGAGTCCAGTAATAAAATATATATCTTCCACTTCGATGCGTATGGGCATCTGATCTATGATGAAGCATTCTTCTTCCGGTTCCCAATAGTTCACAAGAATTTCGAGCAACCAGACATTACTCTTCATATTTGGCATTTTGAAAAACTTGAGCAAATCGCAATTCTGGAGAATATTTAGTGATGCTCGATCCCGCATGACTTCTTGATCAATAGCACTGTGTTCACGCTCTCTCCATGATATGGTCATCCTGCAAAATTTCAATAATTCATTCATTAGCTATGCATTTTTCATTTTTGGGTTGCGCATACGCGACTTTCTTTGTGCACAGTCGCGTGTATACGCGACTTGGTCATTACCAACCTGCATATGCGCAAACCCGTGATTTTTAGCAAGATATTCTACGGTGAAAATTCCTAAATTTTAATTTATGAACGGACAAAATGAATAGCAAGGATGGTTTATGAGCTTACCTGACAAATTTGGTGCGATTTGACGGTCAGTTGCTCCTGTTTTGATGAAAGAAGTTTTTTTCTCTAGAGCACTTTTTTCCAAATCAGCAATGTAACAATGAACCAAATATGAGGTAATTTGTCTATTTATGCCCAAAAAGTTGAAAATTTTCGCAAAAATTTGTTATGCTTATTTTTTCAATCTATCTTAAGCTGCATAACCCGGATGCTTGGAAGTGCCCAGATTGGTATGTTTTCAGGTACATTTTGACGAATTTGAGATTTTTCCCAGTTTTTTATCCATGATTGTTGACTCGTCATGGCAGGTATATGATCTTCACTGGCATATAGGTTAGGGAATCCACTTTCCATTACATCTTGCATACTAGCCTCCATACTGATCACTTTCCATAGGGTCGATCCCATCAGGTCATGAGTATTACACCCATTTCAATCGCCGATTATTTAATCATGACTTGATGGTAGAGCCTTCCTTTACATGGGCTTCTTAGTTAGTTCCTCGCTATCACTTGTTGCCCATGCTGCGTTTTATGTAGGCTCGGGAGTCCTCTTTAGTCCCGCCATGACTTATGTGTTGAAGATTCATTCTTCTTCTTCCTCACTACCATTTTTCTGGCTATTTCCCTAGAGGCTCCCTGGTGTTGTTGAGTTGTATTACTGCATTGCATATTGGCTACTTGTTTATCCTGGCCTTTAGCCGGCTTCATTTGGACTCAATGTTTAAGCCAACTTTTGACCTTGACTATCTATACAAGTTAACCATTTCATGCACTTAGCTATCGCGACTTGACACCCTTTTACCTATGGATGGAACATTCCTCTGAGTATCGCTTACCAGTTTCCGCCACCTTGCATTGAGCATAGGATCGTTCCAATCCCAGGAACTAGTGCATCTGTTTCTTGATACTCGTTCTATCCATTGTACCATGGCATTCTTTTATTCTTTTTCAGGCTTATTATATGAAAAAGACAAAAAAATCAAATATAACAAAAAGAGCAGGAACGGGATGTAACTTCATTATTTGATGGCAGTACAGTGTCAGTTTGTCGCCCTTGAACAAAGCATATACACTTATATATCTTTCCTCCATTTGGGATGGTTTTAGTTTTGACCTAGGTTCAACCTTTACCTTGTTTCACTTGTCAGTTCTCCCCCGGTTGGTTATCTCTTCCAATCATATGGAGAGTTTGTTCTGCCTCCTGCATAACAGACTTATACAGTGTTACTTTTTACTGCCATGGTCATCACGAGTCATGCTTTTGTTCAAGGGAAGTCTAACCAGAGTCGGCCATTCTGCGGTGTCTCTTGACTCATTATTCAGTCGGCCTTCTCGGTCTTGTCAGTATCTTGTTCTATCACATCAAATGTTTTGGTCTTCTGCTCGTGCTGGTTTGAGAAGGTCCCCATTGACTTCTTGCTGGCGGGTTTGTCTCTTATCGACTACAACACATTGCTCTGAGAGCAAACCTAGAGCCGCACCCTGGCCCTATTTCCATCATTGATAGGTGACCTTGTGCTCAGCATTTGATCATCATTATGGGTCTTTGACTGAGTGGTTTCCCCTGTGTTCGACGTCGGCATACATTATCACACTTGGGATTTGTGCAGTACCTTGATTTCCATTTGACCCTATCGTTGGATTTCTCGCCTCTGTGTCAACTTTCATTATTGGTTGGTTCAGAGGGTTTCTTTCGTGCGCTAGCTTCATCTTGTGCATGTCGGAAACGTACTTCGGTTTTGGTTCCGTCACTCTACTTCGTCCGATTCCTTCCAAATCTTGGCCTGCGGGTTACACTCGCGCTGGACTGATGTGGGATGCCTTAATGCCTTCCTTCCAGCGGATCTTTTCCCATCGACTCCGACTCATTGCTCTGGGAATAAGGTCTAGAGTCTTTTTGTCAGTACCTTAGGGTTTGCAGTCATCAGTGGCAGACTCTTCGCTATCGACAGTGGGGATTCATCATTGCCTCCCGATTGGTAGATTCTTTCAAGTGTTCGACTTCAACTCATTCATTCGCACTTGTTAGATTGTACTGGGGCACCTTGACACTCATTATCATTATCGGTGGGTTGTCTCGCGTTGGTTAACGGTATACATCATTGACCGGTAATCCAACGATTTCTCACATGGTCGACTTCAGCTCATTTATTCCCATTGTGTAGAATTGTGCCATAGTGATCGGTGAAGACCTCGGGTTGCATCAGCATTTCTCGGTTCACTTTTGACAGTCCATTCAGTTTCTGCTAGTGATGCCGTTCACCCTTATATGTTGCAGTGTCAGTACAGCAACATCCTATATGTTGGCTCCCGAGTTGCGTGATTGTACCATATGTTCCACCTCTTATGATTTGGTACTTGGAGATTCAGTTACTTATATGATCAGACATCCAGTTTCAGCATCATTGATCAGCTTTCTATATGTGATACTTGGACATTGATTCAGACTTGTACTTTCGGGCCATGCTCAGATGATTCATTGTGTACTTTCAGTTCAGCTATACTTGTATACATTTTGGATCTATTCTGTACTTTCCATATGATGTATTTTTGACTGAGCATGGGTATGCCCGCCTCAGCATGAGTTGACTCTTTGTTTTCTTTCATTGGTTTTTGGCAGGCTGAAATCTGGTGAAGTCCTCTCTTGTCCTTGCGAAGTTCTTTCTATGTGCATAATACATTTCGGCCATCATGTACCCCTTCTGACCTCATATATTAGGGGGAATCTGTTATAGCATCATTTTTCACCCTCAGGTGATTCATGATTGTCTTTATGGCTTTAGGCACCCATTCCTATAGACTTGAACAAATTCACTAAAAAACAGTGTTAAAATTCCCATACGCGGGTATTCCCAGACTGTTTCGCGTGTATACGCAAGTCCACATGTACTTTTCCGCGTATGCCATTAAAACCATTAAAAAATATATATAAATTCCCTATTTTCGGACAGGGTTGATGGTTACTCCAGTAGTTCAACCACCCCAGTACGTGGCCAACTGTTTCCAACGGACTGAAACTACTTTGAGGGAGTATAAAAACCCCTCATGTGCATGGCCTAAGGGAGAGAGAAATTTTATAGACATTATACTCTGTTGGAATCCCAATTCAAGTTTGAATTCTCGTGCCTCCTACACTTTCCCATATTTATACAGGAAACCCTTGTTTCCTGGAGATGTTCATCCATTTATATGCCATATCAAGTGCACAAGTCTTGAAATTTTCTTAGCGAGGCAAGGGCGGGACGAATCCAGACGACGGTCTGCTCAAAGATCGTGGAAGGATTCAGGTGATCTCTCCACTCTTTACTTCTGTACATGCTGTTCGTAATAATGAAAAACCATCTTGTTCCTGAACTTCTGTGTTAGTATCTATTTGTATATGTGGAAAGATTGACTATTAAGCAGTTATTATCATTTATATCATATTTCACATGGATTACACTAACACTTAGGAGAAATATATGCTGTACAACTAGGTTTCCGTGCATGTTCTTTCTTGTTTTTTAGGTTGAAGGAGGAAGAAAGGTTGCTGGGGGTTTGGACCCCGCGGGATCTACATCGAACGTAGGACTATGGGTGAGTTCTGCTATCGTTGTTATCTAGTTTTTTGCATTCAAGTATGGTTGTGTGTGAGTCCTTCTGAATGGCATGCCCTACTCTGTGGAGGTTTTGACCCAACAAACCTCTAGGGTGATTTTCCCCGAAACACTGAGTTTCTTGGAATTTCATCTTCTCCTCAAACCCTCACTACATAATTACACAATTCCTACAGGAAATGTTGTTGCATAGGAGAATAGATGGATGGCATGATGCCAGATATGACAATGTAACTCTGAGAAGACTACAATGGATCCACAATGTGAAGATCTGATCCCTCCACAGGTTTCTCAGCTAAAGTACTGAGAACAACCTTCCAACTCTCAAACCTAAGTTCAGAAATGCGTAATCCCTATAGCTGGAAGTGCAGATGAGATTGGTTGAAAATGGCACTGATTTTCGGATGATGAATGCTACCCAAGAAAACCTTTCCATAGAGGCACTCGAAGTACCCCTTGGGTAAGGGTGGGATTTCCGCTTGGGAACACCCGGTGCTAAACATCACAACATACTTAGCTAAACAGCTGAAGCGTGCAAATAAATGTCTTACAACACTGAATAATAAAAATTTAGACTCCCCTCCTTTGGTGCCCTCATCTTCCTTTAATAGCTGTGAGCCTTCCCTATTATTGGACCACCTCATAACTACGTTGCACATGTGGCCACTAGCCTCCATAAATACTATGATTTCCTCCATGATCTCTGTTGGGCAGTGAAAGAGGTATGAAATTATTATGTATTTTCTCATTCTTTTACCATACACATACTCCTTTTTTCCTTGGAAAGGCA